>CM065302.1:19839611-21039611 GCA_032871835.1 Dipteronia dyeriana
TCTCAAATAAAATACTTTCTCACACTAAAAAATGGTTTGGAAGCTCTGAAAAATGAGTGAGGAAGAAGATGGCATATAAATATGAGCCCTAGAGCAAAACTTTGTCGTTTTGAAAAATGCCTAAAATTTACTCAGTACGCTGGTGAGCTGCACTGGTCGACAAGCACCACACCAACGCACACCTACTGTCCAAGAGGCGCTGGTGAGGGCGCTTGTGGACTGGCGCAGCCGCAACAGCGCAACAACCCAAGATTCGAGCGACCCGATACATGACCAAACGATATCCAAACCTTTTGTATAATATACCGTTGAAAATGTATGGAAGTCTACTTTCTACTCCAATTTACAAAACATGATTTGGATGTCTATAGAAAATGTTATGGTCATTTAAGTGATTAAAGGTCAGAAACTGACAACAACAGATGCCTTGTTTTTGTGGTCACTTTGGAGATTTCAAAACCAATCCAAACGGTCATGAAATATTACGAATAGTATACTGTTAGAAATGTATGGGTGTCTAGTTTGTACTAATATTTTCCAAACTCATTTTGAATTATTTTATAAAAATATATGGTCCACAAGACCATACAAAGGCCAGTTTTGAAAAATATTTAAATAATTGAAAATACACTATTTTGAAACTAAACACCTTACTCTATATAACCATACCAAGAGAAGAGGTCACTCAATGAGCTAAAACAAGCACACCATTATGCAAGCGTGAACACAACACAATACCATACTTTAATATATAAATGAAGTGCAAGTGTGATTGTAAAGAGATGCAGACATATAAACAATATCAACAAAGCATGCATAGATGTGTGTGTGCACCTAAACTCTTCAAGAGACAAAGTCAAGTGAATATACCTTTTGCTCTTGAAGTCATGGAGATGCTTGAAGCTTGTCAATGAGGACTTAAGCTATACATTACACAATCATCCCTAATGTGGTGTGGTTTGTCATGAAATAAGCCAATCATATATATATATGAGAGGTACTCTGGTCA
This sequence comes from Dipteronia dyeriana, assembly GCA_032871835.1. Lineage (NCBI taxonomy): Eukaryota > Viridiplantae > Streptophyta > Magnoliopsida > Sapindales > Sapindaceae > Dipteronia > Dipteronia dyeriana. The sequence continues at coordinate 19,840,621 of CM065302.1, forward strand.
CCTCCTGTCTCGTCCTGTCACAGCTATAACAAACATATAACAATACAGTTAACAGTTCTGTCACAGACATTCTAAACATAATAGAAAACAACATGTCTTGTCCTGTCATGACCCGTCCCGTCCCGTCCCGTCTCATCTCCGTGTCAAACACACCATAAGTGAACTCCTCAAACTTCGAAATTATTATAATGGTTCTTAAAAAAAATTTATAAATGTGTACCTAGTTGATGTAGATTGTAGAAGTTGAGTTTGAGTTATGTCTCACTCTTACAACCCGAATTATTTGTAATTATTTTTATAAATTGCAATTTTGGATTTTTTGGTGATATTCATTTGTATCCCTCTAGTGTGATCTAATAGCCTACCCTTGATTTTCAGTATTGTTTCGTTTAGTCCTTTTGTTGCGATTTCTGTAAAAAATAAAATGAAATCTGACAGGTACAAAGGGTCAAATAACTCTACTGCCCTTTAAAGTGGGTAAGCATTCTTAAAGAACATTTTGACCTTACATCTTTTTTTTTTAATTAAACAAAAAACAATTTTTTTTTTTGTTAAACAAAATAAAACAAAAAAATGAATTAAAAATATTCATCTTCCACACCCATTAAAAAAAAGAGGAAATGTTAGGCTTTCCAAATTTGTTTCCCAAATTTCTTCTAAAATGGTGTTGGCACGTGGAGTGTCAACATCTTGTAAATCATGAGATTATGTGGTGAGTGATATGATGTTGACACCTCACGTGCCTACACCATTTGGGAAGGAATTTGTGAAAAAAAAAATAGAAAACTTAGCATTACCCAAAAAAAAATAATCTTAAATAAATTAATTAAAAAAATAGAAGCCTAACATCATCATCATCATTTTCTTCTTCTATTCGTCATTTACATCAAACACCATTACCAAACCCTAACCACCGCCACAAACAAAACCCACTGTCATCGCCACCTACCACCAAATCTCTCTCTTTCTCTCTCTCTCTCTCTCTCTCTCTTTCTCTTTCCCATCGATCTCTTAACCGGACCTAGGGATGAGTATTTCCCCCATGGAGCCCTACCGCCACGGGGCCCCACCCCTATTTGGGGGCAAATTTTGCCCCTAAAAATTTGCCCCACCCTCACCCCCACCCCCACCCCCATTTCCCCATTTCCCCATTTCCCCATATATATTTATATATTTATATATTTTTACTTTTATTTTTCTAAAAAATAATAACTTTGCCTCTATTACTCATTTCCAAATATAAGTATATATATATATATATATATATATATATTCATGTGTAATACTATATTACTATAGTTATTTGTATTAATTTTGAATTGAATTAAATTAAATAAATTATATATTTTTAGATTATTTCTTGAATTATATTAAATCAATTATATATTTTAGATTATTTATGGGATTGGATATTGAAAAAAGGTGAATCAAACGATTTGAATGATCGAATTTCGAATCTCAAATTCTAAATTTCGGATATTAAATCGAAAATTATTATGATTGAAAATGGAAAAAATTAGAGAAATAGGGGACGGGGGTGGGGGCAAGGAGGCATCCCCCCAAACACCCCCATTCCCACTTCCCCCAAATGGGGTTTGGGGGTGGGGTGGGGGGAGGTTTTAGGAATGGGGGTAGGGGTGGGGGGATCCTCCCCTGCCCCAATGGGGCCCCATGCCCATCCCTGATTGGACCACCACCTCATTTTCAGCAAATATTGTTAAAGCTCACCATCGACATCACCAAACAAACACCAGTTCATCACCATTCACTAACACTACTTCATCACAACTTCATTACCATCACCAAACTAACACATTTTCTCGATCTTGACCTCATCCTCCTCTTAAATCTCTTTACGAACCGAATTGCACCAGACCTGTGTTATACCCGAGTCGATGTGTTTCACGGGTTTTGCTTTAGACCCACGATCTAGTACAGATTGAGCATCCCAAACCCAGACTAGACAATGTTCGTTCGATCGGTTTTGATTCGATGAGCGAGAAAGACAAGAGGAAGAGAGTGAGTTCGATTTGGCCACCAGTGGTGGTTTGATTCGACCGGCATTTGGTGTTGGTTTGATTTGGCTACCGGTGGTGGCTTGTGTGGGTTTGCTAGTGATGATGGTTTGATTTGTGTTGTGTTTTCCAATTTTGGATGAGATTGATAACTAGTGTTTCATGCGGTGGTGATGGTGGTGTCAATTTTGATTTGATTGTTGCAATAAGTGGTTTTTTTAGTACACGAATTGTGCGTATTTCAAACATTGTAATAATATTATGAATTTAGAGATTTATTTTGGGTTAAATTATAGAATTGAATCTCCTACGATTTTTTTTTGAGTTTGTGTTCTGAGTTAGGTTGGGCTAGGTTTTGTGTGTAAAAGATAATGGTGGAAGATGATGAATGACGAGTGGATGGTGTGAGTAAATCTGTTTTGTTTATTTATTATAATTTCTTTTTGGTGTTATTTTGTGAAAGAGTAATCTTACTTTGCCCAAATTTGGAGCCTAAATGATGTGCAGTAATTCATTTTATTCATTTAAATTAGATTAGATTTAGATGTTAGGGAATGGTTTTTCATAGAAGTTGCATGTTGACGGATTATCAAACACTCATGGCAGTGGGGCAAGAATAGTGGTGTCCATTCCAAAAAAGGACGATATAGAATGTGACATGAGATTTGACTTCAAAGCAACAAACAATCAGACTGAGTACAAGGCATTGTTGGTGGGCCTCAGGGTATGTATTGCGCTAGGAACATATGAGGTTGAGATCTTCAGCCATTCACAGGTTACAGTCAACCAGGTTCTAGACGATTACCAAGCCAAAGACGGATGCATGATCGCTTATCTGGATGCTGCTAAGAAACTTCTCAAGTGATTCAAAGAGTTTAAGATCACTCATATCCCATGAGAAGAGAACGAGAAGGTGGACGCCCTGTCTAAGTTAGCATCAGCCACAACTTGCATCAGATCTAAAACTATCCCAATGGCGCATTTACTCAGGCAAAGTATGTCTGAACAGAAGGAACTTGATGTAGCAGAGATTCGAGCACTACTAGATGGATGGATGACCCAACTTAAAAAAAATACTTGGAAGAGGACGAGCTCCCAGAGGATCCTCTAGAGGCAAAGTGCATCAAGTACAGGTCAACCCGGTACACCATTATTGAAGGAGAATTGTACATGAGAGGATTCTCCAGAGCATTTCAAATATGCGTATCAGAAGAGGAAGCTGAATAGGTACTAAGAGATGTCCACAATGGTGTGTGCAGAAATCATACTAGGGGTGAGAGCTTAGCATATAAGATACTCATGCAAGGGTTCTTTTTGCCTACTATATTTTGCGATGCTCAGCGATTCTCGGGCAGTTGAGTCACCTGTCAAAGATCTACCAATGACATCCGACAACCTGATGAGCTTCTCAGAAGCCTCACATCGCCCTGGCCATTTGCCATATAGGGTTTAGATTTGATTAGACATATACAGACAGTAGCGAAAGGAGGCGCAAAACATGCCATTGTAGCGGTCGACTACTTCACTAAGTGGGTGGCGATGGAAGCACTAGTTCATAGCACAAAAGCAAATACCGTGAACTTTATGAAAAAAAATATAATGGAGTCTCGAGCACCATCATCACTGACAATGGCGCTCAATTTGACAATCAGGAGTTTAGACAACTTTGCAGGTAATACAAAATTTTCAATTACTATGCCACATCTGCTCATCCATAGACAAATGGGAAGACAGAAGCGGTAAATAAGGTGATCAAGTACAATCTCAAAGCAAAGCTGGGAGCAAAGAAGGGAAGTTGGGTAGAGAAGCTACCTGAGGTATTATGGGCATACCGAACAACTGCAAGAACTTCCATCAGGGAAACTCCATTCTCTTTGGCATATGGGACTAAAGCGGTTATCCCCATGGAAACGGTTTATATTTCCTGATGGTCCATTTATACGACAAAGGGTGCAATGACGATATGTTGTTACAAAATCTAGATGAATTGGAAGAAACAAGAGAGAGGTCCCGAGTACGAAATGTGGCTTACCAGTAAAGAGCAACTAGTTACTATAACTTACATGTTCGAATTAGAAGGTTTTAGCTAGGAGACCTAGTACTTAGAAGTGTATCTTCGAATATAAAGGATAGAACGATGAGATCCCTCACTAACAAGTGGAAAAGACCGTACAAGATTGATGGGATAGCCAAACATAGAGCATACTGAAATTTTGACCAAGAGGAAGGGTCTCACCCTGACCCTGTAAGGCTCAATACTTGAAGATTTTCTACCCTTGAGGGATCCATGTGGGACAACCTCAATTAGTTTAGTTTTTTAATTTAGACAGTCTTTTCAGTTTGAATTTGTTTCTTTTTTGTTTAGTCTTTACAGAAATGAATAAAATTCTTTTGGGAAACCCTCATGGATAAGAGAAACAAAATTCCTTCGGGAAACCTACAGTAATAAGAACATATGAAAATCACTATAATAATAAAATACTCGAGCACCATTAGATTGGTAAGAAACACACGAATGAGCGAAGAAGCTTAAGTTAGCATGCCAACCGAGCAAGGTTAAAATCTGAAGCCTTAGAAAAAAGGAAAACCCGAAGCACCAAGACACCGGAAAACTGCTCAGGGCACCGCCAGGGTAGACCTGGTGAGTTGCACAGTTGTGTTGGTTAGTTCACTACCCAACGATTCGGTATAACCTTGCACAAATAAAATAAGGAGACGTTCTCAGTGACTTGTGCAAGGACCTAAGTGTATGGTCATGGTGAGTTTCGACGCAATACTCAGGTAAACATAGGATATAAAACATAATTCGAGTTGATAAGATACTCAGCCGAGTTAATAAGATACTTGACTCTGATTACCCGACTGAAGTAAACGCAGTCACAAGTTAACAATATACTCAGCTTTGCTTTACGTCACAACTAAAATCTCGTCAGTTAATAAGATATTATGGATTGCTCGAAAATCTTAAGTTGCCAACTAAATATACTATGTATTATAAAAAATTACTCAAGCAGATGATGGTTAAAAAACGCTTGGTTAATTCGGCTTGAACATAATAGTAATTGTCTTCATTAATCTTTAGTTTTTATTGCGTTATGCAGCATTGTGCAGAAAAGAGTAAATCCATTATTTGCGAGATGAGCAAAAGTGAATAATTTATCAATCGTAAAATGTGTAATGATAATAAAATTGTCACCGATACAATCAAGAAAAGGGCGTTGGGGGTTGAGAACAACTACCGTCTAGACTCGGGTCGGACACCATCTCATACTCGTTCAGGAGGCTCTCATTCGAAGGCCAAACAATTTCATCCACTTCGTCGTCCATCCAAGCGCTGTAATCTTTTCTGACCACTGGACCAACATCAAACTCTTCCCCATCTATCCCATCTTTCTGACTCGTATAGAAAGTCGAGAAGGAATGTTCAGTGTGGATTTCCAGATGCATGTAATGGGGGGTCCTTGCCTTTGCCGTGACAAAGGCTTTCCATTCTTTCATTTGAACCCTGAGAGCTTCCAAGGACCGATTGACGTGATTTTTTATCGACGAACTCCAGTTGGTTCAGGCCCTATCTGTCGCTCGGTTCTTCACTTTGAAAAATTCACCGATTGAGACCAACCCACGTTGAAACTCTCTAAGCAGCGAGACATTGTAAGCTGAGGATCTTTTGAAATGATCGACCCCTTACAATTCCAACTCCAACCTGATCTCCTTGGAAAGGGCCTCCACAGTTTGAGCCTGATGCTTAAGATCCTCGATTTTATGCTCATAAGACAATTTGGCTTCTTTAGCTTCCTATTCAGCCTTGAACATCGACTCATTAGTAACAGAAATAAAGTTTTCAAAAGACTTGGCCTTTTCCTCAGCAAGTAGTGATCTCTGTTCAGCCTCCAATTGCCTCGTTAAGCAACTATCTATGAGCTTCTGGTAGATTCTATTTTCTTTTGACAGGCCACCTCAACCCGAGAACGGTTTTCTTCACTTTACTTCAATTGAGCTTCCGAACGCTTGATACGGTCGGCTTGGGATTGCTGGGTTTGAAAAGCCTCAGACAACTCAGTCATCATCTGTAGGGAAAAGAATTATGAAATACCAATCTGAGAAAGAAGATCAAGACAAGACAATTGGAACATACATAAGCGGAGCTGTTAAAGAAATTATGAAGTCGGTCTGATGTGGTCCCGCTTCTAAAACTGCTTCAGTGATCATCTCCGATAAAAGCATTGCCCGAAGACATAGCCCTTAACATGTCTAAGAGAGATGGGTCCAAAGACTGTCCCGATGGCCCCACATCAACAACATTAGCAAAGGAGATGGGGGTAGGATCCGCTTTGCCCGGATCTCCAAATGGATGCTCCCAGGAAAATGGTCTGAATAAATCTTCAGCAGACTTATCTGTTTGAACTCCTGAAAAACCCCTGCTATGTCCTCAACATCAGTACCCTCGTCGCTCGAGGAAGAATCAACATACACCACGACACTTGGAATCTTAGGAGGAGGTCGGGCTGGTGAAAAAGTAGTATTCCTCTTCCTGAATTGCCTGTTACGAGTGTCGAGATCGACAACAGAATCATCATCGACCTCTCCAACCACAACGGAGGAATGTTCAAAATCAGTAGGATAAGGGGGCGTGTTTGGTTTAACAGAAGTTGAAGACTCCCCAACTTTCTGTTTTCCCCAAGCATTAATATTTCGATCAACAACTGCTTCATCTGCAACAAAGTCAACCTACACGCCAAGGCTACTATATACTCATTGTTCACTTTGTTTACCCGAAGCAGGGCTACTCAGATCATCAAGAGTCCATCTTTTGCTTGATTCACCTTCATTGTGAGGAATCTTTACAGGAGTATACTCGAGTGCTCCCCCATCAATATCGCCAGCACCGTCAAAGCTCCCATCAGAATCATCTGGCAGAGTGATCCTTATAGCCTCTTAACGAGCAATTTCCTTAACGCTCGCATCTATTACGAACTTCACTTGGTGAGCTTGAGCCTCACAGACAATATCCGCATCAAATACTGTACAGTTAACCCAATCAGTTGATGCACATGCAAGCACATATTTCAAAAAACAGAAAAGAAATAGGGATGGGTAGCTTACAACGTGTACATCGAACAGATATTTGACGGAAGAGTCCAACCTTTATCATTCTCTTCTCGTCAAACAAATAGGATTTACTCCTTTTCTTCAAAGATCGCACTGCTGCCCTAGCCAGATTGGCCAACTTCCCAGATGAAAAAATAGACGGCGTCCAGTTCCATGCATCAGAAGAACAAAAATAGCGAGAAACCTTCCGTGTAACCCTAATGACATCAATGTCAAAATTGATCGATCGACCCCAACTACCTCCAACAAAAAACCAAATATTTTTCTAAAATTTGTTGGAGGTTGGAAAACCCAAGGTGAAACCCTTTTTCTTGTCATCTGTTGAAGTCTCAACTTCCCCGTCAATTTCTACTCCTTTTGGAATCCACCTCTTAGGCTGACTAGACAGAGGAAAGTAAGTCACAGTCTGACTAGACTGCCTTAAAGTATAAAAATACCTGATCTCGTGAGGAGTAGGCGGGGGTAAATTCATCTGGTTCCACATGTGCCACATACACATCACGATCTTATAACTATTCGGGGAAAGCTGGGCCGGAGCAATCCCTGCTTTTGCCAAGAATAAAATTATGAAGGGTTGGAGATGGGGAGTCACACTGTAACTAAGCATCACCGCGTAAATAGCCACCATCCCAAGAGGGGGATTCCAAGCAGCCCAGTCTCTCACTGGCTCTAGCCGAACAAGGTGATTATCCAAATCAGGTTGGTGGATATACTTCTTAATCTCATAAATGCCGACCGTATTTGGCTCAACATCATAAGAGCATATTCGCTTTGTGGAGAAAAAGATACGGGATGCTCGATGCTTCTTTTCCATATCATTCTCATTCAGTACCTGAACCCCAACCCGAATATCACGAGAATGTCTGTTCACAGGACTCTTGCTCTTATGCTTTCCCATATTCCTTCTCTAAGAACGAGAATTGCTGCGAGAGGAAACATAAGGGTCAGATTAGGCCTCTGTGTGGGAAGACTCATAATCAGGGGAAGGGAAAACTTAACGAAAGAGTCCCGAAACATCGGCGTTCATAGAGTAAGGTTGATCATGGGGTGTATCCCCAACAACTTATGGATACGTAAAGTAGTAAAAGTGTTGCCATGCTCAAGGGCCATTATCGTAACAACAAAAAGACAGTGTTTAGCTATGGGATCCATAAAAACTAATTTTGAGATGTCAGAGGTTTAATCTTGAGATGTCAGAGGTTGAATGGGTCGGTCTTCAGCCAAAAGCAAGCTTAAGATATGGAGCCTTGGATCTGTGATGTAGAAGATGGAACGAAAAACGAAGAAAGACATGAGAAAAAAATCTTTGATAAAAAAAATCTTGGGTTTTTTCTCTGGGTTAGAACAAAGCAAGAAAAAAAAGGTAACCAAAAATGCCTCCCACATCGGTTTAAATAGGCGAGGCAACGGTTTCGAATTCGAAACTATGAGTCATGAGTGGAAAAGAAAAAGGTGTGATAGGTGATATGGGTGACACACTGGACGATCAGAAGGTCGTGTCTTATTAATGCCATAAGGAATACCAAATTAAAAGAAGACATGTGACGAAAGAAGAATGCTTCCAGCCATCAAAACTTCTAAATGTCACTATCAGAAGGCTTTCGCGTGAGACAAATCATGTGTATATGGATGACATTAAGACACGTCATTAATGCTTCAAATTAACGAGGAATGATAATTCCAGAATTTATGAGGAATTTATGAGAAAAAAACGAAGCTGGTATGATTAGCCAAAATAAATTAAAAAATTTTGCTAAGTAATAATGAGATAAGTTTTACTCATCTCAAGTATTTAAGGGGGTATTGTTGTACATAAATCTCACCAAAGGTACACGTCATCCGCTAGCACTAAACCACGTAAGCAAGATATCTTGAAGAAGATGGCCATATTGGCATCACAACAGGAAACACCCAGAGAAGTCCGAGTAGAGCCGAGTATGGAAGAACAAAATACATTTACCAGCTCGGGCTTACTCGGGACCAACAAAGGGAAAACCCTATTTAGGGTTTCTTCCATTCCAGATTAAATCATAAGAGGCTTCCAATACAGCAACAATACTGCACACGTACTCGACCACAAGCAAAAAGAGTTACAAAGGGAAACAAACATATTTTTCCCAAGATATACGTCACAAACCAACATTCCAGAATTTACGTAATTAAGTAAACAAGTCCAAATAGGAAACGAAGATCTAATAATCCTTGGCTTGCACGACAAGATGTGAAAAACTAGCAAAACCATGTATAAATACATCCATAGACTGTATTGTAAATATATACCAACAAGAGCAAGGTTAGAGAGAGGCAGAACGCTGTAATTGTTATATTTTATTATTGGATTTGACTTGGTTGCATACGTAGCCACCTGTGGAAGTTTCTCCGGTCATCGGAGTTTTACCATGTATCTTCGAGTTAACCTGCTAGTCTTCTTTCATTACTTCTTCTTTCGCAAGTTACGAAGACCAGCAAATCGTTTACTTCTTAACAATCAAGAAACCGCAGTCAACAACATGAATTAAATGTATGGATTAGATTGTTGCAACATCATTTGAACACAATATTTGGACATCAAATTTAGATAAAGTAGGATTACTCTTTGTAAAATTGTGATGATGAGATATGTGATGTTTGTTTTGTTTGTGCTTTAATTAATCTTTAATTAATAAGTCAATTTATAGTTTTACCCTTAGTCAAAATGTTTATAGAGGCAATCGGTGTAAGTTTACACTTTTACCCTTTTAACTTTAACGAAATCTTTAAAGACCCTTATAGAATTGGATATCAATGATCAAAATATAAATTTTTGGTAACTAGAGAGATGTATAAATACAATACTAATACTAAAAATCGGGGGATCAATTTGACTATTATGTCGTAGAGATGAAAATAAATTTCACCCTTACTTTTTTTATAAAAAAAATAAAATAAAATACACGTGTTAAAAGTAGAATCATCGAAGAAGACCGATGCATAGAATCTTTGAAACCAAATCTGAGTACGCAAAGTCAACTTTGCAGTGAATCCAATCCTATAATTACAAAATTAACCGAGGTTTAAAAAAAAATACACACACGCACACAACAAAAGTCAAACAGATCACAAGATCGCACGATCGGGTTGACTTTTGGAATGGTAGAAATCAAATGCATTGTGAGCCGTAGGATGATCATCACAGGACCCCACAAAAGTGCAGATGCGTGTACCAACTCACCATATGCTCGTCTGGCAACTCGCACACAGATGACAGACTCATCACATGCGACGTTGATGTGTTGCAGTGATTTGTAGAGAAGTGGTGGGTCCCACTTCTATTATTTTTTCTTTTTTTGTATATAAAAGACAAGAAAACAAAACGGCCCGTTTTTTTTCTTATATTATTATTTCAACGTTTCGTTTTTTTTGATCTACTACATGTGGTGGGTCCCAAATGAGGAACAGAAGCTTTATGTCATGGTTTTTTATTTTTTTATTTTTTTTATTTTTATGAATTGTCTATTTTATTCTACTACTAATCTTGTATTGTAGTAGTAAGTAGAAAATAAATATAAAAAAATAAAAATAAATAAAAAATAAAAATAAATAAAAAATAAAAATAAAAATTTAGATTTAGATTTGGATTTCTCTCTCTTTTCTTTTTTACTATTTCCACCCCTATTAATATAAAGAGTGCAAAATACATAAAAAAAAACTATTTTATCATCCACGCTTGCACTATTAAGGTCAATTCGAGTCATTAAAAAAATTTAAATTTAAATTTATTAAATTAACAGGACATCTGTTTGACCATAACTTCGAATATCGGAATATAAAAATGCATATAAAGATTAATTTTATAAAGACAAATTTACATATAATCGGAAGGAAATTGAGTTTGTATTAAAAAAATTAAAGTAATTAACATTAATACTTTATGAAGTATCCGAATTTATACGTTGTTCCATATTGTTGTAGACATTAAATTCTTCAAACTCTCGTTTATTGATAAACAATTAGGTTTATTGTTCCTTAATACTTATTTAAGGATGTATCTACAGTCGTGTTTTACCAATACATGAGAGTTTGAGAGGTTTAATACATAAAAAAAAAAAAAATTATGGAACAACTTACAAATTTATGTATATTTTAGAGGACATTTATACCAATAGCTCTAAATTATATTGCGTAATACTGATATATTGTTTTAATGAATATGATTGAATATGTTCAATTGTTTTGAAATTTCATATTTCTATTGCCTAATGATATTTAGGGGTGTTTGTTTTTTTCACCATAAGACTTATTGTCTCTTATATCTTAAATTAAGATAAATCAGTTTGTTTATTTTTTCGACTAATATCTTATTTTTAGATATATGTCTTTAAGAAAAAATATATATTTTTTTTTTACTTTTGTCTTGTTAAAAAGGTGGTACAGTAGAGTTTTTTAGTAAATTTTTATAAATGTCCTATAATAATTCATACATTTATAATTTTATCTACATATAATAAAATCTTAAAAATTAATTTTCTAAAAATTCCCAATTTTGAATAAACCCTAACACAACCTAATCAATTTTACATATATAATAAGTCATCAAAAAAAAAAAATATCATAGTATCTTAATTTATAAGATTTGATCATATGTCTAATAAATTAAGATCTTATAAGACTTTAGATAAAAAAAACAGCCCCTCAGTGTTATTTAGTTTTAAGAAATTCTAAAATTTTATCTAGATATTTCTATCATCCAATGATATTAGGCTTCTTGACCTAAATTCCATCTATTTCTTTTCAATGCCATTTCTCCAACAAATTATGATAAAATTATTTTTATATATTTTTGAAGCTGATCAAATTATTTTTCATATATTTTTCAAAATTGATATATAAATGTGATACTTTAGGGGGTGGCTATAGCATTTTTTCAATTATGTCTCGTGATTCCCATTTCCAAAAAAAAAGAAAAAGAAAGGCTGTTTGGATGCTACAAATGAACAAAAACCCAATTTTCTCTGCTGAAAAAAGATTCCTAATTTTCTTTCCACTTTGTTTTATTTTGTTTGGTAATTAACGAAGAACAATAATGCCCGCTTATTAAAGAACGTGTTTCCTCACATGTAATATACATTACCAAACACAAGCTCTCCTGAGTTTTGAATTAGAGAAAATCAGAAAATCTTTGGTGCACCTTTTTTATTAAGGGTGGAACCAAAAATCTTTGTCGAGGGATTATTATATTAAAATAAAAGATTTATGAGCTAAAATCGAAAAGTGATCAAGTTTAGAGGCAAATTAATATTTCTTTTAAGGATTTTTTTGTTAAACATTTTTTTGAGGGTAGACGCATATGAAAGGGGCCTATCTACGATTGAGTATAGAGTAATGTATACGGCTATGGAAGATATGACCCATGTGTATTATATGCTTTGTTTTCCTTGCCATGCATATCACATCTTCAGGACGCACCATTTAGTTATTAAAGGCTTTCTTATTGAGATATTGCAAATTGCAATTAGGAAAACATAAATAGTAATTCTGAAATGAAATTTTACATTCCTCTAATGATGTATTTTTCATAGAGTATTGTTAGATGTTCTAATTTATTTATTTTTAAATTTTATCTAAAATGATATGGCACGTAAGGTGACAACATCTTATATAATATAAATCATAAAATTATGTGTTAACTGATGTGATGTTAACATCTTACATACCATATCATTTGGAATAAAATTTGAAAAAAAATAATTAAAACATCTACTATTACTCTTTTTTTGGTTGTCGGTGCTCACTACAATACAAGTGTTAACAAAATTTATATATATAATTTTTTCAAAAAAATTATATTATATTATATATATATATTTGATAGAAAAAACGACAAGGCAAAGTCCAGAGAATGAGAGAAGTACTGTCTAATGTTATAATAATTTTGTGAAATGGTACTATCTATATCAATTATTTCTAACAAAATAATCAAACTCATGACAAAAAATTGCAGACAAAAGAAATTAATTAGAATTCAAAATCAAAAGTTGGCACTTGAACCGAAATTTTCTCACCTTGCGCCTGATCATCATGATGACCACCAACATGGATAGTAGTTGAATCAGAGCTGCTAGAACCGGCTTGAGAATTAGAACCCGCCGGGAGGTTTTCCGGTAAGGCGGTGGGGATGTTTCCGGCGGTCCCTTCGTTGGAGGAGGGTGGCACTACAAGTGTCCCTTGGTTGTATAGCGTGCTCAATTGATGAAAATACGGGCATGTCCTAGAGTCAAGTGACCTCTTCTTGTTGACATTGTCTTTAGTTTTTCTAAAGTACTTGTTTATGTTCTCCCATTTCTCTTTGCATCTCTTTGAATTCCTCTTGTAACCCAATTGAGACATCCCTTGTGAGATTCTCTCCCAAAGTGGAATCTTATTTGCTTGTCCTTCCTTATCTTGTTGATCACCATTGTTGTTGTTGTGTAGACTGCACCTCATGCTTATCAATGCTAACACTTCATCTCTTGGCCATCTCTTGCCAGTATCATGACGATGATCATTGGATAATATTAGGGCAGTAGTCTGTGTTGAAACTACTACTGCTGAAGTAGTAGTAGTGATGGTGGGTACAGGTGATAATGGTGATTTTTTGATCATCTGGGTGGGATCAGAATTAGGGTTTTGGGAAGTGGGTGGTTTTGGATTTTGTTGATGATGATCATCATCAAGATTTGAACTAGGGTTTTGTACTTGATGTTCATTAGGGTTATTTTGTGCAATAATTGGTACCTTATCAACAGGACTTTCTTCACTTCTTCTATTTTGATGATGATGATGATGATCAGAATTATTAGAAGTAGTACTTTTAGAAGTACCAGTTGATAAAGATGTTGATGATGTAGTAGGAGTAGTATTGAAGCTTTTCAAGAACTTGATTAGTGTAGCTTGTCTATCACTAACAATGGCTTGTTCATGAGCTCTAATTTCAAGCTGCTTGTTAATCTTATCCATCTCCACTTTCTTCCAAGCTTCTTCTCTAGCAAATTTCTCCTCATCTCTCTTCACCATATCTTCAACAAGCTTCTCATGCATCTCCTCTTGTTGAACCATCATCTTCTTCACTATATCTTCACAAAATCCCTTCAACATCTCAAACTCTTCCTCCTCCTCCTCCTCCTTCTTCTTCTGCTGCACCCTTTTCCTCTTCTTCTTGATCTCAGTAGCCTTTTGATCTTTTTTATTTGAGTCTAATTTCAATCCATCCACCACCAACAAATTCTTGTCCTGTTGTTCCTGTTCTTGTTCTTGTTCTTCTGTTGGTTTAATTTCCAACTTTTTGATATTTTCATGATGATGATGATGATGATCATGTGGGTTTTGTCCATGACTAATGTTGCTATAAAAATCTTCAAATTCATTGAATAACCTGCAGTGGCTGCTGATCTTGTTGTAATTAATGTTGCTCAAGTACCTGCTCTCTTCTTCTTCAAACTTCTCCTTGCATTTCTCTGCACTCCTCTTGTATCCAACCTCTTCAAGCTTCCTGCAACCCAATAAAAACAAATGTAATAAATAATAATACTAATAGTAAATAGTAATAAAACCAAGACCACAAACAAATTCTGTACACATAGCAGCATTTATTCTCTCTAACTTTCTCTCTCTCTCTCCCTCTCACTCACTCCAAAATTATAATCAACACTGAAGATCCCAATTGAATTAATTGCTTGAGTGTTACTACAGTTTCATGAAGCAAAATTACTCATGCATTGTTTACAATATTTTTATATATATATATAAACCCTAATTTTTGAAGTTGAATTAAGAAAGCAAGAAAAATGAATTAGAAGAACAAACAAATTACATAATTACCTTGAAACATGTGCCCAAGTGTATTCTGGGAACCAATTATCCAAGCTAGATCTGATCCTCAACAGAGCAAGAACTTCATCATTGGACCAATTAGCTGCTGCTGATGATGATGGTGAATTGCTATCCAAATTGTTACTCATATTGCTAACCACCACCAATCTATCACTCTCTTGGTGTTTCTGATGATCTTCACTGCTTTTCTGAGGTTGTGATTGCTGGTTGTGGGTAAATGGGTGCAATAAAAAGCTATTAGGTTGTTGTTGCACTTGTACTTGATGAAGAGGCCGTAGTAGCTGTACTTGTACTTGTGGAGAAGAAATATTTGTACCAGTGATGAATAATGGATCAAAATTTGGGAAAACGGTGTT
Source organism: Dipteronia dyeriana (assembly GCA_032871835.1). NCBI lineage: Eukaryota > Viridiplantae > Streptophyta > Magnoliopsida > Sapindales > Sapindaceae > Dipteronia > Dipteronia dyeriana. The sequence continues at coordinate 19,855,949 of CM065302.1, forward strand.
GTTGTTGGTGGTGGGATTTGATGAAGAGCCATGGTGGTGGTGGTGAAGAGAAGTAGGTGATGAGAAAGAGAGAGATGGGAGAGGAAGTGTTGTTGTTGTTCTTGATGAACCTATGAATTGGTGCAACTGCTCTGGTACTCCATCAAACATTTTTTCTTCTTCTTAATTTCTTTCTATCTTGCCTCTCTCTCTCAAGATGGAAAAACAAAATGATACAAGCAACACTACAAAACTATTTAATCTCTCTCTCACACATTTATCAGGGAATTTGTCTTATCAATGAAGAGACAGTAGAAATTCAACTCACTGAGTCACTACTAGCTACTTTCCAAAGTAGGATATATATCTGTAAAATATCAGGATAACAGCTCCAAACAGAAATATCAAGCCCTCTGTATTTAAATATTTTTATTTAAAGAATGTATAAATAACGTGATATACGTTGGATCGTATTTTTCACTTGTCATGATTTAGAGTGGAAAGAAGGTCATTTATGACTTTTTCAAAAAAAATAATACTCTTAAAATTTTTATTTATAATAAAATATATAGATATTTTTATCGTAGATATATTAACGTTTTTTATTGGATCATGCATCTCACTTGCCATGACGGAGAGTGGGGAAATGGGCATCTATAACTTTCGAAAAAAATGATACTAAATCTTTTTTTTCTTTTTTTTTTTATAATATGTTGATGTTAGAATCCAATGCAAGTAGCAGATGATGGTGATGATGGTGCAATTAACGGCAATGGAGATGGCAGGACACGTGAAGACATGCAGAGACTGGGACCAATTATTTAAGGAAGCAGAGGAGAGAGGGAGAGAGAGAGAGAGGAATTTTCACATGCTAATGAGGGCTACAGTAAGTATAGTACAACCCCCTCTTTGATGATCAATTCAGGTTATTGGCCCCACCTCACACAACACTTCCCATTTGCGGATGGATCATCATGACGTGTCAAATTATTGATGGGTATATTAAGAAGCTACAGTCTCCTGGAGTGGATTTAACAAAAAGAATATTTCCATTAACCATCATCAACTCCTCAAATTCATAAGATAAAAAAAATGCTGATACTTATTACTTTATTCGTGGAGTAGGGCTGCACTTATACATGTCGGCGGTTCGATTCGAACCGGTGAACCGAACCACCAACAACCAAAACCGAACCGTTTTTGAAGGTTCTTAACCGGAACCATACACTGTAACGGTTTCAATTCCGATTCTTTTTTTTTTTTTGGAACCGTCTGGTTCAAACCGGAATGTTCCAACAAAACATTTTTATTATTTTTTTAAAATTTGTTATTTATTTTAGTTCAAAAAAAATTTAAACGACCCAATGATATGCATTTACAATTTTACCTTTACATAAATATAATATTTTATAGTAAAAAAAAAAACCCGACCGTCGGAATCGGACCAGAACCGCCGATTTCGAACCAGAACCGGAACTGTCAACAAGTCTAGCTGGGCGTGGTTTGATGTGGTCCGATTTCGGTTAGAACCAAATCAAACCAAGAATTTTGGTTCTAAGAAAAAAAAAACCAGTTTAGATCAATCCTATCTTAGCCGGACTAAATTAAATTAGATTGGTCCCACACGGTAAAATGGTTTTAGATTTGATTTGGGATTTTGTAATTAACTAATTATGATTATACAATTTAAATAGACAAGGTCATTAATATATATAAAGTTTGATAAGTAAATATAATTTGTATCACATTTACTGCTTTAAAGGAAAATATTGAGCGTGACATGTAGCTAGTAACGTAAAATATGAGTCTTCAAGGTATTCGGTTTAGGTATGATGAATTTGAACCATAGATCGGACCACACTATTCGGTTAATCAGTTTTATTATAAGTTATTTTTGGTGAGTCCTATAATCAAGAGTAATACCAGATTGTTTTTCTTTTCTTTTCTAAATGATATGACATTGTAGAGTGAAAATGATGTGGTTAGTAATATATTAGTTACAATTTACACGTTATGTCATTAAGCAATGAATTTGAACAATTCAGCACCACTCTATGGTCACATACGCTTACTAATAAGAAACTCAAATACAAAAGAGAGAGAATTTAATTCATGATTTAGGATTATAGTGCTTACTACAAATCGGTTGAAAATCAAGTTATTCAGGTCTCACACAAATTAAGAATAGATGGATGGGAGGAGGAGTTATAGGGAGAGCTGAGAGGGCTGGGAGAAGAGCTCCAATTCATTGTTTGGTTGGAGAGACGAGAGAGGAGAGGAGAGGAGAAGATGAGGGATCTCAGCTCCGGTCTCTCGAGACCCACCAAAATGTATCCTTCGCTCATGGGACAGATGAGAAGGAAGAGAGATATGTTTTGGAAAATAGATGCACCCACCAAAACTTACAATTATATGTCATTTGAAGGATATATATTATCTTTCTCCATCCCTCCTATTCTCTCTCTCCTACCAAATAAAGTGTTAAGGAATCAAGTTTGTTTTATTGAATCCATTTTATTTTAATTCTCGTTTAATAAACATTTCATATATTCATTATTCTAACGTGTAATTTATCCTATTTGTTTTCAGTGACTCGAACCTAAATATTACATATTAAACGAGTGTCATTCATATCCTAACCACGTTGTACGGTGATTGATCAAGACCCATCAACCATCTGGATCGTGAAACTTTGTTCAAGACAAAACTGATTATTTTTTTTATAAAAAAAAAACTTTGACAAACCCCATTCTTGCCTTTGTCAAGTGATGAAGACTTCTTAGTTCTTATACGAAATTTGAACTTGGACATGGGCTTGAACATTAAAATAGTAAAGCAATGGGTTTCAGAAAAGATTCAAGAAGTTGGACTTCGAAATTGGACCTCATCTTGGGTAAAAAAAATACTGTGACAAACCCCATTCTTGCCTTTGTCAAATGATGAAGACTTCTTAGTTCTTATACGAAATTTGAACTTGGACTTGGACTTGAACATTAAAATAGTATAGCAATGGGTTTCAGAAAAGATTCAGGAAGTTGGACTTCGAAATTGGGCCTCATCTTGGGCTTCACCCCATAACCCATTTGACATTTTCCAACCAAACCATTTGTTTTTGACAATATTCGGTAGATTATTAACATCCCTCTAAAACTGTTTGTACACCTCTTTCGTATGTACATTTACTAATATATTTTTAAAATATTTGGTTCGTAAATAAACCCATTTAATATCGAAAGTATCCTCTTTTTTATTTTATTTTATTTTATTGTATTTTATTTTTGTAAGTTCACTCCATTATTTTGTAATCTAATCGGTAATCACTTTTATTATTACTTAATATATATTTTTTAAAAGTTTATTTTGGTATTTTTATTCAGATAAATAATTTATTGTTAAAAGAAGTATAAAAATTTTCAACTCCAAAAAAAAAACATTTGAGATCATTTTAAAATTTCTTGAACATGATTTCTATTCATTACGTTAAAACCTTTTTTTTTTTTTTTTGAATTCTTTATTTTTTTGAAGTTCAAAATTCTCTCAATCTTCTCCAATTCCACCAAATTGAAAAAACTCACTCCAAAGTTAGAATAATCATCTCGCTCACACTCGAAGCTCAAGTGATTTGGTTCTACTGAGGTTGGCAAAACGATTTATATCGGAAATAAAATCACCAGAGAGCGAGGGGGTTGCTGGTTTGGAAGACCAAATCAGAGAGGTGAGGCGGTGGCCGGTGGCCGGTGGCGGCGTTGAAGAGAAATGATGAGTCAGAGACGGTGATGGTGGAACGGTGGAGAGAGAAAATGAATTGGATGTGGAGAGGTGGAGATGGTTGTGGGAGTGAAATGTTTGGCCTGATGGTGCGGTAAGTTTTTGTGAATGAACCGAGGCAACTCTTTGGCTATCAAAAACTTGTAGTTTGAATTATTAGATATAAGTATTTTCACGTTTTTTTGCCCTTTGTTCAAAACCCATCTGCAATGTAAAATATTTCTGATGTGATCTTATGAACTTTATTAAAATATTATTGTTGAAAAACATGTATCACAAGTGTTTGAAGAAAGTCTTAAGAGAAAACTTTACTTCAACAACCGAGGTAAAAATGATATTTTCATTAATTCATGTTCACTGTTACATTCAGCTTATATACAAATCAAGAATCCAATTCGTGTATGCTAAATTAGTTCTAAACTAAGCACATTCAACTTCGTCTGATGATTTTGATTCATTCTTGATACTTTCCAATCAATTTGTATTCATTAGAAGAACTTGAAATTAGTATTTAAATAGAAGTTAGGGTTTGAGAAAATAGAATATTTTTATTATATATGTCAATATCAAATAGGAATTTTTTTTCTTTTTCTTTTTAAAAGATTAATATAAAACCAATTAATAATTATTTATGGATATACTTACAAACTATTTAGTCATTTAAGTAATTTTACTCAAAGGTGGTATTGGATTTTCAATAAAATACTACTTTGTATGTGTACAAACAGTTTTTGTAGGGTGTCAATATGGCCACTCTATCTAATAATCGGAGACCATGTATTTTTTTAATTTTTTTTTACAAACTTTCGTCATTGGTATGATTCGAGTTATTGACCTGAGAATCATTTATCCAAACTCGAAACCCATTCATTTACCAACCGGCGTTACACCCTTGTTGACCCAACCAAACCAACTTACAAGACTCTTGAATGCAAATTGCCAAGTCAAACCAAGTAAATATTCATAATAATTCTCGTATAAATATATGAATATCACTACCATACATTTTCGGTAATGATACTAACCCAAAAACTATTAGACTAAAAAAATCAACCAAAATCAACCAAAATTAATAAATTACCGCATCACTTTATATCTTTATATATATATTCGTTCTGAGTAGTGCACACTGATATAATTTACATCAGTGCGTTATATGTGGACAACTGATTATGGAGAAGTTTTGACAAGTGTATACACTTTGAATCAAAGTAGAGATGCACGTTTGGAGAATGAGGATGAATATAAGTCCCCACTTCCCAGACCCTTTCCCATCTTCCTATTTCTCCATTTGGGGAAAATGGGGATGAGAAATTTTGGAGAGAGGTATATCCATCCCCAACCCCAGCTCCCCATTATCCCTGTTTTTCTCCATTTTTTTTCCATTTTCCCGTTTTATTCGGTTCCTAATTTTTCCATTTAACTAAACATTACAAATTAAACTAAAAAAACAAACATTCCATTACAAATACAAAATAAAAGTTATTAATATAGTAAAAAGAGTAAATTTGCATATATATTTAGGGTTCCAAAGAATAAAAAGATATTAAAAATATATATTATAATTATATTTATATGTATTTTGGGGAAATGGGGATGGGGTAGGGCCATCCCGATTTCAATTTGCCCCTACCCATCACTTTTTCATCTTCATCTCTCTCATTTTCCCATTTTTTAAAAAAAATAATCCCCAAATGGGGATAGGGATGTGGAGAATTGGAATCTTAGGAAAAAATGTACATATCAAAATCAAAGTATATAAATATAATGATTCATATACAATAAAGAGGATAAAAAAAAAACCAAAATGAGTTTTTTTATAAAAAGAATTACAGTTGTGACTTGTGAAGTACATGCGGCCGAAGATGATACACAAAGTTGTTCCCTCTGCAGAAGAGGGATTTATCCTTTTCTAAAACACTAAAATCTATATCGCAAAAAACTTTACGACTCGTGTATGAATCTAAAGTTTTAATATATTATAACGATCGTGTTGTTGTTACAGTTTTGAAGTACATGTCGCCGAAGATGATGCACAGAACTGTCTCTCTGCAAAAGAGAGTTTATCCTTTTCAAAACCACCAAAATCTATATCCCAAAATTTATGACTCGTGTATGAATCTAAAGTTTACGGGGGTTGACCAGGATTGGATAAGGACCGGACTAGCAGTACTGATCGAGGGTCGGAGAACCTTATGCTAAGCTTCTTGATGTGATAGATGATCCAAAGTCAGTGTCAGATTACGCGCTGTAACTTACAAAACATGTAAAGTTTAGTTGTTATATATATATATATATAGGTTTTTCAACGATTACGTGAGATCCTTGCTTATATGTCTTTTTTCTTTTTTACAGGTCTCAACAAATGAAATTTATTCGAAAATATTACGAGATATCAAAGATCCCCATGCACCCGATTATACACTACCGGAGTAAGTTGTTATTTTTTTAAATTATTATAAATTAATAATGTTAACTACATTGATTTTATTTATTTTGATTTTGTTTTCAACTTTACACATATCAAAGTGAGGATAAAACATTAAATAAAGCCGCAAATCAATTTTATAAGATGTTTCACATGTCGGAACCGCATATCAAGAAGCATTGAGTGAAGTCCCTGTATCACAGTGAGCTTAATCTAGGTGCATTTAACAAGAGACATAAGTTTAAGGCTCATTTAGTTGATAGATGGGTAAATATGAGATCGGTTGAAATATAAAAAGTTAAAAACCACAAATCAAAGCATACACTGGCCAATCAATCTCCTAAGTTTTGTCCGGCTGATGTACTAATAAAATTGAGGTGCCACAACTCACAAGATCTTTGAATATGTCAAAAACGGTGAACATTTAAGTAATTACAAAAACACTAAGCAAGCTGAGTCAAAAGTTAATAAATACAAGAAAATCAGTTCAAACATATCCTCAAACATGTCTCAGGTAATGCCTTTGAAAAAAATGCATTCTCCGATGTAATTTTAAGGTGATGAATGAGAACACATAGAAGCTTGTACAAAAGAATTAAGTGGGTTGTGAAGACTGAAGACCAACTTTATAATAATTTGACATTAACTTTCTGTTGAAGCGTGCATGTATTTCAGTATTTACAAATGATATTGATCATACTAACCAAACTGAGCATTAAGTGGGATACATATAAATGTATGTCGAAAACGAAAACAAAGAAGTAAAAAGAGGACGTGAAGACAATACTTGGAAGTTCAATGGCCGTCTTTTTGCACATGTTGATCATTAAACCTTTATAATAAAATTGAATACAAGTTCTTTCCGGTGACAAAAAATATATACACTTTTAATATATTATAATGATCTTCTTGTTGTTACAGTTTTGAAGTACATACTGGTGGACATGATGCGCAAAGCTGTTCTCTTTGCAAAGTCAGTGAAAGATTATGCGTTGCAGAGCTACTCATTAGCCTTAGCCAAGCTTTGGGGGAAAGAAAAATGTGCAAATGGTGAGGAATGTCATTTTTTTTTTGTCACTTGCAGTGATGTCACCGTTATAATAAGTTAAGTTTAAAAGGCACCTATTATGGTGAGCTACCGAAATTGCCCTTAAATAATCGATATTTTATTCTTCAAAGACTGTCGTCTAATAAAGTTGTCTGAAAATCAATCACCTACTCCATTTTTTATTCACAAAACGAGCTCCATTCCAGATATTGCACATATTCCAGATATTGCATAAGAAGGTAAATTAATATTTCTGATCTTCATTTCCATTTTTTATTGTATTTCTGTGTGGTATAACACTGTATGAACATTTATGAATATGTTGTCTCAAATTTTTTATGTTGATATCCTGGAGTTGTAAACTTTTTATAAAGAATGAATGAACATGTATGCATATTTTTTTGTATATATATTTGGCCGAGTTGAGTTGTAGTTGTGCAAACAAGTTTATAATATTGGGCATAAAAGCTGGAAAGGTTTTAAAAAAAGTTGAAACATTTGTAAAAAAACTCGGAAATGTGAAAAAAAATCTCGATCAAATTCTAAAAAAGCTCGATCCAAAAAATAGATGCTGGATAGGTAAAAAGAAAAGCTCGATCCCTCGAAAAAAAGGCTCGATCCATCAGAAAAAAAGCTCGATCCTTGCCAAAAAAAGCTCGATCCCTCACACAAATAGCTCGATCTCTCACAGAAATAGCTCGATCCCTTTTCAAAAAGGCTTGATCCCATACAAAAAAGCACGATCCCTCACAAAAAAGCTCAATTCCTAAAAAAAAAAGCTCGATCCGTAAAAGTAAAAGGTCGAGCCATATATGAAAAAAGCTCGAGCCATATGAAAAAAAGCTCGAGCCATATGAAAAAAAGCTCGAGCCATATATTAAAAAGCTCGATTATGTACAAAAAGAGCTCGGTCTTGAACAAAAAAAGCTCGATCCCGTTACAAAGAGCTCGATCATGTACAAAAAAGCTCGATCAGTTTAAAAAAAAGCTTCATATCTAACACTTTTGATTTTTGTTTAATCCTTTATAATTGTAAATTTAATATGACATATTTTTTCCTTATTAATGGTTTTTTATGTTGGTTTTGACAGGACAATGGATAGGGTGAGAATAATCATATCTTACAACTGTCGATGGGAGCAATTACCAGACAAAAATCAGAGGTATTTAGATTCCGATAACCAAGATTTGTATGTGTCAAAGAATTTGAGTTACGACGAACTGGTGTCGATCGTGCAAACAATTGTGAAGTTTGATGAGAACAAATACAGTGCTGAGCTACAGTCTCTATCAATTGTTCATGGGACTACATGTCGTACATTTATAAAAAACAATGACGATGTTCAGTTTATGCTAGGGGAAGATAGGGTGATCCCTCAAGTATGTGTTAGTCTAATCGAGAGTCCAGCAGGAGGTGTCATTGGTGAAGATATCCCTCATCCTGATAACACCCAACAATTTCGATCGTCAAACGGAAGCAACCAGTTGTTCACAGAAAGAAGTGGGATTGATGGTCAGGAAAACATATGTGTTGTCCCACCGGAAGTAGCTGCCCATGATAATAGAGCGGAACCTCAATTCGACGATGTATTTGGTTGTCATATTGAGATGAATGGTAGACAGTACAACCACCAATACAATGAGATCTACAATGACATCAACAATGAGGAGAATACAACACTGAATGTTGGGGTGAATCGTGAGGTGGATAATAAGGGCAATTTAAATTCTGTAGAAAATGTAGAGGACAATCAGGATGATACAGAACGCATCGAAACGAAAAGACGTGTAAGACATGTACACAGATTTAGTTCCAGTGCACCAGATATAGTTGGGACCTCCGAGGGGAGGGCTAATGTAACTGCAGATGATTCTGATAATGCCACAACATGGGTTATTCCAGGAGCAGAATCATACTCATTTGGTATTGATGGAAGCAGGAACTTGTTTGAAGATGAACCTACAAGCATGATATATAAAGGCCATTTTTTTCCAACGAAAAATGATTTGAAGAGACTAGTAGGTCATTTTGCAATGCGGCAGAACTTCGAGTGGAAGGTGAAAAGGTCCAATAAGACAACATTACATCTAGTTTGTTTGATGGAAAATTGTACGTGGAAGTTAAGAGCGGTGAGGAGAGATGAAGGCACATACTTTAAAGTAAGAAGTTTTGTCAACGAACACACTTGTCCGTTAGGGGAAATTCACCGCCGGCACCGACAAGCTAGTGCAGTCACAATTGGAGAAGTTATTGCACCTAGACTTCGACAACAAGGTAGTCGACTAATACGTCCGAAGGACATAATCGCCGACATAAAATCAATGTATGGAATCCAAATCATGTACAGTAAGGCACACGCCGCCCTCGATTATACGTTTTCACTAACATATGGAACGCATGAGGAAACCTTCCAACTGCTTCTATCATTTGGTTACGTTTTGGAACAATAAAATCCTGGCACAATCACTGACTTACAGTGCAACGAAGATGGTAAATTTCTATACTTCTTCATGTCGATTGGTGCCTCACTTAGAGGATTCCGGACGTGTATGCATCCAGTCATTGCCATTGATGGTACCCATTTGAAGGGACGATTCTGGGGTACAATGTTTGTTACATTAGCATAAGATGGGAACGAACAGGTGTATCCAATTGCTTTTGGGTACGGCGGCTTAGAAAACAACCTTTCATGGGAATAGTTTTTGGATTGCTTGAAGGGTGCCCTAGTTCATATTGATGAGCTAATTTTCATTTCTGATAGGCATGCAAGCATTGAAGCAGGGATTTCTAAAGTGTTCCCTTATGCCACCCATACTATATGTTGCTGGCACTTTGCTGAAAATGTTAAAAAGCGATTTCATAGAAGGATGTTGCCGTAATAATGGACAAAGCAGCTCGCGCATACACCGAGTTTGAATATAACCAGCATATGAAAGAGTTAAGAAACTTGCACCAGAATGCATATGATTATGTAATTGATGTCGGTCCACACAAGTGGTCCCGTGTACACTGCCCGGAAAGAAGGTATAGGGTGATGATTACTAATGCTGCAGAATGCATAAACTCATGCCTAAAATTTGCACCCCAATTGCCTATGTTGACTTTGGCTGAGTTCATTAGGAATATGCTGCAACGGTGGTTTCATGATCGCTATAGAGCTGCACAAACCATACGTCATCAGTTGACCGACGCAGCACATCTTGTGCTCTTAAAACGTGTGGAGAAGTGTGGTTATTTGACCGTAAATCCAGTCGACTAGAACATTTTTTCGGTGAAGCGGTCTGAAAAACAGTGGGCTGTTGACTTAGCTCGGAAGACTTGTACTTGTAACAAATTTGAAATGGATCATTTTCCATGTTCGCACGCCCTTGCGGCGACATGGTAGATTACTGAAACTTGGACTTCACAACTTTGAAAACCTACTGATCATTTTCTCGGTGAAGCTGATCGTTTTCAATGTTTTTTTACAGGGAGCGAAACTTGGACTTCATAACTTTGTGTGCGGACTACTACAAGAGATAGACACTTATTAACGCGTACTCATTTCCTATTATACCGGTGGGCCATCCTTCAACTTGGGTTGTGCCATCTGACATTGCTCAGAGGGTGATTTTGAATCCAAACTCCAGGAGACAAGCAGGACGCTCGAGGGCGGGTCGCCATGTCTCGTCTTCGGAGAGGACAACTACACATTCCTGTAGAAGATGTGGACAACCAGGGCATAATTCCAGGAGATGTCCTAATCCACATATGATTAATGAAGGTACAAGAAGAGCTGTTCCCGATGAATATCGCCGCAAGTGTAGCATCTGCCATTCAATTGGTCACAATAAACAAACGTGCCCTAACGTTGACTCTAATAGGGAATGAATGACAAAGTTTCGATCACATTGAAAACTTTTGGATGTGTATCATATTGTAATAATTTGGATTTTCAATAATTACTTATTAATGAATGAATAATCAACTAATTAATATTCATGAATTAATTACATGTCTGTGTACAACTAAAACGGGAATATACAAAAAATCACTTGGCGGGCCTGGAGTTAGAAAAAATCTCCACAGCCATTTTCTCCCGAATGATCCCTATGTTGTCCTCTGACCAATCACAAGGCCTTCGACCTGCCGGTATGTACTCGATAAGTCTCAAAGTATGGGGACCACAGTTACCTCTGCAATTCGGCAAATAAAATACCATTAGAAATCGTTCATAAAGAATATCAAAACACATTAATGAAATAGAATGTCTTACGATTTCTTTTATTGGGGGACTGTAGAAGTATGCACCAGGCTGACCGAGAAGGACTTATTTTCCTGAGGGAACACCCGACGACCAGCTCGTCATGCTGTGTGGAACCCCGCGTCACTCAACATGGAGGGTAAAAACCACCGTAATGGCTGGACCTGCTGGTGCCTGATCTGATAAGGGACTTCCTGTCTCCATGGGTCATAAATGTCAATCTTCCCGCGACAAAGGTAGACGCTCACCACTAGCCAATGTTGGGCCCCAACGTTGCATGGAATCATCACCTGTAATAGTTTGCATGCCGTGTTAGCTGAGGGTATACGAACAGTTTTTTAAATCATCTCCATCATGTAACACTTACCAGGTCAACCTCGTGTCATGGGCGGTTTTCACTCGTGGTTGCTCCACGGACCGTCAGAAGGTCCTCTTCCAACCATCGGGACTGTAACACATTCCACCTTACCGTGGTCACAGCACCGTGCGAATCGCGAGTCATCATCATCTCCCACATGTACAACATAAGTTGCTGTACAAGCATTGACAATATCGTATTAATAATAAATAACCAGAAAATCCGATTTGATTCCCAAATGTTATACCTACTTACATAAAATTGTGTATCCAACACGTTGATCCTCTGGTTATACACATTGTGGAATCCTCACTGACGCTTGCGAAGAATATTGAGGTATGCATCCATATGTTGACAAACAATAAAACCACCGTAATTGTTAACAATTCAATAATACTTACACAAACTTTAATATGAAATTTAATAAGTACGTACCGTGTCCTCCAAGTCCATGAAGTTGGACTGTATACGCACGAACCATCCCGCTGTAACTAGTGCCAGCACGTCCACATCACGTCTGTTTAATGATTGAATTACCTTAGCTATACATAAATTTGAATAAACAAGAAATGTACATCCATTTGTATTATAAAAAGTTGGACTCACTGTTCCCCGTTGATGTTCCTCTTGAAGGCCTTGTATGCCGCACGGTGGTCAGCGTCCACTAGTCCGTGGGGTTCCATGGACTCGGGCCGTGTCCTCAACCTCTTTGGACGGCATGGATCTATGTAAGGGCTCACCAACTGCCATCCGCGCTTACCTAAAAGGTTCACCGGGGGAGGGGATCGCTCAGACGCCACGGACGTGCTGGGTGGGGGAGGGGACCGCACCGATGTCACCGACGTGCTGGGTGGGGGAGGGGACCGCTTCGATGCCACAGACGTGCTGGGTGGGGAAGGGGACTGCTCCGACGCCACAGACGTGCTGGGTGGGGGAGGGGACCGCTCCGACACCACATACGTGCTGGGTGGGGGAGGTGACCGCTGTGAGGGGATCAATGTGCTGCGAGGTAGGGGGATCGATGTGCTGGGAGGTGAGGGGAACCTCTGAGCCTGGGTATCTGTCCCCCCGTAAACCTATCAGTCGACCCGGAGGACCCTCCGGGACTAAATAATTGATCAGGATGTGGGGGGCCATCCCTGTGTGTACGTATAGTAGAACTTTGAAGCCCCAGGATCATATCCAGTAACAATCGGTGTTGCTGCTGACGATCCTCATCACTCTTCCGGATCATATCCAACAACTCCAAGTGTTGACATTGTCGATCCTCGTCACTCTTCCGGAGGGCTTCAAGCACATCGTTCAACATTTCAGTCTAAGGAGCCTGAAATCATGTCTACATTGTTAGTAAAAAAATATCAGCACGTGTTAATAAAAAACACTAAACTTTGTTTTCAACTTACCTCTCCATCACGACCAACGCCCCCACTGGAATCCCCTGCAGATGTACCATGTCTGGGGGTGGAAAACCGAACCCACCTATGCCTATGCCTTTCTCATTGAGGGTCTGTCTCATATCCCTCACTGTCACTGTGCCTCAAACCCCCAGCAGCGGGCTCAGATCCCTCACTGTCAATGGTCATGTCTGTACCACTGATCCCGCCAAAGGTGGTCTGATCAGGGACCTCAGGCGGTATATCATCCCTGTCATCTTCCACATACATGCTCCCCCTTCGTATAGACAATCATAGTACGGTGCCTGTCTCTCAGCCGGTGTCGGCACCAGTTCCTTGATCGCAAACATCTGAAATATTAGTTAAAACAATGTCATTGTACAAATACTAACTAATAAAAACATTAACAAAATAAATACATACCCTGACTTTGAAAATCTTTGCTAGCTTCTTCCCTCTCGGTTGTTTGATCAACTTCCACTTCAAAATACGGGGAGTCAGATCAGTAACCCTCCGGACACCGACCTCTTTGGCCAAATCAGGGATCACCTCCAAAGCAAATATCTGCATCATAGATAAGTACGATAAGTATCCATAAAATTTTGGGCACCAACAATAAAGTACAATTTGTAGTTAGAAACTTCTTACCAACAGGGCTTGAGAAAGACCGTATATGTTGTAGGTCTCCACCCTGTGTACATCAGTACCCTTTTCCTGTCGGCGTCGCTCGAACCTGTCTCTTCGCCCGTCAAGCGCATGCTTGAATGAGTGAATAGAATGCCTGTACACGTCGGCACCCCACGGGAACGCGTCGAACGCATGAAGGTCCTCAACCAGCTGAAACTGCCAAACTAGAATCTTGAATCTCTTATCCACCCCCATCAGTATCCAGTTCAGCATATATAAGAGGCAGAGCTTGACAGCATCGTACGCCTGTCCGAAATTTATGCCGGTGACAACACCCCTAATCTGCTCCAGCGACACCTTCTCGGCTCCAGGAAAGTACGGCTCATGTATGCCATTCTCCACTGCTGCATACATGGTGGTCTCTGGTACAACTCCAAACCGCAGTCCGGTGATCAGGTAAAATTTCACCTTCGAAAACCTCACCGATTGGGTTCCTAACATGAAGTGAATCTCATCTGTGAGGCCGTTATGATGGAGCTCCCTCAAAAGCAACCGATGGATAATACCACCGGAAAACTTCATCTCCCTATGCATCGTCAGGAAATGCCCGAAACATGACGCCATGAATCGTCGGCGGTCTTCATCTGCAAATTCTACAGGGACACGATTCAGTGTGTCGTCTATATGGGAGAGGGAATCAAAATGGTTGTGTTGTGTCAATTTTCCCTCGTACCAGTTTCCTTCTAGAGTTTTAAGCGAATCCCTCAACCTAATTCTCATCTGCAATGTAACAGAAATAAAACATCATTAAATAAAATTTTTTTAAAAAAGCTTGGTCCCTTTCAAAAAAGATCGATTGATTTACAAAAAACCTCGATTCCTTTTCAAAAAGGCTCGATCCCTTTCAAAAAATCTCGATTGCTTTACAAAAAACTCGATTCATTTCTAAAAAGGCTCGATTGCTTAACAAAAAAGCTCGATCCCTTTTCTAAAAGGCTCGATCCCTTTCAAAAAGGCTCGATCCATTTTAAAAAAGCTCGATTCCTTTCATAAAAGCTCGATCCCTTTTAAAAAAAGCTCGATCCCTTTTAAAAAAAAGCTCGATCCCTTTTCAAAAAGCTAGATCCCTTTTAAAAAAAGCTCGATCCTTTTCAAATAGGCTCGATCCAATTCAAAAACAGCTCGAACCTATTCAAAAAAGCTCGAAACCTATTCAAAAAAGCTCGATTCCTTTTTAAAATGGCTCGATCCAATTCAAAAAAAGCTCGATTCACTTTCAAAAAAGCTCGATGCCTTTCAAAAAAGCTCGATCCCTTTTAAAAAAGGCTCGATCCCTTTTCAAAAAGGCTCAGTCCCTTTTCAAAAAAGCTCGATCCCTTTCAAATACGCTCGATCTAATTCTAAATCAGCTCGAACCTATTCAAAAAAGCTCGATCCTTTTCAAAATGACTCGATTTTTTTTTAAAAGCTCGATTCTTTAAAAAAAAAACTCGATTCCTTTTCGAAAAAGCTCAATTCCTTTTCGAAAAAGCTCAATTCCTTTTCGAAAAAGCTCAATTCCTTTTCGAAAAAGCTCAATTCCTTTTCGAAAAATCTCGATTTACCAAAACCTAATTTTCACAAAAAAAATAGCTCGACTAATCAAATAAGCTCGATTCTCCTGAAAAAAGTCTCGAAAACCCAGATTTCATCTTCTTCAACTGATATTCAACCAAATTACAAACCCTAACCTAAACCTAAACCTAAACCTAAACCTAAACCATTCTCACATCTCTATTTTAACCAATTTCTACAATTCCTATCAACAAAACTCAATTCTAACATGTAATGCAAGTTAACAACAACAAAAGCGAAGAAAAATAACCAATCTTACCTTTGTCAATCGCAGCTGTTCCGGTCACTTCACCGTCGATTAGTTTCTCGTAGGTTTGACTGTTGCTTCTCTCTGACTTTGAAAGCTACAACTTCCTCACTGTTAAAATATTTCGGGATATTTTTGTCTCAAAGACTCTTTTGGTGCCTTTTAAACATACATTTGTAAAGTGATGATATTTGCACAACACACCTCTCAAATAGTGCCAATAATTTTTTGACCCCAAGAAAAATTATATATTTCCAAAATTTTGGAAAAATGAAAATGTATTGATTTTATTTATGATTTTTTTTTTGAAAAAATTAAGAAGTTAGGCTTAGTTGACACCAAATATTTGATTTAGTAATAAAAGTGAGTAATATTTAATATTGATAACATATATATATATATATATATATATATATATATATATATTAAATATATAAATTTTAAAATAACTTTTTATTAGAGAAATTAATATTTGCCACCGTCTAATGTTCTTAGGTTGTAAAGAAAGCTCGTTTAGTTTGATAATGTTTCCCATTTATTTTCTTAATTTTTTCTATGTTTCTCATTTTTTAAATGGTTTAGCTTAAATAGTCCCCAAATTTTAAAATTTTTGATTATTTTTAATAATTTTTTTTTCATTTTTCTGTAATATTATTATTTAATTAATTTCAATATTTCATCATCGTGTCGGTGGTATGGACATAAAATATTTTTCATGTGAGATTTTTTCTTTCTTTTAATTTTTGTAATGAAATGAATTCTATTTTGTAAATAGAATTTGATTTTTTTTAATACTATAACTATTTTTTTTATCAATTTCATATTTTTTGTGTCTCTTATTATGATGCCCAAAGTTATATAAAGTTGTTTGTTGTGGTCTCTGGATGTTGAGCCTAGCACAGAGGTAGACTTAGGGGCTCTGATACCAATTAATGTGTATTTTTCTGGTTAAGGAAATATACATGAAGAATTTAGAATGAAAAGAGAAGAATTTAGAAAGAAAAGAGAAAATAATAGAGCAGAGAGAAAATAGAAGAGATAATTTGTTTTGCAATTTTAATCTTTATTCAATTCAAAGAGAGCCTTTATATAGGCTTACAACAATTAATGAATCTGAAAACAAGGAAACCACTGCATACTAACCAAACAATTGAATAACCACTAACTAAAAATACGGAGCACTAACAAATCCACTACTGCACTAACTAATTTATTCAAACATACTAACCTAATTATTGATCTGACTAAAACACTTCCACTTGCATGTATTACTTAAATTAAGTACATATCATTCCTCCCCACTCGAATTATCCTTGTCCACAAAGATAAAATTTGAGATCTCTCGGAATTCGTCTATCTTTGATTGATCCGAGTGCAGAAAATCTTTTATCATATAGAGTTGTGGCTCTTTGAACCTAGCCCGCCACCGGTGCCATTGTAAAGCGATATCTTTCGGGTGGAGAGAGGCGAGTTGTATGTTATGGATGACAGTGGTTTTCTTAAAGTCGAAGCTTTGCTTAGACTTGTAAATCCAACCAGTTGGATTGTTGTTATGAAAAATCTCTTCATCGAATATCGGTGACAGATTAAAATCTACAAAAACATGTTTTGACATATATGTGTCATCAAAAAGAATTTAGAATGAAAAGAGAAGAATTTAGAAAGAAAGAGAAAATAATAGAGCAGAGAGAAAATATGAGAGATAATTTGTTTTGCAATTTTAATCGATATCTTTATCCAATTCAAAGAGAGCCTTTATAGGTTTACAACAATTAATGAATCTGAAAACAAGGAAACCACTACATACTAACCAAACAACTGAATAACCACTAACAAAAAATAAGGAGCATTAACAAATCCACTAATGCACTAACTAATTTATTCAAACATAATAACCTAATTATTGATCTGATTAGAACACTTTCACTTGCATGTATTACTTAAATTAAGTACATATCAATTTTATTGAACTTATCAACCATAAAAAATTACATCAAAATTCATATATATATATATATATATATATAATTAGTTAGATAAATTTTTGATGGAATAAGAAAAATTAATTAATCCGGTCTGAGAAAATTCTCTAGCTACTCCCCTGGTTGTAGCTTACAATACATGTAATGTTTAGTTGTTATTTTTTTTAGCAAATTGCACTCAACCTCCCTGAAGTTTGGTCTCTTATACATAGAAACAATTTTATCATTAATTAACACTCACACCCCCTGTTGACTATCTTTTACTTTTAAAAGACTAAAATACCTTTGATCCATAAATTAAATTAATAAATGGATAATTTTACTAAAGTCCTTACTTTTTGACAAAATGTCACTTATGTAAACGTCTTTATCATATTAGCAACTTAAATCTATTGTTTTTCTAAAATATATCACTTTAATCCATTTAACCAAAATACTAACGGTCAACTCTAATTATATGTATAAAAGTACGATTTTACCATTGTCAAATAATTTATTGGGTTTCAAAAATAAATAATATTAACATGATTTACATATATTTTTATAATAAACATTTTTTTATATATTTTCCATTATCCATGCTTTAGTTTTTTTTCCTTTTATTTTTATTTTTCTTATAAAAAATTGGATGGATAATGAAACAAACTAATTGATGAATAGTGAAAAATATAAAGTTAAAATAAATAATAAATTGAAAGTACGATTAAAATAAATTTTATCTCGGTTTGTGAGAGCAACCCTCTCTCCGATTGTGAGAGTTGTAGTTCATATGTAATCTATCATCGATAGTGGAAGTAGTATTCAAGGTCGTACTTGTATAGTTTAATTAATCTCAACAGGTCTTGGCAATAGTTTTTTTTTATAAAAAAAATATATATTTACTTTAACTTTATATTTTCAATTATCCATTGATTAGTTTTTTTTTAGAAAATAAAATCTTATTGTTAATTTATATTTACAAATCATTTTAATATTATTTATTTTTGAAACTCAATAAATCATTTGAAAAGGGTAAAAATGTACTTTCATATATTTAATTAGAGTTGACCGTTAGTATTTTAGTCAAATGAATTAAAGTGATGTATTTTGGAAAAATAAAGGACTTAAGTTGTTAATATGATAAAGACATTCAAATAAGTGACATTTTACAAAAAAATATGGACATTAGTGAAAATACCTATTTATTAATTTAATTTAGGGATCATGGGTATTTTAGTCTTTTAAAGGTAAAAGTTAGTCAACATGGGTTGCGCGTGTCAATTAATGATAAAGTTGTTTCTAAGTGTAAGGTGTCAAACCTTAGGGGGGTTGAATACAATTTGCTCTTTTTTATATATATATATATATATCGGTTTTTCAATGAGTATGTGAGGTGCTTGTTTATATGTTCATTTTTTTTTTCCAGATCTCAAAAAACGGAATTGATGTGATAATATTAGGAGATACCATAGATCCCAAGGCACCGGATTCTGCTAGTACTGGAGTAAGTTGTCATTTTTTATTATTAATGATAACTATATTAGTTTTATTTATTTTGATTTTGTTTTCAGTCTAAAAGTGTCTACATCCATGTTGAAGAACTTTGAAAGTGAAGTTGTCTTGCAAATCTGATTTACACATATCAAAGCAAGGAGAAAACATTATATAAAACCACAAATCTGTTTTGTAAGATGTTTCATAGGTTTGAATTGCACATCATGAAGCATTGAGATTTGAGTGAAGTTATTGTATCACAGTGAGCTTGATCTAGGTACATTTAACATAGAGAAATACAGGAGACACAAATTTAAGGTTCGTTTAGTGGATAGATGGGGGTAAATATGAGATCGGCTGAAATTTAAAAACCATAAATCAAAGCGTACAGTGGCCGACCATTCTCCTAAGTTTTGTCCCGCTGATGTACCGATAAGTTTGAGTTGTCACAACTCACAAGATCTTTGAATTTGTCAAAGACGGTGAACATTTAAGTAATTACAACAAAACTGAGCAAGCTGCATTCAACATAGAGAGGTTATGAACCCGTCATGTAAACGTTTTTCGGTTGCTGTTTTTCGAAAATAAAAATGAAAATGTAAACAATGTTTTTTGTTTCAGTTTCAAATTCTAAAAATGTATCTGATAGCATATACTGAAAGCTATGTTTTGAAAATGAAAACGGAAAAAACAAGTCTGGTAGGTTAACCGAAAACTATCAAAAATTGAAATATCAATTTTGAAATTTTATTTAATATTATTACAACTATAAATAAATTGATTACATAATTAACCAATATAATTGTATTGTAATTTTTAAATTAAATAAAAGTAACATATCAAAAATTAATTCAAAAAAACATATCAAAAAATGAATTAATCAAAACTAAACTCTTAAATTATAAATATATAATTATAATATAAATATTATCATATATAATATTTTATATTATTTTATAATATAAAATATTATAATATATATATATATATATATATATATATATATATATTATTGCATGAATACTTTTAGTTCTAGTTAGAAATAAATTATTCTGGAATATACATACACACACACACACACACACACACACACACACACACACACACACACACACACATATATATATATATATATATATATATATATATATATATGTATAAGAGGGACACTTTGGTCATTTGAAAATCTTGTCTCGTCTTGTTCTAGCCATATCAAACGTATAAAAGTACAATTAATAGTTTAAAAAGATTTTTTTTATATAAAAAAAGTGAAAAAAAAACAAGTATTTTGTGTTTTTCAAATCATTCAGGTCCTGTCCTGTAGCTGTTTTTCAATCCGTTTTCGTTTTTATTTTTCAAAAACGATTTCGAAAACGCGTTCGTTAACCGTTTTTCATTTTATTTTCGAAAAACGAACAAAAAATGAAAAACAAAATCAGTGTTAAAAGTGAAAGATTTAAAAAACACAAAATACTTGTTTTTCGTTTTTCGTTTTTCGTTTTTCGTTTTTCGTTTTCGTTTTTCATTTTGTTTTCCACTTTTTTATATATAAAAAAATCATTTTGTTTTCATTTTGTTTTTCATTTTGTTTCATTTAGTTATATTATGCGTTTTATATGGCTAGGATAAGACGGGATAATATTTTTAAATGACCAAAGTGTCCCTATATATATTTCATAATAATTTTTTCCCAATTAGAACTAAAAGTATTCATGTAATAATATATATATATATATATACATTATAATTATTATAAATACTATAATATATAATAATATATATTATATAATATTAATATATTATAAATAAATATAATAATATATATAATATATATTTATAATGTTATATATATATATATAATATCAAATATTATATATTTATATAGTATATAATGTAATATATTATATATAAAAATATAATATATTATAATATATACTATATAAATATATTATAATATATAATATTTGATATTATATATATATATAACATTATAAATATATATTATATATATTATTATATTTATTATAATATTTTTATATGTATTAATATAATATATACAGTTATATTTTTATTATATAGTAATATATATATATATATATATATTGTAATTATTTATTTATAATTTAAGAGTTTAGTTTTGATTAATTCATTTTTTGATATGTTTTTTTAAATTTATTTTTGATGTGTTACTTTTGTTTAATTTAAAAATTACAATACAAAAATTATATTGATTAATTATTTAATCAATTTTTGATAGTTTTCAGTTAACCTACCAGACACGTTTTTTCCGTTTTCATTTTCAAAATACAATTTTCAGTATATGCTACCAGACACGTTTTCGGAATTCGAAACTAAAACCAAAAACACTGTTTTTATTTTTATTTTTATTTTTATTTTCAAAAACCAACAATTGAAAAACGTTTACAGGACGGGCCCTCACTTTTAACACTGATTTTGTTTTTCATTTTTTTTTCGAAAATAAAATAAAAAACGGTTAACGAACGTGTTTTCAAAATCGTTTTTAAAAAAGAAAAAAGAAAACAGACTTAAAAATAGCTGCAGGACGGGGTCTATCCTTTTCTAAAGCACCGAAATCTATATCCTAGAAAACTTTAGGACTCGTCTATGAATCTAAAGTTTATGGAAGTCGACAATGGTGGGATAAGAACTGAACTAGCTGTACTGAGGGTCTGAGAACCTTATGCTAGACCTGGATGTGATAGAGAATCCAGAGTCAATGTAAGATTATGCGTTACAGCTTACAAAACATGTAATGTTAAGTTGCTATTTTTTTATATATTGGTTTTTCAATGAATATGTGTGGTCCTTGTTTATATATCGCTTTTATTTTGCAGGTCTCAGAAAACGAAATT
Organism: Dipteronia dyeriana; assembly: GCA_032871835.1. NCBI lineage: Eukaryota > Viridiplantae > Streptophyta > Magnoliopsida > Sapindales > Sapindaceae > Dipteronia > Dipteronia dyeriana. The sequence continues at coordinate 19,877,984 of CM065302.1, forward strand.
GATGCGATAATATTCGAAGATACCATAGATCCCGAGACATCGGATTCTATTACTACTGGAGTAAGTTGTAATTTACAACCCAACTAATCAAAACTTTCATTCAAAAATTGGGAAACATCATTTTATTAGTCCTACACTAATTTATTTTCAATTATATAAGGATCAAATTGATGAAATTTCAATTAATAGTAAAAAAATGACGTTTCACTAAATTAGAACAAAATTGTAAAATCCCTTATAAATAACTCATTTGCACATCACCTTAAGATTTATAGGTAGCCTCGTTTGAGTTGTATACTATCATTCTTTTCATTTTTTGGGCAAAAATATAAAAATATTTTACAAATTTATATAATTTTGAGAATATGACGATAATTTCATAATTTCTACAAGGGATTTTAGTAAAAATGCCCCATTTGAGGGCCTCTATTGCAAATATACCCTATGTAGGTAAAAAGTTACAAAAATGCCCCAAACTTCCAAAAATACCCCAACTTAAATTATAAACACCATATTTATTATAATTATTACATTTAACCAACCAATGATAAAAAGGAAAAGAAAAGAAGTAAACTAAACATTGTTTATATTGTTTACATTGAGCTCTTGTAAAAAAAAATTCCATTTAGAGGCATTATAGTGTTGATAAGGTGAGTTTTATTTTTGGGTTCCATGAAATTGGTCTTCGGGTCAAGAGTGACCCGATCGGGTCACACCTGACCCGAAGACCAATTTCATGGCTTCGGGTTGGAAGGTGAGTTTTATTTGTGGGTTCCATGAAATTGGTCTTCGGGTCAGGTGTGACCCGATCGGGTCACTTTTGACCCGAAGACCAACTTTATTCTTCGGGTCACACATGACCCGAAAAACAAATTCCATGCCTTCGGGTTGCCCTCTACCCGAAGGCTTGAATTTTGTTCTTCGGGTCAATGGTGACCCGATCAGATCACTCATGACCCGAAGAACAAAATTCATGCCTTCGGGTTGCCCTCTACCCGAAGGCTTGAAATTTGTTGTTTGGGTCAATGGTGACCCGAAGAACAAATTTTATGCCTTCGGGTAAAGGGCAACCCGAAGGCATGAATTTTGTTCTTCGGGTCATGAGTGACCAGATCGGGTCACCATTGATCCAAAGAACAAATTTTATACCTTTGGGTTGAGGGCAACCCGAAGGTATAAAATTTGTTCTTCGGGTCGGGTGTGACCCGAAGAACAAATTTCAAGCCTTCGGGTAGATTTGTTGTTCGGGTCATGAGTGACCCGAAGAACAAATTTTATACCTTCGAGTTGCCTTATGTTTGATGTAGTAAAGTATTTTTTAATTGATGATTTATATTTCAAAATTTTCAGGATTGAAGATGAAAAAAATATGCAATTGGTTTTGATTTAGGGGGAGAATGGAAAAGTGATCACAGTATATATTGGTAAGACGGTCAAAGAGTACAGACATTTGATTTTCCAAGAGATGCAAATTATGATCAACTATTAGATAAGGTATACCTCGTGATCGAGATTAATAGAAATCAGTATCGGGTTACGCTTACGACAATTGTAACAAAATTTTAGCAGAGCTTTGTTTGTATTTTCACATAATCCATAATCATTTTCTATACCTGCAAACAAGACACTCAATATCCACAACACTTCTCAACTCGCAATATTTCATTTCACACTCAATTACTACCACAACGAATACAAATAGAATTCTCAAGAATTAAACTAACAATCCATTAATTACAATCATTTTCAACTAAGTTACTTCAACTACATTATTACATGACACTTGTTTACAATTTTTAAAAATTGCAGTTGCAATTCTAACTCTAAAGGTTTCTCCATGTTTTGCTTTAAAGTCGAACCCACAAGTACTCCAAGTATTTGAGAGCAAATATCCCACAATCTGACCTGTTTTATCCAAAACAAACAAATATATCAAATGTAAGTGACAATCAAACTATTTAATCTTCTCAATATCTATGTTAAATACTCTAGTATCTGTCATATGATTTCTTTTATTTTTCTCTCTTATTATTTTTAAGAATTGGATCTCTTCCCGGATCTCTTTAGTTGTAATCACCACCGCCAATATTATTAAAATCTTAATGCATACATCATATGTGATTTGTAGTATAGTGTTCTAGATATGCATGAAACTACTACAATGTAGGTAGGTTACTGTGAATTGTGAAAACATTATATGCATTATGTTAATAGATTATACATTTATTAGACTTTTCTAGTTTTCTTTCACTATAGTAATAATAATAATATCATGCTCAACATTGTGCATGCATAGGTCTAAAGGAATGGAATTTTGACTCTACTTTGTGCTAAAAGATATTGAATACAGAAATCTTTCAACCTTGTCTGGTTAACTTTTTCTGATCCCTTTACAAATCTAAAGTCTGATGTGAAAAGTGAAAACAGTATTTGAGGTGTTATTTCGTGTTTATATGCACTTTATGATCTAAAATTTGTTGTTGTTATATATATGTTATAAAGTAGTAAGGAAGTTTATGATATAGCTGGCAAAAAGACTATTCATATAGAGTTAGATTTATAGAAAAGAAAACAACACACAGCACACACCACACCCAGAAAGACACAGCCAAACAGAGGCACAACCACCAGGAACGAAACACACAGAAAACACCAGAGAACCCAAAAGTCCAAATCAAACATATCCCCATTCGACAAAATCACCCCAGAAAACAACCACAACAAACCCAAAGAAACACCAACTAACACACTCAGCCTCTGGTAATGCAAATTAAATATATAAATAAAATTTGGCTAATAGCCACGACCTCAGTTCATATTGATATTGAATAATAATCAACAGTTTACCAACATATGAATTCTATATCTCCCATAACAGTAATTTAGAGATTAGTCAAGTTTAGATTTGAACAACAATTTCAATTAACAAACATTTTTCTTTCAAAAAAAAAAAATTAAACTAACTAACCTTGTAGCCGGAAGCAAAAGAAAAGATGGCGGCCGACCGTTCGGTGGTACGGCAGGACGGTGGTCGGAAGTAGATGAAGGACTGCGTGAACGATGAAGGAAGCGACGCGTCCTCGTTTAGTCAAAGGAGTTGGCCACACGTCCTCGTTTCGTGACTGACGAAGTCGACGAGGCGGCTTGACGGCGACAACAGCGACAAGTGGGTAACGGTTGGCTGATTTCGGGATGGGTTCTGTGGTGCGACAGGACAGCAGCCTGAAGTAGACGAAGAACTGCGTGAACGACGAAGGAAGCGACACGTCCTCGTTTCGTGACTGACGACGTAGACAGAGGCGGCTTGACGGCGACAACGGCGACAACGGCGACAACGACGACAAGTGGTAACGGTTGGCTGATTTCGGGATGGGTGGTAGAGATGGCTAGGGCAACAGACAACTAATGGAAGAAATGGGGGTAGTATGTTATTAAGGGTAGTTTAGTCATTTAGGGCATATTTGCTATAAAAAAAATTCTGAGGGTATTTTTGCAATTTAAGCCCTCAAATAGGGCATATTTACTAAAATCCCTTTCTACAATTCCACCCATAAAATTTGACCCGATATTTCAACCGAAACAAATATTTAGTCGGTAGTCCAAAAAAACATTTCCTTAAACCCTACAAACAACAAAACAAAACAAAACCCTGACTTTTTCTTTTTGGTTTCTTTGAAAAATCTTCGATGGCACACTCCGCCTCCAATAACGAAGACCAAAAATACCGGCAATACCACCCCTACCAGCAATTCGACGTCCCCGTCCAGTCCCTCTACAACCTCCCCATCTCCCCAGAGTACCTCTTCCACGAAGAGTCCCTCAACTCCCGTCGATCATGGGGCGAGAATCTCCAGTACTACACCGGAACCGGATACCTCTCCGGCGCCGTTTTGGGCGCCGTCAGAGGCTCCGTTCAGGGCCTCCGTCAGGCCGAACCCTCAGACACTCTCAAGCTCCGGATCAATCGGGTTCTTAACTCGGGTGGGCAGGCGGGTCGCCGGTGGGGAAACTCATTGGGTGTTCTCGGGTTGATCTTCGCTGGGCTGGAGAGCGGGTTGGTGCATTTGAGAGACTCTGATGATTTGTTGAACACTGCTGTTGCTGGGCTTGGTACCGGGGCAATTTATCGAGCAGCTGGAGGACTGCGATCCGCTGCCATTGCTGGAGCTATTGGTGGAGTGGCGGCTGCTGCCGCGGTGGCTGGGAAGCAGGCTGTGAAGAGATATGTCCCCATATGAAGTGAGAAAAATTGTGGTGTTAAAGGGGGTTTTTAGTTGATTTCATGCTAGTGGGTAGTATGTACTAATGGTAGTGTTTTATAATGGAATTTGTCGACTTGATGTTTTTGTTATAGATATGTAATGCTTTTGTTTCGAGTTGTTTTGTTGATAGGTTGTTTTTTTTTCCTTCTTGTTTTGGATCGTTGAATTGAGTTATTTATTAATAGTCGGGGATATTATGTTATGTGACTATCTATTAATCTTACAATGTATATTCTAATTGCTGCTCTTGCCTTGAATTTGTTTGACAATTGAATTGTTTCGTCATGTGATTGATTTTCTGTCAAACCGGTGTGTTTAAGTTGTATAGTATTTGAGTTTCTCTTTTGGGTTATAATGATATTCTTATTGTCAAGAATGGATGGAAATTCAAGAATTCACGAATCAATGGTGCAGGGAATAGTGCATGACTGTGTGTTGTCATCCTGTAGCAATCAATTTGATTCATCGGTTATTAGTCTAACCTCTCTGGAATTTGTTTAGCAGTGAATTCTTGGAGCTTGTGAATATTTTTAGCAGTAACTCCTTGATGGTCCTTGTGATCTCTCTGCATTTTGCGTCACCGCTTTTATTCTTTTGTGTCGGCTTCCTCTTTTGTATCAAAAATCAGTGGATTGGATAAACAATACAGGTTGTGTATATAGTTAATAGATTCTTTCATGGTTTATTTGTGATTGTGATACAGTCTTTTCATGTAGTCTTTACCTGATTAGACAGAGGATTACAGTCCTAAAAGTCGCATGATTAGGATTTTCTTTCCCTGGTCTTAAATTTGGTACTTTAGACTTTATTAAGTCGGTTTATTGAAATGTTGCGGATGTGGCTCTATGAATTTTCTTAACGTGAGCATGGTATGCACTCATGTTCCTGTAAGTTGGGTGCCTATTAGCAGAACTAGTAGAGCATATGGAAGGTGATTTTAGAAGTATAATAATCAAGCTCACCTTGAAAATTTTATAAGTAGTTAAAGCACTATTTTACTAAGAAACTTCTGGCTGTCTTAAGAGTATTTTGTGGATTGGGCTGGGGATCATCGTTGAAGATATATGAGTCAAATAGAGCGGGGACGTTAATAATATTAATCGATTGAGAAGAACAGAATCTTTGAAGTGAAAATGAGACAAATTTAGTAGTAGTCAGTGATTGAATAAAATCATTGTTTCCTAGAAATTGATTTCAGTATGCTGATTTGAGTTCTCCTTCTATGTTTAAGTGAAAATAAGACAAATTTAGTAGTAGTCGGTGATTGAATAAAATCATTGTTTCTTAGAAATTGATTTCAGTATGCTGATTTGAGTTCTCCTTCCATTGTGAGGTACAATTGCTTGTATGTTTTACTTTTCTCCAAATATTATAAATGATTAAATGTGTTTGATAACTCTAGCTTTGCGATATATTTTTTCATATGACTTATACCTGGTATTTTGTTATTTCAGGCAATGATAGACTTTTTCCCTGTTTGTTTTCTTGGATCATGTGTTGTTTTTCCAATTGATGCCAGTAGGCGTAGAATTTTGTATATTGAGAACGCATATGACAGAGGGTTGGTGTTATTCTGGTGTTCTGATAGAGACCTGTGGAGATATTGATTTAGGTTGAGTTTGGCGGGGGTCGTGTATTCTGTAAATCGGGAACTGACATCATGGTATTTTTGCATATTCAAGTGTTGGTTTCACCAATTCTAAAATCTATGGACGTAATCGTCTGTAAAGTTGAGGTGGGAACTCACCAATTCAAGTCTTTATGCTTGCAATTCTTACCATAGTTTTGATATGTTCTCTTTTCTTCTCTACGTTCCGAAAATTTCCACTACGTTCACTTCCATGAGATCATTGTTTCAAGTTTCGACATGTCCACATGGTGATATTCCATTTCTTTACAGATGTTTTGTTATGTTCTTGATAATTATTAAGTATACCTGTTTGTTTGTGATGCACAAAACTTGTATTAAATTATACAAACTTACTTCCTGTTTACTGTCTCTTAAAGAGACTTATTGTTGTGCACTTCTGCATATATGTAATTATGTAGCTTATATTGTGGATACATGTTGACACATAAGGGTTGACAGAATGGTCAAGCCTAGGGGTGGGCATAAAAACCGGAACCGAACCGAACCGAACCGAACCGAACCGAAAAGGGTGTTTGGTTCGGTTTTATACGTCAATTCGGTTCAATTTGGTTCGAACCGAATGAACCGTATTGATGTCGGTTCAGTTTCGGTTTTATGTCTTCAAAACCGACCCGAACCGTTTGAACCGACATATATAATATAAAAAAACCCTAATTTTTCTCATTCTTTCAACCAACCCTATCTATCTCACAGAATCATAGCCCGCCCCTCTCTATCGCTCGACTGCTCGAGCCTTAACTTACAGCTCTCTCTCTTCCACCACTTCTTCAAACAATCAACCCATCAGAAATCTCTCTTCTGCCTGCAATCTTCTCTTCCACGGCTCTGTACTTCTGCCGCTTCCGCCTTTAGAGTCCCAACTTCCGTCGGCAATCACCTGTTTAAGGTATTTTTCTATTTTTCGATCTAGATTTTTTCTCTAATTTTTTTCCCTCTTTCTTATCTATTTTGATCTGATGAGTGATGACTTTGATTTATTTATATATATTTTTTATATTCTTTTGTAATTAATCGTCTCTTGACTCTCTTCCATGGTTCGACTGTTCGAGCTTGGTGTGTTTTAATGACACTGACATGATGAATGTTGGTGATATCGGTTGTGAAATTGGATTTAGTGGATTCCAACTTTGATTTCGAGCTTGCTCTGTTCAAGCTTGGTATGCATGATTTAGTGGATTCCAACTTTGATTTCAAGCTTGCTCTGTTCGAGCTTGGTATGCATGATTTAATGGATTCCAACTTTGGTTTTTATTGTTGTTATTGCTGCACCGAGGTCCCATATATATATATATATATATATATATAATTTTGCATAATTGTAAAATGCAACTGATGTACATCTCTTGTTATTATACTTTGTGATTTGATCATATATGAGAATATGAGATAATTGTATACCCACAAAGATAATTGTATAATTCTGCTAAGTTTCTCTGCTCTGTCTGTTGTTAGGGGGCTTGGTTGGTGTTTGGGTTTTTTTTTGGGTTTCTCTGCTTTTTGTTGTTGTTGTGTTTGTGTGGTGCAGTTGGTGCTTCTGTTTTTTGTTTCACATTATTGTTTTTTTTCTGGTTTTTTAATGTGTTGGTGTTGTTGTGTTTGTGTGGTGCAGCTATTGTAGTAATGAATTTTATATTATTGTGTTTTGATTATAGGTTTTGTTGTTTAATTTATTATTTTCTTGCTTTTATAGTTTTATGTGTGTTTGGATTTTAGAATGTCAATGATCTAATTTAGTTATTTACTTTGATTTTAAAGGATGGAAATTGATCATAATACGACCTATTCATCAGAGGAGAATTCAGGTTCACAATCTGATGAAGAATTAGATAATTCTAGCTCTGTTGCAAAAGAAAAGAGTGGAAAAAAGGGTGTACGGGTAGGTGGTAGGAAATGCCAAAAAAAAATCAAAATGTTGGTTGCATTTTCAAGAATACCACACTAAAGATGGAAGAAAGAGGGCTAGATGCAAACATTGTGGTGATACGTATGCATGTGGGTCGGGTTCCAATGGGACAACAAACATGAATACTCATATTGAGAAAAGGTGCAAAAAATACCGGCCACCTAGTAATGATTCAAGACAAACATTTTTGATTAAACAACCAAATGTGGAGGGTAGCGGTAGTACCTTAGCCACCTCTAGATTTAGTGCCGAAGAATGTAGAAGGGCTTTGGCAGAGATGCTCATTCTAAATGAATTGCCATTTAGATTCGTTAAGAATAGAGGGTTCCGTAAGTTTTGTTTTGCGATGAATCCTAGGTTTGATATTCCATCTAGGAGAACAATTGTAAGAGATCTATATAAGTTATATGTAGAAGAGAGAATTAAGTTGAATAAGTACTTTAAATCTAGTCAAGTAAGGGTATGTTTAACCACGGATACCTGGACATCGATCCAAAATATAAAATATATGGTTGTGACAGCCCATTTTATTGACTGTGATCGGCAGCTGCAGAAGTTGAGTTTTAGTTAAATAACTGATCATAGGGGGGATTCGATTGGAAGGTGGATTGAGAAAGTTTTGTTAGAGTGGGGCATTGATAAAATATTCACAATAACCGTGGATAATGCAACAACAAATGCAAATGCCATTGGTTATATGAATAGAAAATTGAATAGTTGGCGTGTGGATGGAGCAATTTTAGAGGGAAAGTACTTGCATTTACGATGTTGTGCATATATCCTAAACTTAATAGTGAGTGATGGGTTGATAGATTTGCATGAATCGGTTGTAGCCATACGCAATGCAGTCAAATATGTTAAATCTTCTCCTAGTAGACTAGCTCAATTTAAAAAATGTGTTGAACATGAGAAGATGGGGAATAATGGTTTCGTGGTGTTAGATGTTCCTACACGATGGAATTCCACTTATTTGATATTGGAAAGTGCGGTGAAACTTAGAAAAGCATTTGAGCGAATGGAGGAAAAAGATGGTCACTATATCAACTACTTTAGGGAGAGTGATAATGAAAAGAAGCGGATAGGACCACCTCTTTTAAATGATTGGGAGAATGCCAATGTATTTATTCGTTTTTTATCAACTTTTTATGATATTACCTTGGATTTTAGTGCTTCGTTGCATGTGACTTCTAATATATATTTTAAGAGTTGGTGCACTATTTTTAATCAATTAACATCATTGAGCACCGAGAGGGATCCACTTGTGAGTAGAATGGCTGTTAGTATGAAACTGAAATTTGATAAGTATTGTGGGGGGTGGGGGGGGGGGGGGGGGGGGGGGGGGGGGGGGGGGGGGGGGGGGGGGGGGGGGGGGGGGGGGGGGGGGGGGGGGGGGGGGGGGGGGGGGGGGGGGGGTATGGTAAAATAACACAAACAACTTGAGGATAATTGGTGTACAACAATCTCAATTGATGCTTTCTAGTTTGAAAGATGTGTTGGTAGATTTGTATGAGTGTTATGTTAAACTTTATGGTGGTGTGTGTGTAAAGTCAAATGATGGTGTGTCCTCTTTTGGGAGTGGTGTGCCTGAAACCTTTTGTGAAAAGGAAAAGTTTAGAGAGGATAGCTTATGGGGCCAAAAACAACAGGAGGAAGATGTTAGTATGGGGAAAAGTGAGGTGGAGTTGTATTTGTTAGAAGCTTGTGAGAAACTGAATGACAAGTTCGATCTTTTGGCTTGGTGGAAAATAGTTCAATCAAATTTCCTATTTTGTCAATGATTGCAAAAGATGTTTTTTCAATGCCGATTTCAACTGTGGCTTCTGAGTCCGCATTTAGCACTGGAGGACGTATACTTGATCCATTTAGGAGTTCATTGACTCCTAAAATAGTTGAGGGCTTAATTTTGACTGGAAATTGGTTGTCGGCTTCTTGCCCTATTGCTGAACCGTGTGTTGCAGAAGAGCATGCTAAAAATGATGATAATTCGGTTCAAATGTTAGAACATTATACCAATGTTGAAACCGGTAAGTAATGATAATAATTTATCAAGTTTTTTTTTAATCAAATATATTAAGTATTATTTAATAAGTAAGCTAATTACTTTTTTGTTGCCTTCATTTAGAGCATGAAAGTGGACTAACAAATAGGACAATGGATGAAGATTGAGGATAAATGAAGGTAAGAATTTAATTTGGTATTTGTTTGTTTAGTTTTGCATTTTCTCTATTTATAATTTTTTTTCCTTTTATTAGTTAATTATATTTTCCTATTTACAGCTGAAGATTTGAAGTGGAAGAAATACATGGATTACATTTGAATTATTTTTTTATGTTTTATTATATTGCGGATTGTATTTGAAGTTTAATTAATTTATGGATTGTATGTTGGATCATGTGTGTGATCATATTTTATTTTGGATTGCATTTTGGACACTATGTAATTGGACTGATATTTTATTTATTAACTATGTAATTGGATTGATATTTTGGACAGCTATGTATAATTGGATTGTATGTTGGATTATGTGTGTGAATTGTGATTATATTTTATTTTAGATTGTATTTTGGACACTATGTGATTGGACTGATATGTCATATGTTATTCTATTACAATTATGTAATTGGATTGATATTTTGGACAACAATGTATTTGTATTGCATTTTGGACTGATGTTTTACTCTATGTAATTGAAGTTATCTGGATTCAATTTCTGGATAGCTATTTTTAATACTTTTGAATTTTGATTGATTTGAACTGTATTTATATTTGTATTTATGCTTATGTGTTAATTAATATGAAAAATTTGATTATGTAAACAATATTTCAGTCTAAATTTGGACTAAAACAATTGTCTAAAGGTCCAACAATAAGTGAATAATAGCCGGTAAAAGGTAAAAATGAAATGAAGATTTTTTTTTTGTAAAAAAAACAGAAGCCCAATAAGCCCAAAACCGAATTGAACCGAACCGAACCAAACCGAGAAAAGGGTGTTCGGTTCAATTCGGTTTGGGGTTCAATATGGTTCAAACCGATTCATATATTCAAAAATCGAATTTAATTCGGTTTAATACGGTTTTGACCAAAACCAAACCGAACCGCGCCCACCCCTAGTCAAGCCTGTAGATTCCTCATACAAGGTTTGGGTTCGAATTCCGATTCTTTTTATAACTTTTTTTCCTTCCTTTTTGCAATTAATTAGAAACTAATCTTAAACGTATAATGAAGTGAACTGATGGTTTAGTTCTATTATACAATACTTTTATGTTTTGAGTATTTAAAAGTATGAAAAACCCTTTGCCGATTTAATAGCACTATTTTCTTCTAATGCATATGCAATGTTGGTTGGTAATTCCATGTCTTTGAGTTTGAATCCACCCTTCTCTTTATGTTTTATGTTTCTGATTTAACCGTCACAAGTTTGGCCAATTCAATTAAAAGAACTTTACATTCACTCAGAGCTCAAGTGATTTCACATTTGTAATAGGGGTTTAAGCCTTATATTTGTTTATAAAATCACAAAGTGAGAGGAGACCCCATTCATGTGTAGGAGTTACTTTTCGGACCACGATAGTTGATCTCGTCAAGTTCTGATAGACTCATGACCCACCTGGTATCGGATCTCAACTCACTATGTGTTGTGGAGATCACATTCTATATTTTTGTTCAATGTACAACAATAAACCTCATATCCATATCGATGAGTTTTTTGATTCTATCATATCCTCCTCATCCAACTCCAAACTAAATAAAATTTCGTTGAAATAATTCAAAAGGTATCACTAAACTGTATCTAGGGTCAGTTTGTTATTGTTTTTGAAAAGTTAAAATCAGATTATTTTATAATTTTGATATAAAATGATGTTTGGTAAAACTTTCAAAAGTGATTAATTGATAATCTAGTAAGTTTTGACGGTAATTTTGAGAAGTAAGTGAGGAGTTATTTTTTAAAAGTGATTATGAAATAATCTATTTTAGCATTTATGCATCTTTTAAAATATCATTATTATCCTTATGAAACCAAATTGAAATCATTTATATTCTTTAGTTCATCTCAAAATTAAATATTTTATTTAAATATTGATTTGATTTATAAAATCTTTTAAAAATATTTTTATTGTTCTTATAGAATTTTTTTTCCAATTTAAATATTCTACTTAAATATTAATGAAAAAAAATGAATTAGGATCATAAACTATGTACATTTTAGTTATTGTAAATAAAATTACCAAACATATGTATACTACTTTTGAACTATACAGTAGTTTTAAAAATACAACCAAACATCTGCTGATTAACTTTACAACTGATTATTCTTTCAGTACAACTAACAGTGATTATTACAAAAGTTAGATTAATATCAAACCGACCTTTAATAAAAGAGTAGCATGTTAAAGAGGGAAATAATCATTATTCCCCCTAGTTTGTGTTATTCTTCACTTTACCCCCTTTAGTTTTAACATTCTCCATTCCCCCTTTGTATCTCTATTTAATTATTTATATGGTGAGATTGAGTTGTATTTATATATGGGAGAGGGGAAAGTGAAGAATGTTGAAACTAGAGGAGGTAAGAATATGGCAAGCTATATGGCCAAAATAATTATTACTGGGGTTAAATAATAGGAGTTCACTTTTGCTCACCCCCTTCAAGGGGGGTGAGCATTACCCCCTTCTGCATGGATGACATGTGTCCATGGAGGGGGTAAATTTATTTAAACACTATCATATTTTGGGACAAATTTACCCATCCCTAGACACATGTCATCCATACGGAGAGGGGGGTAATGCTCACCCCCTTCGAGGGGGGTAATGCTCACCCCCTTCAAGGGGGGTTGAGCAAAAATGGACTCAAATAATAGAGACCTTCAACTGTAGAATTCGGTAAGAAAATCTCTCGGGGTCAATCCCATACTTGACAATTTTGTATTAAATGAAATGTTTTATCAGTAAGAGTGGCGCTATTGGCACACCCACCCCTGAACTATTTATACCCACTTTTTAAATTATTTAGTATTTTTTTTCCCTTATCAAATTACTTAAATAGACATATATTTTTTATTAAAAAAATCATGTACAAATTAAAACTAATAAAAACCCACTTTCCTTATTTCAAAACATTAATGACAAAATCGTTAATGACATAGATTATTTCAAGGCATCGAATGCTTACTATTTTTATTTATATTTTCTTTCAGATCTCGATCTCATGATTACCATGTTTAATTAGTATTTATTGATTTTATTATTTCACGTGTTTGTTTTATTTTTCTTATCAAAATCTATATCCATGTTTGCTACTTTTTTTCTCTCGGTTTATTTTATTTTAGATCTTTCAGGTAAACTATAATTTGTATCAAATTTTGTAGTTTTTATTCTGGATCTTTCAAAGTTAGTTTTATGTACCAAGAAAACCTAATTTCTAACAAACCAAAATCACACCGAAACTCTAATTTAATCACTAAAAAAATAAACAATCAGACGATTAATATCACATTCACAATCTACCACCAACAATCCAACCGACTATATAAAAAAAATCGTGCCTAATAAAGATGATTTTACCAAGAAATAAGAAGAAAAAACAATCCTGCGAATGAATGTGAGAAAATTATATATAAAGATTAGAGATGAAGTGTATTTTTTTTTAAAAAAAAAGGATATGTGATGTATTAAGTTTGAAATTAAGTAAAAGGGTAGTTAAGGAAATAAAACAAAAAAAAATTGATAAAGCCATATAATATTTTATAATTAAATCAAATTTTTTAAAAAATGAGGTTTAAATAGTTTAGTGGGGGTGTGTCAATAGCACCACTCTATCAGTAATCACAAACTATATTTCAAACACAATTGAAGACTTTAGCACTAACTGCAAAGGTAGCTTAAATTTTTTGATATTGTAATTAACTAATTTTAAAAGGAAAATACTTGGGTACTGACTAGTCAGTACCCAAGGTGCTGACTCTTTTGTTTTTATTGGTGGAAAAATCCACCACCAGTCCTATGTATTTAATATCAAACACTGTAAATAGTTTTTTCCACCAATTAAAACAAATGGTCAGTACCTTGGGTATTGACTGGTCAGTACCCAAGTATTATCATTTTAAAATTCATCAAATTTTATAACTTAACAAAAATTTGCAAAGTCAATGATTTTATAGATTAACAATTAAAAGTTAACTAAAAATGGAAAACATTAATTACATTTATTAGTTAATTTGTGCCACTTTTTTGAATGCATCTATATTTATTTGAATTTGTTTAAATGTTTAAATTAAATACACTTAGATTTTAATGAAATTTTGACAAATCTAAATTAAATGCACTTAGTTTTTTTTATAGATTTTTACAAATCTAAATTGAATACATCTATTTATTTGAATTTTTTAAGAATCTGAATTAAATATTTCTTTACAAATATGAATTGAATACACCCACGTACTTTTAGAATCTTTTCAATTCAAACCGAGTTCACTTTTCCTCAACCACCCTAAGGGGGGTAAGCATTACCCCTGTAAAGATGACACGTGTCTATGGAAATGGTAAATTTATCCAAACATTGTCATCTTTTGGGATAAATTTGTGTTTGGACAAATTTACTCATCCCTAAACACATATCATCCATGGAGAGGGGGGTAATGCTCACCCACCCTCAAGTGGATGAGCAAAAATGGACTCATTCCAACCAATTCTAAAGTGGATACACCGGATTTTAAAATCCATCAAATTCCATTGCTTAATCAAAATCTGTAAAGTAAATGATTTTTGATTTTTAATACTATAAAACCCAAAAAAAATATTCTAAAATTCAATCAAAATAAGGTGACAAATGAGTTGTCATCACCATACAAATCATGTGGTGATGTGATAAATGATAATACTGGGATAAATCACTTACCATAATATTTGGATATGTTTTTGGACTAAATAGATTATATAATAATAATAATAATAATAATGAATCCCTAGCCACCATTTCTCTCCTTTTTGGTTTTTTGATTTTATATTGAGTAATTCAAATGGTATCAGAGCATCTCATGGAAGAAAGTTTAATCTCATCCATGAGTCTTACACGTTTTCTCTGAAAATCTGATTTGCACTGCCTTCTTCCGTTTGAATTTGATATTTGTCTTTCTCTCTCCTTCATTCTACTACTCTGTTTTCTTCGACTTATATACAAAATCACAATCCTATTTCACGTTTTCGTTACTAAGTTAGTAAACTCTTGATACTTAGGATATTATAGTTATTATATTCATTAAAGATATACTAGATTTTTTCTCGTTTTTGCTTGTAATCCTATAAATATTTTTTCTTTGGTTTTAATTTGTACTCTCGTATTCTTTTTATCTAATGAAACCCTAAACATCCTTTCTCTCTTATCTCTTTTCTCTTTGATTTTGCATTGAGTCACGGGATTAACAAGCACAATGAAGTGTCTTCCGCGAGAGATTATCCTCGACATACTATCAAGGCTGTCTGTGACATCTTTATTGCAAGCCAAGCGTGTATGCAAAGCTTGGCACAATTTAGTCCGAGACCCTCTTCTTGTCTGTATGCATTTTTCCCACGTAAAGGATCCATGTCTAATCTTACATTGTGATGATCCCATCAAAAACCAGCTTTACTCACTAGAGCTCTCAGATCAAAGATGATCGAAGGGACGTGAACAAAATCCGTGTGCCTGCGTTGCCTGAATTTTACGTGGTAGCTAGGGCCATGTAAAGGCTTGCTATGCTTACGTGATTTGTATGATACAAATGTACTCTATGTTGACAATCCCTTTTCCAGGGACTACATAGAGCTGCCAAAATCCAAAGAGTTGCCTAATCAAAATTCAGTGTTCGGATTTGGTGTCAATCAAACAACAAACAAGTACAAGGTGATTCAGGTTGTGTATTGGAAGCATCGAAATCGACGTAGAAGAGATATTTTTAGACCCTTGCTGCCTGTTCAAGTTCTAGTCCGTGGAAGACTTCATTGGCATACTTGGTCAATATTCTGTTCCTCGAGGATCACCGGTAATATTGAAGATGAGCAATTTTCATGTTGCCCGATAATTTCCTTTGATTTTGAAGATGAGCAATTCCGAGAAGTTGCAATGCCTAGTTGTGGTGACTTGGACAAGATTCGTTGTCATCTAGTGGATTTAGGAGGCTGTGTTTCTGCCGCGGTCTTTAATGGTTATGAGCAAATTGAGATATGGATTATGAAGGAATACGATGTGAAAGAATCCTGGATCAAGGAATTCAACATTGGAAATCATGTGCCAAGAAGCTTGGAAGAAGAAGAAGAAGAAGAAGAAGAAGCAGATCAGAAAAGTTCATTCGATCGTGTCGTAGGCCTTCTGAAAACCGGTGAGGTCTTGTTGGAGTACAAATGCAGAGCTCTAGTTATAATAAAAATAATGGAACATTTAAACAATTAACTTTTCCAGGATTGCCAAACTGGTTTGAAGCTATTGTTCTTGAGGGTAGCATCAATTGGATCGACACTCTCATTAGTTATTCATAAAAGTCGTATCCAGTTTGTGTTGGAAACACAATCCACAACAACGTGAGAGAGAGGAAAAGATATATATACAGTAACTTTTATTTAAATAAATAAATGAATAGTTATATACATTACTTGAAATTACTTTAACAATATATATATACAGTAACTTTTATTTAAATAAATAAATAAATAGTGATGTACATTACTTTAACAATATAATTGAAATCACTTTAACAATATAATTGAAATAATGTTTTTCTTATTTACTATAAAAAAAATATAAATAAAAGGGTTTAAAAATTAAATAGCACTTTTTGGAGATATCATTTCAACATTGTCACTGCTTTAATAACTTATATTTAAAAGACATAATATGGTGAACGGATAAAAATACCTCCAATAGTTGTTCCATCAGAATTCTTTCATTCATTTTTTTTACAGTGAGAGTTATGAAATAGAGAGAGAAAGCTTCATTGAAACTCATGCACTATGTAGACGCATTCGGAGGTCGAGCTGTCCGGTCAGCTCGCAGGGGGCAGAGAGCAGCACCCCCGGAACTTTTTTTTTTTCTGGTTAGTACTTCAAAAAAAATATTCTCGATCATTTGAAAAATATGTTCGATTCTTTCAAAAAAATCCTCGATTCTTTCTAATATATGCTCGAATTTGCTACAAATATACTCGATTTAACTAAACCTAATTTTCTAAAAAAGATTCTCGCTCCCTTGAAAATATTCTCGATCCTTGAAAAAAATCCCGATCCTTTAAAAAAAATCCTCGATCCTTTAAAAAAAATTCTCGATCCTTTGAAAAAAATTCTCGATCCGCTGAAAAAAAATCTCGATCATTTGAAAAAAATCTCGATCATTTGAAAAATTCTCTCGATCCTTTGAAAAATATTTTTGATTCTTTGAAAAAAAATCTCGATCCATTAAAAATTTCTCGATCTTTTGATAAATGCTTGATTTTTTTCAATTCTTTCAAAAATATGCTCGATTCTTTCAAAAATAAACTTGATCATAATAAAAAAAATGCCCAATTTGGCTTCAAATATACTCGATTTAACTAAACCTTATTTTCAAAAATAAAATGCTCGATCCTTTAAAAAATAAAATGTTCATACATGTTTATACATGCTCATACAAAGATTGGACAACAAATCATAAAGAATAGACACATTGTTAAACCACACATATATGAAAATACATAAACGAAGATAACAAATATATGTTATCTTTTTGTGCAGAATCTAGAGAGAGACAAGTTTTTTTGGAAAGAGAGAGTCGTTATCCTTTCAAAGTGTATTCAAAGTGTAGATGAAACATAATGAAAATAAAAAATAGATTATTTAAGGGCAATTTGGGTAGTTCACCATAATAGGTGCATTTTAAACTTAAATTATTAAATCGGTGACATCATTGCAACATACATAAAAATGTGACATATCTCACAATTTCCATATAAATGAAATACTGATTTTTTATATCTATTGAAAAAAAATATTTGTACTCTATATATAATTTTTTTAAAGAAAAAACCAGTAAAACAAAATTTAATAATACCGTAGAAAAGAAAAGAAAATACTAACTTGTATCCATAATTGTTGAATGAAGATAGATGCTTGCGTTGAGCAATGTCCAAAAGACAGTATTTCACCCCTTTACTGTGCTTGAAGACCGATAGGTTCGCCTACCACGATACAACTATCTGTATTCGAAATTGTAGCACAAAATTTCAAACCCTGACGAAACGTATATTTTTCTGTCAGTACTATATGAATGCAGTATGAATGAAAGAAAAGTTAAAATAAAAATTGTCTTTGCAAACTTGACTCACTTGTCCTATTTAATATTTATAAACCCAAACATCCCTTTTTGTAAAGACACAAATGTTGTAGAATAAGTGTCTGAAGAAAAAAAAAAAGACATAAAACGTAATTTTTTTTTTAAAAAAGTCAGGATTGTTTATGTTAACAAAAAAGGAACAGACACCATTGTTTATAACTGTCTGAGTTTAAAATTAAAAAAATTCAATTTTAAGGAGGGTGTATTGGATTGGGATTTTAATGGACAATTTTATGGTGCAAAGATTTTATAGATTTCCAAGACTATTAGGATTATTAAGATAATTAGGATTATACTTTTAGGATTATTATGATTATATGGACTAGACTTTTAAAATTCTGAAAGAGTCTTTGGACTTTATTTATAGACTATTAGGATTATCTTGACTTTATTTTAAGATTTTTTGGACTTATATAAATATGAATTTTCAAAAGTCGATTGTAGTATTCAATTTTCTCCACTCATTAACGAATACCCACACCCAATATGAATGTGTAGATGTGATTGAACGCCCTACTTATAATTTCAGGACGTCCTTACTAAAAATCCACTATATATATATATATAAGTAAAACTGTTATATCTTTATCCACACTAGTCATTACAATTTATGTATAAATAAACCATCGTTTATACCTATCAAAGGAGCATGACCAATAATAATGTCGTATGTGAATTTTACCAGGTATACATGTCATCGACAGGAAGGAGAAAATTGCCAGATGGACACCCAAATAGGCACTCAGGAAATATCCTACGAGACATCATTAAAGAAAAGAAAACCTGAGTAAACCAGTAGCATGGCAAGACCTACTCGGGATCAACTAAATTACTCAAAATCAATTAAAAGTACTCGGGGTAGACAAGAAAGCATCTTCTACTCGGGCTTAAACGGCGATACTCGGGACCAACAAGTGTTATTCTTCTCGGGATAAATGCGACCCGAGTAAGAAACTTAGTGCTTAATTCACACGGATTCAGTCATTAAATACGCAAAGATATCCATCAGGAAGAATCCCAAAGAGAATAGAATACTGAGCTAGAAGAATTCTCAATCAAGAAACAACTTGATTTCGCTACAAAGACTACATTCTTATAAATAAACAAGTCCAAATAAAACTGCACTACTAGAATCTCACTCGATTTCTATAACAGACTCCAAAACAGAAAAGAAGACAAATCAACCTCAAGCAAGTAACCGAATCATAATTAAATACAAAGATCTTGTATTACTTGTACAAAGCAGATTATGGTTCTATAAACATATAAATATACCCATAATCTCGTTCCAAAATAGAGATAGGCAATATAATATACACAACAAGCAACAAAAAAATATAGAGAGAAAAAAAAGAGATCGAGAGCTTGTAAACATCATATTTTCATAGTGGATTTTGGTTTGATTGATCATTCAACCACCCGTGGACGTTTCTCCAGTCATCGGAGTTTTACCACGTAAAACTTGTGTCTTCGTTACTCTCTCTGAATCTCTTTCTCTTTGAATTAATAACCGAAATCCAATCCTTATTGGCTTTTCTGACATAATCCAGAAATCGACGTCAACAATTGGCGCTAAAAAGAGGGGCTTGAACCTCCAAACTTGTTAAAAGCAATGGCAGGAAGTAGAAGCAGTTCAGGGAATGGCCAAAAATTACCAGGCGATTTCCATGTTGGCAACACGTAACAAGATCCTGCAGCAAACACAGAAAACCAGTCTGCACACCTGGCAGGGATCCAACAAGTTCCTCTAACCAACAGATATCTTAAGATGCATTTCCAAGAGGCCTTGCAGCAATTGGTGACAGACGCAGCGAGGGAAGGGATTGATCTACTGGCTACAGAAGCACATACTCCCAATCCTCTACCCGCAAGGCTCTGTTCGGTGGTGGTTGGGCTAGGAATAACTATGCCAGAAACCAGAATGAACTCTTACCCAATCAACCCGGCTTGACAGGAAATTCTTAAAGAGGAACAACATCACCAGAGGCTGGACCACAATCAAACAGTCCGCACTAGACACCGTAAATATGACCGGCACAGGGATTGGTCGTCATCAGAAGATAGCGATCGGCCTAATCACAAACGTCATTACGGAGTCATGCGAGAAACTAGGTATCAAAATGAAGAGCCAAAAAGAATGACAGTTACCCAACTGTTCAACCGTCGAGGAAGCCCGGTGAGAGACAGAGATATCATGATCTAGAGCCTAACTCAAGAAGTCGAGAACAATAGGCGTCAGATGGATGCCTTGGTCAGACGTTATGGCTATAACGATTTATCTGACGACAACTCAGACAGCCCATTTACCAAGGAAATCTTACGGACCCCTTTCCCAGAAAGGTTCAGGATGCCGCACGTGGAGTAGTTTAAGAAAGACACGGACCCGAAAGAGCAAGTGAGACGCTATAAAAGCGCCATGGCTCAGTATGCCCACATCGATCCCTTATTATGTCTCAATTTCCCATAAACTCTGGGAGACATGGGGTTGAGGTGGTTCAGAAGGTTACCTTCAGCAAGCATCAAGAGTTTCAGTGAATTAAGCAGGAACTTCTCAAGGCAATTCCTAAGTAACATTCACAGGAAAAAGTCAGTGGCTCATCTTGCTCAAATAAAACAAGGGAAAGACGAGTCACTGAAGAAATATCTAGGGAGATTCGGTCAAGGGTGTATCAGAGATTGGCAGTGCAAACGATGAAGCCGTAATCGCTGCATTCATCAATAATTTGCAGAATGGACGGCTATCCTTTGATTTGAGAAGAGCACGGCTGACTAGATATGATGACATGATGGATATGGCAGGAGGATACAAACTGGCTGAAGAAGAAGAATTAGCTACAAAGGGGAGCTATATGCACGGAGGAAAGCTCGAACAGAAGGATGTTGAAACCAAAGGGCATAAATGGGGGTAATGGGCTCAATGCCGAACGGTCCACAGAGAAATACCGAGGCAGATATAACAAATTACACCCCTCTGCGGAAAAAACAAGAAGAAATTTTAGCCATTTTGGAAGAAAAGAATATGGTGCAAGAACCGCGACGACAATCTTAGTTCGCCCGAAGAGATGCAACCAAGTATTACAGATTTCATAAGAAAACCGGGCATGAGACTTCAAAGTGTTTCCAGCTCAGAGATTACATAGAGACTCTTATTCGGGAAGGGCACTTACGGGATGTAATCTTAAAAAAAGATGAGAAATCAGAAACTAAGAAAGAAGTTAAGACAGATCACTCTAGACGAAATCAATGGCCCAGTCCCGAGGCCAATCAGGTAATACATACGATATACGGAGGACCCTCTACCGGGAAAAGCAATCGAGAAAGAACTCAGGAAATCAGAGAAGCAATAGAAGCAAGGAATAACTTTGACGTAAACTCGGTTGAGCCAGACCCGAAAAGGGTGAAGGAAGGATGGGACCCGATAGTCTTTATAGAGGCAGATTCCCATGGCATTGATGTTCAGCCTAATGACGCCTTGTTTATAAGTGCCCGGATTGGCCATCGGGAAGTCCGGAGAATTTTAATAGATAATGGGAGTACAACAGACATCCTCAATGTGGCCGTCTATGACCAGCTAAGGCTAGAACGAAAAGATTTACAGACTTTCCATACTCCATTAAGGGGGTTTGGAGGGATAGAAGTCAGGTCACTCGGGACGGTAAAACTACCTGTGAAGATTGGAACAACACCTTGCCAGAGGACTATCCTGCTCGACTTCGTGGTCGTTGACTTAGACAATTGGCCGTATAATGCATTATTGGGTCGACCATTCCTGAATAAAACAAGGGCTGTAACCGCCATTTATGCATTAATGATCAAGTTCCTTACAGACCAGGGGGTCGGGATAGTCAAGGGATCCCAAGAGATGGCCAGAAGAGCAAACATATCAGTATACAAAGGCAAGAATGATGCTGAACAGGTGTGCACCATAATGCAGCCAAATCAGTGTAAAGAATCCTTATCATTCAAGTTGGATCCAAGGGAGGACTTAAATGAATCCAAAGTAGAACCAGTTGAAGTGATTAAAAGAACCAGATAAGGTGGTCAAGAACGGGGCTAACTGGGAGGAAAAATCAAGCAAGACCTCACCAATCCGTTTAAAGAATACAAGATCTTAGGAATAGTCGGCCATGAAGCTCATTGGATTGCTCGACCCAATGGAGGGGTTTTACCCCGACCATACAATACCCAATATCTGAAGATTTTCTATCCTTAAAAATATATATATTTATATTAAATATTTTATTCTTTTTTCTAGTCAGGACAATATTAGGCAGGATAAATATTAAACTGTAATTTAAATCTTTGTTGATTTTTTACAGTAATAAATAAAACTACTCGGAATTTCCGAAAGGATAGCATCTAGCTCGAGATTTCCAAAAGAAGGCATATGATAATAAGAACATATGGAAGCAAAGCATGATAATAAGAACATGCAAATAGAATTCTCGGGACCATCAAATCCCGAATGGGCGAAGAAGCTCGTATGAGCATGCCAGCCGAGCAGGGACAAAAAGACCTTCGTAAAAGGCAAACCCGATGCACCAGACTCTGAAAAAATGCCTGGGATGCTATCGAGAGAAATTTCGGTGAAATGCGTAGCTGTGTTGAAGCAATTTTTTTTTAAAAAAAAATAGCTGAACTATTTAGCAAACCCTTGCGCATAAAAACTGGGGAGAGGTCCTTGGTATTGCGTAAAGACTCGAACGTATGATCATGGTGAGCCTTGATGTAATGTTCGGGTAGCAACCGGGTATGAAACACAAGTGTATACTTGCCTGTTTCAAGATGACTCAGTTAATAATAAAGAGCCAGTTTAATAAGATACTTGGCAATTGAAGTCATTCGGGTAACAACCGGTTTAATAAGATACTCAATTAAGTTACCCGAACCTCGAAGAAGCTAGTTTAATAAGATACTTGGCAATTGAAGTCATTCGGGTAACAACTGGTTTAATAAGATACTCGGTTAAGTTACCCGAACATCGAAGAAGCCAGTTTAATAAGATACTTGACAATTGAAGTCATTCGGGTAACAACCGGTTTAATAAGATACTCTGTTAAGTTACCCGAACATCAAAGAAGCCAGTTTAATAAGATACTTGGCAATTGAAGTCATTCGGTTAACAACTGGTTTAATAAGACACTCGGTTAAGTTACCCGATCCTCGAAGAAGCCAGTTTAATAAGATACTTGACAATTGAAGTCATTCGGGTAACAACCGGTTTAATGAGATACTCGGTTAAGTTATCCGAACATCGAAGAAGCCAGTTTAATAAGATACTTGGCAATTGAAGTCATTCGGGTAACAACCGGTTTAATAAGATACTCGGTTAAGTTACCCGAACAACGAAGAAGCCAGTTTAATAAGATACTTGGCAATTGAAGTTATTCGGGTAACAACCGATTTAATAAGACACTCGGTTAAGTTACCCGAACCTCGAAGAAGCCACTTTAATAAGACAATTGGCAATTGAAGTTATTCGGGTAATAACCGGTTTAATAAGATACTCGGTTAAGTTACCCGAACATTAGCCAGTTTAATACAGCACTCGGCAACAATCAGCAATGAACAGATCAAGACCATTCAATTCAAAATAAAATAAAATTTTATTGCTCCTAAAAGAATGGTTACAGATCAAAGAGTGGTTCTTTACTAGTAAAAAATAAATCAGAATTTTCTACAGTTCTACAAAATTAAGGTTGCGAGGATTTGAGCCTTTGCCAATACTCGGATCTGGCACCATCTTGTACTCACGAAGCAGACTCTCATTAGACGACCAAGCGATATTGTCGACAATATCATCCCTCCACTGGCTATAATCTTCACCCGCGACTGGCCCGACATCTGGGACTTCACCCTTAACTGACTCTTGACTTGCATAAAAGGTCGAGAGAGAATGCTCGGACGGAATCTCTAAATGCATGGGATGGGGCTCTTTGCCTTGACTACGGCAGTAGGCTCTCCATTCCTTCATCTGAATCCGAAGAGACTCCAAGGACCCATCCACATGATGTTTGATTGACAGCTCCCAATTAGCTCGAGCTTTCTCGGTCGCCCTATTCTTAACTTTGAAGAACTCGCCAGCCGAAACTAACCCGCGTTGAAACTCCCAAAGAAGTAGGTCATCGTAAGTAGGGGATCTTTTAAAATGATCCACCCATTGGACTTCAAGTTCCAACCTGGCCTCTCGGGATAGGGATTCAATTGTCAACACCTGGCGCTCCAGATCTTTGATTTTTTGGTCATATGCCGACCTTCACTGCTCCGCCTCCTACTCGAACTTAAGAACGGATTCTTCAGCAGAAAATATGAGATGTTGAAGTGATGCAACCTTCTCCTCTGCCAAAGATGCCTTCTCCTCGGCTTCAACCTGCTTCACCAGACAATGGTCGGCGAATATCTGTATAGAACCAACCTCCGGCTGATAAACTTCTCCAGCTCGAGCATGACCTTCCTCACTTGCCTTCAACTGAGCCTCAAGATGCCTTATTCGATCAGCTTGATGTTGCTGCGTCTGAACTAACTCAACGAATTCGGCCACCATCTGCAAAGAGATATATTCAGAAATCTGACAGAAGCAAAACAATAGAGGAGTCAGATTTAACTTACATAAGATGCACCGTTGAAAATATTTTGAAGACGTTCGGTCAGGGAACCATCCCGAAAGCCTCTCCAGCGGTGTTCCCTGATAAAAGCCCGACCAGAGGACATCTCCCGTAGCATATCCTGGGGAGAAAGGAATAAAGGAACCCCCGAGGGTTCAGCTCTCAGATTTCCAAACTCGAGGGCAGGAGAAGCCTTGTTCTGTTCAAAAGATGGAGAAGGAACCCCCTAAGGTTTAGCCCCCATATCTCCAACCTCGGGGGTAGAAGAAGCTCTACTCGGTTCTGAAGCGGCCGCATCTATTGATGCTCCAGCGCCAACACTCGGGGCAATCTCATTCGTAACATCTTCATCACTGGAATCGATAAATGAGACTACACGAGGAACTTTGAGAGGACGAGACGGTGAACTAACTGCCTTTCGCTTCTCACCCTGAGAACGGTGGAAGTTAAGGTCAGCAGCAGGATCTTTCTACGGATCGTCCCGGAAAGACGTAAATAATTAAGCACCTGCAGACACTTAATCCATCAAAACTTTACCACCGTTGCCGGCTACAAACCGTCCAACAGGCTCTTCACCCGGGCCTGCACATTGCCTCTCCCTATTATCAGGCAGTTGGGTGCTGTTGGCTCACTTTGGCCACTTGGACCAGCAAAACCCTGAGTAGAAGGCTAATCACCCTGATGAACGTACTCGGGGACCTGTTCCTCAGCAATGTCGGTTTCCTCATCAGACTCGGGTGGAGCAATACCTTCATCGCCCTGACGGGAAGCTTCCTTTCTACTCGCTTGCAGAATCGCCTTCACCTGACGAGTCTGAAGATCGCTGACGACGTCCGTTTCGAACACTAGTAAAAAAAAAAGATTCATGTTAGAAAAGAAGATGAAAAGAAGAAAAATACAATAGAAAGGGCGCCGAGTTACTTACATCGCCTGCGATGGCCCGAAATCTGTCTGAAGAAGCCGAGCTTTATCAAATCCTCCTCTTTAAAAAGGTAGTTCTTGCTCCTCTTCTCCAGAGTACGAACAGCTACCCGAGTCAGCCTCTTCAGCTCAGAATCATTATAATCAATTATTTTTCTGTTCTACACTTCCGGGGAACAGAAGAAACGGGGAACACTCAACACCGTTCGGGAATCCCTAGATCCAACAGTGACGTTGAGCCCGAGAGCCCTTCCAGTGAAAAACCAGCTGTTCTTCCAAAATTTGTTGGATGTAGGGAATCCCCATACAAAACTCTTCTTTTTTGGGTCATCAGAAGCATCGACCTCCCTATTCACCTTTGCTTCTTTGGGGACCCAACCGTCCGATGGATTAGATGCAAGAAAATATGTCCCCGTCTTGCTAACCTGCCTCAGCGTAAAGAAATGTCTGATTTCATTCGGGGAAGACGGCGAAAGGTTCATTCGACTGAACATGTGCCACATGCACATCAAGACTTTATAACTATTCGGGGCCAACTGAGCTTGGGCTATCCCTACTTCAGCCAAAAATCGGGCAATAAACGGTTGAAAGGGAAGTGTGACCCCACAGCATAGCATTGATCCATAAACCGCGACCATACCCTCAGGAGGATTCCATACGGCTCTATCCCCAGCAGGAACCAAAGTGACCTAGTCAGGCAAGTCGAATGGGAAGCGGTATTTTTCTGTTTCAGCTGGCCCGACCACATTCGACTCAGTATCAAAGCCACTCAGGCGAGTATTAGAAAATGAAAGATGAGACGCCCTGTACACCTCATCAACATCACCCTCGTTAACAGTCTGTTCCCTGGTCTGAACGCTGCTCGAGCCGTGCTTGTATACCTTACTTCTGCTCTGATGTTTACCCATCCTTCGAAAAGATACCCTGTGATCAGAAATATCAGAATCAGAACTAGATGGAGAACTCGATACAGGGCTGAAAGTTACGTCAGGGTGAAGCCCAGAAACATCAACCTCTAAAAATGGAGGCTCATCTATTAGGATATTCCCCAGTAATCGTTTAATGCAAGAAACTAACTGAAAATCCCCACGTTCTAAAGCATCAAAAGCGATTTGAAAGAGACGATGGCGGGAACATGGCCTCATTAAAACTAACCTTGAATTGAGATTGATGCAAGATCTTCAAACCGAGAATCGAGAACTTCTGGAGAGAGAAATCTGGGTTTAAAGAAATTTCTGCTGAAAATTGTTGAGAATAAACCAACGATACCTCTCAGCGAAGAATTTAAAAAGGTTTTTGACGGCACGAAACCCTAGGATTTCAAGGCGGAAAAAATTTATGATGAAACTCGATGACGTAAGCGGCGTTGGGGGAGACACAAAAATCATTTCTCATAAATGATATTAAAAAAAACGAAGAGACGAGGGACACGTGTCAAAACAGGAATTAGCCCTCGCCAGTCAGAAATTCAAAACGTCGCCATCATTTAAGATCTCGCGTGATAAAGCGAATCGAAATTACAGGGTCACCATTAAGACACGCCATTATGACAAGACGGCTATTCTGACGAATAAAAAATAAGATGATTAAAATACTCATGTCCTAAATGAAATTTACTCGGCAAAAATATTTTAAGGGGTTATTGTCGTATGTGAATTTTACCAGGTATACATGTCATCGACAGGAAGGAGAAAATTGCCAGGTGGACACCTAAATAGGCACTCAGGAAATATCCTATGAGGCATCATTAAAGAGAAGAAAACCCAAGTAAACCAGTAGCATGGCAAGACCTACTCGGGATCAACTAAATTACTCCAAATCAATTAAAAGTACTCGGGGTAGACAAGAAAGCATCTTCTACTCGGGCTTAAACGACGATACTCGGGGACCAACAAGTGTTATTCTTACTCGGGATAAATGCGACCCGAGTAAAACACTTAGTGCTTGATTCACACGGATTCAGTCATTAAATACACAAAGATATCCATCAGGAAGAATCCCAAAGAGAACAGAATACTGAGCTAGAAGAATCCTTAATCAGGAAACAACTTGATTTCGCTACAAAGACTACATTCTTATAAGGAAACAAGTCCAAATAAAACTGCACTACTAGAATCTCACTCGATTTCCATAACAGACTCCAAAACAGGAAAGAAAACAAATCAACCTCAAGCAAGTAACCGAATCACAATTAAATACAAAGATATTGTATTACTTGTACAAAGCAGATTAGGGCTCTATAAATATATAAATAGACCCATAATCTCGTTCTAAAAGAGAGATAGACAATATAACATACACAACAAGCAACGGAAAAATAAAGAGAGAAAAAAGAGAGATCGAGAGCTTGTAAACATCATGTTTTCTTAGTGGATTTTGGCTTGATTAATCCTTCAACCACCCGTGGACGTTTCTCCGGTCATCGGAGTTTTACCACGTAAAACTTGTGTCTTCGTTACTCTCTCTGAATCTCTTTCTTTTTGAATTAATAGCCGAAATTCAATCATTGTTGGCTTTTCTGACACAATCCAGAAATCGACGTCAACAAATAAAGATGTCACGATTAGGAATCATTATTCAACATATGTTCTATGAAATTTAAGTTAAAAAAAAAAGTGAAATAAAATTGTTACACTACTCCCCCTCCAATCTCCAATCTCAAATCTCTGTCACCAATCACCCATCTGTGGACTACAACTCGTCCAAACTAAAGATCTGATGGGGTATGGAAGATCTGACGAGGTATGAAAGTTGAGGAAATTGAAAATTTATGATGAAAATTTGATGGGGGTGTGGAGGTTGAGGAAGTTGAAGGTGATTTTGAGTGAGAAAGAAAAGTCTAGAAAATATTGAGATAGATGACAATACAATTTGGGTTCAAGTTATTTATAAATATCACTAAAAAGTCTGGAAAATCTATTTTGTCATGAAATCCTAAAAATCTTGATCTCAATCCAATACCACCAGATAGTTTGCTACCTCTTAAAAGTCTAGATCCAATATCACAAGACAATATGGACTTTTAAAAAAAATCTTAAAAATCTAGATCCAATACCACAAGACAATATGGACTTTTTAAAAAAATCTTAAAAGTTTTAATCCAATACCACCAGACTTATCTAATTTGTTAAAAAGTCTCAATCCAATACCACTAGACTTTTACTTCTCCAAATTGTCTAATAAAATCTTGAACCAATACACCCCCTGAAATCAAACATCTTCAAAAATACCCCACGTTTGATTTAAAATTCAATACTCCATATTTATGCTACGATCTTAGTCTACTAAATGAATGTACTTGAGCAGAACATAAGTGTTATGCATCGGGAGAAGTGTCTTTTAGACTTGAACTTACCCTAGTAAAGGCACGTCGGATTTACTTGGTGATACAGTGGATATAGATGATCTTGAACTGTTCATCATGGTAGTAAATCAAGACAATATGTTTTACACAAAACACTTCTTAAATATACTTTAGTTCATACGTTTTTGTTCATTTTGATTCTGAGAAAATCCCGGTTTTTCTTGATACCTTTAGATAATTTAGCACCCCCTACCCGTTTCATTCTCATAAATGCAACCGACCCCACATTTACTGTCATATAGGTGACACTAATTAAAAGTTTTATGCTTAACTTCTCTTGATAACAAGATATCAGTGTCATTAAATGCAGAGCATATCCTTAACAACTACATACAATACACTAACCATAGTAGGAATGAGTTATATTGTGTGTTCTACAATTTAAGTCTTATCAAACCAATTTGCCTATTGAACCTAGACCATGGGATCTCCAATCTGTTAGGTTAGGTTTTCATCTGGCTTGACTTATTAAGTGGATTTAAACTCATTCCCCTCGATGTATACTTAATTTGCTCTCTAGGTAGGCCTTTTGTCAAAGGATTTGCAATATTTTCCTTTGACTTTACTCAGTTAATGGATATAACTCCATTTGAGAGCAACTGCTTAATTGTATTATGCCTATGTATGATATGTCTTGACTTGCCATTGTATACAGTACTTTTGGCTCTTGCTTGGGCTGTCATACTATCACAATGTATACAAATTACTGTTATGGGCTTAGGCCATACAGGAATGTCCTCAATAAAATTTCTTAGCCATTCTGCTTCTTCAGCAGCTTTATCTAGGGCTATGAATTCTGATTCCATGGTAGATTGTGCTATACACGTCTGCTTGAAGGACTTCCATGAGACTGCAGCCCCAACTAAAGTGAAAACATATCCACTAGTTGATTTAGTTTCTGTGCTATACGAAATCCAATTAGCATCACTTAATCCTTATAGTACTGGTGGATATTTTGTATAGTGCAGTTCATAATCTAAGGTGTATTTTAAATATCTTAACACTCTGATTAGTGCTTCCCAGTGATCATATCCAGGATTGCTTGTGTATCTACTAAGTCTACTTACCGTATAAGTAAGATCTGGTCTAGTAGAGTTCATCAAATACATTAAGCTACCGATGATCTGAGAATATTCCAATTGACTTATTGCTTCTCCCATATGTTTATGTAATTTACAATTTGCATCAAATGGAGTTACCGTAGGTTTGCAATCAGCTTGATCAAACCTTGTTAATATCTTTACCACATAATGAGATTTAGTAAGGATATATCCTTCATTATTTCGTTTGATTTGAATTCCTAAAATGACATTGGCTTGACCTAATTCTTTGGTGTCAAAATTTGAATTTAACATCGTTTTGGTAGAATTTAACATATCCTTACTTGTTCCCATAATTAACATGTCATCAACATACAAACATACAAGTACACAAGAATTTCTCATATTCTTGATGTAAACACAATTATCGCACTCATTGATTTTAAAACCATGTGTTAGCATTGTATGATCAAACTTTTCATGCCACTGTTTTGATGCTTTTTTGAGCCCATACAAGGACTTAACAAGTCTACAATCTTTGTTTTCTTGACCTTTTACCATAAAGCCTTCTAGTTGTTCCATATATATCTCTTCATCTAATTACCCATTTAAAAATGTTGTTTTCACATCCATCTGATGTATATCCATATTATGAATAACAACTATTGCAATTAGCATCTTAATAGATGTTATTCTTGATAAAGGAGAATACGTGTCAAAATAATCCAACCCTTCCTTTTGACATATTTTTCTGTTGTATCGTCGACTTTTAGTTTTTTTTTTTAAATCCATTTATGGCCTATTGGTTTACTACCTGGTGGTAAGTCAACCAATTCCCATGTATGGTTGTGTAAAATGGATTCGACTTCACTGTTAATTGCTTCCTTCCATAAAGGAGCCTTAGGTGAAGTCATTGCTTCTTTATAGGTTTGTGGTTTTGCTTCTGTCAAGTAGTTAACAAAATCTGGACCAAAATTCTTTGGAATTTTCATCCTATTTCCTCTTCTTGGTTCCAAGTTCTGTTCTTGTATACCTGAAGTGGAAGGTCCATCATGACTTTCATCACAAGTTCTTTTTCTAGTTGAACTAGACCAATTTTCTTTGTAAGGAAAAATTTCCTCAAAAAATTCAACATCTACAGATTCAATATTAGTGTTCACATGTATATCAAATACCTCAAATTTAATAACTAAAAAACTGATTTAATAACTAAAAACATGTATGCAGCACTTGTGTTTGCAAATCCTATGAAAACACAGTCAACCGTTTTAGGTCATAGTTTAGTTCTTTTTGGTAAAGAAACTTGAACTTTTGTAAGGCAACCCCACACTTTAAGGGTTTTGTAAAAAGAATGCCAGAGTTGAAAGTTTTACACATGATTAGGATGAATTCATTGACTCTACCTACATCACTTTGGCTCCTTATAAACCTAGGACTGTTGTGTCAATCTGACTGCATGTTGGAACTTGGAAGACACAACTATCATTGGAGACCTGGAGAGACTTGAAATCCCTATTGCGATATCGAGCAGTTGACTGAAGAAATAGGTCGATTGACTCGCTTAAGGTTGCTAGATTTAAGCAATGAGGAAATAGAGGTATATAACGCTTTTTCAATTTTGATTTGTGTAACTAACACCACTTTAATAACTTATATTTTATTAGCACCAAAGTAGGTGATGAGACCAAAATTCCCCCATTTGTTTTTTATCTTTTTTTTTTAACCTTCTCTCTTTCTTCTCATTCTCTTAGAATACCTCTCTCTCTCTCTTTCTCTCTCTCTCTCTCTCTCTCTCTCTCGACGGAGACTTCGACAGAGCTGGATTGACAGGAGTTCTGGAAGGCAATATTTCTGGAAAAGTCAATATTTCTGGAAAAAAAAAGTCTTTTGATGTTTTATTTCAAATTTGATTTTGTTGATTGTAAGATATTAATTTCGTTTTGGTTGATTTTGAGTTTTCAATTTAATTTTTATTGTGAATTTGTTGATTTTGATGTGAATGGTGAGTTTGTTGAATTTGAATGGGGGTTTGTTTGAATCTTGAATTGGTGGGTTTGAGTTTGGGTTTGTCGAATCGGAGAAGACGAACAGTTGTTGATGCTGAGTTTTTTTTATTTTTTTATTTTTTTTATTTCGAGACTTATTTGTTCCAATTCGAGACTTATTTATGAATAACTAAAACTTACTATACTTTTCGAGACTTAATTTATGAATATCCGGGACTTACTACACTTATTCGAGACTTAATTTATGAATACTTATTTACTCTATTTCAAGACTTATTTATAAATACTCGAGACTTATTCATGCGTTTTTTAGACTTATTCATGCGTTTTCGACACTTATTCATGTTTTTTTCAAGACTTAATTCATTTTACGTCTTCTTCTTTATCGCGATGGAGGTCTGTTCGACCTCCATCAATGGTGAAAGTGACGAGCCGACGACGGTGCCCATCGACTTCAGAGATAGTCGGATCTGAAAGATCGGACGACACCGAGTTCGTTGGTGCCATCGGTTTCATCATATCCGCAATGGATCGTCTGACGATGAATGATTGACGACGGTTCGGGTTTGACTTTGTTTCTCTCTCCACACAACTCGAAACTGAAAACAAACACTACAGTTACAGCATTGGATGAACGTTTTCCGATGGTTTTGTCCGTCAACTCACCGGTTGGCGGCGACAACTCCATTGATAGAGCTCGGAGCTTCATCAATGGTGGTTTCTGAATTAAAAAAGAAAAGGACCGATAAGAGAACAGATAGATGAGTGGGGGTATTTTTATCCAAATCCCATCTTTGGTGTTATTTAAACTAAAGTTATTAAAATGATACTAATTGTACAAATCTACTTCCAAAAAGTGCTATATAACTTTTCAGCCCTTTAAGCAACTGCCTCAAACTTAGAGTCATTCCACCGAATATCATATCGAGCTTAACCCAATTAGAAGTACTGTATACTGGTAACACCCATATTCAGTGGGAGGTTAGGGGACTCAACATGGAAATAAGAAGTAATGCTAGCCTAGATGAGTTGAAGCATTTGTCTCATCCGGGAGCTTTGGAGATACACATTAGACATGCCAACACTCCACCAAAACGGTTATTCTCTGAAATTAACAGATGCAATGTCAATGTATAATCGATAAACTAATGAATTCTATGTATAGATTGGTTTCCAATTCAAAACTTGGAGGTCTTGGAACTATCTGCAGTTGGTGTCGTAAAGATTTGGCAAAATCAACTCGCAGCAACTTCTGCTTGCATTCAAAATTTAACACGCTTGATCGTTGAGGGCTGCTACAACTTAAGGAATCTATATTCATCTTCCACAATCGGAAACTTTGTGCATCTCCAACACCTTGAGATACACAAGTGCAGAGTCTTGGAAGAGATCATAATAGTCATTGATGAAGAGTTGAGAGAAGAAAGGAAAGATTACGTGACTCTCCCTCAACTAACTTACCTGAAGATAGAAGATCTTGAAAACCTCAAAAGACTATATTCAGGAAACTATATCGAAATCCCATCATTGAAACAACTAAATGCCCGAAAATGGAGCCATTCATTTTCGATGATAAGGCAAACTATCTAGTATCTGCGCTAACTTTGTGATCTTTTAAGAAGTTAATTTCTTTAGAATGGCATCAATTCTGCTGCAGGTTGCATTCCCTAGTTTAGAGAAAATAAGAATTTTCGACATGGATAACTTGGAGACGATATGACACAGCAGACTTGCTGAGCATTCCTTTTGCAAACTAAAATCCATGGAAGTTAAAGACTGGTGGAAGCTATTGACCGTTTTTCCATCAAACACGTGTATAAGATTCTTGAGGCTGGAATAATTAAAGGTCAGAAACTGTGGTTCAGTACTCGAAATATTTAATCTCTGGAGGCTAAATTTTGAAGAAACACATTCAATAGTAGCAACCCAATTGAGAGAAGTGGATATTTTTAATCTATCAAAATTAGAGCACATATGGAATAAGGATCCCCAACGAATGTTGTCCTTTCAAGAATTGCTTGTGATGAAAGTTACTTATTGTGTAAGTCTGAAAAATGTCTTTCCAGCATCTGTTGCCAGGGGTCTTTCGAAACTCGAGATAACTAAGATTTAATGGAGTGAAGGAAATTGTCGCAAAGGAAGGAGCAGAAGAAGATGCTGCTAGATTTCTTTTTCCGCAAGTAACATCACCGATGCTCCCCCCCCCCCAGAACTTAGAATGGCCGGTCGTACAATCATTGCCGGTCGTACAATCATTAGAGCTATTCACTTCAGAATTTCGAATTTCTTAGCTTCCATGAAATGTCTAATGTGGAGGAAGGCCAACTTGATATCTCAGCGCCACAACCGCTCTTTATGGTCAAAAAGGTATGACATCCATTTCTTAGCTTCCGTGGAAGTAACATCCATTTCCTAAAAGTTTGTCACAGCTCACAAAAATTAAAGCAAGTGACTTTGTAATTTGTTGTGTACATAAAAAGGGTACAAAAGTACATTGCTATTCAGTTTCTTATTTCATCTTTATATGTCGTGATGATTTGTTACAGTATGCAGAGAGTCCAACAGAAGATAGCACTGGCCCTTCTATGCAAGCTTTGGTATAATGAGATTTTTCTATGTATAGATATTGTTGTCAAATGGTGGGAGAGCATTCTGAATTGAATTTATTTATCCCCATTGCACTAAGGAATGGCAAATATTGGTTTGCTGGTCATGTTTGGGCCAATGCGAATACAATACGATTAATCGGGCTAGAACTCCTTAAACACAAACACGACATGTCTGAAAAAACACGTGCTTTCCGCATAAAATTTGCATATGTGCATTGTTAGTTGGTAATTACAGGTGTTTCTGACTTTTATGAATAATTGAATTCCAATCTTTTTTTGCACATTTTTGTTTTCTGTTTCTAGTTTACTTGTTTCAGTGACTGAAACTTTCTCTAAGTAATGATCAAAACAGAAAATAATTTTTTGTAAAAGAATTTTTGTTATGGAACATTTGCATAAAAACTGTTTTTAGATTCAGAATTTTAGTGATTTATACTCATTCGAACAATTATATATCATAAGATTTTTTAAAAGCTCAGTACAGAGATGATTTCGGAGAAGGTACATCTTCGTGTCAATGAAAACATATTTTTTATTAGTTTTTCAAAACCTAAAGAATTATATCCATTTATTCAGTATTTAATCAACTGCAGATTATAAACGGAGATCTTTTGATTAACTTTGAAAATTAATTATATAGAACATAATTGAACCTTACACTTCAAGAAATATGGCACCAATTAGCTTTAAACAAAGTAACAAACTTGTATTTCTTACAATTAACAAAATACAAATCATCAAAACTTGTTCTTGTCTTTGTTTTTATCTAGCTTCAGTCTGATAATGACAACTTCTGCCAAAATTGAGAAGACTTATTCTTAGTGATTCTTCACCTAACTTGTTTATTATTTATTTATTTATCTTTTTTCTAAAGACCTACTGTTTTTTTTTGTCAAAATAATCCCCATATTATAGTTTATGAATTCAAACCTATTTTAATTATCCATGATTTATGTCTATTATTTAACAAGCTATTATGTTAAATATAGAAAAACTAAAAATTTGTTCAACAAAAGCGTTTTTAATTATCTATAAAACTGCTTTTAACTATATCAGAAGCACTTCTAAGTTCATTTCAAAAAAGTAAAGAAAAAAGAAGCACTTCTAAGTGCATTTAAATGATCTAACAACTAGAATAACAAGAAAATCTTAGTTCTCACTAATAACACGTTTATAAGATACATGAATAATGAATTTACTGCAAAGTCAATGTAACCCATCTTTTTCTAGGTATAGAATAGTGTATTTGTGTTTATATTTCAATTTTTTTTTTCTTTCTAGTTTTTTTATTTTTTAACATATTGTTTTATCATGGTTTGACTTGTTCATTCAACCTTGAAAAAATTCAGTCTCTAGAAGAATTATTATTATTTCTGAAATATTTTCTCTAGAAGAACTTTTACTTTCAAATTTCTGTGTTTTTTTTTTATATATTAAAAATTTCTTTGTGTTATGAATATTATTTTGTTAGCTTTAATTCAACTATGGTGCAATATTGACTTTATAAGCCTATTAGGTTGGAGTCAAACCCAAGTTATAGTCTTTCTAGAACCTCAATTTTCTTGGATTTTTACCCAAATTTTTGGCTTTGGTGACTACTAGTTCAATTAAAAAACCTAAAAAACTGATAGGTTGGCATAGTATTATTTCACACCTCTATTACGCGGTTGTAAGATCCAATCATATTCTCTCTTTAAATCCAAATTTATTGTAATAGTTAAAAAAAAAAAAACTAAAGTGGCTCATGATCTGTAATACCCTGAATCAGATTCCAAGATGTTAGAGCACTCTCAAAAATTGGTCAAGCTTCTAAACTATAAGTAAATGGCTGGAAAAAAGCAGCAACACAAGTGATGGTAAGCATATCAGAGTCAAGTCACCTTCTAGTTCATGGATTTTCCAACTTTTATGGGTAAATATGAATGAATTCGAAACACCTTTAAGAAATCAGATGCAATGGAAATCTGTAAAAAAATTCACCTTCATTCAAATACTTTTACATTAATATAACGGGACATCTACATATTCAAAATTTAATTATAGATAGACTACAAATGTACATGATTGTTTATCAGAAACTTGATTCTTTTATGGTTTGAACTTCATTTATGGTTCCGACTTCAGACCATGATATTACAGTATAAAAGAATCAAACATGATATCGGTTCCTAGTGGGACAAAAGGATGGTGTTAAACAGTGCACACGTATTAAGAACTAAAAAAGTGAATAAAAAACTCATATTTAAACTTTCACGGCAATAGAAACTGCACAAGCCAACATGATCAGAGAGGATGAAATCATTCCACAAGCCACCAAATGTTTTCTTAGGATTAAAAAACCTCTATGAGATGTAGACAGCAGACTTGGACCAAAATGGCTTTGTAAAAATACACTGAAATTTCATTCAGTTAACTATCCATTCTACCCTTGATCACGCGTACAAAGACTAGAATAATTTAAGTGAATTCAGTGAACATTCAAGGAGAAATCGGTCATAGTAAGAGAATAACTAACCATCTTGTAGAAGTTGTCAACCTTCTTGAGACAGCATCTTTGGTCACAAGCATGTACTAACAGAGACAGGAGAAATCCAAGATCATGATCATAGAGAAGATGTATAATTCATTGACGTATTCAAACTACAATATATAAACATTAATGGATGAAGAATTTCAAACAGAAGGAAAAAAAAAAATCTTTAGTCTTGAAGAGGCTTCTACTAATTAAACTCATTTTTTTTTTATTTTCTTTGATCTTTCACAACAAGACAAAAGTTTATGATAATATTCATAATTTCGGGGCCAAAACGACTTCAAGCTTTATAATCTTATGTGTGCGTGTGTATATTATATATAAAGACTCCCACTTCACCTTCTCTTCACAGTTCACATCCTCTTCACAGTCTGTCTTTCTCTCGTCTTTTTAAAAGAACTTCTATGACTTCCTTTACGATCATGGCTTTTCTGGCTATGCTTGCGCTGGTGTTGCTACCTATGACTGCTCTCGGATTTCATGATGATATGTCTCCAGCTCTTGCTCCTTTCTATGGTACTTCTCTCTCTCTCTCTCTCTCTCTCTCTCTCTCTCTATATATATATATATATATATATATATATATATATGAATACAAATGTATGTTTACATGTTATATAATTGGTGAATGCTTTTGTGAATTACAGAGAAGGTGTGTGAAGAAGTGGATTGTGGAAAGGGAACATGCAAAGCAGATATAAAGTATCCATTCAGCTATATCTGTGAATGTAATGCTAATTGGAAAAGAAGCCTGGACGATGACGTAGATGATGATCTCAAGTTCCTCCCCTGCATAATTCCAAACTGTAAGCTCCTTCTGCTGCTTATCATCTTTCAAATTCGACCCAATTGGATTCCTTTAAACTGTATGGGAAGTGAATTAGAAAATAAACATGGGCAGCTGAGCATAGTCAAAAGAATGACCAAAGAAGAGGATTATTTAGAGCACATATACATACATGCATGCAAGCGCACACAGAAACTATATGATAACAATATATTTGTGAATCATCATATCATCCTTGCCAATACCATCATCAATAAACGAAGTTATAATTGTAAACCAAATTATCAACTTCATAATATAACGTATAGAGACAAACACCTTCATGCCACTAGATGAAGGAAACACCTTATTTGTGGAAAAAAAAAAAATACAACTTCACATTGTTATCTTATATAAATTATATAATAATTAGCTTCGCGGAGGGATACAAGAACTTACCTGCCTATATCCGAGAGATGAAGTAATATGAGTGCTTCTTTTTGTTCTTTCCAGGTACTCTCAACTATGGCACCTGTCAGCCAGCTCCACCACCAGTTCCAGAAAAAGAAATTCCTCACAACATTTCTTTCTATGATCGTAATCACCATAAACGAAACTTTATAATGATTCTCTTAATTTTGTGTGTATTTAATTTGTTTTTGTGATTTTCATCAACTTGTACATCTTATTTGGTGTTTATATAGCTTGCAACTGGATCTACTGTGGAGAAGGTACATGCAATAGGTCATCTACATATAAACACATATGTCAATGCAATTCTGGGTTTTCCAATCTTCTCAACATATCTCACTTTCCATGCTACAGTGAATGTAAGAACACAAAACTTAGTACATTACTAATGTTTATGACCATTCACATAATAAATCTGAAAAACTAATACAAGCAATTATTTTATATTTAAGGTACACTGGGTTCCGACTGTGGTCGTCTTGGGATTACAGTTTCACGCCAAGAATCAGATAATGGAAGTCAAGGTGAGATGGATTGTGCAAACAAAGAGCAAATATCTTTAGCATCTTTTGTAATTTCATGTTCTTCTGTTAATTCTTTCTTTCCAAACCTACCATTCCACCAAGCATAATTCAAAAATCGAAACCAAGAGAAAAAACACACCTATAAATCAGTTCACAGAGGGTATCATGAGCACAACCTCTGAAATAGGAAGCAACAATCACCCTCGATTTTTCTGAGAACCAAACAGAAGCTTGAATCATAGGGATACTCTGCTAAATTTCTCTTTGAAATACTCAAATATCAAGTTCTCAATCTCCTCTCAACGAAGGGAAGAAAAAAATAAAATTTTGAGTTTGATTGAATCTAATAGACAGTTTTCAGATTCAGTATGAATGTATTAGACAGATTTTCAATCTTACTAAAGAGTTGTGAATCATGAAGAATTAAGCACGCATTGCATTTATTTCACATATTAACATTTATCTACCAATGAGTATGTATGATAAACTTTGTTATTGAAGATATGATGATCATGATATTCCAAATTCTGACAGTTTTTTATTTGTTTGCTCTCAGCTACCTCATTTCTACCAGGAAAGTTCCACTGGATGATTATATTGATAATCTCCGCAGCCATGGCTATATGGAAGTAGGGTGCAGAGTAATGGGTTGAAGTCTAGGCTCAACAGACTTTAGTTTTGTTTTTGAGACTTGATCATATATTCATATTATTACATTCATTTGCATTGTTGTTTTGATTCTTCTCCTGGATTCTTATGTATAAATAAGTCCTACAGCTGGAGGATGATTGTTGTATACAGCACATTATAGAATAAATGGTTTGAGTATATATATTATTGTTTTGTATATGTATCAATACTGAGATTGAGTCATAATTTATCTTTTCTTTCTTTTTCCTTATCTGTTTGGAAATCACACTAACTATATGGAAATAAAATAACAGCAGGCTTCAAAGGAAAGAAACTGATACAGATAAATAAGACCAGGCTCTAAAATGTTCAGGAAAGTAAAGCAGGACCTGTTTTTGTCTGGAGAATTTTTTAGTGACAACAAAAGTGTGGTAATATCAAGTAGAAGCAACAAACCAATTTATTGTAATATCTACAAACCCTCTTCACTCTCTAGTTTAATAGAAGTTACTGTCGAGTAATAAACTACTTGCCATATCAACAGAATGGATGAACGTAAAATTCAGAACATATAAGAGATCCCTACATTACTGGTTAAAAGTATTGCAGGCAATAACAAAATACAACAGTAAATTGCATATTTGTAGAGAGCAATGATCGATTCGATTGCAAAACTAAGCATTCAGTAGCCTTACAGTAGTGGTTGCTTGATCCATTGCCACTTTGGAAACTACACTTTTGAAAATCCTAACACCAATTAGACAATAGCAATCCTCTTTACTCACTTATCATTGAAAATTAAGTGTACTCATCGAAATGTTATCAATTCGTCACTTATCGTTCATAGTTAAAAACTATGCTTACTCCAATGCTAATTTCCAATCTAATCCCTTTATCCCTACCAAGACCATTATGCGAAATGATAGTACCTAGTCGAAAATTAAACACATCCGATGTCCTTGGGTACTGCTGTTCGGATTAGAATATATACACACTCAAAAAAAAAAAAAGTTTATATAAGATGTCAAGCAAAGAAAAAAATAACTATATCAATTCTCAAAGAAAATCCAAGTATATGTTTTACCATTGCTCTATGGCTTGAATGCATACGAAAATGAAAACCAATTCCTCATAATATAGATTAGCTAACACCAAAAGGAAATAAACAAACGATGCAAAACAGCTAATCGAAAACCAAAAAAAGGCCATGAAACAACTTATGTTATTCAATTACTTCACAAATTTTCCCCCACTTTAAAGGATCAGGATACAAAATCTGTAACAAGAACCCACAATTCTCAATCTAACAACAAATATCAAACTAAAAATATAATGGAACAACAACGTAAATCAAAAACCAGATTGAAAAATCCTCACCATTCACTTCACTTGGTCTTCACTTCCACTCCACTAGTCCCTGCAATAATGACAGCAGTGGCCATATCCAAAAACAATCCATGTTCCACCACTCCTTCAAGCTTCCCAATCTCTTTTCCGGCAGAGACCCCATCTCTAATAGGTGTCTCAAAATACAAATCAACAATGTAATTGAAGTTATCAGTCACATAAGGCTTCCCGGCGCCGTCTACTCTCAGCTTGGCCTCCACACCCTCCTCTTTAAACAGCTCTTGAAGCCTAATCAGATTGTATTTCCAGCAAAATTGAACAACTTCAACTGGCATTGCCAATTTGCTCCCTCCGAGTCCACTCACTAGTTTCGTCTCATCAGCCACCACCACGAAGCTTTTCGATGCCGCCTCCACCATTTTCTCTCTCAGAAGCGCCCCACCACGACCCTTTACGAGGTTCAGGTCAGGGTCGACCTCATCGGCGCCGTCGATGGCCAAATCGAGGACTGGGTGTTCGTCTAGAGTGGTTAGTGGGATGTTGAGTGACTTGGCTTGCTCCTCCGTGCGCTTAGAGGTCGGGATTCCGATGATGTTCGTCAATTGACCGGTTTTAAGGAGGTGTCCAAGCTTGTCGACGACGAAGGCGGCGGTGGAGCCAGTTCCGAGGCCGAGGACCATGCCGGACTTGACGTAGTCGACGGCTTTGTCGGCGGCGAGTTTCTTCAAGTCGTCTTGTGTGAGTGCAGGGACGGCTTGGGCTCTAATGGAGGATGTAAAGGTGCGAACTTTAAGGGGTTTGGGGGTGCGCAGGGTAAGG
This sequence comes from Dipteronia dyeriana, assembly GCA_032871835.1. Lineage (NCBI taxonomy): Eukaryota > Viridiplantae > Streptophyta > Magnoliopsida > Sapindales > Sapindaceae > Dipteronia > Dipteronia dyeriana. The sequence continues at coordinate 19,919,768 of CM065302.1, forward strand.
TGGGAAGAGGGTGTGTGGTGGAGAGAAGAGAGAAAAGATAGAGAAGCCATTGAAGTGTTAGTGGTGGCTGTGGCGGTTGTAGAGAGAAATGAGAGGTGTGTGAGTTTGTTTAGTGTGATCTTTCTATCTAGTGGTTTTTTGTTTTGTTTTTGTTTTTGGTTGGTAGGAGTCTTATTGTTAGATATAAACAAACAAAAGCTTTTTGGTGGAGAAGATTGGAGGTATGTCTTCTCTCTTCAACTACTTTGTTTCTGTTATGTTATTTGGTCTTTTAACAAAGAGTGTGTAGAAAAATACATGTCCGACCCCGAAAAAATGTACAATCATAGGATCGAGTAGAAAACTATCAATATGCTTATATCAGACTATGGTGTATGTCTCTCGTTTCCCGTTCTATGATGAGTTCCGAGTTTCACTGTACACTTTTAAAAAAAACATATGCAATATATGTCTCGTTTGATGTTGTGATTTGTGAGAGCATACAGTTGAACCACACATATTGTTTGATCTCGATCAGTGTTGTAATAATCCCCGACTAGGCGGCGTCCTAGTCCCTAGTCGGTGATCCGCGCACCCCGACTAGGTGGTTTACCGTCTTATTGGCATAGTTCGTCAAAATCAATGACTAGTCGTCATTGGTCGATTATGTTTTATTTTTTATTGACTTTTTTGAATTTGATTGAGTTTGTTATATTTTGTTTAGGCTCAATATTAAGTTTTTTGAAATTTTATTTTCAATCTGGGGTTCGATATATGAAATAGTATGAACATTTACTCAATCACAGTAAAAATATATAAAATTTGAAATTTCGATCGACCGCCGGCCTCCCGTCGGTCGACTTTCGACCACCCATCTAGTCTCCAACTAGACCGGAGGGGGATCAAGTAATCCTACTAAACTAAAACCAATTTTATTATAAGAATAGATATTCAGATCGTATATATGTTGTTTAATCTTGACTCTTCAAATAGTTTTCTCTTTTATTGAAATGGATATCTAAATTGTGTATATATTACTTAATCTCGACCGGAACTAGATTATAGGTAGACTTTTAACCTATATTATTTTTTATTTTTAAAAAGAGGGTAAATTGTTAGGTAGTGTAAGATATACTTTGATTCCAATTTTTAACCTTAAACATATGGAATATGGCCGGCATTACAAAGTTGGGACTTTGAAGAACCAAAACAACCCAAAATTCCAAAAACGATTCGTTTAGAACAACAATAAACGGCGCCGTATCAACAACCTCAATTTGTTGCCCATCTTGGACTTGGAATCATCTATCCAGCAGCGCAGAGAGATTGATATAAATACAAATCAGTGTCTCAAATTTCAATCTCTCTCTCGCCAACATTGTTCTCTCTACTTTTCTTCTCCAAAACGAAATCTTTTTTTTTTCCCTACACTGTCGTCAACCCAGCACTAGCCATGTCTGCTGAATCAGCAGCCACTAATATGCTAAGAAGTCAAGTAAGTTCTCTTCAAATTCCCGATTTCCTTTTTCGTTTTCCTTTGTTTGGTTTGCGAGAAAGTTATTGGAGAAGGAACTTGGATTTTGCAGACTGGGCTTTTTGAGTTATGACTTATAGTGTAAAAAGATTCCATCTTTTTTATGGTTTTTACTGTAATTTTTCTGGGTTATGAAAAGGAAGATGCATTGTGAGATGTTTATTTTGTTTGGTTGCTGAGAAAATCAATGGGAAAAACTTGGAATCTAGGAACTGGGTTTTTTGAGTTTTGGAGTTATTATGTAAAGACTTGTGACTTTTAGGTGCATTGAGATTGTTATATTGAATTTGATGATCAGGTTGATCTATTGGACTTCATTGACTGGTCTGGAGTTGAATGCCTTAACTATAACTCCAGTCATCCTCTGCCCAATGCTGTCAAACAGGTAACTTTATTTCTGAAATTGATTTTTATTTGTAAATTTAAGTTATTGTCAATTATTTTAATTATACTTTTGGATTGGTATAAACATAAAGTGTCTCCTTTTATGCTGAAATTCATGGTTATATTAGTAACGAAGACAGTGCATATGAATTGACTTAATGTTCCATGATTATCTTTTGAGTCTTGATGAAGATAAAGATTCACAAATCTGAAATTTAGTTCTTGGAAGCTTTCCTTGACCATAGTGGAGCTTGCTGTTACTTTGGTTAGATTTCTTCTTTCTTTTGGCTTAGTTTAACACTTGCGAAACTTCTTTTGGTGGTATGGGGTTTGCCCATAGAACTGGAATTGCATGAAAGTCATGGTCGTCTTGTGAAAATATGGAGATTTATATCTCCAATTCCACTTTATTCAAATTCTATAACTCTAGTTTTTATGCCACCAAATGCTGTGTTCGTGTAAGTCGTATTGTTCTTGTTCGTTATCTTCTTATTAAATTATATTGCACTTGTTCATGGTTGTTTATAGCAATAAATAATTTATTCTTTCGTTAATTAGGGCTACAGAGAAGATGATGGTCTGAATCTGGAGAGTGATGCAGATGAGCAACTTCTAATTTACCTTCCTTTCACTCAAGTTGTCAAACTTCATTCTATTGTTGTCAAAGGACCTGAAGAGGAAGGTACCTATCGATTTATTCTTGCACCTTTTTATATGCATGTGAGATAAAGGAGTGTTATCTTGTTCTCTCTGGTGTGAAAATGGTGGTCTGAAAAACTAAAAACATGCAGCAAAATAGGATATGAAGTACCCATCCATAAACTCTTCTCTCTACAAATATTATGTGAAAAAGTAGGACAAATGCGTGTTCTGCTTGGTTATCACTCGTGTTATACATTTCTAATGTTATTATAGGATACAAGACTTAACTGGTTCTTTCTGAGAGTAGCATGAGTATAATTGTACCTTGTGTGTTTATATCTGAGGAATTAAGTGCCTCGACTTTTGGGAAATTATCAACATTTAAATTTTCCTGAAGGAATGGAAGTCTTTCAATGATTTTTACCAGTGATAAGCATGAAAATATTCAACTTATGGGCTACCATCGGACTGCAAAAGAAATCAAAATTATTGGGCTGTGGGAATACGAATGCTTAATAATTTTATGTTCGTTAAGATTTCTTATATAAAAAAACTAGCATATGTTCGGAGCTACTAGAATGGATAGAGCAATTAGTGATGGAAGAACCCCTAATTTTGGATTATATCTAAATTAGAAGACAGATGAGTTGAAGTTATCTTTACACCAAAGTTACCTTGACAATTGGGCATATTGCCACCAAATGATCAGAAAATATAGAATGTTCGTCTATGATGGTTATGCGATTCATTCAAAATTTTCATCTGCTGTATTTACTTTACCAAAGTATAACTTTGATTTGGTGTGGTACTAGTACTTTACATGAGTTTATTTTGTGTGGTTCTAGTATTCTAATGTGAAAGTTGTTTTATAGGTCCAAAGACGGTGAAACTTTTCTCAAACAGGGAACATATGGGATTTAGGTAATGTTTAATGGATGATCACTTTTGTTGATTATAGATTTGATGTAAAATTCAGGATGTCTTATCTTGTATTCTGTGATTTGTTAATTGCAGTAATGTCAATGACTTCCCTCCAAGTGACAAAGCTGTTTTATCCTCTGATAATCTCAAGGTAGCAATTCCATGTTCACTCATGCTTCTACTGCTATTCTTTTGTTCATAGAAAAAGGACTTTTCTTTTCAGACATCGTAATTGGCACACAATTTATATACTGTAATTATTATTGTGTAGGGACATCCGGTAGTCTTGAAGTTTGTCAAATTTCAGAATGTCCGTAGGTAAGTTCAATACTTACAGGCAAAAATATCAATATAGTTCTTATCATAATGTGTAATTAAAATGACAGTTGATCTTACTTTATTATTTGGATCAGCTTGACAATATTTATTGAGGACAATCAGACAGGTTCTGAGATCACAAAAGTTCTAAAGATTGCCCTGTTTGGAACAACGTAAGTTTCTAAAACCTTGATTCATATTCCCAGCTTTTCCCTTTTCAATTTATATATTCTTTTCAATCTGTTTACTACAAAAGATTGCTTTGTTTGGAACAACAAAGTTGATGTTGAATTTTTTTATTACCCATTTTCCCCCTTTTAGTCTATAATCACTTTTTTTTTTTGGGTTTCCTCATGCTAAAATAACAGTGTGGCCTAGGAATTGGCTTTAGTTGAATATCATACATTTTTGCTGTCCTTTTAACATATTTGCATTCTGTATAATGAAACAATGTTTTTTATTCTGTAAGAGGTCAACGTGTGTAAGATTGTAATGATGTTGGTGAAGAAAAATAATTTACAAGATTTTTTAATCATTCAAACCTTGCAACTTTGCTGTACAGTTGATTGAACCATCTTGTTACATGAAGTTTGATGGTTAATCATGTTGTTAAATACGTTGTCATTAGAGCACAGTCTATCTAGATGCAAGGCATTGCTTGTTTCCCTGAATAATGCATTATTTTGTAAACCCTTTTTGTAGTTCCTTATTTCATATAAAGTGGCTTTTGATTAGTTCATGTCTTCATTATGTGCTCCTAACGTCCAAGGAATAGAGAATTCTCCTCAATTATTAAGATTCAAATTATGACAATTCTATGAATTTTATCATTGAACGATTTCCATCAGCTTAATTTGTTGTCACGGTATTTTCGATAAGTATATTTCGGTTCTTGTAAGGTAAAGCATGGAGGCTAGTTTTTAGCACAAGTTTGTTGATGTTTGATTTATATTGCAGGGTTGAAACAACAGACATGAAGGGATTGAAGAAGATTGAGGACCACCAGCACTGACCCTGGAAAGAGCACAAAATATGAACTGAAAAATTAATGGAATCCCAGAAGAGTCGATTTGGAATCATTGTCAGGTTTCTTGTTTGCTTTTTCAAAATCTTAAAACCTATTCGAAAATATAAAACAAATTTGATACATGAAAAAAAGTTACAATGCTCGTCTTATAAATTGCTAATGGTTTGCTTAATCATCTTTTGTGATTGTGTTTAAGGTTACAATCAAATTCTGCACTGTTACCAGATGCATATAGTGAATGCTTGAAAATTGCTATGCAATTTGATATCATTTCTAATACTATATAATAATAATAATAAAAATTGATGTGTGATTGGATTATTCGTAATTATAACATGATTTATTTTGAGACAATAGACATAGCCCGGTGATAATCACACCTCTTAACGTTTACCAACCGATCAATGTTTTAAATGTATATAAAATTAAAACATTGATCTATTACATTTCGTTCATATTCTTATTAAAAACTATTGATTATCGATAATCAAGTTATGTGAATCCAAAGATAAGATGAGTTGTTTCAACTGTATGATGTCATTTACACATAATAGAAGGTGGTAGATTCAAATATCTCGCCTTTAAAGTCCAAATTATTGTAATATTTCAACAACAAAAAAAATTACGTGGATCATCCAATACAAGTTCTTATTGGAAAAGGACCAAAGAAATTAAGTTTTCTTTTCCAATTCATTTTTCAAAGAAACTTTATTCTCTTTCATTTTCAACCCGACAAGTAAACACACTCTGAAGTTAAAAATCACCTCTCACATCATTTCAATATTCATATTTTGGATCTAGTAATTATTGTAATATTTCAACAAAAAAAAATTACGTGAATCATCCAATACAAGTTCTTATTGGAAAAGGACCAAAGAAATTAAGTTTTCTTTTCCAATTCATTTTTCAAAGAAACTTTATCCTCTTTCATTTTCAACCCGACAAGTAAACACACTCTGAAGTTAAAAATCACCTCTCACATCATTTCAATATTCATATTTTGGATCCAGTGCTTGAAACACTGATTATTTTTTATTTTCTCTGGAACAAGAGGCCAGATTCTTTTCCATTGATCAGTAAATATATGACTAGTGTTAAACAACAGAGATGGTCAAATGATTTTTGATTAATAGTTTGAACACCTCATTTTAACTTGCATTGTAATCACAAACGGAGGACCGATATAAAACGTCACAGATAAAGCGGTTGATTAGAACCAGCAATGAAGGAGGCTCGTTCTCATTCATTTTCACTTCAGCAAATAAATTAAGCAAACGCGTTAACTGCCACTTGCATACAGATCAATGCTACCTATCTGAAACCGTGAATTTGAAGTAACATCTCGAACCGACTGAAACCTAAACCTGTCATCACTGGAAATGAATGCAACGTTCATTCACCAAGAACTAAGACATCCATGTATTAGAAATTTCGGATTGATCTGGAACAAGAAGATTTTACCTGAAAGCATTTGATAGAAAGCCTGTTGATTTGATCTTATATGTTTTACGCTGGAAACGATTTCCAAACATCTGAGAAGTTTGATTATCCAAAACATGCCAGCTGGATCCTCCGTCATTGCTTCCCTCAACAACCCTAAACAAAAAACTAAGTAATCAGGCCATAAAGTTGGTGATGAACAGCACACTGGGAAATAATTCTCAAAATTACAGTTGAACATCAAATAGTTTGTTTATATTCAAGGGTTTGGTTTCTCTTACGAGTTGAAATTTTGTTAAGAACCAACTTCCTTGTAAAATGCATAACTAAAAATTATTTCCCTCATTAATTATAAGAGTAAGTTTATTTCTAATATATGTACGTATGTATAATGAAATCTTTTACCATAATAAGAAATAGTTCAACACGGCATTTCTCTCTTTAAAACGGAAGATCTTCAATTATCAATATTCAAAATCGAAACTTTAACTATAGAAAACTATGTGCCAGCATGCTTAGAGATCGCTATATGAAAATTGTAATATGTAATTTAAGATTATACCAATCCTGTGGATCCCTCTCTGGAAAATCATTGGCTGACCTCAACTCATAAGCCACAAGTTCATGCTTCTGATTGTCTGGTAATTTATACATTAGCCAGCAACCTACAAGAAGATAGTCAATCAAGAAAAGAATCAATGAGATTTACTTATAGTTACGATTCAAAAAATTGTGCAACCAATACAGAAAATTTGAGATGAAGTGGTTTTTCGGGTATGCACTAGTCTGCAGTCATATAATTGTCATCTTTTTCTCCCCATGATTACATGTTTTGTTTGGCAATATCATGATGGTGTTAGAAGGGAGGGCAATTACAGTTTTGATTTGGCTTCTATGACAATAAAAAAAGAAGAAAAAGAGAAAAAAAAACACCTTATTGAACTTACAATACCTCTTGCACCGTTTGGTTCTTCCCATTTAGACAAGCGAGTTCCATCAAATGCTGATGTGGCCTGAAAATTTTGTTGAGAGTGAACTTATTATTAAGGAAAATTAAAGCGCAAACACTAAATCAATCGCCACACACACACACACACACACCCACATATATATATATATATTTGAATTAGCAATTGCCACAAGTTACTAACTTTAATACTTACAATCCCAAAAGGAAGTTCCTCACCGCTTGCTAGGACTAAGCCAGAACATATTCGGTTCAACTTTAGAAGGGGGACTGCAAGGGAACCTCGACCAAAGTTGTTGCAATCTTTGAGATGATGAATCATGACATCTAAAGTATCCAACACAACAGGCAGGGATAAAGAGGTTTCAACAGGATCACCAGCCAAACATATATCACCTACCCGATCAGTTTCATACTCTATCTTCAATGAAAGAGCATGAAGTAGCTGTTCAAATGAGGGCAGCATCTGACGGAAAATGTTCTCCTCATCCTTTATAACTGAGTTCAAGGAAACTCTCCTTGTTTTAAATGATGACCTCTTAAGATTCACCAGAATTCCTTTCATAATCTCAAGTACTGCAATAGCTCTGGATTTAGAAAGCGCATGTTCGACAAACTGACAAAGGACAGGTGAAAACGCATTGTAAATTTTAGTCACATGCTCATCTACGCACACACGAACTGGGCAAGAAGTGGTATTCAAAGAGCAATTTCCATCTGAACCAACTTCCGATCTTGAAGTACGCCATTCCTTGTCCCCACTTCGTCTTCCGGGTAAGGAGACAGAGGCATCATCCGCAGAATGAAGATATCTCTCCAGTTCTTCCCTTTCATGTTTATCACGTTCTTCAAGTGCAGAAAGAACATGAGATGGAAAACTTCTTCGACATTCTTTTGTCAAGCTAGTGACAACAGAAGACACGGTTTGCTCAGTGGTAATATTCCGGCGAGACAGAACCTAAATTTTTTAAGAAAAGAACCCTCTTCCTCAATAACATAACATAATAATATGTATATGAAGAAGTGAAAGGAAAAGAAAAAAATGTTAGTGTGAATATCTAGAAGATTAAATAACGTAACTATTCTTAAATACCTCATGCCACTTTTTTGTGTAACGTTTAGTGACATCATAAACTCCATCTTCAGCAAAAGCAATCACATAATTCAATTTCTTGTTCCACCTATAAAAAGAGCACGGGAGTTGATATTTTGATACAAGGTTTCAAGGGTGAAGGAGATGAATAATTCATTGATAAACCAATGGATCAAAGGTACCCGTTCTCATATAACAATGGTTTGTCATATATTCCCTCACAAGGATCAAGATGCATCCATCTGTTGAATATAAGATGGCAGTAAACATTTAACTGATAAACCACATCCTTAATCATTTGAACTCCTAAAACTACAACAAAAAAAGGAAGAAAGAAAAAAGTATTATTTAAAGCTGAAACCTACCTTCCCAAAGATTGTGAGAAACACTCTGTCCAGACATGATCTGTAAAATCCAGGACCTGGAAACTAAAATTAGTAACCAGTGACAGTATCTTCTCTTAAGCCTCAAAAGTTGATCAACACAGAAAACGAATGAAAAGTTTCTGTAACATGATTGGTTTAGTGCTAAAAGAAGGCAAAAGCAATATGCAAGAGCCAATAGGCTAGAATTTGCTCATTGAAGGTAAACTCCTATAAGTTGTCACATATTTAAGTCTATATTTCATTTTAATTTACAGCTTTTATTATGAAAAGTTGCCACATGGAAACATAACAAGCTATTAGAACAAATGAGGTGTGACTGCAAAAGAGTCGATTTCACTAGTGTCAACATACGAGGGCAAAGTTGCATGGTTGAACAATGTCAGTGTTCACTTCTTCTGATTAGAAATAACAGGCATGATTGTGGTATTCATTCTTTGGGGTTTATTAGTGGGTACATATAGGTACAGGAAACATCAAAGATATATTAAAGATAACTAGGGAGCTGTATCGAACAAAAAATTTACCACACTACCTTTCCAATGTGCATTAATGTAAATAGCTCTTAACTATTCAGACTCTGCTAATTCTGATTTATCATTCAATGCTACATAGAGAGCTATACTATCCACTAGATCATGACAAAATTGGCAGTTTTTCATTAATCCTATTCTTCATATACCAATCTGACCAGTGTTTTTACCGAAAAATAACAATTAATTTTGCAGAGCACTACAAGAAACGAATTTAAAAATGAATTAGCATCAGAAAGATTAACCAACCTGACGAGTTTCATAGCCAAAAGCTCGGCAATAGAGTGTAAAGCAATTGGCCCACTCTCCACAACGCCCCTCTCTTGTTTCTACAAGCTGGATACATGAAAGAGAACAAGAAGAATTAGCAGCTTATGAAATATGAGCTTCAGAATCAGGTCCAGAATTTAGTTACCTTTAAAGGATCATTATAGCGTGGAAAACGGGTGATTCTTGAACAAAAGTTGCAGCTGGAGTGGACAAAAAGAAAAGAACGGTGAATCACAATGAAGGTCAAAGCAAACATCAGGATGCAGAGAAAACATAAAGAAGACAACATTTAAATCTAACTCTGGCTCCGGCATAACATTTATTTGAGCCAAAGTAGAACTTTTGCAAATAATATGGAAAAGTAAAGAAGAAAACCCAACTATAACTAGATAATCCATGTTATACTTATCATAATTTACATAAAGATGCATTTAACAAACACTTTCCTTGATAATATCAAGACATAACTTGGGTATGATGAAACCGATTAAAGAAATTAGAATACGAAAAGGGGTGCTACTATCGTAAATTTAAATTACAATGATAGCAACCTTCATAAACGAATTTCAACTAGAAATCCTCACTGCAACATCTCTTCAATATATAATACTCCAGGCAATGAAGTTGAATAAGTTTTGGGGTTAAAATTTTCCTTTACAAGGAAATAAAGAAAAAAATATCCAGTCACTAAATATAGTTTTAAAAGCAATTCAAATAAAATGTACCTCTTAACACAAAAAATGATAAAATATTTTGACAAAACGTTTATATGCACTGACCTACTGAAAGTAGACAATCTAATGCAGTATTCTCTAATCAAATTGTAATTCAACGCATATGCCATGATAAACAATAGAAAGATTTGACAACTCAAGAAAAATAAATAAATAACTACTGAGGAATCAGGACGATGTAATCAAACTATGCGTGCTTAAAGGATGTCATAGATATTGCAAATCAAATGAAACAAGGAAAGCAAAATAGCTATTGATCACCTATGATACACAATAAAAAGTACAAACATAAACAAGATAATATAGATAAAAAATTCATAAGAGTAAAACTCAAACAAATGACAAGAAATTAGGAGGAAAAACATTGACTGACCGATAAAGTTCAACTCGACTTGCTCCATATTGGATCTCTGAAGGAAGTTGAGTAGAATCCATACCTTGATTTGTAGTAGCACTGCCGCAAACTTCACAAGGAGGTGCATTAACCCACCTACAATTTTATAATACGAAATAATCTAGGCAACATTAATCCAGTCGGCAACATAAGCTGAAAGACAATATAAATTATTTACATTGAAAACTACAAATAAATTCTGGTTCCCCAGGTCGCAATACAAAAAGTTATCCATCATAAATGACAGCTAAAATGCCATTAACACATACTGGGATGTCAGGCCCAAATAAAAACCTAGAATCAGAAAGTCAAATTATCAATTCCTAATCATTATGGAGGTGAAAAAATATAAATTACTGAAGAAAACAATGAAAGAATCAAGAAAAAGTGAAACCTACTACCAAGGTATTGTAGATTTAAGTAATGAAAATTCATAATATCTGCATAGTTAATACAACCCCTGGGCTTATCAAACATCAATCTGGACCGGCAATCTTCCACTCATGTATCTTTTGGTGTTAAAAATTTCTCAAAAAAAAAAAAAAAAAAAAAAAAACTAGGAGATCTTCAATAATAAACTTTAATTTTGCTTATCTAAATTCCCAAATTCAAACACGACCTAACAGAGAATTCAAAAACTTAAAAATTGTTCTTCACTCTTGCCAATAGTCTAGCTTTGATTAAGAAAATGAAATATACAGCTATTTCTTTCAACTTTAATAGGATGTCCCATAATAAGTAATAAAAATCACCTGAAGGACTTTTTGAACCAGAAAAGCAGCTGCAGGAGGAAGGCATCGTCTTGTTCAGCTTTCGATGGTTTAAAGTTCCCCTCCTAAACATATTTATCAAAATTACTAATTTTACAATGACATTTTCAGAATAAATACTTTAAGTACAGTGATCCATATAAATCTACATAATATGTTCAACCTCAGCAATATCCATATCATCTTCGATAACGTATTCAAAGAACACACTATAAAAATGAATGAAATAATGAAAGCAACTTAATACGAAATTTCAGTTCGACATGTAATCTTCTAATGAAAGGGTGGAGTATGTATAAACATTGCCAGATAATCATAACTACAAACCATGTGGTCTCCAAAGTTTTAAACCGACCCACAAAAAAATATCCTAACAAAATTTAACAACTAAAACCATTAGTATAATACTTTCCCTGACATTTCAAAAAAAAAAAAAAAACTTTCCCTGACTGTATTAGCTTCTTGATCAGGTTTCTGTAACATCCCGCTATACTACCTTCTGAACCAATTATATTGGTTACTCTTTACTAAAAATTGACTAAACTCAATGACAAATGAAGATGCATTAGATATCATTACTACAAGCATTAGGCTGAACTACTATGGCATAAAGAAGAAGCACACGTACACCCAAATTAAGGTAAACCACCATGACCAGTAAAAATAAAATGTTATTGAACAATACCTACAAGTGAATAAAAGGATACAAGAAAAGAATTTTCTGCAAACTTTTGAAACTCTGGCAACTAACATCACTCAAAAAATTACATCCATAGTGTAACCCAATAATCCTTCTTAACCATTTCCCTTCATAGACTAAATAAATTTTTTTTGCTTCTTTAAACATTTTTTTTTTTTTTAAGTTAACTAAACAAGCCAATATTTTACTATCACTGTAGCTCTCTAAAAATATCAAATCAGGGACAATTCATTAAATGCCCCTGAATTATACTCTAAGTAGCAATGTGCACCTTGAACTTTTTTTTTTGACAATAAACCCCTTGAACTTTCATTTATCAGCAGAAGCTGACAGAATAGTAACGGAACTTCATTTCCGTCCATTTTTGTTACGTTCACGTGGGTTCGTACCAAGGGGCAAATCTTAACATAAAAAATTTGTTGTAATATATGGGTTAACAACACCATTGCCCCTTAACTATACTCGAATTTACAATTTGCCCCTTAAATTTTTTTTTAGGCTTTCCTTAACTCTCTTTAATTGGCAACATGTGAAAGAATGGTAACGGAACCCAATTTCCGTCCATCTTCTCGTCACATGCACCTCATGTGTGTTTTTAGGTAAGGGCAAAATTGGAATAATAAAATTAAATTTAATTGTGGAGATCCAAGATCCACCTAATAAAAAAAAATTAAAAATAAATAAATGGAGATTTGGAGATATCTCTAAGGCGGCCAACCCTATCTCTCCTTTGAAGAGACCGGAGGTCGCCATGGGAGGCTGGTGGTACATGGACATGGCAAGAGATGAAGAGAAGAGTGGGATTTTGAGATTTTTTGTTGGTTTGGTAGGTGGAGATCTACAATGGAGATTTTGAGTTTGTTGAGAATGAAGAAGTTGGAGATGTGAATTTTTTTTGTGATTTTTTGTTGGTTTGGTAGGAGAGATCTCCAATGGAGATTTTGAGTTTTGTTTGAGAATGAAGAACAAGAAGATGATGTTTTTAAGAGAAAAAAAGAATGATAATGATGATGAAGAGAAAAGGCATTGTCGATAATGATGTAAAGAAAAGTTTTTGTTGATGATTGATGATGTGTCGGAAGAAAACCAAAATGCAGAACTGAGTAATTCTATTTTTTTTCTTTAATTGTTAATCAAAGATGATAGTCATGGAGATTTAGATCTCCCAAAAAGAATTCTTTATTTTTTTTTCTTTAGTTGATGATCAAGATCTAGGTTCTAAACCCATGGCCCAACTTATTTATTTTCTTGATTATTTTCTCATTTTTACAATTTTTTTTTAAAAGATTTATTTGGTGGAGATCCAGATTCAATCTCCAATGTCCATTTGAATAGGATGGACGGTGGAGATCCAATATGGATCACCACATTTTTTTTAATTCCATTTTTGCCCTTACTTAAAAACAAACGCGAGGCGCACATGATGAGAAGATGGACGGAAACTGGGTTCTATTACCATTCCATCACTTGTTGCCAATTAAACGGAGTTCAGGGGGTTTAACGCCTACAAAAAAAGTTTTGCGAGCAAATCGCAAACTCGTAAATAGTTTAGGGGGCAATGGTGCTGTTAACCTATATATTATAGCAAAAAAATTCATGTTATTCCAGTTTTGTCCCTTGGTACAAACCCACGTGACAAAAAAATGACGGAAATGAAGTTCGGTCACTATTCCGTCAGCTTCTGCCAATAAATGAAAGTTCAAGGGGTTTACTACCAAAAAAAAAAGTTTAGGGGGCACATTGCTACCTAGTCTATAATTCAGGGGACATTGATGCAATTAACCCTTCATTAAATAAGACCAATTAGAATTTCAGAATAACATGTGTTCCAGATATTAAAAAATAAAAATTTAAAATGTTCCCTTCCATCAGCTCTGCTCTGACATTACGTGCTTCATTTCTTCAATTTACATTCAGTTTAGACTAGTCAAAGGAGACTACAAGTAATTCAAAGAACTCTATTAAGTATAGCCATACCCAATTTTTAGTACCAAACTCTTAGTCAATAACCATGACTCCCAAATATCAATTCATTTCTGTAAGAGATTCTAAAATGTTTACCTTAGCCAAAGAAACCAAGGCTTTCTCTTCAAGTTCTTCCACCCTCACAGTCTTCCTAGCCGCCTCTTGGCGTATTGGGTCCTCATACTACACAACCGACAAAGGCAACTCATAAAAACTCCCTTAAATTTTCACTAAAGTCATATCAAAGCAAAGAAAGAAAATTACAATTCAAGATCAATTTCTCTTCTTTATCAGCACTTAAAACAATTCAAAGCAAACTTCAAAAACCAAACATACAAAGAATATTCACAATTACCATGTCAATTCGAGTAACATAGGGCCGTAATCGCTGCTGGAATTGCTCACTATCTTCACCAGCAGCATACTGCTGCAACAAAAGCGCTTCCTCCTCCGCCTACAACAGAAACCAATTTTTTTTTCTAAATTCAAAATCAAACCAGACGGCACTAAACAGATCAAATTACAATAAATTAAAGAGAAAATGAGGAAGAAGAAATCAGTACTTGTAACATTCGCGCCAATTCCTCATCACTTTTGAGCAATTCTTCGTTCTCTTTAGAGCCGGTAGTCACTGTTTCCTCGTTGATCGATACTAATTTGAGTTTATCACAGATTTTAGAGAGGTCAGAGTCGTCCGATACAATCTGGTGATCATTATCATCATCACCGACGATCTGATCACGAAAATTTCATCATCACCACAACAAAACACACACATCAACCGTACGGTTTCACACTATAAGCATTTACGAGAATCGAGAGAAAATAGAGAGAAAGAAAGTGAATATCGATACCTTTTGTTCGTCAGGAGGAACAGAAGTGAGCGAAAAGAGCTGGAATTTGAAAACCTGTAATTCACCGACTCAGTGAGAGAATGTTTTTTTTTAAAAAGAAAAAAATAAATGAAAAGTATCAAAATAGAAGAGGAGAGAGACATCGAAGCCATCGTCGGTGTCGGTGTCGATGTTGAAAGAAGCGTCGTTGTGGCGGACCAAGAATTTCCGAGCAACCATTTTTTAGAGGGTGTGAACTGTGAAGATGATAAAGTTCAAAAGCGTTTTAATGCCAGAAGTTTGAATTTTATTTTTTATTAGCTAAAATCAAAACAGCTTTTATACGAATGGTCTTAAACACCCCTTACCCCTTACCCCTTACCGCTTAGGGGCCGTTTGGTATGGGATAATCAAAATAATGTGATTTTTGGGAAAGTTAAACACAGGAATATGATTCCCGGAAAACTTGTACACGTGTGTTTAGTTGTGTATGGGAATATTACGTAGGATTCCTGGGAATATCAAGTAACCATGTTTGGTTGTACATGGGAATTTGTTTTTTTATTATTAAAAACTAAAAAAAAAAAAAAGATCAACTTAAATGGTGAAAAGATTAACCAGATCCATTTCTCAAATCACCAACTCATTCATTCGTTTATCCCTTTCTTTCCATCTCTCTGTCTTTCTCTCCAAATCATCTCCACGTCGTCGCCGCCTCCTAGCGGTTAACTCCTCGTCGTCGTCTACATCGCCGTCGCTGTCGTCTCCTTGCCTTCACATCACCGCCGTCGTCGACTCTGGTCGGGATCTTGTTTGTCTTCGTCGTCGTCGTCGACGTCATCTGGTTGGGTTCGTCGACGCAGCTCCTCGTCGTCGTCACCTTCATCTGGCTGGGTTCGTCGTCGTCGTCTTCATCATCACATCTCCTCCTCGTCGTCTTCATCATCACAGCTCCTCCTCATCGTCGTTGTCGTTGTCGTCGTCATCATCGGGCAGTCATCGTCATCATCGGGCAAACACAGATCTTGTGTTGTTTTTACTTGCTGCAATTTTTTTTCTATTACTATTGGTGATGGTGTTTGATGTTGTTTGAACAAACCCAGATCTTGTTTTTGATGAAGATGAAGATGAAATTGGGTATTGTTTGATTGATGAAAGTGGGTTTTGAAATGAAATTGGGGATTTTTGGGTATTGATTGTCTGAAGTTCGTTGAAGAACAATGGTGAAGAAATAAAATAAAAATATATATTTTTAATGATGGTGGGTCCCACAGTGGGAATCAGATGGAGGTAATCTGAAACCCACCTATTTTGATGAGAATCACATTACCCTCGTGATTCCTATGGGATTCACATTCCCGGGAAAACAAAAACCCAAATCTGCTACCAAACAAGGGAATGCGTTGAGATTCTCATTCCCATACAAAGATGCCCCCATACCAAACGGCCCCATGAAAGTTATTTTATATCACCGGAAATTGTTTTTTTTTTTCAAAAGGATAATGTTTGGGACTTTAGGTGCTAGTTGGATACTCATCTACCGATTGAAGTATATCATGTGACCCATTTTATGAAGAATACAATGACATAGATATAAAAGTAAAAGGAAAAAAAAAGTCACGTAGTACACTTTAATTAGTGAAATATAAGGAAATAAACGTAAAAATTAAAATAAAATCGGTTATGTACTACATTTTAATTGGTGGGTCAGTATTTTGGATGATGACCGGTCATCATTCAAATATTATTCTTTTAAAACTTTTTTTTAGAACTTTTTTTAATATATGAATTGTTTCAACTATTTTTTATAAATTTTAGACATTCGACCATACAACTCTTTTATTATAAATACATTATTAACATCTTTATAAATAAAAACTAAATTTTAAAATACATTGTCAATACCATTTTTATAATTTATAAGATCAAAAGTTTTTTTTTAATTAAAAACACCACTTAATAGAAGCTTTATCAGTAAAAGATTTATTTTAGAAGTTCTATTTGAAAAGCTATACCAAACACACCGAAAGTCTGGATCAGGAAAAATTGTTTTATGGTATGTGTTAATTATTGATAATAAGGATATAATATTAATTAATTTTTATTTTTTTATTTTTTATTAAAAATAACTAATTATTTTTAATTAGGCATTTAACTCATATCAAAAGAAAAACTCTAATCGGTGTTCTGTTTCACGTATGGGATAGGGTAGTCACAAAGGGTTCATTGTCTTATTTTTGTTTATCAATCTCAATTGTATGAAGACGGATTGTATTCCGAACCGGAGAACCTAGTAGACCTCTAACCCAATTAGTGGCGAATTCGAATCTCATGTCTCAACGGAGTGAGGATTGAGAGTAATGAAATGCCAATTGTGTCATCGAAATAAATCAATAACTTCTTCTTTCGCAATCTTGTTTAAGGAGTTGCATTGTGAACCGAAGACCTAATAAACCCCTAACCCAATCTATGATAAGGGTTGGATACTTGGATTCCCATGTCTCAACAAAGTGAGAGAAGTGAAATGCCAGTTATGGCATAGAAATAACTTATGGTTTCGCAACCTACATAATTGATTTTGCTATCTAAATATATATATGAAAATAAAGTATGAAAGAATTATAGATGATATAAATTCTTATGGTTATGGGTCAAAAAAGTTATATATATATATATATATATATATATATATATATATATATATATATCTTTAAAAAAACATTAATATATTTTTCTCTATTAAAGTTTGAAATATTTTCACTTCAATCCCATTTAAATATTTTATTTTAGTCTATAATAATCTTTATACTATAAAAATAATATTAAAATTTGTGAACAAAATGATAATTGAAACACAAAAAAAAAAATTACCAGGATATGCACCGCAATGATTATTAGGAAGGCTACCCATGGATCGTAAGTAAGTGGAACGACAACCAAATATGATAAGACAACGACTAGAATGTATTTGCTTAATGATAATTGGGAGATAGTCATGAGAATAGACTTGTCTAGAGTTTTCCCGAGTCAAGTTTAACTTATTTTTCCACGGAATAAAACTAAAAAGATTGCTTATCTTTGTCACTCTTGCTTTATTCCATTCCCATCGTGTGAGCAAGAACAAGAATAGACTTGAAATTAAACTACCTTTATATTAACTTTTGGATTATATTAAGTTTTATATGCACAGCAATTTTAGCTTATTTTAGCTTATTTTGAACAAAAATTACATATAGCTGCAATTACATCTAAACTCGAAGATGTTTTACAATTTATTCAATCACTAAATATTATAAAGCAAAAACCATGGTGGGAAAGTCCTGCCATGTATCTCATTCAGATGATATCTAAAATTTGATTTATTTGGACACTTGGCAATACTTTCCTCATTTAGTAATTTTTTATCTTAAATTGATTTTGACATTTGTCATATCTTATGTGCCATATGTTTTGTATTATATTTTTTTCTGAAAAAAAAAAAATCGATATTCTCCCAAAACTCTTCTTCTCCTAAAGCATCAATAAGCTCTTCTTTTCCCAACAATTATTTCCATTTTTTAACTTTTCACTTTTTTTTTTTTTGCATGTATTCACTTTTAATCTCCCAAAGCTCTTATTTTCCTAGAAATATTATATGGTTCGTCTTTTCTTGGATATGCACAATAACTATTGCCACTTTCAATCTCTTATCTTCTTCCTATACCCGATGTAAGATCATATCTCTCCAAATACTGAGCACAATATTTATCTCTTATTTCATCTTTTCTCAATACGTATTTCCTTATAATATAACCGAAACTCACCACCTGTCAACACGTGAGAAGTTTGACATTAAATTGTGTTCAAAAATTTTAATTATAATATTAATATCCATGAATTGTTTCGCATTAAATTTTTGTTAATTATTATTATTATTCATAAAAAAATTGATCCATGAATTGTTCCCATAATTACTCCTTTAAATTACTTCCTCATTCTACCCACTTACGGTGGGATCAATAAATATTAGCTTCAAGTATTTTAAGACAAAATAATTCATGAACATATTTATCATAACAATGTACTGTCTCTATGACAGTATTCCTAAAGAATTTATTATTATTATTTTTTATGAAAAATGGGAAGTCAATACATGCATTCAACTATTGAAGCTGTATAATAAATCATAACTAACCAAATAATAAAAAGAAAATTTCATTCCAAACAAATCATAATAGAAAAACGTAAGAGTTGAAAACAATATTCAACAATGTACAATCTCTTATTTGTTGTTCATGTTTCATATCTTTCTCACTTTCCATGACTTTAATCATAACAATGTACAATCTTTTATTTTTTGTTCATGTTTCATATCTTTCTCACTTCCCATGACTTTAATCATGTTGAAGTAATTTAAATGAGTAATTATAGAAACAATTCGTAGGTATTATTGAAGTAATTTAAACGAGTAACTATGTGAACAACTCATGGATCAATTTTTTTTGTGAATATTAATAATAATAATTAACAAATTTTAATGCAAACAATTCTTAGATATTAATATTATAATTAAAAAATTTGAACACAATTTAATGTCAACAAGTGGTGAGTTTCGATTCTATTATAAGGAAATACGTATAAGGAAAAGAAGAAATAAGAGATAAATATTGTGCTGTGTATTTGGAGAGATATGGTCTTGCATCGGGTATAGGAAGAGGAAGATAGAAAATTGAAAGTGGTAATAATTATTGGGTATATCCAAGAAAAGACATTAAATATTGTGCTGTCTATTTGAAAGTGGCAATAATTATTAAGTATAACCAAGATAAATATTGTGATGTGTATTTGGAGAGATATGGTCTTGCATTGGATATAGGAAGAGGAAGATAAGAGATTGAAAGTGTTAATAATTATTGATGTATTGGGAGATAAAAAGCTATTAATGCTAATTGATTTTTTTATTTTATTTAAAAAAAAATACTAAACATATGGCACTTAAGAAATGACAAATGTCAAAATCAATTAAATATGTAAAATTACTAAAAGAGAAAAGAATTGCCAATTAAATATATTTAGTGATATTTAGTGATTTAGTGATACCCAATGCAAGATCATCTCTCTCTCTCTAAATACACAACACAATGTTTTTCTATTTTAATTTCTTTATTTATTCTTTCTAAATTCCTATTAATTTATCATAATTCTCACTCTTCTTCATGTAATTTCATCTCTTGGTAATCAACAAGTGATTTATTTCTACACTCTGCACTATACAAGTTTATCCATGTTACTGATAACTGAGCTATAAAATGGTTTCAACTAATAGAAACCCTTTGAAGAAGTCTCATCTGAATCAAAACTCAAACACAAAACACTCAAAGGTATTTATCTTTTTTATTTTCGGTGATTATTTTATTCTTCACACCAAACTGAGATAAAAAATATTATAACAAATTAATAGTAGTATTTCTTTTCTCTATCTGAAGGTTGTTCTTCTATTCTTTCATCATGGATAGCTCAATCAATTTTATTGCAGACCTTACCCCTTCAAAAGACGAATGGACTATCAAAGTTATAGTCATTCGGCTTTGGAAACAGCCTAATTTTATACAATCTGAATTGGGAGACAATATTGAGTTGATGCTTTTAGATGAGAACGTATTATCTAAAACCATTTACGTTTATGTTTTCTATTCTTAATTTATGTTTCATGTTTGAGTTTGAATTTATTATTCTTTTTTATTTAGGGTGGAAGGATCCAAGCTTCTGCTAGAGGTACTCTTCGGATCAAGGATCAGTTGGTTGAAGGCAGCGTTTGTGAATTCTCTAACTTTAGAGTGGCTTTGAATACGTAAATATATAAACCAATAAGGCATGTATACAAGTTGATCTTCAACTTAAGAACAACCTTAACTTTGGTATCGACATCAACCATTCCCATGTATGGGTTTTCCTTTGTCGATTTTGATGACATTGCCAATGAAACAAAGGAAGATTCTTATTTAGTTGGTAAGGTCATCTTATGATAGTTTATATATTATTTGACAATTTTCTAATTTAATATTTCCTAACACTGTCTTAATATACATTTTAAGATGTAATTGGATTGCTTATTGGTGTTGGTGGTTTGAAAGAGATTATCATTAATGGAAAGCGAACAAATATGGTTGAAGTAGAGTTGGTCAATCTTAGGTTGGTACTCTTTCTTTTGGTTCTCATTTTTATATGATTATCTATACTAATTCTATTTTTTTTCATCTGCTAAAAATTATTTTATTCTTTTCTCAGTGGTACAAAAATGAAGTGCACTTTATAGGAAGGATTTGCTGATCAAATGCTAATAGTATTGTTGGGCCTGTTGTTGTTATCGTACAATTTACCAAGATGAAAATGTTTAGAGGTATCATGTTTTCTATTTTTTCAACTTATTATGATAATTTTTTTTATGAAATAGTATTTTGTAATTTTAAAAAATTGTAGGTTTGATGGAAATATCCAATACAAAGTTCAGCTCACGGTTGTTCATTAATGCTGAACTCCATGAGGTTATGGAATTTAAAGCTAGGTGGGTGTCTAATATTTGTTTTGATTGAAGTATGCAATTTATGTTTACTTATATTTGAATCTATTTAATTACTAGAATTCTTTCTGGAGAATCCTCGAGCACCCATTCATTGAGTCAGTTGCAGACACCGTCATCTTACTCAATGTCTAATGACTTCCTTAATCAAATTGTGAGGAAGACCGTTGTTAAACTTAAAGGCTGTAGAGAGGTTATTCAAATATTTAGTTCTTTTTTTATCTCATGTTGGTTTATTTCCTACAGTAAATGTCATTTATTATATGAAAATTGTAAATTTTATTATGTAGGAAATATCTTGTGTGACCGTTGCTACCATTAAGAAAATTCAATCTAAGTTGAATTGGTGGTATAAGGGGTGTAAAGGTAGGAGGTGCGTTGGTGGTGTTACTCTGCATTTTGAAAAGTGGTATTGTAAAAAATACAAGAATCATTGGCCAAATTATGTTCCCAAAGTAAAGCTTTTCCTCCATTCACAACTTTTGTTTCTATATTTATATATTTAAAATTTAACTTTATTTCTCATAACTCATTTTCTGTTTTTATGTTAATTAGATTTTGCATTCAAATTAGAGTAGTAGATGAGACTGATGCTACTTCTTTTGTTATATTTGACAAAGAGGCTATGAATATTTTGAAGATTTCGGCACCCGATTTGCGTGAATTACATATCAGAAGAGTAAATTCATCTATGTTATTAATAAAACATATATCAATAAAGTAGTGTAATCTTGGGGTTTATATGGTTTCATTTTTTTAT
The DNA here is from genome assembly GCA_032871835.1 of Dipteronia dyeriana. NCBI lineage: Eukaryota > Viridiplantae > Streptophyta > Magnoliopsida > Sapindales > Sapindaceae > Dipteronia > Dipteronia dyeriana. Next base: position 19,941,974 of record CM065302.1, read on the forward strand.
TTTAGGGTGGTGATGTAGCCAAATATCATCATGAACTAGATGTTTTGCAAGATAAAACTTTTCTATTCAAAGTTAACATTAAAAAATAAAACATCCTTTAATTGGGAGAATTCTCTGTCCAAGCAGGAAAGGTATGCACTGACGAGAGCATCATTGAAGATTTGCTAAGGAAGTGAAAGCAAATGAGGTTTGTAAATTTTGTTATAAGTTTGTTGCTTTCATTTGTGTTGTTTTGTTTTAATATATTCTATATAACTGAATCTATCTTATCCTCTTAAAAGGATACTTGTGATATAAGGAACTCTTCTGTTGATAATCAACAACCTTCAGATGATGATAGTCTAAAACTATTGGTAATATTTTAATTTTTAATTTTAATTTTCATCTTATGCTTATGACATATGGACGTTATGGTTGAGTTATGTTAATGATATTTCGATTATCTATTCAAGAGACCAATTCCCAGACTTGTGATAGTGTGACAAATTTTGCCACAGCTTTGAAGAGGAGATATGCAGAAGTTAAAGGAAATGGAACTGATGATGATGAAGGCGAGTTGTCCTCCACTAAGCCGAAACTACAATTGATCAATATAAAGGTTGAGAAAGATTGATGGTCAAGTAATTAAAGATTTGAACTACAATCTATTAAGATTGAGAAAAATTCATAATATAGTTGCATAAGGTTTTTATGAGTGTCCTTTTGAGTAGAAATCCATTGTGTTTTATAAATATTATGTTATGTTTTATGACTTTGGTTGAGTCACTATAAGGTCTTTTTGTGAACTCTGTGTTTCCTTTTCTTTAGTGTTATGTTTTGTATTAGCATTGTGTGCCTTTGTTTAAGTGTCAGATATGTCATAATGATCAAAAAGACTAACTTCTGTTGCGATGCAAAAATTCACATGTTTTTACTGGGTTTTTTTTGTAATATTTCAAATGGTAGTTGGAATGTGTGATCTTGGAAATTTGCATACAAGATAAATTGGTTCATGTGTAATTAGCTTATGATTACGGGAGACATGTTCATAGATGTAATCTCCTAATTACTTCTGGATGCAATCAAACAATTTTTTTTATAAGAACCTATATAATAAATCGCAATAAATCATTTGAACTCTACTTTTATACATCATCATATATTGTCATAGCAGTTGAAAACTAAATCTTTAATATTATAATATTTCCCTTGCAATTGTCATTTTGTTGGTCTGATGAGATATCTAATTAACATAATTAACTTAAACAATGTAGCACTTTCATTGAAAAAGTAACTATAAAAAATAGTGTCACCTTAATTTTTATTATCTATTACTCTGCTGATGTTATTCCTTGAAAAAAAATCCATTTGTGCACTATCTCTTTATCTATGTTTGTAATTATATCTATTCATTATAATATAACACAAAGCATTAAAAACTAATAGCCTTCAATATTAGCACCGATAATAGCACTTTCTTGATAAAATTTATCTTGAAAAACATGTCAACATAATGTCTACTATTTATGATTTTCATTATTACATTCTATTTTGACAAATGCACTAGAACATAATATAGATCTTAATCATCTTTATGTTTAGCTTTGTGAATGTCCTATTGAGTAGAATTCCATTGTGTACAATAAATCTTATGTTATGTTTTATGAGTTTGGTTGATTCACTATAAGGCGTCTTTGTGGTCTTTGTGTTGTCTTTTGTTTAGTGTTACGTTATGTATTGATATTTTGTTCCTTTGTTTACTCAATGTGCTACCAAATGTACCGAATTCTTCAAATTCTTCTCATGTGCCACATTCCATGATTCCGTCGATTCAGTGTTGTTAGCACCTATTCAGAAATCTCATTTTTATGATTTTACAAACGGTAAGGTTTTAGAATCATTTTCAATTACTTTTAATATTTTGTTGAATATCTGATGTTTTTATTCCATAGTCAAGATCTAAATTTCATATCATACTATTTATTTTAATCTTATAAACTCATTTGTTTTTCATGTATCGGAGAAAATATTTATGCCTTAAGCATTGACCTTAGTAAAGTCAATGATTTATTTAATTTTTATTTTTTTATTTCTTGAAATTATCTTCCATATGTATATTGACATCACAAGTTAAAGCAAACCATAAATAAATATCAACTTCTCTTCTTTTTAAAATTATCTTATATATCTGTTTACAGTTTTATAAATGTTTTTTTGTTTAAATTATTATTTTTCAATTCATATGGTGTTCGATTAAACAAAGAATATGACAAAAAAATAGAATGAGAAGAAAGTCTGTTATGTTACAAAAGTGGTCAAGTCCAGAGTCTTCATGTACTCCTATTAAATCCATTCCAATTTCTACAATTTCATATCATTCAAGCCCTCCTATTAACAGAATGCCTTTAAGTGATATTTCGAACGGTATAAATTAGAAATATTTAATCAAACTTTACTTACATTGTATATCTTACTAACATTGTGGTGTTTGTTATTAGTAGAATATTTATTACCCTAACTAAATATATACATCTTCCTATATAAGCTCAAATCAAATTAAAGGTTATTTAGTTCGACAACTTTTTCTTTATGTTACATTTTCCTTTGTATATGTTTTTAAGAATGTAACACATTTAAATTATTACTTTTTTTTTTTCAGATGGTGTACAAAGAAGCAAGAAAGACGGGAAGAAAGCAGCAAGACATAGGAGAAAGTCTATTATGTTACAAAAGCGAAGCAACTCTCATCAGTGTCCAAGTACTCTTATTCAATATATTTCAAATTCTACAGTTTCAACCCCCCTTCTAACAAGAGGACGTTCAGTGGTGTGTCAAATGGTATAGGTTTGAATTAATAATATTTATTTTAGTTTGCTAATAAACTGTTACATGTTCCATCTATATTTGTAGTTAATACTTTTTTAAATTGTTATCAAATTTCGGCTTAACTTTTTAATTCGTTGAATTGATTTTAAAGTTCTTTTTTCTTTTGTACTTGTAGTTTTGAATTTGAGTGGAAATTCATACTTACCCCATCTCATCTTCAATAGCAATTCCCTTCAACATTCTATTTCAACAACTAACATTTATAATCTCTCTGACCATTTACCTGAAAAGACCATGGCATGTAGTCATGCTACCCCAGATGATGTCATGAATTTGATCAACGCTTCAAGAGTAATGTATATTTCTACCTATCCCATAGAATCATTTTATATTTTGATAACCGACTATTGTTTTTATTTTAGAGTTTTATTTTTTTTTTATCTTAGAGTTTTCTTTTATTGTTTTGATCTTAGAGTTTTTTTATGACCATAATTTTTTTTTATTGTTTTGATCTTAGAGTTTTTTTACTACTAGAACTGAGAAACTTGTCATTCGAAGCAACAGAGCTATCCAATCCATTTCACATAATGGGTCCAACATATTTATCGAACCTCTGATTAATGAAGTAGAAAATTTACAGGCTTCTAATGTTTCCGGTAACATGAAATTAAGAATTCGTGGATTATTTCCTCTACTTTCTTTAAAATTACCCTATATATGTTTGCAATTTTATAATTGTTTTTATGTTTAAATTATTATTTTTCAATTCAGATGGTCTTCGATAAAACAAAGAAGATGATAATAAAACAACAAGAATGAGAAGAAGTCTGTTATTTTACAAAAGCGGTCATGTCCAGAGTCTCCATATAATCCTGTTCAATCCATTCCAATTTCTTCAATTTCATGTCACACAAACCCTCATATTAACAGAATGTCTTTACGTGATATTTCAAATGGTAAGCATTTGAAACACTGATTTGAGGTCTATATAGGCCTTAACCATTGATTTTAGTAAAGTCAATGATTAGTTATATATATATATATATATATATATATATATATATATATATATATATATATATATATCTTTAAATTACATGCCATGTACATTGAAATCACTGTACAAAGCTAAAACAAAACATAAATAGAAATCAACTACTCTTCTTTTTAAATTACCTTATATATCTGTTTATAGTTTTATGAATGTTTTCAGGTCTAAATTATTATTTTTCATTTCAGATGGTTTTCAAGGAAACAATTTTTTTTTTGAGAAAACAGAAGCAAGAATGAGAAGAAAGTCTATTATGTTACAAAAACGGTCCAGTTCAGAGTCTCCATGTACTCTTATTCAATCCATTCCAATTTCTACACTTTTATGTCATATAATCCCTCCTATTAACAAAATGCCTTTAAGTAATATTTCTAATGGTATGTGTTAGAAACATTTATGTAAACTTTACTTATATTGTATATCTTACTTACATTATGATGTTTTTTATTATTAGAATATTTACTACCCTAACTTAATGTATACATGTTCCCATCTTAAAGATTATTTAGTTCAATAACTCTTTTGTTTATGTTACATTTTCCTTTGTATATGTTTTTAAGAATGTATCACGTTTAATTTTTTTTAGATGGTGTACAAAGAAGTAAGGAAGATGAAAAGAAAGCAGCAAGACATAGGAGAAGGTCTATTATGTTACAAAAGTGATGTAGCTCTCATCAATCTTTAGGTACTCATATTCAATCTATTCCAAATTCTACAGTTTCAAGTCAAGCAACTCCCCCATTTAAAAATTGGACGTATAATGGTGTTTCAAATGATGTGAATTATTAATATTTATTTTAGTATGCTAACTAATTGTGACATGTTCCATCAGTATTTGTAGTTAATACTTTTGAAATTTGTTATCAAGTTTCGGTTTAACTTTTTATTCTTTGAATTTAATTTAAAGTTGATTTTTTTTATTCTCTATTTGCAGTTTTGAATTTGAGTGGAAATTCATACTTACCCCATTTCATCTTCAATAGCAACTCCCCTCAACGTTATATTTCAACATTTAACATTCCTAATCCATCTGACCATTTACATAAAAAGACTATGGAATGTAGTCATGCTACTTCAGATGATGTCTTGAATTCGAACAATACTTCAAGGGTAATGTATATTCCTACCCACCCTATAGAATCATTTTATATTTTGATATCTGAATATTGTTTTTATCCTGGAGTTTTTTTTATTGTTTTAATCTTACACTTTTGTTTTTGTTTTGATTTAGAGTTTTTTTTTTTTTTTTAACTTTGAGTTTTTTTTTATCTTAGAGTTTATTTTATTGTTTTGATCTTAGAGGTTTTTTTTTCCTGCTAGAACTAGGAAACTTGTCATTCAAAACAGTAGAGTTATCCAATCCATTTCACAGAATGGGTCCAATATATTTAATGAACCTCTTATTAGTGAAGTAAAAATTTCACGGGTTTCTATTGTTTCCGGTAACATTAAAATAAGAGTTTGTCGATTATCTCCTCACTTTCTTTTCTTAATCTATTTAATAAAGGTCTATATTATTATCTAAAATATTTATTTTTCATGTAGGATTTCATATTCAGGACGGGCCTTCAAATAATTCATCCATTAGCCTTTATGATGGTAATTTTCCATATGTTCTCCTTTTCAACTTAAATTATATTTTGGTCTCTTCTTTGATTTGTTGTTTTTCTTTTTGTACATTCCATGTATCTAGATGGACCACAAGATGAATTGTCTCCACACTTTAAATGGTACCTTTTAAACATGATTTATTTATATGGTGATATGTCTACAAAACCCCCTTAAAATGTGCCATTAATTTTTCGAACCCTATAAATAAATGTATCCTATTTAAAGATACAAGATATATTTTTTACATCTTTGATATACATATCTTCTTTTAATTAGATGGTGGTTGTCAAGAATAATATATATATATATATAGACACATATACTTTAAATATTCTTCTTAGCATACAAAAATATTATTTATGAGTCTTTATTAAATTGGCTTTGTCTTTTTTTTTTTTTAACGTATTAATTGTTATAATCGTTATGTAAACAAATGTTTGTACGATTGAGTTCAAAAACAGGGTCTTCCTCATACTCATATTCTTCTATTCATGCATCTAGAAGATAAGCCAAGTACTGCCAGTGACATTGATAGAATGATTTCAGCGGCAATCCCTGATGAAAAAGAGGATCCTACACTATTTGCAGTTGTTGAGACTTATATGATGCACAGACCATGTGGACAAGAAAATCTCAATTCTCCTTGCATGAAGGGTGGGAAATGCTTAAAACGTTTTCCTAAAAAATTCACTACTAGGACCAAAATTGATGAAGAAGGCTTTCTTCATTATAGAATGAGAGATGATGGAAGAACCGTCAAGAAAAAAACACTGAACTAGACAATTGCTAAGTCGTTCCTTATAACCTGAAGCTTCTCCTAAAGTACCAAACTCACATTAATGTTGAGTACACTTGCCAAACCATTGCTATTAAATATTTGTTCAAATATATTCACAAAGGCAATGATCGAGTTACTGCAGTTTATTCTCACTCAGCTCCAAATGGTGATAAATCTAGAACTACATATGAAATCCAAAAGTACTATGATTGTAGGTATGTATAAGTTTGGTTGGGTTCATGCAGCTTCTTTTGTTTTAATATTCATTATGCATGTTTTTTTTATTGTAGGTATGTATCATCATGTGAAGCTGCTTGGAGGATTTTTGGTTTCGAAATTCATTATAGATTTCCCCCTGTTCAAAGGTTGTCATTCCACCTTCCACAAGAAAAAACAGTTATATTTAAGGATGGCGATTCAATTGTGGATGTTATAAAGAAAGTCGATGCTAAGAAATCGATGTTTGAAGCTTGGATGGGAGCAAACAAGAAATATGAGAAAGCTAGGAGCTTGACCTATTCTGAATTTCCAACCAAGTTTGTTTACAAAGAAGACAAGCAAGAGTGGATGCGAAGAAAAAAAGGTTTTGTTATTGGAAGAATTAATCATGTACCCCCTGGATCTGGTGAGGATTTCTATCTAAGAATATTGATAAATTTCCAAAAAGGCTGCACACGGTATGAAGATATTAGAACAATCAATGGGGTGGAGTGTCCTTCATTCAAAGATGCATGTTATTGTTTGCGTTTATTGGATAATGACAATGAGTACATTGATGGCATAAAAGAGGCAAGTTTTTGGGGATTTGCTCATTACATTAGAAGGCTTTTTGTTAATTTGTTACTTTATAATAATATGACTAGACCTGAGTTTATTTGGGAGAGTTGTTGGAAATTATTGCCTGATGATATTCTTCATCATTAAAAAAGAGTGACAGGCCATCAATGTATGTCTGTGTACTCATTTTTTTATTTAATATAAATACTTTTTCATTAATTTCTTTTCTTCTTTTTTTTTTCTCCTAAATAACTTATAAGTATCTAATATTGATTTCAGATTTGACTATGAGTGATGAAGAGATAAAAAATAATACCCTTGCTGAAGTTGAAAAAATTCTTCATGGCAATGGAAGAAGTCTTAGAGATTATGCTGCTATGCTTTTTCCATCTGGAGTATTATTGTCTGAAGTTCATAATAAGTTAATTCTTGATGAGTTGAGTTGAGTTATGATAGAGCTTCATTGACAGAGTTGCACAAGAAGTATTTATCATGTCTTACTGTTGAGTAGAATTTTTTTTATGATGAGATAATGTCAACTACTTCTAAGAATAAATAAGGCTTCTTCTTTTTATATGGATTTGGTGGAACTTGAAAGACTTTTATTTGGAAAACACTATCAGCAGCCTTTCGATCGAAAGGAGAAATTGTACTTAATGTTACTTCAAGTGGTATTGCATCACTCTTGCTCCCTGGGGGGAGACCAAATCATTCTAGGCTTTCAATACCAATCCAAATAAATGAAGATTCAACTTGCAACATCAAGCAAGGATCTCCTCAAACTGAATTGTTGTCAAAGATGAAATTGATTATATGGGATGAAGCTCCAATGATACATAGATTCTACTTCGAAGCATTGGATAGAACCTTAAAAGATATCCTCAATTTCTCCAATCCTATAGTTCTGAAGAACCATTTGGAGGTAAAATTGTTGTTCTTGGAGGTGACTTCAGAAAAATATTACTAGTTGTTCCTCATGGTGGTAGACAAAAAATAGTGCATGCAACAATAAATTCGTCGCATTTGTGGGATTATTGTAAGGTTTTGACTTTGACAAAAAAACATGAGGCTTCAAACTGGTTCATCTGATAATAATTTAAATGACATGATAGAATTTTCTGAATGGCTATTGAAAATTGGAAATGGAGATGCTGGAGAGGATTTTGATGGCGAAGCAACCATAAAAGTCCCAGATGAAATGTTGATTAAAGACCAAGAAAATGGGCTTGCTAAATTGGTAGAATTTGTTTATCCGAATTTCTTGGAGAACAACACTGATCCTAATTTTTTTCAAGAACGTGCAATTTTATCTCCTACACTTGTAGATGTTGCAATGATCAATGGATACTTAATGTCCTTCATTCCAGAAGATGAGAGAACCTACTTAAGTTCATACACTATTTGCAAGGAAGATGCAAATTTCCAAAATGAGGAAGATACTTATTCCCCTGATATATTGAATACTTTCACAGCTTCTGGACTTCCAAATCATAAGCTAAACTTTAAAGTAGGGGTGCCAGTGATGCTATTGAGGAATATTGATAAATCAAATGGTTTATGCAATGGAAAGAGGTTGCTAATTACGAAATTGGGTAACCATATAATTGAAGCTAAGATTCTTTTAGGTAACAACATAGACCAAACTGTCCTAATCCCACGAATGACCATGACTCCATCAAGTCATACATTGCCAGTTAAATTCAAACGTAGGTAATTTCCTCTGGTTAGGAGTTTTTCCATGACTATAAATAAAAGTCAAGGGCAAAATCTCTCCCATGTTGGAATTCACCTTCCAAGGCCTGTTTTCAGCCATAGACAATTGTATGCGGTCTCTCGAGAGTTAAAAGTAAATAAGGACTAAAAATTCTGATCATAGATGATGAAAGTCAGATTTCAAACGAGACAACTAACATGGTGTTTAAAGAAGTATTTCATAGATTGTCATAGGTTAGTGAACACAATTTATTGCGACTTATATTATGTATGATACTGTTTTGTGTTAAAAGAAATCCTTATGATTATTCATTCTGACTGTTCTATATTTTGAAACATTGCAGGACATTCGATGTTGTTGTGACTTTTACTTTCAGACATAGCTTATGTGTTAAAATAGTTTATTCATGTCAACCAAAAACTACTGTCAGGTTAGTTCCATAAAGCTTCAATTTCTTTACCTTTCATGTATTCTTGACTTTGTGTATTATCTAATGTTGTATTATGCAAAACATAGAAAGTGTAGTTATCAATATGCTCTTAATAATTTTACATATGATACTAAAAAATGAAATAAACAGGTCGAAGTATACTCAACATTTTTTTTATCATATAGCTATTCATTAACATCTTGATCATTGATTCTAATCAGTGTTATAAAATTTTTATTTTATTATATTCAAGAAATCATGAATTCTTCATGTTAACAATACGCTTGGTCTTCCATAATTTGAAGCTGCTTTTTTAATTCATTGAATAATTTTTTGCTTGAAAAAAGCTCCAACTCAGACATTGTATGTAATATTCTTATTTTGGTGTTGCACTAACATCATGAATTGATTTAATCCTTATACGTTAAATTTGTTGAATTGCCGGCGTTCTATAATGTGAGGAATCTTTAAGCAAGAAATAGCTATCCGGGGCTCATCTATCTTGGTAGGCTTATCAAATCTAATGTTTTTTTTATTCCTCAAATTTGATTCTTTTTAAGTCTTTTTTAATTATTATTTTTATAAAGGATACAGATTTAAAGACAAGCTGTGCAGGTTTAAAGTTGAATATTGTTTCAACTCTTACGTTTTTCTATAATGATTTGTTTGCAATGATATTTTCTTTTTGTTATTTGGTTAGTTATGAATTATTATACAGCTTCAATAGTTGAATGCATGTGTTGACTTCCCATTTTTCATAACAAAATAATAATAAAGAATTCTTTATGAATACTGCCACAGAGGCAGTAGTTCATGAATTATTTTATCTTAAAGTACTTGAACATAATATTTACTGATCACTGTAAGTGGGTAGAATAAGGAAGTAACACTTCTCTTTATCACTTAGATAATACTTTTTTAAAAAAACTACTTAGATAATACTCTTTATAACTCTTTAAGTAAACAATTCTCTTTATCACTTAGATAATAGTCTTTATAACTTTTTTTTTTCACGATAGAGATTTATCTATATAAATTTTAGAATATTTTTTAAAGATTTTTTTTAATAATACAACCAAAAATCAATTTCAAATATTAGAAACTATTAATATAATCTATTTGTTTGTGGATAGATCGATCTATTACACTCATCGATATCTTATATCTACTCAATCCTCGTTTGATCCACAACGACTCAGCGAATCCCCAAGGAATCGTTTGGCCAATATCATTGACACCTAGAGTCGATCCTATAAGATCGACCCATAGTTCGATCCTAAATATCGAGCAATACCGTTTGTTATTTCTACTTTATATGTTGCCTCATTTATCGATTATAACTGACTCGAGCGTCAGAGAGTCCCTCCAAGGGAACACCCCGTCATGTGGTTCGCCACCATTCTATTCTTGTGTTTTACAAGTTGCAGATGCCCAACCTCTGTGATCGAAGTTTATTGTATATCCGATCAATTACACCCAAAATTTGGGTTTTTCCGAAAGATTTTTTTTTTTTTTTAGTTTTTTTAAAACATTTAAATTGTCTCAACTACTCTCTATAAATTTTAGATATTCCACAATACAACCTTTTCATTTTAAATACATTGTCAACATCTTTTTTATAATTTACATAACCAAAAACTATTTTAAAATATACTTTATCAAAACCTTTTTTATAATTTATACAATCGAAAGTTTTTTTTTATTAAAAATTCTATTCAATAAAAACCCTAGTAGTAAAAGAGTAAAATATCTATTCTATAAACTCAACTTGAAAAGTCAAATCAAATAAAAACTAGGACAACTCAAATATTTATGTTCACAGCCTTTAGAAGAAAAATACCAACACATTACACATGCACATTAATTATGACAGGAGCACCTATTATAACGAGCGAACCAACTGCCAACCAAGTGACCAACTAACCAACCAATGACATGCAATAATAAAGAGTTTTAACGTTGTTTGAAGGCAGTAACACAAAACAGTTGACTGTCAATATCAAATTATTAATGTTTGGTTTGACCTTGAAATCTGTGTTTTCGTTTCCTGAAGTAATCGATTTGTCTGTCCATTTGTTCTCTTCCCATTCATCTGACCACTTTCAGGTGTTCTCTTCTCTTATCATCCATATATAATCGATCGAACAATATTTTATACTGATTAGTCAGTATTTAAGATATTGATTTTATCAATGGATGATATCACGTGACTTATTTTATTAGATAATTATAAAAAAATTAAAAAAAAAAGGTTACGTAACAATACTCCATTGGAAGGATCAATACCTTGGATACTGACCGGTCAATATCCAAGTATTTTTTTAATCCATCACCAATTACCAATCACCCAACCGCACCGCCATTAATGAATCTCAATAAACCGAGAAAATTTTGTATGTACCCAATACAATGCAACCTAACCAATGGGTGCATGCTATATGGCATGAAGAATTCATTTGATTGGTTTTACTTTTTACACCGTATGCATTTATTGGATGGGTGTATGTAAGATTTTCTCTAGTAAACTTCACTAATATCCCTCTTTAATCGTCACCTCCCCTCTCTCCACAATGTACCTAACTTATCATGGGGGATTGTAATTGTTCTAGCGGTTCTGAGATCGAACCCTTAAATCGGTCGTTTGACTCTTGAAGATCAAATCCGATATGAGTACATGATATTAGGTTATATTTATCCTTGCGATCTCAAGTTTGAATCCAGACGTTGAGTCTTTTGACCTTTCTCCTCAATGATCTTGAGATTCGAATCAAACATAGTAAAGTACATGATTCGAATCCAGGTCATGTTTTATCTGGTCAAGAGTTCGAGACTCACCATCCACGTTTTACAAATAATGTTAGGAGTTTTCTCATCATAGATAGAATTTAATTACGTAAACAGAATATATATTATCCGTTCTATTATTATAATTGGAAATGTAACAGTTCAGAAAATAAATACCAGTGTTGACTCTCGAACCTAACAGTCTTGAGGTCAACTCCAGAAGTTTGTCAACGGCTTTTGAAAAGCCCTTACAAAATCCCCACTTACACATGGTACTTCAAACACCAAGTAAAATCTCCATTACAATCTCTCTCTTTTTCTCTGCTCAAAATGGGTGACAAAAGCCGTCGGGTCAACATGCACTCAATTCTAACGGCGGTATCCAGCAAACCAGTCGGGTCGGTTAAGAACCACCCGTTGACGGGAATGGACCATGCCATGGGACGACACACGCTCCACATGGTATTCTACTACGAGAAAACCTCGTTCGGGTCGTTCGACATTGACCCAGTGAGGGAGTCCCTGGCAGAGACTCTGTCACTGTACCTGCCTGTAACGGGTCGGTTGACCCAAGTGGAGTCGGGTAATTGGGAGGTCAAGTGTAACGATGCCGGCGTCCGGGTTTTAAGGAGTAGAGTTGGCGTCACGATTGATGAATGGTTGAGATCTGCTGATGGGTCTGAGGAGATAGATCTGACGGTGTGGGAGGACATGCCTGACAGTCCCACTACATGGTCTCCCTTCCGGGTTCAGGTATTCGTTTTCTTTGTTCGGGTCGGGTTTGGTTTCTTTGTATATAACGTTGGTTGAAAATTTTCTTAGGAAGTAGTACACCTTTTTTCTACACAGGTGGTTCTCCTAAGTCCACCAGTAAAATTTAAGAAATTCTAATTTTGTATCGTTTCAAACTAGAATCATAGACTTGTAGTAGCTATATGAAATTAATTATTATTAATTTTTAAAATTTTTGTAGACATCAACACTAGAGAAACTCAAATATAGTGTTAATACTAATTATATGTTTTTGTTTTGAAATCAATACTAATTTGAAGTTAATCGACTTAAATTATTTTCTCTACTTATGTACGTCAAATTTTTTTTATCACACTATTTTTTTATACAACTCTTTCAAACAAAAATGGCTTAAAACTATTAACTTTTGAGTTTTGATCAACTAGTTGTTTGATGCTAGCAAGAATATTTTTATTGGGGTACTTGGCATTTGGTGCCATGGAATTAGGTCACCTAATTTAGGTGACATATATTATTGTCACTCTGTCAATTTGATGGGGTACCTTTTGGTGGCAAAAGTACTAGTTGTGCTACCACTAGGTTTATTAACGGTCACGTTTTGAGTTGTGCATTCTCAAAAACCTGAATTAATTATGATAGTTAAAAAAAAATTGATAGTGTAAATTCTTTTTGAATGTTGATCTTGCTTGTTTTGTTAGTCTTATATTAAATTATTTGTGGTATTAACTAACTTAAACGGTCAATCTTTTTCCGATTGTATAAGTTTATAGTATTTTTTTACGATCTCATTGATACAAGTGTAAAAGGTTTAAGGTATAACATCAACCATCTCAACTTCTGACTTTTAATACATAAATTAATATCCACTAATATTACAAGTTTTTTCATTATCTCAATTGATTAACAAAATGTGTGTGTGTGTTTTTTTTATCATTAACACCATCTACACATTTATTTCTGATTTGCAGATAAATGACTTTGAAGGGGGTGGTGTAGCAATTGGAATGAGTTGCAACCACATGAATGCAGACCCAACCTGTCTGACCTTGCTTTTGAAGTCATGGACTGAGGTTCACCGCCACCAACCCATTGCCTATCCGCCCTCCTTCCTCCTACCACCTCCACCACAAGGTTCCGTGCCGGTTCCGGGCAATTATACCAAGTCAACCAGTTACTTGGGAGACAAGTCACAAACAGCAGCAGCACAAGCCCCATCAGTGCAAATGGCCTCAGCCACTTTCAAGTTTTCTGATTCAATCATCAAGCAGTGCTTATCAGAAATCTGTGGCAAGTCCCCCCACGCCACCCCGTTTGATTTTCTGGCAGCACTGTTTTGGACACGGGTTGTGGGCTTAAAGAAACCGAGACATGATCATACACACACCGTCTCAATCTGTGTGGACTTCAGAAGGCTGTTGCACGAACCGCTTCCTTATGGCTATTTTGGCAATGCTTTGCATTTTTCGCTTCTGTCGGTAAATGGGGAAGAAATGGAATGTGGCGGCATAGGACACACGGCAGAGTTGGTGCATCACCATGTGTCCGGTCTCAAGGAAGAGGAGTTTTGGTCAGCTATACATTCTCTTGAATCACATAAGAATGAAGGTGGTGCGAAATATGCACCACCATGTACAATGTATGGACCTGAGCTCACCTGTGTTAGCATGGAACATATGATTGTTGGGCACCAATCCGCGATCTACTCTACAATTTTTGACAGTGTGAAGCCTGTCCATGTTTCGTGTCATGTGGGGAATGTGGAAGGTGAAGGGCTGATTCTCGTGATGCCTTCAGCCGAAGAAGGACTTGCTCGAACAGTGATGGTGACATTGCCGGAGGAGGAGATGGACACCCTATGTAAGGATCAAGCTATCTTGTGCCTAGAGCCAAAACTGCTCCTTACTGGTAAATTATAGGCTACCTGTATTCGGTTTTGTAACTATCAAGATATCTGCTCTATCAAGAATTGTTATTGCTAATAACTCTGAGAAATGCTGATAATCTTTTTGAGTCCTGTATTTTATCAACTCTCATTCATAATCCCACACAACAAATTGGCTTTTGGAAACCTAGTCCACGGAAGTACTCATATCTAAGTTTATATCACCATTGAAGGGTAAGTAGTTCATACATATAGTTTGGCAATTAATTTGACTTTTATGCATGAATTATTGCACACAAAGAAAGAGAGGTGAGTAGCATACACAAACGTTGCTGTCTTTCTGGAGTGTGTTTACTAACGCCCATGTTGCTTACATGACTGGGGTGTGTTTACTAACGCCCATGTTGCTTTCTTCATGTAATCGTAAGCTCTGTCACCTGCTACCTCTTCAATAGGTACAGCTTCAGAAATTTCTTTCAGATCCTCTTTCGTTAGTTTCACAGACAAGGAGCCGATATTGTCATCCAGGTTCTTAATCTTAGTAGTTCCTGAAATGTCAAAGCAAATACGCGGTAAAAATATTGCATGTAATATTATGAGGAAGACAACATACGGCATAGGTAAATTATATCTTATGCTCTCATCAATTTCTTGAAAAATAAACAGGTAATCTACTAACCCGGAATAGGTACAACGTCGTCTCCTTGTTCAAGAATCCAGGCCAGTGCTAATTGAGCAGTAGTGCATTTGTTCTTTTTAGCAAGGTTTTCTATGCGAATATATATGTTCTTGTTCCTGTCCAAATTTTCTCCCTTGAACCGCGGATGTGCAACCTTGAAAAACAATATACATTGAAATTTTGCTGAATTTTTGGATAAATAAAATATTTAATCGACATGAAACTGAAAGGGTAGTGTTTTCTTGTAATTGATATGGTATGAAAAATAAAAGATGGGAAAAAAGTATTGACGAAGAAACATACCAAAGAGCTATTTCCAGACAAAGTTTCTATAATAGCTTTGCCACCGAAAAACCCACGACCAAGAGGGCTGTATGGAACTATTCCAATGCCAAGCTCCCTGCATGCATCAAGACAACAGCCCAATATTTCTGAACAACAAATTAGAATATATAGGATTTAAAGATGCATCAATCCGAGTCGTTTTCAAAGGACTATACAAAGAAGACTCATAAAAGACCTAATGAAGTGAAACCGTGAAAGTAAAGTAAATTCTAAGTTTGCAAATGTTAATGTGTCACTATGCACTCCTCAACGTGAAAGCTCTCAGAGTTTAAAGTTCTAGGGGCGAAAAGTTTACGAAATTCAAAGTCGTGAACATTAAGGCACATGTAAGATTTAAAAGAGGGCCACAGAGCACTAATGAGGATATAACTTTCACAGTGCAATGTGAAGAAACCTGCAAACTGGTATTATCTCTTCTTCAATATCACGACTCCAAATAGACCACTCCATTTGTACAGCCGTAATGGGATGAACTTCATGTGCCCTCCGAATTGTTTCCGGGTTGGCCTCAGATAATCCAATGTACTTGATTTTTCCCTCTTCCACCAGCTTCTTCATTTCACCAATCTACAATCCAAGGGAAAGGAAACATAGTTTCTATCTCCACATAGGATTTCAATCCTGTAATCAATGACCAAAGCTTACAAGCAAAGCTATAGCCGAAAGAAGGGGAGAATCACTTACGGTTTCCTCTATAGGAACTGATGTGTCTACTCTATGCTGATAATAAAGATCAATGTAATCTACATCAAGGCGCTTCAAGCTACCCTCGCAACAGGAGCGCACGTACTCAGGGGTACCCTTCACGATCACATCATCAGGTCCCATCCTAACAATACCAAACTTCGTGGCTAGTTGAACTTTCTCCCTCGGCAACATCTTCAAGGCCTAAAAGGAATGAACTTTCTCCATTTAATGTTACAAAAATTCAACAACAATTACTCAGTGACAGTCCACAGATTGACAAGCAGCATTTACGCGTACCTTTCCAACCAGAACTTCATTAGCATGGGATCCATACACATCAGCTGTATCGAAGAAAGTGATTCCCTTATTGAAGGCATCTATTAATATCGCGATGCCATTCTCTTCAGCGAGAGGAGTATTATACCCTCCAGTCAGGCCCATACATCCAAACCCCAATTTCGATACCTTTTAAACAAACAACCAATTCCATTTACAATCACCAAAACATATGAAAATTTGCCACTTCAGAATCAAACATCAATTTAAATGTACAAACATTATAAACATAACAAATCCAGAATTATATACATGCCACTAAATTTCCCTACAAACCCAGATCGAAATTCAATCCAAGAATGATACTTCTATCTACAAAACATATATTCATATATGATACATCTACCTAAAACTCAAAAAAAAAAAAAATCCCACAATAAAAAATTGATCTTTCATCCCAAAAAGTAAAAATGAACAAAATTCAGTAGGTGATTATTCAAAAAAATTGATATGGGTAAACCTCAAGTCCCTGGCTTCCAAGTTTGAGTCTTGGAATTTGGATTTTCTCATTGTCTGCCATATCTGATTCCTCTCAAAGTTGGTGGCTTGTTTTCTCAGTTCGAGTGTGTTTTTTTCAATGTCAGCAGCAGCTAGCAAGTAGGGAGTGGTTGATTGAAGTCCACAAGGCTTTGTATCACGTAACTATAGCAACAATTAGCTAGTGCAAATGTGCAATAAAGCAAGGAAATAAAATGAAGAATCAGAGAGGGCAGCGAAGAATATTTATGTGAAAAATAACGAATAGAAAATGCACCAGCCGGGAATCGAACCCGGGTCTGTACCGTGGCAGGGTACTATTCTACCACTAGACCACTGGTGCAAGCATGTTAAGGTTGTTCACATTGTCGCTATATAAATATATATATGCCTATGATATATATCATAATCATTGGCACTTGTAAGATAAAAGGGTTACTCCACCGTCACCCATTTCCCCATTCCCCCAATCCCCAATCTTCTGTTACATCTCATTCCTTTCCTTCACTTTATATATATATATATCATAATCAAAGATACTCATGAGATAAAAGGGTTAGGGGTGTTTGGTGAAGGTTTTCCACCCTCCCATTTTTCGATTCCCCTATTCCCCAATAATATATATATCATAATCAAAGATACTCACGAGATAAAAGGGTTAGGGGTGATTGGTGGAGGTTCCCCCCCCCCCCCCTCCATTCCTTCAATCCCCAATCTTTCATTTAATAAGGGTTTCAATGGCCTGACAAGCTCTACCTAGTTTTGTATATATAGTATTATTAACCTTTTTTTTCTTTAATATTTATCACGATATTTACACTTGTGCACCGTTTTTGTATATATGCCCTTATTATTATTTATTAAAAGATTATTTTTTGTAAGCACACCCCAACATTATCAAATATACCATTTTTTCAATTTTAGAAAATTATTATAAGTGAAAGAGTTATAAAATAAATACAGTCAAACTATGAAATTCGTTGTGATCTTGTAAATTGCTAACATACAAGTGAGATTCTTGGTACCCACAACTTCTTCCATCCCAAACTTGCCTATAAGAAGGTTATTAATGTTAGCTGTAACCTTCACATCGACAGCCTCTGTCACCTTAACAATATTCTCCTTCGAAGGTGAATTGATGAAAACAAATTTGTATAATAATTTGTTATCAAGTTTTCAACATCTACAACCTTATCTCTCCACATATCGGAATCATCCATCAACCCCACAATTCCTTTGAGATGGAAGAACTTTGTGTTTCTTTCACCAACTTTCAACCACAGAACCCTAGACCTTTGTCTCCAACATAACTCTTCTTTTTCCAAAATTCTGTCTATTTTATCTTCCACCAATTTAATTCTAGTTCCTATACTTCTACTCATCATCCCTCATAAGGACCTTGAAGTTTGCACCTCAAATCTTCTAACTCCCTTTTACTGTCATTTCTCTTCTTCTTATTCCAATTTCCTAAATGGGTGGTAATTCTACTAACCGAGTCATTCGAAACAGCCATATACCTACTCGATCCCAACACCATTCTTTCACTCTTGCTTGACAATTGATCTATATTCACCTTCCTCTGCCCATGCTTGTTCAAAAAAGCACCTAGAGACACCCTATTTACCATTTTCATGTTCGAGATGCCTATAAATCTTATCGATTACAATCATTTTATGGTATGATCCACCCGATTCTTTATGAGTCACAACTACATCAAGGAATAGGTTTCTCCATTTCACACAACAAAAGGCTCTATCAATTGTACCCCTAAATTATCTGTTACACCATGTATAGTTATTCCCTCTAAACCCCATATCAGTTGTTGTATGTGAATTTTACCAAGCATACATGTTATTGACAGGAAGGAGAAAATAGCCAGGTGGACGCCCAAATGAGCACTCAGGAAATATCCTACTAGGCATCATTAAAGAGAAGAAAGCCCGAGTAAGCATATATTGAATGAAACCTACTCGGGATCAGTTAACAACACTCAGGACTGGTTAAACAACGCTTCCACTCTGGCTCAAACGGCGCCACTCGGGACCATCATGTATTACTCTTACTCTGGAATAAATACGACTCGAGTAAGAGCTTGGTGCTTATTTCACACGGATTAAGTCATTAAATACGTGAAGATATCCATTAGAAAGGAATCCCAAATAAAATGGAACATTAAGTTAGAAGAGTCCCCAATCAGGAAATAACTTGATTACTTTACGAAGACTACATTCTTATAAGGAAACAAGTTCAAATTGAACAGCACTACTAGAATCCCACTCGATTTCCATAAGAGACTCCGAAACAGAAAAGAAGACAAATCAACCTCAAGCAAGTAACCGAATCACAATTAAATACAAAGATCTTCTATTACTTGTACAAAGCAGATTAGGGTTCTATAAGCATATAAATAGACTCATAATCTAGCTCCAAAAGATACATAGCATACAACAATCATAACAAATACAGAGAGAAAAAAGAGAGATCGAGAGCTTGTAAACATCATATTTTCTTAGTGGATTTTGGCTTGGTTGATCCTTCAACCACCCGTGGTCGTTTCTCCGGTCATCGGAGTTTTACCACGTAAAACTTGTATTCGTTACTCTCTCTGAATCTCTTTCTCTTTGAATCAATAGCCGAAATCCAATTCTTGTTGGCTTTTCTGACATAATCCAGAAATCGACATCAACAATTGGCGCTAGAAGGAGGGGTTGAACCTCCGAACTTGTTAAAAGCAATGGCAGGAAGTAGAAGTAGAAGTAGAAATAGAAGCAGTTCAGGGAATGGCCAAAAATCACCAGACGATTTCCATGTTGGCAACACGTCACAAGATCCTGCAGCAAACACAGAAAACCAGCTTGCACACCTGACAGGGATCTAGCAAGTTCCTCCAACCAACAGAGATCTTACGCTGCGTTTCTAAGAGGCCTTACAGCAATTGGTGACAGACGCAGCAAGGGAAGGGATTGATTTACTGGCTGCAGGAGCACATACTCCCAATTCTCCACCTGCAAGGCTCCGTTCGGTGGTGGTTGGGCCAGGAATAACTATGCTAGAAACCAAAAGGAATTCTTCCCCAATCAACCCTGCCGGATAGGAAACACTTGAAGAGGGACATCACCAGAGGCTGGACCATAATCAAACAGTACGCACTAGATATCGTAAAAACGATCGGTACAGGGATCGGTCGTCATCAGAAGATAGCGATCGACCTCATCACAAACGTCATTACGGAGTCATACGAGAATCTCGGCATCAAAGTGAAAAGCCAGAAAGAATGACAGTTACCCAACGGTTCAACCGTCGAGGAAACCCAGTGGGGGACAGAGATGTCATGATCTTGAGTTAGGCTCAAGAAGTCGAGAACAATAGGCGTCAGGTGGATGCCTTGGTCAGACGTTATGGCTATAACGATTTATCTGACGACGACTCAGACAACCCATTTACCAAGGAAATCTTGCGGACCTCTTTCCCAGAAAGGTTCAGGATGCCGCACATGGAGCAATTTAAGAAAGACACGGACCCGAAAGAGCACGTAAGACGCTATAAAAGCGACATGGCCCAGTATGCCCACATCGATCCCTTATTATATCTCAATTTCCCATAAACTCTGGGAGACATGGGGTCGAGGTGGTTCGGAAGGTTACCTTCAGCAAGCATCAAGAGTTTCAGTTAACTAAGCAGTAGCTTCTCAAGACAATTCCTGAGTAACGTTCACAGGAAAAAGTCAGTGGCTCACCTTGCTCAAATAAAACAAGGGAAAGATGAGTCACTGAAGAAATATCTAGGGAGATTTGGCCAAGGAGTATCAGAGATTGGCAGTGCAAACGATGAAGCCATAATCGCTGCATTCATCAATAACTTGCATAATTGACGACTATCCTTTGATTTGAGAAGAGCACGGCTGACTAGGTATGCTGACATGATGGATATAGCAGGATGATACACACTGGCCGAAGAAGAAGAATTAGCTACATGAGGAAGCTATATGCACGGGGGAAAGCCTGAACAGAAGGATGCTGAATCCAAGAGGCAGAATAAAAAAGGAAAGCTAAAAAGGAACGAGAAGGAGAAAAACAAGGATGGGGGTAATGGGTTCAACGCCGAGCGGTCCACAGAGAAATACCGAGGCAAATATACCAATTACACCCTTCTTTGAAAGAAACAAGAAGAAATTTTAGCCATCTTGAAAGAGAAGAATATGGTGCAAGAGCCGCGACGATAATCACAGTTCGCCTGGAGAGATACAACCAAGTATTGCAGGTTTCACAAGGAAACCGGGCATGAGACTTCAAAGTGTTTTCAGCTCAGAGATTACATAGAGACTCTTATTCGGGAAGAGCATCTGCGGGATTTAATCTTAAAAAAAGATGAGAGATCAGAAACTAAGAGAGAAGTCAATGTTGATCACAACCCTGGTCAAAATCAAAGAACCTGCCCCGAAGCCAATCAAGTAATACATACAATTTTTGGAGGACCCTCTACTGGGAGAAGCAACCGAGAACGAACTCAGAAAATCAGAGAAGCAATAGAAGCAAGGAATAACTTCGACGTAAACTCGATTGAGCCAGACCCAAAAAGGGTAAAGGAAGGATGAGACCCAATAGTCTTTACAGAGGCAGATTCCCATGGCGTCGATGTTCGACCTAATGATACTTTGGTTATAAGTGTCTGGATTGGCCATAGGAAAGTCCGGAGAATTTTAATAGATAATGGGAGTTCAGTATACATCCTAAGCGTGGCCGTGTACGACCAGCTAAGACTAGACCGAAAAGATTTACAGCCTTTCCATACTCCATTAAGAGGGTTTGGAGGGATAGAGGTCAGGGCACTCGGGATGGTAAAATTACCCGTAAAGATCGGAACGGCACCATGCCAAATGACTGTCCTGGTCGACTTCGTGTTAGTTGACTTGGATAATTGGCCGTATAATACATTATTGGGCCGGCCATTCCTGAATAAAACAAGGACCGTGACAGCCACTTATGCATTAATGGTCAAGTTCCCTACAGAACACGGGGTTGGGATAGTCAAGGGATCCCAAGAGATGGCCCGAAGAGCAAACCTGTCAGTATACAGAGACAAACATGATGCTGAACAAGTGTGCACCATAATGCAGCCAAATCAGTGTAAAGAACCCTTGTCATTCGAATTGGATCCAAAGGAGGGCTCGAATGAATACAAAACAGAATTGGTTGAAGTAGTACTTGAAAAAGACGAACCGGATAAGAAAATCAAGATCGGGGCCAACTTGGATGGAAAAGTCAAGCAAGACTTAACCAATCTGCTTAGAGAGTACAAAGATGTATTCGCTTGGAGTCACGAAGATATGATCGGAATAGATGCCCGAGTAATATCCCACCACCTCGCAGTTAGCTAGAATGCAAAACCGGTAATACAAAAGAGAAGATCGTTCAATCTTGAAAGAAGTCAAGCAATCAAACAATAGGTGGAAAAGCTACTAGGAACTGGATCAATCAAAGAAGTTAGCTACCCTCAGTGGGTCGCCAACGTAGTCCTCGTCCAAAAGAAAAATGGACAATGGAGAATGTGCGTAGATTTCACGGATCTAAACAAGGCATGTCCAAATGATAGTTTCCCACTTCCAATGATAGACCAGCTAGTGGATGCCACAGCAGGTCACGAATTGCCCAGCTTCATGGATGCTTACTCGGGATACAATCAGATCCGGATGAACAAAGCTGATGAAGAAAAAACAGCTTTCACAACGGATTAGGGTTTATATTGCTACACAGTAATGCCCTTCGGTCTAAAAAATGCAGGTGCTACGTATCAAAGGTTGGTCAACAAAATCTTCACTCGGCAAATAGGAAGGAACATGGAAGTGTACATTGATGACATGTTTACTAAAAGCATCTCGGCAGATGAGCATGCCCGGGACCTCCGAGAGACATTTGATGTTCTGAGAAGATACCAGATGAAATTAAACCCAAACAAATGTTTATTCGGAGTCCATTCGGGGAGATTCTTGGGTTTTCAAGTCCATCAAAGAGGAATCGAAGTTAATCCCGAGAAGATCCAGGCTTTGCAAGAAATGACCTCACCTAAAACATTGAAAGAGGTACAACGCTTAACAGGGTGTTTAGCCTCCTAGGGAAGATTCATCTCAAGGGCTACAGACAGGTGCGCTCCTTTCTTCAAGATAATCAAAAAAGGGAAAGGACTAGAGTGGAATAAAGAGTGCGAGCAGGCATTCTTAAAAATAAAAGAGTACTTGGGACAAGCTCCCGTTCTCTCAAAACCTCAAAAAGGGGAAATACTTCAGCTGTATCTATCAATAATCGAGCTTGCAGCAAGTTCAGTCTTAGTCAGAACAGAAGATGAAGTGCAGAAACCAGTGTATTATACCAGCAAGGCACTCGTACCGGCTGAGACCAGGTACTCACAGGCAGAGAAGATGGCCTTAGAATTGGTTTCAGCAGCAAAAAAGCTGAGACCATATTTTCAGGCCCATACAATCCAAGTTCTTACCAATTGCCCCATTAAGACAAATTTTACAAAAACCAGAAATATCAGGAAGACTTACCAAATGGGCAATCGAGCTAAGTGAATTCGATATTCATTATGTCCCCAGAACCTCCCTCAAAGAACAAGTTATGGCAGACTTCATAGCCGAGTTCACAGAACCAAACCTGGAAGCAAAAAGACTATTGGAAAAGAGTTTCCCATGGAAACTGTATGTTGATGGCTCTTCAAATACTCATGGCAGCGGGGCAGGGATCGTAGTTCAGACCCCAGAAGGAGATGATGTTGAATGTGCCATGAGATTTAATTTTAAAGCAACCAATAATCAAGCCGAGTACAAGGCATTGTTAGCTGGAATCAGAGTCTGCATAGCTCTCGGGGCAGATGAAGTTGAGATATTCAGCGATTCACAGGTAGTTGTCAACCAGGTTATGGATGAGTACCAGGCCAAAGATGAAGGTATGATAGCCTACCGTGACATCGCGAAATAATTCCTCCAAAAATTTAAAGAATACAAGATCGCTCAGATCCCTAGGGAAGAAAATGAAAATGCTGACGCATTGTCTAAATTAGCGTCAGCAACAACCTCAATCAGACCAAAAACCATTCCAGTTGCACACCTCCTTAAACCGAGTACAGCTGAACCTAAGTATTTAGAAATTTCAAAAATCTGAACACCGCAAGACGGTTGGATGGTCCAGCTGAGAAGGTTCCTAGAAGAAGGCTCCTGGAAGAAGGCTCCTGGAAGAAGGCGTGCTCCCGGAAGATCCGGTATTAGCAAAGCACATCAGGTATCGATCGGCTAGGTATACCATGATCGGAAGAGAATTATACAGAAGGGGGTTTTCCCGAGCTCTCCAGAGATGTGTACCGGAAGAAGATGCACATCGAATACTTTAAGAGATCCACGGAGGAGTTTGCGGGAACCACACTGGGGGTAGAAGTCTAGCGCATAAGGTACTCAGGCAAGGCTATTACTGGCCTACGCTTTTCTCAGATGCACAGCAGTGGTCAAAAATTTGCAATACCTGCCAAAGGATTGCCAACGATATCCGACAACCTCCAGAAAAGCTCAGAAACCTCACTGCCCCATGGCCATTCGCCATATGGGGCCTAGACCTGATCGGGCCAATGCCAGCCGGGACAGGGGGTGGAGCAAAGCACGCCATAGTAGCTGTAGATTATTTCATAAAATGGGCAGAAGCTGAAGCGCTGGTGCATATCACAGAAGCCAACACCACAAATTTTGTAAAGAAAAACATACTTTATAGGTTTGGAGTTCCGGACACTATAATCACCGACAATGGCACTCAGTTTGATAACCAAAAGTTCAGACAGTTGTGCGAGAAGTATCAGATTGCTAACTACTATACAACACCAGCTCATCCTCAAACAAACGGGCAAGTAGAAGCAGTAAATAAAATTATCAAGCCCACCATTAAAGCAAAGTTGGATGACAAAAAAGAAAGCTGGGTTGAAAAGCTTTCTGAAGTATTATGGGCATATCGGACGACAGCAAGGACTTCAACAGGAGAAACTCCGTTCACCTTAGCGTTCGGAACAGAAGCTGTCATCCCCCTAGAAACATAGTATGCGTCCCCCCGGGTCAGGCTATACGATGAAGAACAGAATGTTGATATGCTACTACAAAGTTTGGATGAGCTAGAAGAAAAGAGGGAAAAGTCCCGAATAAGAAATACAGCATATCAACAAAGAGTGGCTCGCCATTACAACTCTCGTGTTCGGATCAGGAAATTCCAGCTAGGAGACCTGGTGCTCAGGAAGGTGTCATTGAACACAAAAAATAAAGCCGTAGGATCCCTGGCTGATAAATGGGAAGGTCCATACAAGATCGAGGGGATAGCTGGCCATGGAGCTTATTGGATTGCTCGACCCAATTGAGGGGTTTTACCCCGACCATGCAATGCCCAACATCTGAAGATTTTCTATCCTTAAAATTACATGTTCTTTTTTCTAGTCAGGACAATATTAGTTATGATAAATATTAAACTGTAATTTGAATCTTTGTTGATTTTTGCAGTAATAAATAAAACTACTCGGAATTTTCAAAAAGCATCCAGCTCCGGATTTCCAAAAGAAAGCATATGATAATAAGAACATATGGAAGAAGAGCATGATAATAAGAACATGCAAATAGAATTCTCGGGACCATCAAATCCCGAATGGGCGGAGAAGCTCATAGGAGCATGCAAGCCGAGCAGGGTCAAAATGACCTTCGTAAAAAGGCAAACCCGATGCACCAGACTCTGGAAAAATGCTCGGGACGCTATCGGGAGAAATTCTAGTGAAATGCGCAGCTGTGTTGAAGCAACTTTAAAAAAAAAAAGAGCTCAACGATTCGGTGAACCCTTGCGCATAAAAACTGGGGAGACGTTCTTGGTATTGTGTAAGGACTCGAACGTATGATCATGGTGAGCCTTGATGTAACGTTCGGGTAGCAACCGGGTATGAAACACAAGTGTAAACTTATCTGTTTCAAGATGACTCGGTTAATAATAAAGAGCCAGTTTAATAAGATACTTGGCAATTGAAGTCATTCGGGTAACAGTCGGTTTAATAAGATACTCGGTTAAGTTACCCGAACATCGAAGAAGCCAGTTTAATAAGATACTTGGCAATTGAAGTCATTCGGATAACAACCGGTTTAAAAAGATACTCGGTTAAGTTACCCGAACATCGAAGAAGCCAGTTTAATAAGATACTTGGCAATTGAAGTCATTCGGGTAACAACCGGTTTAATAAGATACTCGGTTAAGTTACTCGAACATCGAAAAAGCTAGTTTAATAAGATACTTAGCAATTGAAGTCATTCGGGTAACAACCGATTTAATAAGATACTCGGTTAAGTTACCCAAACATCGAAGAAGCCAGTTTAATAAGATACTTGGCAATTGAAATCATTCGGGTAACAACCGGTTTAATAAGATACTCGGTTAACTTACCCGAACATTAGCCAGTTTAATACAGCACTCGCAACAATCAGCAATGAACAGATCAAGACCATTCAATTCAAAATAAAATAAGATTTTATTGCTTCTAAAAAAATGGTTACAGTTCAAAGAATGGTTCTGTACAAGTAAAAAATAATCATAATTTTCTACAATTCTATAAAATTAAGGTTGCGAGGATTTCGAGCCTTTGCCAATACTCGGATCTGGCACCATCTCGTACTCAAGAAGCAGGCTCTCATTGGACGGCCAAGTGATATCGTCGACAGTATCATCCATCCATTGACTGTAATCTTCACCCGAGACTGGGCCGACATCTAGGACTACACCCTCAACCGACTCTTGACTTGCATAAAAGGTCGAGAGAGAATGCTCGGACGGAATCTCTAAATGCATGGGATGGGGCTCTTTACCTTGACTACGACAGTAAGCTCTCCATTCCTTTATCTGAATCCGAAGAGATTCCAAGGACCGGTCCACGTGATGTTTGATTGACAGCTCCCAATTAGCACGGGCCTTCTCAGTCGCCCTATTCTTAACTTTGAAGAACTCGCCTGTCGAAACTAGCCCACATTGAAATTCCTGAAGAAGTAGAGCATCGTAAGCAGGGGATCTTTTAAAACGATCCACCCATTGGACTTCAAGTTCCAACCTGGCCTCTCGGGAAAGGGATTCAACTGTCAGCACTTGGCGCTCCAGATATTTGATTTTTTGGTTATACGCAGACTTCGCCTGCTCCGCCTCTTGCTCGGCCTTGAGCATGGATTCTTCAACAGAAGATAGAAGATTTTGAAGTTATGCAACCTTCTCCTCTGCTAGAGATGCCTTGTCCTCGGCTTCAACCTGCTTCGC
This sequence comes from Dipteronia dyeriana, assembly GCA_032871835.1. Lineage (NCBI taxonomy): Eukaryota > Viridiplantae > Streptophyta > Magnoliopsida > Sapindales > Sapindaceae > Dipteronia > Dipteronia dyeriana. The sequence continues at coordinate 19,969,387 of CM065302.1, forward strand.
CAGACAATGGTTGGTAAATATTTGTACAGAACCGACCTTCTGCTGGTAAGCTTTCTCGGCTCGAGCACAACCCTCCTCACTCGCCTTCAGTTGAGCCTCTAGACGCCTTATTCGATCGGCTTGATATTGCTGCGTTTAAATAAGCTGAGCGAACTCGGCCACCATCTGCAAAGGAATATACTTAGAAATCTGGCATAAACAAAACAATAAAGGAGTCGGATTCAACTTACATAAGATGCACCGCTAAAAACATTTTAGAGACGTTGGGTCAGGGAACCGTCCCGAAAGCCGCTCCAGCGGTCTTCCCCTATAAAAGCCTGATCTGAGGACATCTCCCGTAGCATATCCTAGGGAGAAAGGAATAAAGGAACCCCCGAAGGTTCAGCTCCCAGATTTTTAAACTCAGGGGCAGGAGAAGCCCTGTTCGGTTCTAAGGATGGAGAAGGAACCCCCGAAGGTTTAGCCCCCATATCTCCAACTTCGCGGGTAGAAGAAGCTCTACTCGGTTCTGAAGCGGCTGCATCTACTGATGCTCCAGCGCCAACACTCAGGGCAATCTCATTTGTAACATCTTCATCATTAGAGTCGATAAATGAGACTACCCGAGGAACTTTGAGAGGACGAGACGGTGAATTAACTGCCTTTCATTTCTCACCCCGAGAACGGTGGAAGTTAAGGTCAGCAGCAGGATCTTCCTACAGATCGTCCCTGAAAAACTCAAAGAATTCGGCACCTGCTGGAACTTGATCCATCAAGACGTTACCACCGTCGCCGGCTTCAAACAGTCCAACAGGCTCTTCACACAGGCCTTCACTCCAGCCATTTGGACCAGCAGAATCCTGAGTAGGAGGCTGAGCACCCTGAACAACGCACTAGGAAATTCGTTCCTCAGCAGTGTCGGTTTCCTCATCAGGCTCGGGTGGAGCAATACCTTTATCGCCCTGACGGGAAGCTTCCTTTCTACTCGCTTGCAGAATCGCTTTCACCTGGCGAGCCCGAAGATCGCTGACAACGTCCGTATTAAACACCAAAAAAAAAAATTCATGTTAGAAAAGAATGAAAAGCAGAAAAATACAACAGAAAGAGCGCCGGGTTACTCACATCGCCTGCGATGGCTCGAAATCTGTCTGAAGAAGCCGAGCTTTATCAAATCCTTCACTTTAAAAAAGTAGCTCTTGCTCCTCTTCACCAAAGTACGAACGGCTGCCCGAGTCAGCCTCTTCAGCTCAGAATCACTATAATCGATTATTTTCTTGTTCCACGCTTCGAGAGAATAGAAGAATCGGGAACACTCAACACCTTTAGGGAATCCTCAGATCCAACAGTGACGTTGAGCCCGAGAGCCCCTTCAGCAAAAAACCAACTGTTATTCCAGAACTTGTTAGATGTAGGGAATCCCCATACAAAACCCTTCTTTTTTGGGTCATCAGAAGCATCGACCTCTTGATTCACCTTAACTTCTTTGGGGACCCAACCGTCCGATGGAGTAGATGCAAGAAAATAGGTCCCCGTTTTGCTAACCTGCCTCAGCGTAAAGAAATACCTGATTTCATTCGGGGAAGGAGACGAAAGGTTCATTCGACTGAACATGTGCCACATGCACATCAAGACTTTGTAACTATTCGGGGCCAATTGAGCTGGGCTATCCCTGCTTCAGCCAAAAACCAGTCAATAAATGGTTGAAAGGGAAGTGTGACGCCGCAGCAAAGCATGGATCCATAAATCGTGACCATGCCCTCAGGAGGATTCCATACGGCTCTATCCCCCGCAGGAACTAAAGTGACTGAGTCGAACAAGTCGAATCGGGAGCGGTATTTTTTTATCTCAGCTGGCCCGACCATATTCGGCTCAGTATCAAAGCCACTCGGGCGAGTATCAGAAAACGAAAGATGAGACGCCCTGTACACTTCATCAACGTCACCCTCGTTAACAGTCTGTTCCCTGGTCTGAACGCTGCTCGAGCCATGCTTGTATACCTTACTTCTGCTATGATTTTTACCCATCCTTCGAAAAGATACCCTGTGATCAGAAATATCAGAATCAGAACTAGATGGAGAACTCGATACAGGGCTGAAAGTGACGTCAGGGTGAAGCCCAGAAACATCAACCTCTAAGAATGGAGGTTCATCTATTGGGATATCCCCCAGTAATCGTTTAATACAAGAAACTAACTGGAAATCCCCACGTTCTAATTCATCAAAAGCGATTTTAAAGAGACAATGGCTGGAAGATGGCCTCATTAAAACTAACCTTGAATTGAGATTGATGCAAGATTTTCAAACGGAGATTCACGAACTTCTGGATAAAGAAATCTGAGTGTAAAGAAATTTATGCTGATTTTTTTTGAGAATAAACCAACAATGTCTCTCAGCAAAGAATTTAAAGACGAGACGGCACGAAACCCTAGGATTTCAAAGCGGAAAAAAACTTATGGCAAAACTCGATGATGTAGGCGGCGTTTGGGGAAACACAAAAATCATTTCTCATAAATGATATTGAAAAACGAAGAGACGAGGGACGCGTGTCAAAACATGAAGTAGCCCTCGACCGTCAGAACTTCAAAACATCGCCATCATTTAAGATCTCGCGTGATGAAGCGAATCGAAATTACAGAGTCACCATTAAGACACACCATTATGACAAGAAGACTATTCTGACGAGTGAAAATTAAGACGATTAAAATACTCTTGCCCGAAATGAAATTTACTCGGTAAAAATATTTTAAGGGGGTATTGTTGTATGTGAATTTTACCAAGCATACACGTCATTGACAGGAAGGAGAAAATAGCCAGGTGGATGCCCAAATGGGCACTCAGGAAATTTCCTATGAGGCATCATTAAAGAGAAGAAAGCCCGAGTAAGCATATATTGAATGAAACCTACTCGGGATCAGTTAACAACACTCGGGACTGGTTAAACAACGCTTTCACTCTGGCTCAAACGGCGCCACTTGGGACCATCATGTATTACTCTTACTCGGGAATAAATACGACTCGAGTAAGAGCTTGGTGCTTATTTCACACGGATTAAGTCATTAAATACGTGATGATATCCATTAGGAAGGAATCCCAAATAAAATGGAACATTAAGTTAGAAGAGTCCCCAATCAAGAAATAACTTGATTACTTTACGAAGACTACATTCTTATAAGGAAACAAGTCCAAATTGAATAGCACTACTAGAATCCCACTCGATTTCCATAAGAGACTCCAAAACAGGAAAGAAGACAAATCAACCTCAAGCAAGTAACCGAATCACAATTAAATACAAAGATCTTCTATTACTTGTACAAAGCAGATTAGGGTTCTATAAGCATATAAATAGACTCATAATCTGGCTCCAAAAGATACATAGCATACAACAATCATAGCAAATACAGAGAGAAAAAAAATAGATCGAGAGCTTGTAAACATCATATTTTCTTAGTGGATTTTGGCTTGGTTGATCCTTCAACCACTCGTGGATGTTTCTCCTGTCATCGGAGTTTTACCACGTAAAACTTGTCTTCGTTACTCTCTCTGAATCTCTTTATCTTTGAATCAATAGCCGAAATCCAATCATTGTTGGCTTTTCTGACATAATCCAGAAATCGACGTCAACATCAGTAATCCCACAAACATCCACATCGTCTCTAAAGGCTATCATAACACCATTACTCCTCACTAGACCCCCTTGTTTCTTATTACTAAACAAAATCTCATTAAAATTACCTGTCACCAACCACGGTAAAGAATTCATTCCCTCTAGCCTTCAGAGAAGATTCCAAGCATGAGATCTCATCGAAAGGTTAGGCTCCCTATAAAATCCTGTGAATCTCCACTTCTCATCCCCATCTTTTTAAACAACAACATCTATATGTCCCTTAGTGAAAGACTTTACCTCAACATCAATATAGTCCTTCCATAACAACATCAGACCACCCCCTGCCAATTTTATCCACTAAAAAACATCCTTCAAAACCTCTAACCTTACCCAAATCACCTTGTGCCATTTTTGCCTCAGAAAGAAAATCTATCCAGGGATTTTCCTACCACACATCCACATGTAGAGCTTGGAATGTGTGAGGGTTCCCCAACCCCCGAACATTGCAGCATAAGGTTTTCATAATGCTTGACGGTGCTAGAGACCAGCCACCACCGATATCTCATGGAAGATGGAATCCTCAACATTTTCAATTTTTTTTTCACATATGAATCCTCCATAACCACATCACAACTCTCATTTCTAGCATAATCAACATAGCTTCATTTCCCACATCCTTATCACTGGTCATCCTTTTCCACCATCTTTGTTTGGACCTGTAATAGTCCCCTGTTTACCAGATTTTTCTTGGATTGAAGTAGGCTCCTTAACAGGTAAAGTATCTGCCTCACTCCCACCTAAGGCACTAACTTACCATTAAAAAGTTTTTCTAGACCCAAAATCTAAAATTTGATGCCATTATAATTCATATCAACTTCAAATGGAATATATATATATATATATATATATATATATATATATATATATATATATATATATATAAAACTTTCGATATGATGAGATAAGAATTACTTAATCTATTTATTATACAGATAGTTCAACATAGGATAGATGTTGTAGTCATAGGGTTGCCCATTATGTTGGCATCTTAGGTTCTTTTACTTTCTGACCCTTACCTCGTGTAAGTCCAAAGCAACTTTTCTTAGATTTTCTCTGTTTTTTTGGGCATTTTTTAAAGGGATTTTAGTAAAAATGCCCCATCTGAGGGTCTCTATTGCAAATATACCCTATGTAGGCACAAAGTTGTAAAAATGCCCCAAACTTCCAAAAAAACACCAACTAAAATTATAAACACCATATTTATTATAATTATTACTTTTAACCAACCAATTATAAAACGAAAAAGAAAAGAAGTAAACTAAACATTGTTTATATTGTTTACATTGAGGTCTTGTAAAAAAAAAATCCATTTGGAGGCATTATAGTGTTGATAAGGTGAGTTTTTTTTTGGGTTACATGAAATTGATCTTCGGGTCAATGGTGACCCGATCTAGTCACCATTGACCTGAAGACCAATTTTTTTGGCTTCAGATAGGGGGCAACCCGAAGCCATTAAAATTTGTCTTCGGGTCAATGGCTACCCGATCGGGTCACTCCTGACCAAAATACCAATTTTTTGGGTTCGGGTAGGGGGCAACCCGAAGCAATAAAAATTGGTCTTCAAGTCAAGATTGACCCGAAGAAGAAGAAAAAAAAATAATTCACACTGCTTATGGTTTTGAATGAAGATCCGTAAGTCAAGATTTTCCAGGAATGAAGACGAAAAATGTGCAATTGGTTTTGAATTGGGGGGGAGAATGGAAAAGTGATCACGATGTATATTGGTACGACGGTCGGAGAGGACGGGAATTTGATTTTCCAAGGAATGCAAATTATGATCAACTATTAGATATGGTGTATCGCGTGATCGGAATTGATAGATATCATTATCAGCTTACTCTTACGACTGTTGCACAAACCATTCGTCCTAGTTTGCCTATTGAGATTATTGATGATGATGATGTTGCATTGTTACTGCGCCGAGAGCATGTTGACCCTCTAGTTTCCATAAGTGTTGAGCAAATCAATGATTACCATCCAGAAGTGAAACATAAATTTCATCCAGAATCACCTCACCGCCCACACCATGCAACTGAATCTGATTTCTAGCACACCGTGGATATGCCTAACACAAATGCCCATTTGGATGATATTCGAGAGGGTTTTACAGAAACTGCCAACAACGGTGATTCCCCTCATCTTCATTTTGGTTTCCATGATACCACAGAAAATGAAAATGTTCCTGTGCATGAGGTATCAGAACCATATTTTGACTCTATTTCTGATCAAGTTCCTATTTGCTCTGATGATCAATTTACCCATATCTAGAGGCTCGTTCCACCTCTATCTGCATCATATTCTATTAATTTTGGTGAAGTTGCACCTACACCTGTTGATATGTGTCTTGCAGTGGGTGAATTGTTTGAAAGTAAGCGGCAATTGCAATCACAATTAGGTAGGTATGCTTTTGCCAACCGGTTCCAGATTAAGGTGATGAAGTCAGATCCTACACGTTATCAAGTTCGGTGCATTGTTGAGGAATACAAATGGCGATTGCGTGCAGTTAAGGTTGCTAATTCAGTTTATTTTCAAATTAGAAGATTTGACCATGAGCACACATGTTCCAATGAATCACGATTTCCGCATGAGAGACAAGCAAGGTGCACGGGTTATAAGGGAACACATAAAGGAGAATTTTCGTGATCATCGTTTATACAAGCCTAAGGAAATTATACAAGACATACAGAAAGAGTTTAGCATCTCATGTAACTACCATAAAGCATACCGAGCAAAACATATTGCCTTAGATGAGGTTTAAGGAACACCGGTTGAGTCATACCGAATTTTACCATCATATTTGTACATGTTGGAGCAAACTAATCCTGGAACTATTACAGACCTCCACACAGATTCGGCTAATAGGTTCATGTATATGTTTTTTTGCCTCAAAGCCTGTATAGACGGGTTTCTGTCTTCGATTAGACCTGTAATTGCTATTGACGTAACATTTTTGAAAGGCCCTCATACAGGCGTCTTATTTGTGGCAGTGTGTATGGATGGAAATGACCAAATATTTCCTCTAGCTTTTGGTGTTGGTGATTCGGAGACAAATGAAGCTTGGGAATGGTTTCTAACTAGGTTGCATCGTGCCGTTGGCGAAGTTGATGATTTGGTTATTGTTTCTGATAGGAAAAATAGTATTATCACCGGTGTGGAAAAAGTGTTTCCAAAATCATTCCATGGCACATGTGCGGTACATCTAAACGGAATATGCTTGGGCGCTATGGGAAGAATAAGGTACTAAAAGTCATCTTCAGAAAGGCAGTTAAAGTTTATCGGGTAAATCAATTCACACGATGTATGGAGCAATTGGCAAATATAAATTCTGAAGCAGCTATGTATATCACGGATGTCAGATTTGAACGGTGGGCATGAGCATACAGTCCAAGGAAAAGGTACAACCTAACGTCATCCAACATTGCAGAGGCCATGAATAATGCAATTAAAGTTTGTCGGGAATTGCCTATTACCGGAGTCATTGACTGCATCAGAGGGGTTCTCCAACGGTGGTTCTATAATCGTCGGACATCTGCAGGTAAACTTAAGTCGACATTGACAACCAAAGCAGATGTAAGCATAGGTGTGAAGGCCAGAAAGGCACGTTATCTAACGGTCTACCCGATCACATATTACTCATTTCTTGTTAAGGATGGAGATTTGGATGGAACTGTTGATTTGACATCAAAAACATGTACTTGTAGAGAATTTGACATGGATGGACATCCATGTGAACATGCATTGGCTTGCATTAGGGTCCGACGATTTTCATATATAGATTATTGTTCACCTTATTACTCTAGTGCATTTCTTACTGCAGCATACAGTGGAGAAATTCATCCAGTTGGACACCCTCCTGAATGGCTGGTTCCAGAAGATATTGCATCAATAGTTGTTCTCTTACCCATGGGCTGACGCCTTCCAGGAAGACCTAAAAAGAACCGTATTCCGTCATTTGGTGAGGCAGTAAGTCAATCAAGATGTATAACTTGTCATCGTAATGGTCACAACAGTCATTCATGCACATACTCGAGATCGTCTAGACCATTAACAAGTACGAGTGGTATTGGTGAGGGAAACGAATCACACAATGTTTAATGTTACTATTTGGTGCAGTAACTTGGTGTAGTGAGTTGATGATTTGGTCATTTTTTTTCTTTTATGATTTGGTATAGTGATATGATGACTTGATTATTATTTTTCTCTTTGTATTAAGTGCATTTAGTTGGTGTAGTGAGTTGTTGATTTACTAAATGATTTGAGTGATTTGAGTAATTTTGGTGTGGTGAGATGATTTACTAAATGGATTGTGCAGTTATTATTTTGTGCATATTTACTAAAATTTGACAGAGTCTCCTTTGTATTTTGAACAAAGCCATGTCATTTTCTGTACCTACAAACCTACAAACCTGCAAACAAGACACTCCCAATATCCACAACACTTCTCAACTCCCAACATTTCAGTTCACACACATTTACTACCACGACAAATACAAACAGAATTCTCAGTAATTAAACAAATAATCTGTTAATTACAATCCTTTTCAACTAAGCTACCTTCAACTATATTATTACAAGGTACTTGTTTAGAATTTTTAAAAATTTCAGTTGCAATTTTAACTCTAAGGGCTGGTCCATCTTTTGCTTCAAAGTCGAACGATTTCCTGGCCCACAAGTACTCCATGAATTTGAGAGAAAATATCCCACAGTCCGACCTATTTTATCCGAAACAAATAAATATATCCAATGTAAGTGACAATCAAACTATTTAATATAGTATTAGATGACAAAAGTTGAAGGTATACCCATTCCCTTGATCTGGAATGTCTTTCTCGGGTCTTTGTACAGCAAATGGCAAAGCATCATTATAGATATCCGGCATTGTGTGCACCAACAAAGAAGGCAACATCTTTCTAAGGCAAGATATCCACTTTGTAATCTCCAATACACTATTGATTTCTGGTAAAGAATCATAGATTGTAATGACCCACTCTTTCAAGTCGACAGCAATTGCAACCCAATGATTTTCGTTCACGTTCACTGGAAACAAAATCCGCACATGGCATCAAGTCAACATTATATAAATTAATTCTTTGAAATAGAATAATATTAGATTCGTATAACATGCCTAAATTTACTTACAAGATTGACTTACATCAGTATCCACATTATGACATGTCTGCATTCAATTTCATAAAAATTGTTAAATACTAGTAATAATAATTAAGACAAATTGTTTAATCACAATTTACCTTTTCATTCTTTGACTTGCATATAAGCTTGGATAAGCGAAGAAATCCTATACGTATCTCGATCTTCATAGAAGTCATCTCGTCACGTACTTTCTGCCAATATTCATCTTGCTGTGTTTGCATCTTCTTCAATCGTATTTCCATCTCTTTCAATCTCTTCCATCTCTTTCAATCTCTTCCATCCTTTCTTACTTTCTCCTTGGTCTTTTTTAAATGATGTAGGATTAACTTCTTTTTTCATCTCATAACCAATATTTGAATGTTGTATATCATCCTTACAATCATCATATATTTTTTCAGCACCCCCATCAACATTGTCAATATCCTCTTGAACATCAACCTCAAAATCATCATCATCAACACCACAATCAAACTTCTCTGGTGATACAATCATTGGATCAATTGGAATTTGGCTTTGATCGATACTCGCCCAATAGGGTTTCCTAATTTCTTCATCGGAGAGGACTAGATATTTGAAGATAGTGAGCTGCAATATATATATATATATATATATATATATGATAATTATAATCAAACATAAATAAAGTTATTTAAACGTAAACAACACTAAGGCATTCTTACATTTCTATACTTGAAAACGTTATCATATAACTCTACATAACTGGGTATCCCTGTGCATTTCCAATTCAAAATTCTAGGAGTGACATTATTTACCCTTGACGCATACCCAAGCATAGCTCATTTGGGTATTGCTTCGATTGCCCATACCTGAAAATGAAATAAATGAGTTCATAGTAGCTCCACAACCACATGCATGATGTCATTAAATAAATCACAAAATATCACACATCACCTGGAAAGCTGTGACAAACCCATAAACATTGTACTTCTCAGCTTTCCGCTTTGCTGGAGACTCAAGACGCTCCTTGTACTTGTCATCACGACCAACAACACAAGTAGAAAGAGAGTCAAATGTCCTACCGTATAAGAATGTTCCCCATGGAAAACTATTAAACTCATCTAAGTCATCCACTAATTGTAGAGCCCAATACATAACGGCATTCCTATCGTCCTTGCCAACTAAAGTCATCTCCAAAAAAAGTACTAAAGCCAACTTCACCATATCATCGTCACTAACATTATTATCAGGACCAAGATTCCTAAACCATTAGCAAACATTTTTACATTAACTTTACCATCTCGAAAGTAGGATCGGAGGATCCTTTTATCCATATGTTTGGTGATGTACGATGGTGATTCACATGAATCTCCAAAGGTAAGCCCAGTAACCAAACAAAACTCCACCGCGCTAAACCTTATCACCTCATTTCCAACATAGAACCACAAAGTCGATGCCGTGTCATCGACATCCCTAACATGACACTCCCGAAGCAAAATATGGTGACAAAACTGCCCAGACAATACCATATCATTCACATCCAAAAAATAACCAAAACATGTCACTCTAAACATATCCAGTTGTTTATGTGAAAGAATTGCTTTAATAAGTCTAATACTTTCCCAATTGCAGTATCCACTAACTCGAGATGGAAATCGATCATCTTCCTTAATTTTGAGTGATTCACGTAGTTTCTTTCGACCCATGCCGCTTAACGTGGAAGAAAAACACTTATGACGATATCTAACTGATCAAAAATCACAAAATACGATCATCTTTCATAAATCAAACACACACACAAACACTCAAACATTTAATTACACACTCAATATAATCAATGATATTATATAATCTGCTCACTTGATAATTATCAAGAACCCAAGCAAAGAGTCAACATTAGCTTTTAAAATCACTTTACAAGAAATAAAACAATATACATATCTCAGATACTCATATACTCAGCCTCCACATCTAATCTAACACAATGACGAAATTCCTCCTTCCAGAAATAGTCACCATTCATCCTACAATGTTAAAGAAAATTTAACTAGCATAATTGAGTTTTCTTTGATTGGAGCTATTCAAACAAAAAGGTGCACATAAATAATCAATCTACAACAATTGCAATCAATCAAATCCAATTGAACAAATAATCAATCTCCCAGCTGAACAAATGGCGTGACAGTAGAGAAACAAAATAACACAACAATTTGCAAATCAGGTTCAACGACAATCAAAATGAAGATAAGTTGAAAACTAATTTCGGCAAATGGTTCATCATTGTTGACTCACAGACAAGTTGAAAACTAATTAAAATGAAGATAAAGTGTTAGCTCCGGTAATTTACCTTCGAATTTCAACTGATTTGTTGGGTATTTGGGTTTAAGTCTCAACTGAGAGACCTTTACGCTTCTTCAGTTGACCGGCGACGAGTGGTGAATGGCGATGACAACGAGTGAACATCGACGAGTGAAGACCGACGAGTGGAGACGATGAATGGAGCTTCAGTTGCAGAGCGAGCTTTGAGCTTCGATTTGGCGAGTGGTGACGACCAGCGGGATGGTGATGGATGATGAAGGAAGTGTAGGGATGCCCATGCCTCCTCGTTTCGTGAAGGCCGCATCGGAGAGATAGTGAGGGTGACGATCGAAGCAGCGGGATGGTGAGGGATGATGAATGAAGCCGCCAGATGCCCACGCCACGCGTCCTCGATTCGTGAATGTCGATGTCGATGACCCGAATTACCGGCGAAGAGCAGCTTCACGGCGATGATGGACGAATTAGGGGATCGGGTCAATCAGGATGCCTGGTAGGGAGGATTGGGACGAATTGGGGGTATTTCTCATTAAGGGTAATTTAGTATTTTCATGGGCATTTTTGTAACTTTATGCCTATATAAGGTATATTTGCAATAGAGGTTCTCAGATGGGGCATTTTTACTAAAATCTCTTTTTTAAATCAAAATAATAATAATTATTTCAAGTACGCCTGATATATAATTTTGTCGATTTATAAAATTTATGCACTGTTTGGGAGGAAATAGGAAGACTTGTCGCCGGTTCCAGTTCTGGAGGTTTTATAACCAGAACCGGTTATGTCCGGTTCCGGTTCTAGAACCTCCGATTCCAACGATCCATTTTTTTTGCTATAAAATATCACATATATGTAAAGGTAAAATTGTAAATACATGTTATTGGGTCGCCTAATTTTTTTTGAACTAAAATAAATAACAATTAAAAAAATTAAAATAAAACTAAATAAATGATTTTTTTTTGTAAAAAAAAAATAATTTGTTGGAACTGAACGGTTCCAACAAATCAGGAATCGAAAACATAACCGCTAAAGTGCACGGTTACGGTTCCAAACCTTCATAAACGGTTCGGTTTCGGTTTTCGACGGTTTGGTTTACCGGTTCGAACCGAACCGTCAACATGTCTAGAAATAGGTCTAGATGGACTCTCTGCTTTTTTCTTTCAGAAGTTTTGAGACAAAGGATCACAACTGGCTTTTCTCACCACAATTTTGAAGCCTTCATTAGTCACTTCTTCCAAGACTTCCATATTTTCATTACATTTTTCTGCCATTCTATCCTTCCTTTCATCCTTCTTCATTATATTCTTATTGAATCCAATACCTTCATATTTGCTTTCATTAACTACACTTTAATTGACAACAAATTCACACCATCAAAGTCATCCCCTATTAAACTTTCTCCCTCATTTCTAGCCCCTAACTTCTCTGTTCTTTTGTTTCCCACATTCGACATACATCCAGTTCTGCCCCTATTTTCCACTACCATAATCCCCATATTTTTGCTCCCATAGAAACCTCTGCCTTTCTTGGTTATCATAGTCCTCATCCAGGCCCGAAGCCGAAGTTTAGAAGCATCCATCGAACCTTTATCATTTACAGGACACTCTATTAGCAAATAACCAATAAGTCCACCAAAATAACAGAAGTTTAGGAGTCTCTCATAACATTGTTGGCCTAGGTAGATGGTGTAATTGCTTACAAAAGTGACTCTTACTGGCAAAGAATAATGCACTTCCCATCAAGAAAAATAGCCTTATAGAATTATTTGAGGATATAAAATTGTTCGGCCTTGATTAGGGCCCTACCGAAATCGGAGTTGCTCTATTTGATTTAAAAAATCGGTGTGCTGAGCACCTGCAAGTGCTAAGGCTCAAAGGTCTCTCAATCATAAAGGCAAGGAACTTATACGGAATATTGTTAGTTCTATCTTATTTGTTGTTATATATTTTCATAATATATATGAGAATGAGATGATTGAGAGATAGAGATAGAAATAGAGATAGAGAGTTGGGGGGAGGGGGGTCCAGTTTGGTGTTGTGCAGTTCATTTCTTTAGATTTTTTTTTAATTTTAATTTGATGGATTTTGGTGTGGGAGGCTTACCATCAAAAAAAATTGCTAGCGACATAATCTAAAATCTAATGTAATTGAAATCATATGGGGGATCTGTTGCTGTCTAATGTCTACATTTGCAGAGCTATCCATTATAAGTCATATCAACTTCAGACGGAATATATATACAACTTTGGATCTGATGAGATAAGAATTACTTGATCTATTTATTATAAAGATAGTTCAATATATAATAGATGTTGTTGTCTTGAGGTTGCCCATTCCGTTGGCATCTCAGGTTCTTCGACTTCCTGACTCTTACTCCGGTGTAAGTCCAAGCAATGTTTTTTAGATTTTCTTTACTGTTTTGGGCATTTTTAAATCAAAATAATAATTATTATGTTTACTTTTTAAGGTATTTCGGGATTATAATTTTGTCGATTCATACAGGTTGTACTATGTTCAGAAGGAAATAAGTCCGGAGGACTCCCGACTTTTTTCTTTCAGAAGTTTTATGACAGAGGATCACAACTGGTTTTTCTCGCCACAATTCTCCTTTGAGACTTCCATTTTTTCCTTACCATTTTCTGACATTCTATCCTTCCCTTCATCTTTCTTCACTATATTCTATACTGAATCCAATACCTTTCTATTTGCTTTCATTAATTGCACTTTATTTGAAAACAAATTCACACCATCAAAGTCATCCCAAATTAAACTTTCTTCCTCATTTCTAGCTCTGACATATCTGTTCTTTTGTTTCCCACATCCGTCATTCATCCAGTTCTGCCCATATTTCAACTACCATAGTCCCCCTATTTTTGCTCCATAGAAACCTCTGCCTTTTTTGGGTAACACAACCCTCATCTAGGCCCCAAACCGAAATTTAGAAGCATCCGTCAGACCATTATCAATTGCAGGACACTCTACTAGCAAATAACCGATAAGTCCACAAAAATAACAGAAGTTCGAGAGCCTCTCATAACATTGTTAGCCTAGGTTGGTGGTGTAATTGCTTACTAAAGTGGCTCTTTGTGGCAAACAATAATGCACTTCCCATCAAGAAAAATAGCCCTATAGAATTATTTGAGGATATAAGATTGCTCGGCATGGATCAGGACCCTATCGAAACCAGAGCTACTTTATTTGATTTCAAAAATCAGTGTGATGAGCACCTGTAAGTGTTAAGGATCAAGGGCCTCTCAATCAAAAAGATCAAGGAGCTTATACATAATACGTAAGTTTTATCTTGTTTGTTGTTATATATTTTCATAACATATATGGGAATTAGATGATTGAGGGGGAGAGATAAAGATATAAAGTGTCATTGGGGGGGGGTGAGGGTTTGGTTTGGTGAAGTTCATTTCTCTAGTTTTTATTTTTATTTTCAATTTGACGGATTTTGGTGTGGGAGGCTTACCATTAAAAAAAATTTCTAGCCCCATAATCTAAAACTGAATGTAATTGAAATCAAGTGGGGAGCCTGAAGCTGTTTAGTGTCTACATTTGCAGAGCCATCCATTATAAGTCATATCAACTTCAAATAGAATGTATATACAACTTTGAACCTGAAGAGATATGAATTACTTGATCTATTTATTATAAAGATAGTTCAGTATAGAATATATGTTGTTGCCATAGGGCTGCCCATTCCGTTGGCATCTCAGGTTCTCCAACTTTCTGACCCTTACTCCGTTGTAAGTCCAAAACAACTTTTCTTAGATTTTCTCTACTATTTTGGGCATTTTTAAAATCAAAATAATAATTACTACGCCTTCCTTTTCAGGTATCTCAAGTATATAATTTTGTTGATTCATACGGTTTGCGCATTGTCGGGTGGAAATAGGTCCGGATGGATGACGAGACACGTCGGTGCAGTGTCGTCAAATATGAACATTTAAGTTCAGCATCGCAAGGGCACAAGTCACATAGACTAGCACAACGGCAAGTAAGGGATCGATCCACAGGGAGGTGGGATTCACCGATCATCTCTAGTTCTAGTTATTATTACAACACTTCGAGCAGACTCGTGTGTTACGTGTGCGAAAAAGTGAATAATAATATAACTAAATAACTTATATAAATAATGTTGACGTCGATTTTTTGATGGATGAGAAAGTCAACAAGATTGGATTTGATTATGACCTGTCAAAGAGAAAGAGAAAGAGAATGTAATGTGGATGATAACGACACAAATTTACGTAGTAAAACTCCGGTAATCGGACAAACATCCATGGGTGGTTGAATAGACAACCGAGCCAAAATCCACTATTGAAATAAAGAATTACACCACTCGATCTCTTTTTCCTCTCTTCTAGTGATTTTCCTTATACTTTTTGTTCTCTTCCATCAACATTGAGATTATGGGTCTATTTATATATGCATAGATCCCTAATCCTTATTGTACAAGTAATGAAAGAATTCGTGTTTAATTAAAATTGGATGCTTGTTGGAGTCGTCTTTAACTTGGAGATTGCATGGAGATCGTTTGGGACTCTGGTGATATAGTCCGTTTAGGACCTATTTCCTTATAAATATGCAGTCTTCTCGAAGTAGAGTTGTTGCCTGATTTGGAACTTGTTTCCTGTTTGGTATTTTATTCTTCTAGAAATTCTTCTTAATATGGATGTCTTACGTATTTGAGCATGACTCTTGGTTCCTTCAGCGTGTAAATCACGTGCTGGATTTCTTTATTCGGGCTTCTCATATCTGTCCCGAGTAGAACATGACATCATTTGGGCCCGAGCAGTACATGAAATTATTGGGTCCCGAACAGGTTATGACTTGCTGAATACTTGTGTTCACACTTACTCGGGTTTCCATTCCTTAGTGATGTCTTAAAGGGTGTTTTCTGGATGCCTATTCTGATGTCTACCTGACAATATTAATGGACTGTCCACCGTGTCAGTGACGTGTACTTTCGATAAAAATATACATATAACAAATAATATATACAATGATAGATAGAATGGAGATATGCATGAAATGTGGTTACATTACGGAAACGACTCAAACGTGACAATCCTCATAATTACGTTCTAGACTCACCTAATCATCAAATGTGCAAGTATATCATAGGCTCGTATCCCCTTAATTAATCTTTAATCTCTCTCGATGTCTTAAAGATAGTATCCATATATACATGAAATCTCTCTCGAGCAATCTGAACAATATATATGAACACATTAAGCACGCGGAATACAAATCGAACCCTATAAGCTAGCCTAGTGGTTCTAGCACTTTCTAGTCAAGCATAGTGAATGTTTATCTAAGTATTGTCAAACGCGACTCCTCTAGGTACATAGCATCTAACCGTTGATCAATTACAAAATGATCAATTAAGCAAAGACTTTAAGCACTCAAAACATCCATGTAACAACACAAACATAAGAAAAATGTCGGTGGTCTTTACTTCTAGGTCAAAGATTCGGTTTAGTCAACTCCCTAGGATGACTAAACATGGGAAACAAGTTTACCTAGCAACTACATGAAACAATGTGATTGTTATATCATTAAGAACATTCAATTTAGATTAAAGGTCCATCCTCTTGATTAAGGAATTTTCCCACAATCAATTCATCACCCAATCCTGTCATGTGGATGGATAATCGTGTCTTAATATGAAGACCCTTTAAGAATAAGGATATGAACCAAGGTCAATTTAGCAACTAAAATCTTGAACTGAAACATTTTCTACTCTTTTGGGCTAAAATCCCTATTACTCAAATTACTCAATACATGAAATTTCAAGTCATCCATCAATCAATCAACAATTATTGGTATTTAATTTCTACTCTAAATTACAACTACTCTTAAACCCAATCATGGACACATAATGATTTCTAACATTTCATACACATACATATCATATTAAGAGCATAAAGACACATTTATCAAAGAACAAAACAAAACCCAAATGAATTTAAGTATATAATACATATATATATCACATGTGAAAGGTTTACAAATTTCCAAATTCGGTGTTACACATCAAAGACAACAAGAAATACAAAGAAATGAGCAAATAAGAGCAAACCCTTAAAGACAAGTCCTCTAAAGATGCTCCTAGCCTTCCTAGCTCGAATTTGGCTTCTAATTCCTTTGTAATATACTCTAAGATGGATAGAGGAAGTGTATACTGGTGAGGTGGAGGTGTATGGTGAGCTCCCATGGAGGAAAAACCTCTATGGGAGTAAGATATCTCTTTATTTATGGAGAAGAGATGAAGAAGAAGAAGAAAATGGAAGAGAGAAGAGAAGAGGCATGAGAAGGGGAAAAAAAGGGAAGAGTTCTCTCAAGAATGATGAGAAAATGGGGTATTTATAGTGTGGGAGGTTAGGGCAAGACTTTGGGGTAAAAAGACAATAATACCCCTCTGAAAATGACTGAAAAAAGTATTTCTACCCAGAAATGTTGCTCGATGTGTTGTTCGCATCAACACAGCGTACCACACATCAGTATGATTTGAGCAGCTGTCAAGAGGTGTGGTTGGAGATGATGTATGCATCAACACAGTGTACCACACATTACTTTTTGGAGCTTGCTGCTCATAAGTGCGGTACAAAACGCGGTACAAAACTTGGTCTTACGCGGTTGCGTACCGCACTTCTCTGTGCATCGTTATAAAAACGGTCATAACTTTCTCCAGAAATCTCAGAATCGTGATCTGTAAAGTGCGTTGAAAAGAAGACTTCTAGGGATTTTTGAAAAGTTGTTATGGGAAATTTAGTTCGATCGGATGAGAGAGATATACAAGCTATTCCAAATTCTTCCCTTTAACCTCCAAAACTCTTCAATTAAGTTTAAATACCTTCCGTAGGGAACATGTACCTACTCAAGACTCAAAAACACATCAAATACCAAAATATACTCGAAAACAAGGACAAAAGCTAGAAAATGGGGACCTCAAAAGGTATATTAATTGCTGCAATCAATACCCCCAAACCTATCTTTTGCTCGTCCTCGAGCAAAATTAGAACGAAAAACAATCAAACAAAATAAACGTAATTAAAATATAAGCTAGGCTAGTCCACTTTCGTATGAAACACGATGACACTTAGCACGTGCCACAAGCCTTTCAACCACTAGGCGATCCCTAGATAGAGAAATTTTGTCTTTTGAGGGCTTATAGACACGAACACTCGTAAACGTATTACTCTACAAGAAAGTTGAGATGCAATCCAAACACACCACATAAAGACAACACATGCATGCTAGTATCTCAAATATACCAATCAATAACAATGCTTCACACAATGCAAGTATGCCAATACTTAGGATGTTTTCGGTTTACAAAACAACTACGCTCGAATGCTCAAGATAAAATTCGCCTCGACTCTAATCCTCACCAGATTTCAGTCATATATATATTCACTCAGAACCTAGGCAATCACTCTTTAGCAAACACATGCGATTTGGAAGTTATATTCATGGAATCTAATATATCGCATATGAGTATATTCAATGAAGCACATTTTATAGTGATAGATCTCATGGAAAGAATTGAAATGCCATGAACGTGGAAAGAGCATGCATTGACTCATATTCCTAATATAGATTTTTTAAGAGATCAAATGGACTTTCCCTCAGTTGTATTGAGGACAAGTTGATTTGTGGTGGTGTTTGGGATGAAAGATATGGTAGGAGTGGGAAGTATAAAGTTACTAATCGTGTCAAGATGTTTATACATATTACAATACTTTATTTAGCTCTAAAACACATTACATTACAAGTGACTAGGCCTTAAACTTTACATTGCACATTTGTGCTACACTTGTACTTATTGGTGAGTAACTTTACATTTGAAGAACTTGAAGGCTTAAGTCTTTACAATTCACACTTTTTTTTTTTAGCCCTTGCCTTTGCACATTTACACATAATTGCCTAAGTATACATTTACAAAATTTAGAGCAAAATATAACTTCTCTAAAGCTATACACCTTAACATAATCAATAACAAGGGTATGACTTGTGTTTGGGTTGGAAGGTGTATGTAGGTTTAGTGTTTGGTCTCAAATTCTTACAATGTAAGTACACATAGTGACGTGGGAGTGTTTGGGCTATTTATGGAGTTTAAGAATACATTCAAATCCAAAATCATTTCTAAAAGTCCATCTAACAAGGGAATATAAATCTAAACAAGCAGTCCACATGATAAAGTTCTATGGCAATCAATGCAAATTTGAAGTACAATAAGATCACAAATAAAAAAAATCAGAAAGTGTTTAAAGAGGAAAAAAAAACCCATAAAATTTTCATTATTTTAGGCCAAGTGTAGCTCATGAGTAGTCTCCACTATTTTCCTAAACTAAACAAGTAAAGAGTTATATCCACCTCAACATCAAAAGAATGGTATTGTACAAGCAAATTTAAGTGATGCACAGAGCTAAAAGCATACTATGCATATCTCTACCGGAACACAGAAGAAAGCAACTCAACATGGAGGCCAAAAATTTCAAAAACTGTCAAAATTCAAGTTCGTCAAATGTCCACTCTTTGGTGCATATCTTTAAAAGAAATTAATATCATTTCACAAAATTTTAACACTATTAAGTAGACATATAAATACACACTTTTCAATTAGAAAATATTTCAAAATTCGAATTGTAAAAGTGTGAAAATGGATGATGAAAATAGTGTATGTGCAGTTTCAAAAAACAGGGCATTGCCCTTGACCTTTGGTTGAAGAAATGATCATAACTTTTAAATCTTCATCCAGAAATTTACGTTCTTTATATATTCAGAATCGTAACGAAAAATTGAGGAACATAGCATGGGCGGAAAAATTAATTTCCTCACCAATTAGTATAGTTTTAAAGAAACCTTTGCCTCAAGAATATTCAAAACATGATACTTTTTCCAGAGAATTGAAAATTGTCTAAAACAAACACCTTAAGATCTAAGCACAGCACAACACAAATCCACTCTTAGATCTAAATAGAAATGAAAATAAAAGAAAATAAGCATAGCATTCCTAACATTAAGCGTATGGGCGATTCCCGCCCAAGTCGACAACTACTCTACAAACACACAAATTAAAGCTCAAAATTTAGAAGATACCTCTTGTGGCTGTAGCCACATGGCCTTTGTGGCTTTCCGTTTCACTTAGAGAGTTGTTACGGGGCGATAGGTGCACACATAGATCTCAAGAGTCGTGTAGTCTTTCCAACCTGATAGTTTATGTTCCTTGCACAAGAACAACTCAAAAAATAATCAAATGCATATGCTATAAATAAAATAATAAAACACGACTAACAACTCTAAAACCAAGCCTAAACATTGTCATACACACAATGAAAGACATGAGTAAAAGATATGCTTATTTTTAACATAACAATCTACTTCATAAAACAATAAAAATCAGTAAAATGGAAGCTAAAACTATCAACAATCAATGAATGTGCTACCTCCCCAACAGCGGTGCCAATTTGACGGGACACATCGTTGTAGTGTCGTCAAATATGAACATTTAAGTTCGGCCTCGCAAGGGCACAAGTCACAGAGACTAGCACAACGGCAAGCAAGGGATCGATCCACATGGAGGTGGGATTCACCGATCGTCTCTAATTCTAGCTATTATTACAACACTCCGAGTGGACTCGTGTGTTGCGTGTGAGGAAAAGTGAATAATAATATAACTAAATATTTTATATAAATAATATATACAATGATAGATGGAATGGAGATATGCATGAAATGTGGTTACACTAGGGAAACAACTCAACCGTGACAATCCTCCTAATTACATTCTAGACTCACCTAATCCTCAAATGTGCAAGCATATCATAGGCTCGTATCCCTTTAACTAATCTTTAATCTCTCTCGATGTCTTAGAGCTAGTATCCATATACACTTGAAATGTCTCTCGAGCAATCCGGACAACATATATGAACCCATTAAGTACGTGGAATACAAATCGAACCTTATACGCTAGCCTAGTGGTTCTAGCACTTTCTAGTCAAGCATAGTAGATGTTTATCTAAGCATTGTCAAACGCGTCTCCTCTCGATACATAGCATCTAACCATGGATCAATTACAAAGTGATCAATTAAGCAAATGCTTTAAGCACTCAAAACATCCATATAACAATACAAGCGCAAGAAAAATGTTGGTGATCTTTACTTATAGGTCAAAGAATCGGTTTAGTCAACTCCCTAGGATGGCTAAACATGGGAAACAAGTTTACTTAACAACTACATACAACAATATGATTGTTATATCATTAAGAACATTTAATTTAGATTAAAGGTTCATCCTCTTGATTAGGGAATTTTCTCACAATCAATTCATCACCCAATCTTGTCACGTGGATAGATAATCGTATCTTAATACGAAAACCCATTAAGAACAAGGATATGAACCAAGGTCAATTTAGCAACTTAAAGCCTGAACTGAAACCTTTTCTACTCTTTGGGGCTAAAATCCCTATTACTCAAATTACTCAATACATGAAATTTCAAGTCATCCATCAATCAATCAACAATTATGGGTATTTAATTTCTACTCTAAATTACAACTACTCCTAAACCCCATAATGGACACATATTGATTTTTAACAATTCATACACATACATATCATATTAAGAGCATAAAAACACGTATATCAAAAAACAAAACAAAACCCAAATAAATTTAAGTACAAAAATACATATATAGCACATGTGAAAGGTTTAAAAAATCCCAAATTCGGTGTTACACATCAAAGTCAACAAGAAATACAAAGCAATGAGTAAATAAGAGCAAACCCTTGAAGGCAAGTCCTCCAAAAATGCTCATAGCCTTCCTAGCTCGAATTTGGCTCCTAATTCCTTTGTAATCTATTATAAGATGGATTGAGGAAGTGTATAGTGGTGAGGTGGAGGTGTATGGTGAGCTCCCATAGAGTAAAAACCTTCATGGGAGCAAGATCTCTCCTTATTTGTGGAGAAGAGATGAAGAAGATGGAAGAGAGAAAAGAAGAGGCGTGAGAAGGGGAAAATAGGGGAAAAGTTCTCTCAAGAATGAGGAGAAAATGGGGTATTTAAAGTGTGGGAGGTTAGAGCAAGATTTTAGGGTGAAAAGACAAGAATACCCCTATGAAAATGACTGAAAAACGTATTTCAGCCCAGAAATGCGGTTCGATATGTTGTTCGCATCAACACAGCATACCGCACATCAGTATGATTTGAGCGGCTACCAAGAGGTATGGTTGGAGATGTTATACGCATCAACACAGCGTACCACACATTACTTTTTGGAGCTTGCTGCCCATAAGTGTGGTATGAAACGCAGTATGCAACTAGGTCTCGCGCGGTTGCGTATCGCACTTCTCTACGCACTGTTATGAAAACGGTCATAACTTTCTCTATAAACTTCAGAATTGTTATCTGTAAAGTGAGTTAGAAAGAAGACGTCTGGGGCTTTCCGAAAAGTGGTTATGGGTAATGTAGTTCGATTGGAGGAACGTGATATGACCTACCGAAGTTGAGATGTCTACACAAGCTATTCCAAATTCTGTCATTTAACCTCCAAAACTCTTCAATTAAGCTCAAATACCTGCCGTAGGGAACATGTACCTACACAAGACTTAAAAACATATCAAATACCAAAATATACTCGAAAAAAAATAAAAGCTAGAAAATGGGGATCTCAAAAGGTATATAAATCGCTCCGATCAATGGACTCCCGGTTTTTTTATTTCAGAAGTTTTAGGATAGAGGATCACATTTATCTATTCTCCACAATTCTAAATCCTTCATTACTCACTTCCTCCGAGAATTCCATCTTTTCCTTACCTTTTTCTGCCATTATATCCTTTTCTTCATCCTTCTTCATTGTATTCTTTATTGAATCCAATACCTTCCTATTTGTTTTCACTAACTGCACTTTATTTTACAACAAATTCACACCGTCAAAGTCATCTCCTATTAAACTTTCTCCCTCATTTCTAGTCTCTGATATCCCTGTTATTTTGTTTACCACATCCGCCAAACCTCCAATTCTTCCCCTCCCTCATTCAGGCCCCAAACTGAAGTTTAGAAGCATCCATCAAACCTTTATCATTTACAGGACACTACATTAGCAAATAGCCATTAAGTCCACAAAAATAACAAATATTCGGAGTCTTTCATAGCATTGTTGGCTAGGTAGATAGTGTAATTGTTACTAAAGTGGCTCTTAGTTACAAAGAATAACGTGTTTCCCATCAAGAAAAATAGCCCTATAGAATTATTTGAAGATATAAGATTGCTCAGCCTAGATAAGGACCCTGTCGAAATCGGAACTTCTCTATTTGATTTCAAAAATCAGTGTGATGAGCACCTGGAACTGTTAAGGCTCAAAGTCCTCTCAAGCAAAAAGATCAGGAAACTTATACGAAATATCATAAGTTTTTTCTTGTTTGCTGTTATATATTTTCGTAACATATATGGGAATGAGATGATTAAGAGAGAGAGAGAGAGAGAGAGTGGGGGGGGGGGTCCAATTTGGTGTTGTTCATTTCTCAAGTTTTTATTATTTTTTACTTAATTTGACGGATTTTGGTGTGGAAGGTTTTCCATTAAAAAAAATTTCTAGTCCCATAATCCAAAATCTGAGGTAATTGAAATCAAGTGGGGGACATGTTATCTAGTGTCTACATTTGTAGAGCCATCCATTATAAGTCATATCAACTTTAGACAGAATATATATACAACTTTGGATCTGATGAGATAAGAATTACTTTATTATACAGATAGTTCAACATATAATAGATGATGTTGTCATGGGGTTGCCCATTCCGTTGGCATCTCAGTTTCTCTGACTTCCTGACCCTTACTCCAGAATAATGCCAAAACAATTTTTCTTGGATTTCGTATCCTGTTTTGGGCATTTTTTAAAAATCAAAATAATAATAATTATGTTTTTTTTTTCAGGTATGTCTGGTATATAATTTTGTCGGTTCATACGGTCAGCTCTGGATAAACTCTCGACTTTTTTCTTTCAAAAGTTTTAGGACATTATAGGACCTAGAGTAGTCAAAATAGTGTTGAATGTTTATAACAATGGTATGCCAATGAGGGCTTTTGGTGAGGCAATGTTTGTTTTTATCTCTAAGGTGAAGACTCCTAATAGGATCAATGAGTTTAGGCCTATTAGCCGTTGTAATGTAACCTACAAAATAATTGCAAAAAGTTTTGGCTAATAAGTTCAAACTCCTTCTTGATAAAATAATAACTCTTAGCCAAAGTGTATTTGTTCATGAGAGATTAATCACCGATAATGTTATTGTTGGTTTTGAGTGCCTTTACTCTTTGAGAAATAGAAGGGATGGTTCAGTTGGTTGTATTGCTCTTAAACTCGATATGAGCAAGGCATACGATAGAGTGGAGTAAGGTTTTTTTAGAGGTGTTATGATTATGATGGGTTTTGTGACTAGTTGGGTTGACTTGGTTATGTGTGCCTCCAATCAGCCTCTTACTCGTATTTGGTTAATGAGGAGCCTAGAGGGAAAGTGGTTCCCACTAGGGGTTTAGTGTAGGGCTGTCCTTTATCCCCTACTTATTCTTATTTAGTGTTGAAAGATTATCGGGTTTAATTGCTAAGACTGAGAGCAAATATGATATTCAAGGTATTAAGGTGGCTAGGAACGCACTACCTATCTCCCATCTATTATTTGCAAATGACTGTTTAGTGTTTGCAAGGGCTTTGAGGGCATATTCTGAATGTTTATAGGGTATTTTCAGGAGTTATGAAGGGCTAGGTAATAAATTTTGACAAATCACCTATCTCGTTTAGTTCTAATAGTCCAATATCCATCATGCTGCTGTAAATGAGGCCAAAAATATTTTTAATATTGATGTGGCCTCTTGCCATGAGAAGTACATTGGTCTTCCATCCATTATTAGTAGGAATAAAAGAAAGGTATTTGAGTACTTAAAGAGAGGGTGTGGAAAAAGCTTTAGGGCTGGAAAAACATAATTTTTTCTGTTAGAGGTAACCTATGCTATGGGATGCTTTATGCTTCCTTAATCGCTTATTTTGGATTTGTATAGACTTTATACTGACTTCTGGTGAGGTTTGCAAGATAACAGAAAGAAAGCGCATTGGATGGCTTAGAGGAAGCTTTGTCAACCAAAAGATAAATGGGGTATGGGTTTCCGAGATGTTGGGATGTTTAACCAAGCTATGCTGGCTAAACAGGGATGTAGACTACTCAACAAGCCTTCTTCATTGGTGGCTAAGATTTTGAAAGCTAGGTACTACCCCGACTCTTCCTCTCTGAATTGTGCTTTACGTAAACACCCCTCGTTTTTTAGAGAAATATTTTTCGGGGCAAGGAAGTCTTAGTTAGGCTTAACCAAAAGATAGCATAACACATTTTATATTTACATGTGTGGTCTCACATTATGTAATTTTTTTTTCCAATAGGAAGTCGTGTCCTTTCTTCGATGAGCTTTGAAAGTTTCAAAACATCAGTTTTTTGGATAGGTTAACGTGGCTGGATGTTGTTGGTAAAAGGACTGATGTTTGCAGATTCATTGTTGGTGCATGGTTTTTATGATCAAGTAGAAACCAAAATAAGATCATTTTTTTTTTTTTGTAATTTTTTTTTATTGTGATATGTAAGGTATAAAAATAAGATCATTTTTTTAAATTTGTTTCTCGATAAAGATTTGTTCAATCTTAATCCAATGGGTGTTGTTCTTGTTGGTAGTAAATTAAATTTAAGTTTGAAGTATGTATATTTTTTTTAATGACCTTATGAAAATTTATTTATTTTCATTCTATTTTATATTTGTTTTGCAGACATTTGAAGATAGGAAATTCTTGGGATAGTTTTACTCTCCTTACAAACAACTTCAATCACTAGTATTGACACTTTGTGTAATTGTTATTTTTTTTTCTTTTTAGGAGGGAATATGTAGTTAAATTTTGAGATACATATTCTTATAAATAGAGTATATACTTCTTTGTATTTGATAATGAATTTATATTGTTTTATTAATCTAATGTGCTTATTCAATTATATTGATTTCGTTTAATTTTGAAAGATAATTAGTAAGTTGTATTTATGTATTTGATGAATGATTTAAAATTTAAAAATTAATCTTATATATAATTAATTTTCATTGTGGAATATATTATATATTATAGTATATAATATATTCCACACTGAAAATTATTATTTTTTAAAAAAATGTTTCTAGATTTATGATGATTTTTAACCATCATTACTTAGTGACGGGTAAAAAATGTCAAGAAGTTATGACATTGAAAACCGACGTTTTAAAATCGTCATAAACTAGCATTTATGACGGTTTTTAACCGTCATAAAACACTTTTTTTCTCTAGTACTTCAAATGATTCTTTTTCTGGTGCTACTCCTCTGGATCAGTTGGTAATCGTCTGTTGCATTGGGTTGCTCCTCCGTTTGGCTTCTTCAAGCTCAACGTGGACGCTGTTGTTAAGCAAGGTTCGAGTAAATATTGAGTGGGAGTGGATTTTAGAGATGAGACATGGATAGTTGTTGATTAGCCTATTAAAAGTTTAGAGGCAACATGGGAATTCATGTATACTGCATAAGGAATTGATGTCAATTAGCCTATTAAAAATTTCAAAAAAATAAAATAGTTAAATATATGTATATATATATATTATATCTTTTCATAAGAATATTGTTAATTTAATTTAAGGGTAATATTGAAATTTAAAAAAAAAAATAAATTATAGTATACATTCGATTTTAAAGGAATGTAAATATGTCACTCTTTCATTACTCTTTAAGTCTAGCGCTTTGGACTCATGAGCTTTGATAGTCAACCCAACCCATATAACTGTAGGGTTTGGACACGGGATTGGCCCTTAATTTGAGGGTAGAAAGTCGAATCAAATTGCTTAAAAAAAAGAACTTTTTACTAAAATATTCTAGATTTTAAATAGAAAACAAAAATTGATTTCATATATGATTAGCATTTGATTGAGATAGTTTTTACTTTTAACTTTTGACAATAGAAAAAGAAAAGTAGATATTTAGACTTTTCAGTTACCGTTTAGATAATACATGCGAAAGAACTTTTGTGTCCAAAAGAGCTTTTGAGACTGTTTAGTTGAAACATTTCAAATTGTCTTATTTAAAATATGCCCATAATGTCCTCATTAAAAAAAAATATTAATATAGGTCAAATATGTATATTTTTAAATGTTTTATTTAAATTAAAACAATTAATAATATTAGCAATAGTAACTTAATAATAATAATAATAATAAAACTCAATATATGAAAACCTGTAACAGTAAAATGACAAATGATTTTTTTAGTTAATAAAAATGAATGTTGAAAAATAATTTAAAAAATGTTAAACCTAGATGTTTATTTAGCTGTCATCCCCTTTGGTAACACTCTCCCACCCACCACAACCACACTCACAACATTTAGTTAATCTTAGTAATAGTAACTAAATGTTTGTTAAACCTAAATGTTTTCTGTACATTTTTACTCTCGTTTATTCTCTTCTAATCATCCTCTCTCTACTTCTTTACAATATCGATTTCTTGTTTCATCACGTAGTAATGTTAAATATACTCATGATTTTGATTGATTTGTTTTGTTGTTGTTGTTTGATTGTCTATGAAATTTTTTTTGGTTGTGATGGTGGCCAAAACAGATCGCTGAAAGTGGAAGAAAGAGAGGATATTTGTGGAATTTTTATTTTGTTTTTGATCGATAAAATGGTAAAATTTTAAATACAAAAATGTTACTTCTCTTGGAAGAGCTACAAAAGATTGTAAGCACTTTCATGTGTACAACCAAATACACCTATAAGCTGCTTTTAGCTCTCAAAAGCCAAAAGCTGGCTTTTAAAAGATGTCCCAAACATGCTCAGTTTGACATTATTTCTCCAACTGTTTTTTGGGTCAAAAGTGATTCTGGACTTCAGACAGGGTGTTTGGTAAAATCGTGGGAAAGTGCTTTTGGTCACTTTTAGCTTCTCTCAACTGAGTTTTTGAGAAGCTACAAATACGTGCTTTTGAATTTTTACT
Source organism: Dipteronia dyeriana (assembly GCA_032871835.1). NCBI lineage: Eukaryota > Viridiplantae > Streptophyta > Magnoliopsida > Sapindales > Sapindaceae > Dipteronia > Dipteronia dyeriana. The sequence continues at coordinate 19,997,503 of CM065302.1, forward strand.
ACTGCTTTTAGAAAATGCGCTACAGTGATATTAAATGAAATTTTACTAACTTTCCAACTTTGTCCTTGCCTTTAACAAAATTTAACAAAAAAAATTGGACTTATATTTTTATACAAAAAAAATGTTGCTATAATTAATTCAATAAAGTAAAATAAAAATAAAATAAAAAATAAAGTAGAATAAAATAAATAAATAGGACTAATTAATTAAATAAAGTAGAATAAAAAATGGGGCTAATTAATTCAATAAAGTACCATAATTATATAACACTTAACACTAAATACAAATAAATAAGAAAAATGTAAAGTATAGCAAATTAGTATCATTTAGATGTCTTTATCTTTTTAGTAATTTTACACACTCACAACACTTTTTATATCAGTTTACCAAACACATTAAAATTGATTTTAGTTCTCACAGCATTTTTGAAAATCAGTTTACCAAACACTCAGCTGATTCTTTCCACGGCAATTCCAAAAGCAATTCCCCCAATATCAATTCCAAAAGTACTTCTCCCCACACCATAGCAATACCAAACTGAGCCATAGTCTAATTGTGTGTTTGGTATAGTTTTTATAAAGGCAAAAAATACGTTTTTAATGTTATAAGCTTTTTTGGAGTTTTTTTTTGTTATTTGATAAAAATCAAAACAGTTTCTTTTTTTAAAATTTGAATTGTCTCAACCACTCTGTATAAATTTTAGATATTCCACGATAGAATTCTTTCGTTATAAATACATTGTCAATACCTTTTTCGTAATTTATAAAACTTAAAGTTTTTTTTAATGTTAAATAAAAGCTTTATTAGTAAAAATCTATTCTAGAAGCGCAACAAAACAAATCGTACTTTTTTAACTGTATGTATTTATCCTTCTATTTAGATCGGATATTTTCTTGAAAACTTTTTATTATTAGTAGGATTCGATCCACTGACTTGAGAGTCGTATACCCAAGCCTCACGCATGTCTATCTACCGGTTGAACTATGCTCTTGGGGGCAATAAATCGTATTCAGAACGGAATTCTTATCAAAAGTTATCAAGATCCGAAAGTACAGTCTAAAAAGAAAAAAACTGAAAAATGAAAGTTGAAACGACAGTATTTGGGGAAATTCCAGTGCATCACAGGAATTCCCTAGTGGCTATAACAGAGCTCGTTGGGACAATTTCAACGGTATGTAATGGGCAAAAATTCAACATTCTCTGCCCCTTCCGTGAGCATCCAGAAGTTCCTCCATCATGCATGTTCAACTAGAGATGGTATATATGGCAATGTTGTTATATATGTTTTGGTGGTGTGTTGGCAAACTTCCAAGTGCAGCACAACGTTATATTCGGGGATCTTCCTCCAGCCACCTCGTTGATGGGTATCGCAGCAGAAATCTCTTGTAAATCCTCATTTGACAGCTTCACTTTTATACAACCAATATTGTTATCAAGATTCTTAATCTTTGTTGTTCCTGCACACTAGTTATATCAAGAAGATCAAAAACTATATTCAGAAAGCATATACACGATCCGTATAGTTAGTATTTGGTTAATAAAGAAAGTAAATATCGGGAGGGATGAAGGCCAGAATTTTGATTTTGTAGGGTCAAAATAAAAATTAATTTTGTAGGTCACTCAATCATTAAATAATATCAGTAGGAATCTCGTATAAGAAAAAGTATGGAATCTCACATCTGATACTTTTCAGAACGGTATCATTACTTTTAACACCGAACAGTATCACATTTTATTGAAAAGTATCAGAAGTGAGATTCCACACTTTTCAACAAAATGTGATACCGTTCGGTGTTAAAAGTAATGATACAAATAAATAAATAAAATAGACATTAACTAATTAAAATATAACACGTCTATTTTATAACTAGAAAATTATTTATAACCAAATTGATCTAATTTTCTTCATAATTTTCATTTCAATTACATAATTAAAAAGTATATGAGAGAACATCTTTTATTTTGTTACAAAACCTAGGCCTATTCTTAACGGTTTGCATAACTGGAAAAAAATATTTTTTAATAGTTCCTAACTCATAAAATATAAATTTTAGTAACTTAATTAAAATATCATTATACCATTAATATATTTAATTCACAATTATTTACATACTTGTAATTTAATTTTATAATATTCATATCAAACCAAATTAACTTATAGTAATTATGAATAAATTTAAATAATAAACTAATAAAATAAATTTATCAAAATCATATAAATAATTAACCTAACAAAATAAATAATATAAATAATATCTATAAGAGTTCAATATTTACTTAGTTTGTTTTAGTAAAATCTAAAAAAATATACACACTGAATTAGATAATAATGTATGAAATAATAGGAAATCAAAATATTAAATGAATAGGTTTTGTTTATCATTTTCATAGTCAATGGAATTATAGAAACAAAAATTATTAGTTAATTTATATTATTAAATAATAGAGGGGCAAGATAATATTATCATCTGTTTTGTATATATACCACATTTTATGTACAATATATAGTTTTTTTAAAATAATTTATATTTTAATATAGATAAAATAGAAAAAAAAAAATATTGGTTGGGGGGCCATGACCCCTTACCTTCGCCTCTTAATATCGGTTTCAATTAAAATATCTCGCCGATGGCCGGTTTTGTAGGAGGTAAAAAAGTAATTACTTATACTTTAATTGAAATATTATTGTTACTTCCCATATTTTGGAGGGATCGAAATAAAAATGCCCTTAAAATATTTCTGATATTCCTGATACTTTTACCGTAAAATTTAAAAATTAGACTCGATATTTTCACCGAAACCGATCTTACTTGGAATTACAAATTTTAGAATTTTGGAAAAAAATAATAAATTGAAAGTTGGAGTTATCAATCTTAAATACTAAGAAAAGAAATCTAGAGAAGAGAAGATGAATTTACCAGGAATTGGAACAACATCATCTCCTCGATGAAGAACCCATGCAAGTGCAAGTTGTGCAGGAGTGCATTCATGCTTTTCAGCTAACTTTTCTACATTCCAATATAACTTTTTGTTCTTGTCAATATTCTCTTCTGAAAACCTTGGAAGTGATGGCTTTAAAAGGGGAAAAAAAAAGGGCATGGCCATTAGTGGATTGTTAGTATTTCGTGGATCACCTGTACTGGAGATGTTCGAAAAGATTTCAATAATAGTATTCAAGTAGATAAGTTAACAGACCAGAAAACTGTTTGCAGGGATACTTTCCACAACTGCCCTGCCACCGAAAAACCCGCAGCCGAGAGGACAGTAGGGAACTATTCCAATTCCAAGTTCCCTGCAGAGACAATCACCATATGCCATAGACAATTTTCAACATTTCATGATGACCCGAAATGAATATGATACACTTTGTAAGAATTAATGTAGCAGAACAAGAAATTCAAACTCTAGATTAGAAAACCTGCAAAGTGGGACTATTTCTTCTTCGATATCGCGAGTCCATAGTGACCACTCCACTTGTATAGCAGCGATGGGATGAACTGCATTTGCCCTCCTTATAGTATCAGGACTTGCCTCAGACAACCCAATGTACTTTATTTTTCCTTCTTCTACCAACTTTTTTAGCTCTCCCATCTAACAAGTTAAAAAAATCAATCAGAATTCTTGACAGATTGATGAATGTTATAAATGGCAACTATGCAGAAGCACTTACAGTGTCCTCAACAGGTACTGATGTGTCAATCCGATGCTGGTAATAGAGATCGATGTATTCAACATCCAGGCGTTTCAGGCTAGCCTCACAGCAGGATCTGACATATTCAGGGGTGCCATTTATTACAACACCTGAACTAAAATCAAATTTGACAACGCCAAATTTTGTGGCTAATTGGACTTTCTCTCGAGGCAGCTGCTTCAAAGCCTGAGAATTGAAGAAGCAGAGTTTTACAGAATCAGTTACTTGCCAAGCAAGAAATTTCGGACAGGGAAGCTTATCAAAAGCAAGTTCAAACATCATCAGGTTACATTTGTAATGTAAATTACAAAATAAACGGATGCATGTGATGTGAGGGGATTTGAACCAAAAATTCCTGGGCCAGACCAAGTTGTCTAGTAAGGGTCTGACAAATGATATAAAGCTCTCTAACGACATTTTTAGTGCGGGAATTTACCTTTCCAACCAAAATCTCATTAGCATTATTGGCTCCATAGATGTCTGATGTATCAAAGAATGTGACTCCTTGATCAAAAGCATGCTTTATGATTGATATGCCAACATCTTCAGGAACAGGATCATTGTAGCTTCCACTCAGGCCCATGCAACCAAACCCCAACTTTGACACCTTTTAAAACAACAAAAATACATATTTACAAGAAAATCTAAACGAGGAAAACAAAAAAAAAATCTACAAAAAAAATCCAATACTTAAATTTACCTCAAATCCTTGATTTCCCAGCTTCACTCTTGGGATCAGAATGCTTTGATCTGCAGCCATTTTTTTGATCTTCAAACTTGTTCTCTTGATACCCACTTTAGACTTCTCTCTGATCAGTAGAAAGTGAGAGACAAGAAACTCAAATATATAAGCAACCAGTGCTGGAATTGACAACTCAAATGTATTTTCTAGAAAGAAAATCCATCAAACAGTTCTATGGTAAGACTTTGGACACAATGATATTAATTAAATAAAAACACTTGAGGTCTGCCATTACGTTTGCTACCCACATTTCCAAGTATGCCTTGACGTTTCTTGATTAACTAGGAAATTGTGGAAAATTAACTCCATAGTCTCTCCCTCTCATAGGAAGTGATCCGGATTAAAATCCCCTGCGCATCTTATTTGCGCTCATCTTTTATAAACATCAGGTGACATATGGCAGCCAAACAAATGAATGGTTAGATTAATTTTGCGTTGTTTTTTTTCTCTCCACATAACAAACGACACCGTATGTTTAAAAAGTGTTTTTCTCCTTCTTGTTTTTTTCAGTCTTTCAGATCTAACAGAAAAAAAATTCTCATTGTCCATTGTATGTCAAAGTTGTCAAAGTTGTCAAAGAAGAGAGAATCACCTCCAAATCTCCAAACAACAACACTTGAGGCCAGAAATCTTGTCAAAAGATTAAGAGGTTCCCTTCTACCACAAATATCTTCTCTGTAAAATTTAATTTGGTGCTTGTTTTGCTGGTCAACAAGAATTACATGAAATTGATTTGATTTGTTATCTATATTCAAGTCACAAATATTATTCCAATTAATTCATTGGCTAGAAAATCCCCAGTGCTTATTATAGAGGTAAATCGCAATTTCTTAAATCAAAGCTTCACTCTTTTGCAGAAATCCAGAAACCCAGAAATCAGGGAGGTAATCGAGATCGAAGAATAAGATAGGCTAGTTTTTTTTTTTTTTTTTTTACTGAACATCGACATCACCTAATTAGGAGGGCATAGTGAGACGTCTCCGTGAAATGTATATTCTAAATATATACTTTACAAAATTTTATTTATTTTTAAAAAATCAAATTAAATTCTAAGAGAAACATGAAACGCAAATGAGAATATTAATTAAATTAAACAATATTTTTATATTAGTTTAATTCATTCTAAATATACTAATACAATGTTCTGAGAAATTTAATAAAATTCATTTAATAATATCGTTACTTTGTAAATTTAAAATTGGATTACTCCTAAAATCACATTATCTATATTTAACAATAACCCTAAAATTTCAAAACAAAATAAAATATATTTTTTTAAGTAACAAAATAAAATATTTAAAACTATTATATTCACTCTAACATATCTAAATGTTGATATTGATAAATAGATTGAACCAAGTTTGAATAATGGGGAGAAATAATTGTTATTATAAAAAGAAGAAAAAGGAAAGAAAGATTATATTTTTTATTCTGACTAGGAAAAAAAATTAATTTTTCTATACTAATTTAATTATTTTTAAGAACCCTCCCCCACACAGGTCCATCGTTGCCAGAAATCTATATTTTCAACCATACAAACTTTTGTTTAGCGGCGATATTAACATCCCTAAAAAATTGTATGTACACCCCTTTCGTAAATATATCCCTAAAATATTTTAAAAATCTGTGTTTCGTAAATAAATCTCACTTAATGTCAAAAATACTTTTTCTTTAATTTTATTATATTATAATTTTGTTAGCACACCCCACTAGTTTGTTATCTAATCAGATTTATTTAAAATTTTATTATTTTATATCTTTTTATTCAAATAAATAATTTCTCATTAAAAAAATATTCTAACTCCTGTAAAAACATTTGATGTCACTAAAAATTTGTTTGAAAAAAAATTCTTATCATTGTATTAATTTTCTTTTTAATTCTTTACTTTTTTTTAAGTTCAAAATTCTTCAATTCTACCAAATTGAAAAACTATTAGCTTTCAACATACAACATTTATCTCAATTCCTCTGTTTGTAAGAAAGTTTATTGTTTTTTTTTTACAATAGAAAGTTTGTTATTTATATTGTTTTTTGTTTCACTCAATTATGGCAGTAAATTGTTGGTCAACTTAATCAATTTGTATTTCTTAAAAGAAATTGAAATTAGTATTTAAATTAAAAGTTAGGGTTTGATAAAATAAAAAGATTTTTATTATCATATCAAACAATTAATACGAAACTTTTTTTTTTTAAAGGATTGATGTAAAACCAATTAATAATTATTGGTGTGTACTTACAAACTATTTAGTCATTTAAGTAATTTTATTCAAGGATAATATTAGATTTTCAAAAATATACTAAATTGGGATGTATATACGGTTTTTTAAGGGTGTAAATTTTTATTTTTTATTTTTTATTTTTTGATTTTAACATAAACAGTAGACGTAAATCCAGTTGGGTCTCCAATCTCCGTCGCCGGTGATTAAAGCCCATTTGGGTTTCCATCTCGTTGATGGAGTTGGTTCTTGACTTCTCCATCAATCGGATTTGTGATTTGGTGATGCATTGATAGAAACCCACATGTGATTTGTGAATTTGTTTGTCTGAGTGTTAGATTTTTGTTTTCGAATGTGATATTCGTGATGTGTTCTTGTGATGGATTTGAGAGAGTCGCTGTTAGTGTGCGTGCAACATGTACAACATACAGCAGACAAGAAGAATATATCTGCTAGTGAAGGACTTGATCGTGTTTGTAATAACTCATATCCATATACTGGTCTATCAATGTATGTAGCTAATGAAAAGAATGATCAAGTCCTTCATCAAAGAAGAAGAGGGTCGAGCAGATAGGCTGTTGCCCAAGTTGACGGTCAAAGAAGTCACAGATACTGATGTGTCATCATCTCCTTAATTTACCTTTCCTGATCATCAGGAGTTGGTTAGTCTCTAAATAGCTAAGTTGATATATTTACAAGAACACGTGAAATTGATGTTAGTTAGTTAGAATTCTCAGAAAACAAAATGTAAAAAAGGACTCTTGTATCTTCTTCTCTCACTCTCATAGTCATTTTATCATACACCTTTGTCTCTTCTCTATACTCTCAACTGTATTTCCCTGTTATCAGTTCTTCTTGAATTTTCACGTAGTATCAGAGCTGTTGATTAACATCGATGACTGAAAATCGATCCAACAACTCCTCTACAACAGATTTCCACAACGCTTCTTCATCGATTAAGAAGAAGATGGATTTCTCTACTTTAGCTAAAACTTTAAGTCTTAACCTCACTTTGAAACTCGATCACACAAATTACATTTACTGGAAAGCACAAGTTCTCACAGCCATTGAAGCACTAGATTTGGAAGGTTTCATCAATGGTAAGAAAACTCCTCCACCGAAGTTTGTGACAGTTCTTTCATGTGAAACAATAGAACAGCATGAAAATCCTGACTTTCTTCTCTGGAAAAAATCCAATAAACTCTTGATGAGTTGGATTTTTTCAACACTGATTCCAGGTGTTCTTGGTCAAGTTACGAACTCTAAATCTTCGTTCGAAGTGTGGTCAAAGATTGAGAGAACTTATGCTCAAAGATCCATGGCTAAAACCATGCAGCTGAAACAGCAATTACAGTCTCAAAAGAAGGGAGCTGATTCCATCGGTGATGCATTAACTGCAGCTGGAGAACGTGTGAGTGATAAAGACTTGATCACGAGTCTCTAAACTGCAGCCGGAGAAAGTGTGAGTGATATAGACTTGATCATGAGTCTTTCAAATGGAGTAGTACACGAGTATGATTCAGTGGTGACTTTAGTCCCCATTTTACAACATACAAATTAAAATCAGATCAAATTGCATTCAAAGTTGCTCGAAAGAAACGAAAACGATATTGCTTCGAAATTGCTTACAAGGAACTTTTTATTAATAATAATGAAAGATAATAAAAAATCTTTGAATTCATGCTTAAATAGACAAACAAAAACCGACTCAAATTAGGACCTCGAACACAACAAAACAAAACGTAGTGAAAATGTAAATTCCCACTAAAGGTTATTAAGATCCAAAAATACAGTCTGCAGTGTATCACAAGGTTTCTGGACAACTGATTAAGGGCTCATCAAAAAGCTTCAAAAGATAGATTAGGAGCCCAAATCCGACATTATGTACCCTTTTCACGGGATTCCGAAAGTGTACCACATCAGCTTATATGTGTTTTGGTGGTGTGTTTGCAAATTTCCAAGAGCAGTGACTGAAAACATCTGCTGTTCTTCCTCCAGCCACCTCGTTGAAGGGTATCACAGCAGAAATCTCTTGTAAATCTTCGTTTGTCAACCTCACCTTTATACTACCAGTATTGCTATCAAGATTCTTGATCTTTGTTGTTCCTGCACACAGGTTAGCTCAAGAGGATCAAAAACTATGTTGAGGAAGTATATACATTTGTTTGTTTTACGGCTATACTAATATACATCTATGTTTATCAAATTTTTGTTCTTTGCATATTCAGTTGTTGGAAATACTTGTGTTTGAGTTAATTGAGATTATGTGGAACTTAAGTTTCTAGTTTAAAGATACAGTAATTTTGGATATTTTAATATACATGGCCTGCATAGTTTTTTATTTTATTTTTTGACGGTATCTATATACCCACCTTACCTATCGAAGCGGATTTTTACTTCCTTGGTAGGATGTATACTAAGAAAAGAAGCTAGAGAAGAGAAGATGAATTTACCAGGAATTGGAACGACATCATCTCCTTGATGAAGAATCCATGAAAGTGCGAGTTGTGCAGGAGTGCATTCATGCTTTTCAGCCAGCTTTTCTACATTCCAATATATCCTTTTGTTCTTGTCAAAATTCTCTCCTGAAAACCTTGGATTTGATGCCTTCAAAAGGGAAAAGGAAGAAGAAGAAGAAGTGGCCATTAGTGGTTTGTTAGAATTTCGTGGATCACCTGTAGAGGAGATGTTCGAAAAGATTTCAATAATAGTATCCAAGTACTCTAACACATATGAGTTAACTTACCAGTAAACTGGTTGCAGGGATACTTTCCACAACTGCCCTGCCACCGAAAAACCCGCTGCCGAGAGGACTGTATGGAACTATTCCAATTCCAAGTTCCCTGCAGAAACAATCACCATATGCCATGGAAATTTTTCAATGTATCAAAAATACGGCACGAAACAAAAATGATACACTTTGGAAACCCTGAAATCATATAGAGTTGTAAGAATTAATGTAGCAGAACAAGAAATTCAAACTGTGTATTAGAAAACCTGCAAAGTGGGACTATTTCTTCTTCGATATCGCGAGTCCAGAGTGACCACTCCATTTGTATAGCAGTAATGGGATGAACTGCATTTGCCCTCCTTATAGTTTCAGGACTTGCCTCAGACAACCCAATGTACTTTATTTTTCCTTCTTCTACCAACTTTTTTAGCTCTCCCATCTAAAAAGTTAAAAAAATCAATCAGAATTCTTGGCAGATTGATAAATGTTATAAATGGCAACTATGCAGAAGCACTTACAGTGTCCTCAACAGGTACTGATGTGTCAATCCGATGCTGGTAATAGAGATCGATGTATTCAACATCCAGGCGTTTCAGGCTAGCCTCACAGCAGGATCTGACATATTCAGGGGTGCCATTTATTACAATACCTGAACTAAAATCAATTTTGACAATGCCAAATTTTGTGGCTAATTGGACTTTCTCTCGAGGCAGCTGCTTCAAAGCCTGAGAATTGAAGAAGCAGAGTTTTACAGAATCAGTTACTTGCCAAGCAAGAAATTTCGGACAGGGAAGCTTATCAAAAGCAAGTTCAAACATCATCAGGTTACATTTGTAATGTAAATTACAAAATAAACGGATGCATGTGATGTGAGGGGATTTGAACCAAAAATTCCTGGGCCAGACCAAGTTGTCTAGTAAGGGTCTGACAAATGATATAAAGCTCTCTAACGACATTTTTAGTGCGGGAATTTACCTTTCCAACCAAAATCTCATTAGCATTATTGGCTCCATAGATGTCTGATGTATCAAAGAATGTGACTCCTTGATCAAAAGCATGCTTTATGATTGATATGCCAACATCTTCAGGAACAGGATCATTGTAGCTTCCACTCAGGCCCATGCAACCAAACCCCAACTTTGACACCTTTTAAAACAACAAAAATACATATTTACAAGAAAATCTAAACGAGGAAAACAAAAAAACATGTACAAAAAAAACCCAATACTTAAAATTACCTCAAATCCTTGATTTCCCAGCTTCACTCTTGGGATCAGAATGCTTTGATCTGCAGCCATTTTTTTGATCTTCAAACTTGTTCTCTTGATACCCGCTTGAGACTTCTCTCTGATCAATAGAGAGAGAAGAAACTCAAATTTATAAGCAACCAACAATCAACAGCCATCACTGTGCTGGAATTGACAACTCAAATCTATTTTCTCTAAGGCATCCCGATTGCCTTTTTTAATAGTCAATGAGAAAATCCATCCAACATTTCTATACTAAGACTTTGGACAAATGATATTAATTAAATAAAAACATTTAAGGTCTGCCATGACGTTTGCTACCAAATTCTTGATTAGCAAGGAAATTGCAGCCATAGTCTCTCTTTCATAGAAACTAGAGAGTGACTGCCCAACAAAAATCTGCCACTTCTAAAGAGACGGACCTCAAATGCTAAACAGTTTGTGATAAGTGGGTTTGCTAATTAGCATTCTACTTCATACATATGTTAACGTTATAACTACGGAGTGGGCTTGGGCAGCTCAATGGTATTTGGTTAATTTTGAGTTTGGCTCTCCGAATTAACGGGCCTAAATAATCAAGCTAATTTAACTACTTTATGGCTTGGACTTGGACACATGCCGAATCTTTAATCAAAGGTTGCATGGAAGTACCTTTTGGCTCTTTGATTATTTTTTTTTCCTAACATCGGTTTCTGTCAGCTCCCTATTGGTGCTTGACAGGTCATTCATTGCTAAAATGTCAATGTAGCATCTATCATCTATATCATCATCTGTACTTTTGAAACTTGAACACCCCTAAAATAATTTCTTATTATGACTTCAAAATCATACTAAATTTGATCGACTTAGAAAAAAAAAAATTATAGTACAGATTTTTATTTTAAATAAATATCACAGATTTTGGTCCTCACGAGTCACTACAAGTTATTATCTTTTTTTTTTAATCTTGTAGTTTTGTGTAACGATATAAATCGGCAGGACTGATTTAATGAATTTAATTGGAAACATTATACCTTATGTTATCATATATATATATATATAATTATATATCATATATAATATAATAAATATACCTAACATTAAATATTTAAATTTTCCCTTTCAATTATTTTAAATTTTTCATATATAATTATAATATAACAATCATATTATAAAAATAGTTTCTTTTTACAAAAAAACGACATGTGTCATTGTATTTTTTTTTTATCATTTTTAATCATTTTCCCATATATTTCATTAATCTTATTCATATCATCTTCTTCTTCCTCTCTTTCTATATATTTCTTATCTCATTCTATGTATATATTTATTTATAAGTTATCAAGTGTCTATCTTTAATTTATATGATTCAATTTATATATTTATTTATTGTATTTATTCTATTCATTTCTCTTGTTTCATCTTTCTATCTCCCCCTTCTCTCTCTTTATTTTTTTATATATTAATTTATTACATCATTCTATTTATTTCACCTATTTCCTCTCCCTCTCCTCACTCTCCCTCTTGATTTTTTTATTATATATATTTATTTATTATATTCATTTGGTTCACTTCACTCATTTCATCTTCATCTTTCTCTTTCTCTTGATTTCTTTATATATATTAATTTCATCTTCCTCCCCTTCTCGTTTGAATTATTTCTCAATAAATCATTTATTTTATATTTTTGTTTAAATTCATCTCATATATATTATATTCTCTAGATTATTTTATTTGATAATTCAGAAAGTGGAGTGATGTTACTCTATGAGCTTGGAGTTTGTTGCATGCATGTACACATTTTTTTTTTTTATCTATATAATTTATTATATTGATTTCCTTATATTTTGTTTTTCTTCTTTATTTTTGGTGTTGTAGAGTTTTAATGCTATGATTTATTGTTATATATAATATAGATATGTTGATTAAGAGAATTATGCTATTTGCTGGAACCATATTATGGATCATTGAAAGTATTTTAATATTGTAATTTGTGCAAATCTTATAATGAACCATTGTAAATATTTTAATAATAATTTTGCTATTGTTGACATGTTTTTTTTTTTATCAAAATTGATAAATAATTTTAGTATTTAGTTAATGATTGGTAATTTTCTATGGTTTACATAGATTTTGATTTGTTTTGTTGTTTTTTGGTTTTATTGGCATATCGTGTCAAACCAGTCAAGGTACATGGTACCATTAGCTAGGAGTGTATTTGTCGGGTATGATTCAAAATCCTAAAAACTATCTTAATTGGTTCTTAAATATGATTTTTTATTTGTTTTTGTATATATTAATCTATGATAACATTCTTCTTTTACTTACACAATCATGTCTTCAATTGATAACAATCTTCATCTACATACAAATCGTTGTAATCATGCCTTCAATTTCCATTGTATCAGTATAAGGCTCAAAAGCCGATCATTCAGCCCGACTATCATGTCTTCAATTTTCATTGTATCAACTTATGATTCAAAAACTGATCAGTCTACATTTTAAGTTCACGTTTACGTTGATTTAGTATATATATTAAATCATTATTATTGCAATTACTGATTTTATTTTTGATGTAAATTGGTTTCTATATTTTATTCTATTTTGTATTAATTACCGAATGTTAAATTGATTGAATATTTATCTTTCGGCATTCTATGCCCATTTATTATATATATAATAATAATATTATTAATGAATATTTATCTTTTGGCTTTCTTTCTTAATATTAAATGGACATAGGATTAATATAAAGATAAATATTCATTAGTACTATGTGTAATTACACTTTTCAGTATATAAAAAAATTTAAAAACAAATAATCAAATAAATTAAACTTAACTTAGTTTTATGTTTAATTCATTGTTCATTCTTAATATTTATCCTTTTTAATATTATTATAGATATTTAAATTTTGGCATTCTTCCTATTAGACCTATGTCCATTTAGTTTTCATAATTGTTTTATTAAATATTTATCTTCCGGTATTCTTCATATTGAACATATTAATTCATGTGTCAAATTCATAATTAATGCCTATAAATATATTTTTGTAATATTATTAATATATATTTTCTTTTGGCGTTCTTCCTATTATAATAGGGAAAAATAAATAAATACTAAATTATTTAAATTTAAACACAGAAAATAACATTGTTTATTCAACAACTTCAATTCATATCTTTCATGGCATGAGTTTGGTTCTTTCTTAATACTCGAATATTAAAAGCAAACTTTAATTAAAGTTCAAAGTTACACTTCTGTTTCTCATAAAACTTGTTCAATGGTTCAATGTGACTGTTGTGAAATTGAAATATAAAAGATGAATTAGGGTTTAAAAAAATAAATATTTATCATACATATGAATATCAAAGGTTGTGATTAAATATTTTTTTTTAAAAGATTGTGATTAATTCTATTTATGTAGTATATGCTTAATAAAAATATATAATATTATTAACAAATATTTAAGTTTTTCATTTTAAATGTAATTTAACAATTTTGATCATATGATTAAATTTAAATATATTTTTTTTGTTCTCAACAAAACAATATTAATAATGAATTATGAGTTGAACATAAATCTAGCACGTGTTTTTTTTTTTTTTACATTTATCTTATATATTGGACCATATTCTATTATTCTATATTGGGGGGTCAATATCTTATGTACTCACCAATAAGCATCCGAGCATTTGTTGAAACTCCACCACCTTGTACAAATCGTCTGTTCACTGAGTTTACTTTTGCTCATCCTTTTTGAAGGGGGTAAACATTAACCCTCTTGGATGATATGTATCTAGGGAAAGGTAAATTTATCTAAAAATATAATATTATTAAGATAAATTTACCCCCTCTATAGACACATATCATTTATACGGGAGGGATAATACTCACCCATCAAGGGGTGAGCAAAAATTGACTCCTGCTCACTGCACAGTAACCGCATTTGATCACCATTCATTAACAAACACGCAATTACCCAAGTATCCAACCTCTTTTGTCATTTTCTTCAATCACATTTTCTAGTGCCTTCCAAACTAGACTATTAAAATCTTGATTAATCTTCTTGTTAGTGTTCTCGATCTCTCTTTCTATAGAAATGCAGATGTCTGCCTACAGCATATTTACGTCTCCTGTGCCTGTGGCCGGATCCGGCTACAAAAGCGTAAAACCTAACTCAAACACTTTGTTTCCCGGTAAGGATTCTATTGCATGGAGCAGGAAAACTGTCTCAAATGGTTCCAAAACTCACTGCATGAAGGTAAAGTGAGATTCATTCACTTGTCAATTAATTGTAGCTTGTACTGCTGCTTGCTGATTATATATAGTCTCACTTTGTGGTTTCAACAGACATGGAATCCAATCAATAACAAAAAGTTTGAGACACTCTCCTACCTACCACCCCTCTCTTATGACTCAATTGCAAAAGAGATTGACTACATGCTCAAAAAGGGATGGATCCCTTGCCTTGAATTTGATGAGGTGAGCTCTAGACAAAACTACACATGCCATTTCCAAATTCATCATATTACGTTATCTATCATCCCTTGTAATATAAGATTTATATTTCTGTTTTTGTGTTTTGAACAATATGTTAGGTGGGGTTTATGCATAGGGAGAACAGCAGGATGCCTGGGTATTATGATGGGAGGTATTGGACTCTCTGGAAATTACCAATGTTTGCCTGCAATGATTCCTCTCAGGTTCTCAACGAGATCGATGACTGCAAAAAAACATACCCAAATGCTTATATCCGCTGTTTGGCATTCAACAATGTCAAACAAGGTCAGTGCATGGCCTTTCTCATTCAAAATCCTTCCCTCACGTCTACCTAAAAAGCATTACGCTTTTTCTCTGTTTCTCTCTATAGCTTTTCAGTCTCTTCAAACCTGTTAACTGTAACAATAATGTTTGTTGGTTCTGTACTTATGTGCCAAGAATAAGTTGGGTGCTTTAGTTGACAGTGGTTTCTTTGGTTTATATAATCACTAAAATCACAATCTGTGTGACAGGTTTTAATCTGATTTTCTACAGGGCGAGTATGAATACCGTCTTATAAACTGAAAAGAGAAAGCTAAAATAAGCGTACAATTTACTATAGAAATACTTCAAGTATAGGCAAACAAAAGCTAGCAAGGCTATTATACAATTTTCACCCATGTTGCCACTATCCAACACATGTCACGTGTAACACTCCACCTTTGATTCCACACTAAGAAAAATGGGGGAATCCAAGGGCTACATAGGGTGGGGATCATGTCATTTGCAGTGACGTGTTGGATGGACAATTGCATAATGACACCTGTTTTTGTTTTTTTCTTTTAAGAAAATCTGATACATTAAACAGAGGAGGCAAAACACAAGGGGCTGGAGTCCGACCACAAATTCTCTCTGACAGAGGAGAAGGTCGAGGAAGCTAGATTATGCGCCAGGCATTGCCCGCTCTGGGAATGGCTTGACACTTACGGATACCAACTTCTAAGAATAAGGCCTTAATATTGTAATAACGTCTAATTATACGCAACAACTTTGCTCTCCCTTTCCTACTCAATTTCCATTCTTCTTTGCTCAACGAAAATAGGAGCATATCACTAGGTTGAAGAACTTGGTTCCAAGTAAGTGTTCTTCTTCTCATTTATTATTTTCATGTCATAGACTTTTTATCTATAGTAGGCTGTTCTAGGGTGAATTATTTATAAGAATAAGCATGTGTATGATTGATTTATATTCATTCCATTAGTATGATTTTAATCAGATATTTCGGACCATTATAGAGATGTTTGGAGATCCCCTGTTTTTACTAGACCAGCCAGATTTCGTAAAATTGTTTTGGGTTGGTTAGTCATCGTTAAAAATTATGAAAATTTATAATAAGGTATATGTACATGTCTAGTACCATTCTGTAACGTTTCATGATTTTTAAATGTGTATAAATAATGTTATGATTTTTCGAATAGACAGAGGTCAGTATTTGAATTCTGCTGGACAGTTTCGGGAACCATGAAAGATTGATATTTTTGTATGCTCTAATGACTTCGTATTGTTCTGAAAATTTCACTGGAGACCACCTTATATGTCTAGATTAACTCTACAAAATTTCGTAATTTATACATAAGTAGAAATATTTATATAAATTTTGGAATGGACATAGGTCGGATAACGACTTTGTTGGATAGATTTGTGAAAAACAAGAATATAATTAATTGTTTGGACATCCTTTGATCATAGATTAAATTGAAAATTTTACTCTAGTATTCCCTATATGTCTATATTATCGATGTCAAATTTCGTAATATTTAGAGCAATAGAGAATTAATTAGAAATCTCATCCATGGTGTGTTATGTTTTCTAATATATATATATATATAGGGTCAAGATATATTAACTCAAATTTCTGACTTAATTTTTTAACTTTAATATCTCAACCATCCATTTGTTCATGTGCTTTTTAATCCAACGGTTGAGATTGTAAATGGGTGGTTGAGATAATGAAGTCAAAAAATTGAGTTAGAAATTTGAGTTGATATAACCGGATCCATATATATATAGTAAATTCATCCATGCTTTCAAATGTTTATTTGGTAAGTGAGTAAATTCATTTATTACATATTTATGTTTCAAATTATCGAACTACTGATTTTAGCATCCTTACCATTTTATGCTATATCATATTTTGTTAAAGATTTTAAGATTGCTTTTGTAAGTATTTTATATTAAGAGGTTGTTTGTTTTTTCCATTTAAAACTTAATGGGTTTAAATTATAATCATTAAGTCGTTTTATTTATTTTTTTAAGTGGTCAAACAACTTAAAATACCAAAAAATAACTTAAAATAAAAAGTAAAAAATCATGACTTTTCAATTAATTGCAAATCACTGAATTGCATTACTTGTAATCTATAATCTTTTCTTCTGATACTATTCTCAATGTATAACATATTTCTATTTTCATCGTAATTATATATGGTATAAAAATCTATATTCTAATATATTACTCATTTTAAATAGCTTTAAAAATAAAAAAGAACACTAATCACTTCTCATGTTAGTATTTAATATCAATACTTTATTATGATATTAGAGCACGTTTATTTCATTGTATATTATTGTATTAGAGTGTTAACTAATACAATACCATGTTTGGATGGTCCCTCTGTACTGTACTAGCTAATGTGAATAGTAACTCCTAATACATCTCCAAATGTATTAGATAATACCTAGCTGAGACATGGGTTTAGACTATATTAGATTATGATGAATATTTTTTTTATCCAGAAACCTTCATCAGTTCATCTTCAACCCAAACCTCATCATCTACAAATATCATTCAACAAACAAACCCATATCCAAAATCAAAGCTTGATTCGGATCCAGAAACAAAGCCAAACAAACCAATTCATTGAAAAGAAAGAAAATCGAAACAAATAAAAACAATACCAAAACCAATTCTAGAAACCCAAGATTGAAATGAAACCCAGAAATTCATCATCAAAATTGAAAAACTGAAATCGAAAAAACGAAAAACAAAATAGAAAACCCCAATTCCAAGAACCAACATCATCAAACACCAAACCAAACACAACTCAATCTGAGATGCACAAACAAGAAATCAACCAAACACAGTAACACAACAAAAAATTAACCAAACAAACAACCCTTGCTTAACAAAGACGACGATGATGAACAAATCAAAAAGACATCGAGGAAGAGAAGAGATCCAAAGAGCTAAAAGAGATACCATTGGATTTGAAAAGTGAAACCCAGGATGCATGATTTCATGGTGGCTAGATTCGATGATGAACAAGAGAGAGAGAGAGAAAGAGAGAGAGTGTGTAACACCCAAACCATTTAGGCCCAATAAAGACCCAATTTGAAAAAAAAAGGGATAGACGTGAAATAAAAAGTGAATTGGTGACTTAGCATTAGTTGTCTGTATAGTTGACAGACAGCTGTGAGCTTAGTTAACTAGCTCACAACTTCAGTTGTGTCTTTCCATACATATATAAAAGAGGATAAACATAATCAGTTAGAAGCAGTAGAATCGAACGGAAGAAAGGAAAGAGAAGAAAGAAAAAAGGAAGAGAAGTCAGTGGAGCTCTTTTGTGATATTGTAGATTTTCGGTTGATTCTTCTTTGATTTCCAGCTTCTAATTGGATTTTGTGTGATTGTTAGGAAAAGAAGATGAATTAGGGGAACCTAGTATACTTGGTCCAAATTAAGCTTGAAGGATAAGTTGTGAGTGAAAAAGTTTTCAGTTTTGTTTTTAACTCAAATGTTTCCAGTTTTATGCTTAAGATTAATTGCCTGCAAATCATTTAAGCGTTTTATTTCTTTTGATGATTTATGGTGATTATACAAAGAACTGAGTATGTTTTATGCTTATATTAGCACTCAGAAATATTAGCTATTATTTTTTTAAGTATTGAGAAGAGATTATGAATGATTTTATAAAAGCATCATGTTTGTACCCTTTCCCAGTTATGATTATTGTTGGCTTTTGGGGCCATTCTACACGTGTATGTCAGATGAGTCGCTTTGCACGTGTATGACCAGATGTAAAAGAGTATTGAGTCGCTCTGCACGTGTATGACCAGAAGTTATTTCCGACTCTGCGTTTGCACGAAGAAATTCGACTTACGTATTGAAGATATCCCTGGGTACTAATTTGGTGCAGATTAAGATTTTATAAATTATCTTATTCTTGTTCAGAAAAGAGATGCATTCAGTTATTAAGTACGAAAGTAGATATATTATCTTTTACTATGGAAATCTTTTGACATGATGAAATGATATAGTATATATTACTGGATGCATATTGAAAAATTGTTTAGAAATGTTTTTAAAAGTTTTCATTCACTCACTGGACGTTAGCACTTATTCTTTTACTTTAAAAATATTTTTTCAGGTAACTGCTCGGTTGTGCAGACTCAGAAGTTTTGAGGTGGGCCACTCGATGACATCATGAAGCATAAAAGTCATGCATTTTATTTTTTATGTACATATATTAAGATGTGTGGTCAGCATGGTCGGCATAATTTGAGGTGTGGTTGGCCTACTCGGTCGTGGTCGGTTTCTTGCTCGACTGTGGTTGGTTTCTTACTCGACCTGGTCGGTTTTCTAGTCGGTATTTTGACTGGTTAGTTTTTAAAGGTGGTCGGTTTTTGGTCTGATTGTTCATTTTTTTTTGACAACTTTTTGTAATGAACAAAAATGACAATAAAAGACCTGCAGTCATACATTTAACATTTTATCTACATTTTTTTTTATCATGTTAGTAAAAAGTATAGTCCACAGGGCCTCCCTCGTACTTAAGAGAAGAGTCGGGGTGAGTCCTGTCAGAGAGAGAGAGAGATGGTGTTCTCCATCTGGCGGTGTTCGAGAGGAAGATAAGTGAGGGAGAGGGATTCAAGTGGAGTTAGAAAAGCTATTGATAAGACTAAAAAAAATAATCAAAAATAATAATAATGGCATTGATACAACAAAACAAAAAAACGAAAAGGATAAAAAAGTGGAGTTGGATTATTTGTTCATAAAATCTATTACTACAGTGTACAAAATCGCATCCCAAACATTGTATAATTTAATACTGTCTAATACAGAATATCACTAAACACAAGATTATACAGTCCAATACAATACAATCTAATTCAGTCTAGTACAATCTAATACTATACAATACAATACAATACAGTGTGTCAAACGAGCCCTTAGGATGATATATTTATATATTATTTTTTAGAGTGTTTTGTATGAGTTTTTCTGTTGTTCATTATTTTTTGAAAAAAACTTTTTCTTTTTTTAGTAAAAATGAAGTGTGTTTGTAATTGAAGAAGAAGATCATGATCATATGTGTTCATATATAATTATTATTATTGCATTGTTTTTATTCCATATTATATGTATAATTGTTTAGTATTAGTATAAATGTAAAATTACTTATTTTCAGACAATTTTGCTTTTAAAAAACAAATATGTTGACAATACATTCAGGTGTGAGGAAAACAAACAAACAAACAAACAAGTCATTCAAGTTTAGATTTCAGTCCCTATTCAGTCTGTAGAAAAATTCAGGACTGTTCAGTTTTCAGACAAAAATAAAAACGACCCTTAAGTGTTTTTGAACTAAATTCTTTACTTACATATTTTGAATACAATTTGATTATTGTTATTTATACTCTATTAAGATTTTTATTGTTATCTATACTAACATGCTATACAAAAATACTATTGATTTATTATATGTGAATTTATAAAACCGTTTTAGCTCATTGTTTCGTAGTTACTGTTATTACCGCATCATACGGGTATTTGTGACATACTATTGCCGCATCACATGGGTAATTATGACAAACTGTTACCACGTCACACAGATATTTATGAAATACTGTTATTGCATCACACGAGGTAATTGTGACATATGTTGCCACGTCACAAGGGTATAAGGTACTTGTGACACTATTGGAACATGAATTAATTGAAATATTGATTATACCGTATATATTGAAAAGCTATATGTTTACCGTTTATACTGAAAAGCTATAAGCTTACCGTTTTATAAAAGAAATACCGTTTATACTGAAAAGCTGAAAAGCTAAAAAGCTATATGTTTATTGTTTTATAAAAGAAATAACGTTAATACTGAAAAACTATATGTTTACTGTTTATACTGAAAAGCTATATGCTTACTGTTTTATAAAAGAATACAGGTTTATACTTTAAAGCTATAAGTTTACTGTTTTATTGATATTTAAGTACGTAAATCATATTAAATGCAAATTATGGTTTTATTAAATCATACAGTATTGTGATATTTTTTGAAAAGTTTATGAGCAAGGTTTTGAATGCAAAGGTTTTACAAAGGCTATATATTTTACATGTTATATATGAATTTATTGGCCGATTTGACGGCTCATCTATCGTCACCATCATTTTGCAGATTGAGTTCATGGATTTAGAATAGATGGGATTTGCATTAGCATATGAGAGATATATATATATAAGATTTTTATAAAAATTGTAACCAACATACGATATTATATTTTGAGTTTATGAAAACTGAATTGATTGGAATGTTTAAGTAAATGAGAGTTGACCGGATAAAACCCGTTATTAATGTGATCAATATTTGTTGGGCTCGGTGCACCTTAGCTACATTAAATATATGTAGGATATGGTATGGGCTATTGTATATGTGTGGCCTAGTATTCCTATTAGGATTAGCCATCCTATTAGGACTAGCCATCCTATTAGGACTAGCCATCCTATTAGGACTAGCCATCCTATTAGGGTTTTGAGAATCCTTTATGGGTTAGGATTCTAGGAAGTTATACTATATATAGGGGGTCCCTACTCTCACTCACAATGATCGATATAACAGAATTGTCTCCCCATTAGGCAATCTGAGGAAGGTGAGAAGAGAGTAGAAGGATCTCTATTATTTTAATTACTTTCATTGTTTTATTTTCAGGTTATTGCGTTATTATGGATTCGAGATTAAGTCTCTACGAATTGAATATTTTCCGTTGCGCTTCCAGGTACGCGTTTATTCATACTTATGCATACAATACGAAATTTAATTATATCTTTATATATAATGCTTACAATATATTGTTGGACTGTAAGGAATCGATTTATTTAATATTGTAATTACGGTCAGAATTTGAAAGGTTAGTGAAATGGATGGTATCAGATTTGTGTACTGTACTTTGGTGGATATATTGTTAATGATTCAAATTGTGAATTGAGGTTTTTGAAACTTTCGATTCACGTAACATCACGGTCTGTTAGTTTTCATATTTGGGGTGTTACAAATATCACTAACGATAAATTTAGCATCACCTAAAAAAGGATCCGATGAGTTCAGGATATATACCACATTCAAGGCATCAACTTCTAAAATTGTACAATTTAGCAATAAGAAGACCCTTACGAAGAGCAATGAATTCCCTAACCTCAGCACTAAAGGAACCAAACATGGCCTTGGAATTGGCCAAAAATTACTTTGCCACTATCATCTCTAAAGGTGGCACCAAGCCCAGTAGAAAAAAACTCTTTGAGAATGGCAATATCAGTATTGAGTTTTAACAAACTTGGAGGAGGGGCAACCCAATCTAAGGTCTTTATAGCAGTCGGAAGAGCGGGACTCGACAAAGGGCAATTTGGGTATTTCAGAATTCAGACAAAAAATGTTGGAAGTTAAACATGAGTTTATAGTAAAATATATACATGAACTCTGGAGGATTTAAATACACATTCATCTAGAGGTTTGTGTTCGTGTACTTATAGGATACATGTATTTGGAGGGTTCATGTATTTAGATTATCTATGTAGTATTTATTGTGATGCATGTATAACTAAGTTCTTTGTATTGTAGTTATGAGAGTGATCTAGAACTCTCTATTGAGTCCTATGAATAGCTTGGTGCCGTAGGCATTTGTGCAAGTGTAAGGAAAACTGAAAATACATTTAAGTGGTAGTGTGATACATATATTGTATCAGTTGAAACAGTAAATAGAATTTTTATTTCTCCTTAAATTATATTTCTTCTTATTGTGTTTGAGTGAGTTTCCACCATCAAACTTTTCCAACAAAGTGGTTGCAACGCCCAAACCATTCAGACCCAATAACGGCCTAAATTGAGAGGTTTAAAAAAATAAAAATTAAAAGAGTTGAAAAGTGATCAGGTGAGTAAGCCACCATAGTCTGTCTTGTTGACAGACAGCTGTGTGCTTGGACAACTTTAAGTTGTGTCTATCCATACACACACCTGATGTAAAACAAGTGGCTGAGTCCTACATGGCTTGGTGAGACCATCCTAAATCTAAGATTAAATGACTTTAATTGAAGGGAATCAGTGAGATCTTCAGAAGTAAAAACCTTTGGTGTTGAGGCATGTCCATTTTCGGCCAAATTCTATCATTTAGGCCCCGAAATCGCAATTCTTTCCTTTGTGGGAAATTTCCATTTTTTGTCATAAGTTGACTTTGACAAGCCAAAATCGTCTACCGTTAATTCCGGCTTGTTTATGGTCATTAGTATATTTTATTTCCGTAACTTTTGTGATTTCGCTATTTTTGACAGTTTCGCTATTTATGGTAGCTTTTGATATGTAATCTCGTTTCTTGTCCAACAATGATTCGGGTTAGGGTCTTTCATTTTAAATAGCCTTGTAAGCCGAAATGCTCAAATAGCTTATTATTCAATAAAATTTCTAAGGTTTTAACTTTATTCTGGTGGATTCCAGTTTTTCAAAAGAATTTAGACGTCAGTCTAATTCTAGTTACGTTTTTACTACGTCAATTGGTATCAGAGCACGGATTTACCGATCTCGATGTCAACTAACGGAGCAGGAGACAAAAACCCTACTGACGGTGATTGTGGGGTGGAGGCCTTATGGACAGTGGTGGAGGAACAACGACAACATTTAAGGTAGATTCGTGAACTGCTTGTCGGGATGAATCTCAACGCTAACAACAGGCAGCCGCAACCGGATAACAGAGTGTGAGCTGAGGGATTTGCCCGAGGCTAACCGGTTAACAGAGGACGTCCCCCTCGTCATCAACCTGATAGCGAGAATGACTCTGAAGACGAAGAAGATAGAGGATATGGTGTTATTCAACCAGTGAGACGATCCAAAGAACATGACGACTACCGGTTGAAGGCAGACCTTCCAAGCTTTAATGGAAATCTGCGAATAAAAGATTTTCTTGACTGGATCACCGAAGTAGAGCGGTTCTTCGAGATGATGGAGATTCCAGAAGAGAAGATGGTTAGATTTGTCTATATTAGGCTGAAAGGAGGGGCTGCAGTCTAGTGGGATCAATTACAGAAGAACCGTCAGCGACAAGGAAAGACGATTGTAAGAACCTGACGTAGAATTAAAAAGCTAATGATGGGTAGGTTTCTGCCACCAGACTATGAGCAATATTTATTCCAGTTGCTTCAAAATTGTTCGCAGGGGACCAAGTCGGTGTTTGATTACAAATCAGAATTTTTTAGGCTCTCAGAGCGAAATAATCTGAGTGAAACATAGGGGCAACGTGTAGCCAGATATCTCAACGGGTTGAGGCCCTCACTTCTAGATAAGATCGGACTGCAAGTGCTGTGGACTGTGGATGAAGCTAATAATATGGCGTTAAAGGCCGAATTGATGGAACGTAGAGTTGGAAACCCTAGTTTATGAGGAACAATCCTGAGTCATCATTCCATAACAGAGACAAGGGTGTTCAATCATCGGTTCCAGCGAACCAACCAAAAGGAGTTAATGGAGAAGAGGGTAGTAGTAGCAGTCAAACAACAGCGCCAACCAATAGAAACGTGCCTAGAAATTCGAATCCAAATCCGTATGCTAGGCCTACACCAGGAACTTGTTACAGATGTAAAAAACTTGGTCATCATTCAAATGCCTGTCCTGATCGTCGACCAGTAAATTGGGTAGAAGGATGTGAAGAAGATCCAGATGTTCCTGACTATGAAGAAGAAGGTGACTTGTATGAGGGAGCAGAATTCGCTGAAGAAGATGGTGAGCAGGTTAGTTGTGTGGTGCAACGAGTGTTTTACGCACTAAAACAAGAGAACCTCAGTCAGCGTAACAATATATTTCGATCTTGCTGCACAATCAATCAGAAAGTCTGTGACCTGATCGTGAACAGTGAAAGTTGTGAGAACTTTGTCACAAAGAGGTTGGTGGAACATCTGAAGTTGCCAACCGAGAAACATCCCAATCCATATACAATTGGCTGGATCAAGAAGGGACCGACAGTAAAGGTAACTGATATTTGTCGTGTTCCTATTTCTATTGGTAAGATATATAAAGAGAATGTAGTTTGTGATGTGATTGATATGGATGCTAGCCATGTATTGTTGGGTCGGCCATGGAAATATGATGTTGATATTACTTATAAGGGTTGAGATAACACTTATTTATTTACTTGGGGGTCACATAAAATTGCTATGGCTTCTTCCAAATGTCAGACAGTGCCTAACAAGCCCTCTGTAGTGGAGAAGCAGTCTTTTCTAACTGTGACCGGATTCGACACAGAATTTGTGACAGTTGTTAATAATGCACAGGAGATCTATGCTTTAATGGTTAAATCTCTTGTGGTAGAAGAGAAAGAAACATCGGCCGTAACTGTTCCTGAGAAAATACATCCGTTGCTAGAACAATTCAGGGACATTACTTCAAAAGATTTGCCCAACAACTTACCGCCATTAAGAGACATTCAGCACCATATAGATCTTATACCTGGGGCGAGTTTGCCCAATCTGTCACATTACTGGATGAGTCCAAAGGAGAATGAGATTCTGCGGGAGAAAATAGAAGAATTATCGTAGAAGGGTTTCATACGCGAAAGCATGAGCCCGTGTGCAGTTCCTGCATTGCTGACACCAAAGAAGGATGGGAGTTAGGGGTATATGCATGGACAGTCGAGCTATCAACAAGATAACCGTCAAGTACCAATTCCCTGATTCCCCGCTTAGATGACATGTTGGATCAACTGGAGGGTTCAAAGCTGCTTTCGAAGATTGATCTACGTAGTGGGTATCACCAAATTCGGGTCAGACCTGGGGATGAATAGAAAACGGCGTTCAAAAGCAAGGATGGTTTGTATGAGTGGTTGGTCATACCCTTCAGTTTATCAAATGCACCCAGTACTTTCATGCGAGTGATGAATCAGGTATTGAGGCCTTTTGTGGGAAAGTTTGTTGTGGTTTATTTCGACGACATTCTTCTTTATAGTAAGACTGAAGAAGAGCATGTTGAGCAGTTACGAAAGGTGTTAAAAGTTTTACCAGAAAATCAAATGTTTCTTAATCTGAAGAAATGCAGTTTTATGACCAACAGCTTGTTATTTTTGGGTTACGTGGTGAGTTCAGAAGGAATTCATGTGGACGAAGAGAAGGTGCGAGCAATTCGAGAATGGCCTGCGTCGAAAACCGTAAGTGAAGTTTGTAGCTTTCATGGCTTAGCTACTTTCTATCACTGGTTTATTTGAAATTTCAGCACTGTCATGGAACCGATAATAGAATGCATGAAGAAGGGTAGGTTTCAGTAGGGAGAAGAAGCAGAGATGAGTTTTGCGTTAATCAAGGAGAAATTGTGTACTGCACCAGTACTGGCTCTACCCAGTTTTGAGAAGATTTTTGAAGTGGAGTGCGATGCTAGTGGGGTGGGAATTGGAGCTGTGCTGTCCCAAGAAAAGCGACCAGTAGCTTTCTTTAGTGAGAAATTAAGTGAAGCTCGCCAGAAGTGGAGTACTTATGATCAGGAGTTTTACGCAGTGGTCCGAGCCTTGAAGCACTGGGAATATTACCTAGTACAGAGGGAGTTTGTATTGTACACCGACCATCAAGCTTTGAAGTTTATCAACAGTCAGAAGAACTTAGACAACATGCATGTCAGGAAGGCCACTTCCCTTCAGAAATTTCCTTTTGCTATCAAGCACAAATCAGGGGTTCTGAACCGAGTTACTGATGCATTGAGCCGCCGTGCCACCCTGCTCGTAACCCTAGCTCATGAGATTGTTGGGTTTGATTCTCTGAAAGAGTTGTATGAAGAGGATGAGGATTTCAAGGAAATCTGGTCCAAGTGTATTGAAAAACAGCCTATCAGTGATTTTCATGAAAATGATGGGTATCTGTTTCGTGGCAATCGTTTGTGTATTCCCCGAACATCTCTACGGGAGAAATTAATCAGAGACTTGCACGGTGGTGGATTAAGTGGACACTTGGGACGAGACAAAACGGTGGCTAGCTTGGAGGAACGGTATTTCTGACCACAACTGAAATGAGATGTTGGGGAATTTTGTACAGAGATGTTACACTTGTCAGGTGTCTAAAGGTCAGTCACAAAATACTAGTCTTTATATGCCTTTACCTGTTCCTAACAATATCTGGGAGGACTTGTCTATGGATTTTGTGTTGAGACTACCCCGTACCCAGCGAGAAGTAGATTCGGTTTTCATGGTGGTTGACAGGTTTTCAAAAATGGCTCACTTTATCCCTTGCCGGAAGACCTCTGATGCTTCGCACATAGCCCGACTATTTTTCAGAGAAGTGGTCCGACTACATGGGGTACTGCAGTCAATTACCTTTGATCGTGACACGAAATTCCTTAGCTACTTTTGGCTGACCTTATGGAAAATGTTCAATACATATCTGAAACGAAGTACTACTGCTCACCCAGAAACTGATGGACAAACGAAAGTGACGAATAGAACCTTGGGAAATCTGGTTCGTTGCGTTTGCGGAGATAAGCCGAAACAGTGGGATCATGCATTGCCTCAAGTTGAGTTTGCCTACAATAGTGTTGTACATAGTGCCACGGGAAAATCTCCTTTTGCTGTGACATATGTGTCACCACCGAAGCACACTGTGGATTTAATTCATTTATCAAAGGGTCCGGGAGTTAGTGTTGTTGTAGAAAACATGGCTACTCAGGCTCAAGCGGTGCAAGTGGAGGTGAGACAGAAATTGGAAGAAACCAATGTGAAATACAAGGCAGCTGCAGACAAGCATAGGCGTCGGAAGATGTTGAGGAGGGCGACTCAGTAATGGTCTTCTTGCACAAAGAAAGGTTCCCAGTTGGGACTTATAACAAACTGAAGCCCAAGAAGTATGGTCCGTATCAGATTCTGAAAAAGATTAATGATAATGCATATGTGATCGACCTGCCTGAGACCATCGGAATTTCCAATACCTTCAATGTTGCTGATTTGTTCCAGTATCATGCAGAAGAGCCTTTTTATCCTGAGCCTAACTCGAGGTCGAGTTCTTTGCAAGTAGAGAGGACTGATGTAGAACAAGTGGCTGAGTTCTACATGGCTTGGTGGGACCATCCTAAATATAAGATTAAATGACCTTAATTGAAGGGAATCAGCGAGATCTTCAGAAGTCAAAACCTTCGGTGTTGAGGCACGTCCATTTTTGGCCAAATTCCATCATTTAGGCCCCGAAATCGCAATTCTTTCCTTTGTGGGAAATTTCCATTTTTTGTCATAAGTTGACTTTGACAAGCCAGAATCGTCTACCGTTAATTCCGGCTTGTTTATGGTCGTTAGTATATTTTATTTCCGTAACTTTTGTGATTTCGCTATTTTTAGCAGTTTCGCTATTTATGGCAGCTTTTGATATGTAATCCCGTTTCTTGTCCAACAAGGATTCAGGTTAGGGTCTTTCGCTTTAAATAGCCTTGTAAGCAGAAAGGCTCAAATAGCTTATTATTCAATAAAATTTCTAAGGTTTTAACTTTATTCTTGTGGATTCCAGTTTTTCAAAAGAATTTAGACGTCGGTCTAATTATAGTTACGTTTTCACTGCGTCACACACATATAAATACACACACACACACACATACACATACACACACACACACACACACACACACACACACACACACACACACACACACACACACATATATATATATATATATATATATATATATATTGGAGGATAAACATGATATTAGAGCAAGAAAGCAGTATAATCGAGTGGAAGAAAGGAAAGAGACGGAAGAAAAGGGAAAAGAGGTCAATGGAGTTTCTCATGATATTTTAGATTTTTAGTTGATTCATCTTTGAATTCCACAGTTTCTAATTAGATTTTGTGCGATTGTTAGAGAAAGAAGACGAAGTAGAGGAACCTAGCATACTTGGTCCGAATTAAGCTTGAAACCTAGGTTGTGAGTGAAAAAGTTTTCATTTCTGTTTTTAACTCAAAAGTTTCCAGTTTTATGCTTAAAATTAATTGTCTGCAAATCATTTAAGCGTTTTATTTCTTTTGATGATTTATGGTGATTATACTGAGAACTGAAAGTATGTTTTATGCTCATATTAGTACTCAAAATATTAGTTATATTACTTTTATAAATATTGAGAGAGAGATTATGATTGATTTTATAAAAGCACAATGTCTGTACCCTTCCCCAGTTATGGTTATTGTTGGCTTTTGGGGCCGTTCTACACATGTGTATGTTAGATGAGTCGCTCTGCATGTGTATGACAGATGTTAAGAGTATTGAGTCGCTCTGCGCATGTATGATAGAAGTTATTCCTAACTCTGTGTATGAGCGAAGTAATTCAGCGTACGTATTGAAGATATCTCTGGGTACTAATTTGGTGCAGATTAAAATTTTATAAATTATCTTATTCTTGTTCAAAAAAGAGATATATATCAGTTTATTAAATACGAAAGTAGATATATTATCTTTAACTACTATGAAATTATTTGGCATTATACAGTAATATTTAGTATGTATTATTGAATGCATATAGAAAAAGTTGTTCAGAAGAAAACTTATGTTTTTAAAGTTTTCATTCACTCACTCGGTGTTAACGCTCATCCTTTTACTTTTAAAATATTTTTCCAGGAAGCTGCTCAGTTGTACGGACCATTCAATTTTGAGGTGGACAACTCGATGATATCCCCATGAAGCATAAGAATCATACATTTTGACTTTTATGTTCATATTCTGAGATGCATGGTCAGACATGGTCGAAACATGGTCGGAACGTACTCGGATTTCCTACTCGGACTTCCTACTCGGATTTCTACTCGGATTTCTAGTCTTTTTTTTTAATTGTAGTCGGATTTTGAATGAGTTTTTGTAATGAATGAAAATGACAATAAAAGACTTGCAGTTATGTACATTTTGTATTCTACATTATAAATATGTTTAAGAGCAAGTATTTGCAATGGAATTTTAGTCAAAATTCTTTTACCATTTTAGTAAAAAGCTCATATCACAGGGACTCCCTCGTACTCAAGAGAGGAGTCATAGTGGGTCCTGTCAATGGTATTAGAGCTTGTGTTAATATAGAGGAGTGAATAAAAAAATATGGCTACTAATAACTTGGTTCCTTTCCAAGTTCCTCGACTCACTAAATAAAATTTTAGCAATTGGTGTATCCGTATGAAGGACTTACTTGGCTCACAAGATGTATGGGAGATTGTTGACAAAGAATACATGAAACTTGAGAACGAAGCTTTCTTGAATCAAACGCAAAAGGATGCTTTATGTAATACAAGGAAAAAGGATCAAAAGGCTCTCACCATAATTCATCAAGCTATTGATGATGGAACTTTTGAGAAGATCTCCGGCACAGCTACTGCAAGACAAGCGTGGTAGATTTTGGAGAACAACTTCAAAGGCGTTGAACAAGTCAAGAAAGTGCGGTTTTAAACATTGAGAGGCGAGTATGAAGCCTTGCATATGAACAAATCTGAAACAGTTTCAAATTATGTTACAAGAGTTTTGAAAGTTGTGAATGAAATGAAGAGATATGGTGAGACGGTGAATGGCAACCAAGTTGTTGAAAAGATCCTTCGTTCATTGGATGAAAAATTTAATTTTATCATTGTAGCTATTAAATAATCAAAAGATTTCAGTACGATGACAGTTGATCAACTCTTGGGTTCTTTACAAGCCCATGAAGAAAAGTTGTTGAAGAAGAAGAAAAATATGACGGAGTGGTTGCTATAAACAAATCTACAACTAAATAGAAAAGAGGATCATCAAGACAAAAGTCAAAGCGATCGTGGTTGATGTCGAAGCTGAGGTAGAGGCTGTAGACGTGGAAATTCTTAAGGTCGAGGAAGACGAGGAAATTATGGTCAAAGAAAAAATGAAGATGACAGTAGCAACCAACATTCTAATTGGAAGACAAAGCTACTCAAGGCCTTACAGAAGACAACATGATGACATGAGGTATGAAAAAAGCCAAGTTGACTGTTATAATTGTCATAAATTTGGCCACTACTTTTAAGAATGTAGAAACAGAGTTGAAGAAAATCTCAACTACACTGAAGAGGAGAACAAAAGTAGTGATTCAAACTACTTTTAGCATGCAAAGCCGAAGAAGCATGGTATACTTGGTAACTTGATAGCGGCACAAGTAATCATATGAGCGGGTGCAAATCGATGTTTGTTGAACTGGATGAATTTGTGAGAGCTGATATTACCTTTGGAGATGCAACAAAAATTCCTATGAAAGGGAAAGGTAATATTTTAATTCGCTTGAAAAACTGAAATCATGAATTTATTTCTAATGTTTATTATGTTCCAAATATGAAGAATAATATTTTGAGCTTAGGGCAATTACTAGAGAAAGACTATAATATTTTAATGAATGATTATAGTTTTTCAATTAGAGATCGAAAAGGAAACTTAATTGTCAAAGTACTAATGAAAAAAAAAACAGAATGTTTTTGTTAAACATTCAAACTAATGTTGCTAGATGTCTGAAGTCTTGTTTGAAAGATTCTTCTTAGGCATGACATTTAAGGCTTGGACATTTAAATTTTGGTGGCATGAGATTGATGGCAAAGAAGAACATGGTGAATGGATTGCTTTACATTAAGCATCCAAATTAGTTTTGTGAAAGATGTCTTTTTGGCAAACAATCAATACAAAGTTTTTCGAAGGAGTCTTTTTCAAGAGTAAAGGAGTCGATGGAGCTTGTTTATACAGATCTTTGTGGGCTGACCAAACCAAGTTCTTTCAGTAATAATAATTATTTTATGTTGTTTATTGATGATTTTAGTCGAAAAACTTGAAAGAAAAATCAAAGGTGTTTGATGTATTTAAAAAATTCAAAGCTTTTGTTGAAAAAGAAAGTGGTTATTTCATAAAAGCTTTGAGGTCTGACAGAGGGGGAGAATTCACTCCAAAAGAATTCAAAGATTTCTGTCAAAGGAATGGAATTTGTCGTCCTTTAACTTTTCCATGGATGATAACTCCCTTTTATACACTTGGTGTAACCTCCATTTCCTATCAATTTCGTTTGTTTTTCGAGTATAAATCGACTACTTAACGGTTTAATTGAGCTTGTGCAGATTCATAAACTTACAAGGGTATTTTGGTAAAATAATAAAGAATTTAAGGCCATATTTGAAATTTCTAAAGCCTAATCGAAGAACGGTCGTAGTACAAGCGCTCTACGAACAACAACCCTTCAAGAGCGACCCAAGATCAGTAGGTGGGCGCTGTACATACGCCCTACGTATATCGACCACCACAAGCGACTTCAGATCAGTAGGTGGGCGTTGTACAAGCACCCTACGTACAACGCCCATCCAAGAGCGCTCGCAGTCCAGTAAGTTGGCGCTGTACAAACGCCCTACGTACAGTTCCCAAGCATTCCACATTAGCTCTGGCTTAGGTTTTCGTGCCCTAATTTCCAAACATATAAATACCCTATTTTAGGTCGTTAGGAGACACCTCTACCATAACCCTTCAGCTCAAAACTCTCCTATTACAATCCAAAACCTCAAAAACACCAACTTTCACCCAAATCTTTCACTAAATCATCCAATACCTTCACCAAATCACCCAAAACCTTTATAAAAACCACCATCTAAACTTAAATCTCACCTTACCAACCACTAGAGCCCCCATCTTCTCACCCAACAAAACCACCAAAACCACATCTTGGAGCAAGAGGAGTCAATGAGAGAAGAAGACTAATACATCCAAGCAAGAAAACAAAAGTTCTTCATTTAGTTTACTCTTTCGCTTTCTCTCTTTATTATTATTTGTATAAGACTCATGGCTTGTATTTATCTCTTATATTATATGGTCATTTCTTATATTATGAACTAAATCCATCTTGGATAAGGCTAAGATGAAACCTTTACCATGTATTGCTAATAAAGACCATCACTTTATTTATATTGCTTGTGTTTATGTATATGTGTTTCTTGTTTTACTTAGCAGTGAGTGTTTAGCTAGAACTTAGTGTCTCTTTGGTTGTTGTGTGATGTACCGAAAGGAGAAGCACACAATGTGCTCGATGAAATACATGATAGAGGTCTAGTAAGGTAGAAATACTCAAGGCTAGTCTCTAGGACTCACTTAGTGAACCACTAAACCTAATGAACTTGTGTGCATTTCGGATGACCATCGAGAGATAGGTTATTCATGCATAAAAATATTGTTGCTATTATTCGAGAGAGTGGAGACTAATAAAGGGTTCACAATTCTACATTTGCACTTGCATAATTTATCCTTAATGGTGTGTCTATAAATTGGTGAGAATTGGTTAAGTGGATTCAAGGTCTTAGCCTAGTTTTTTGATAGAAATACAACCACTTGTTTGTGTGTGACTTTGCCTTGCCTACTTGTTTATTTAAGTTTCATTAATTGCATTGTTGTAGTAGTCTAATTTAATTGGTGTTAGTAGTATAATTTAGTCATCAAATATTTACTTGTCTAAATAGTAGTCAATTAATCAATTGTGGTAATCAATTCATCAATCCTGGTGGAACGAACTTTATTATCATTGTACTACTCCCACGGCTTCGTATTATTGCGGATGCTCATTTTAGAGTGATCAATGGACACCTCAGCAAAACAATGTTGCCGAAAGACAAAACAAATCCATCCTCAATATGGTGCGGAGTAGGTTGAGGAGTAAGAAGATGCCGAAAGAATTTTGGGCACAAGCTGTTGAGTGTGTTGTGTACTTGTCCAACAAATGTCCCACTAGAAGCTTGTGGAATGTGACACCTCAACAAGCGTGGAGCGGAAGGAAGCCGAGTGTTGCTTATTTGAAGATATTTGAGAGCATGATATCTGCTCATGTACTAGATTAAAAGTGATCAAAGCCTGATGATAAAAGTGAGAAATTTGTTTTCATCTGCTATAATTCAAGTTCTAAAGGCTACAAGTTGTACAATTCAATCAAAGTGAGAATTGTGTTAAGTAGAGATGTTTTTATTTATTTATGAAGAAGCTACATGAGATTGGAATACTCAAGAAGAAGATTACTCTTTCTTTCCTTTTTTTTTTAAAGAAAGCAATGATGAACAGGGTGAAGAACTTCAAGAGCCTATAACTCCACCATCTCCCAATCATGTGGAATCATCTTCATCATCAGAAGAAAGTCCTTCTACAAGACCACGCCGACCAAGAAGTCTTAGAGAGATTTATGATGCAACCGAGGAATTAAATAATCTCACCTCATTTTGCCTTTTTGCAGATAGTGAACCAATTGATTTTGCATAAGCTTCTCGAGATAAAAAATTGGTAAAGGGGATGCATGAGGAAATTCTAGCATTTAAAAAGAACAATACATGGGAACTTTCTGCTCTTCCCAAAGGACAAAAAACAATTGGAGTCAAGTGGGTGTTTAAGATAAGAAGAATGTTGAAGGAAATGTGGAGTGATACAAAGCGAGATTAGTCACAAAAGGATATGCTCAACGTCGGGGTGTAAACTATGAGGAGGTGTTTGCTCCTATTGCTTGCATGATAACCATAAGGTTGATGATCTCACTAGCAGTCCAGAACAAATGGAAGATTTATCAGATGGACGTCAAATCAAATTTCTTGAATGGATACTTGGAAGAAGAATTGTATCTGGAGCAACCTCTTGGATGTGTTGTGAAAGACTAAGAAGATAAATTCTTGAAATTGAAGAAGGCTTTGTACGGTTTAAAGCAAGCTCCAAGAACCTGGAATAGCAGAATAGACAAGTATTTCCACCAGAATGTCTATGTGAAATGTCCACACGAACAAGCTCTTTAATCCAAAACTAACAAAAATGGAGACATTTTGCTTGTTTGCTTGTACGTGGATGATTTAATTTTTATAAGGAATAATCTAAGTATGTTTGAAGAATTCAAGAAGTGATGATTCGAGGGTTGGAGATGACAGATATTGGGCTCATGTCATATTATGTTGGCATTGAGGTGAAGTAGATGGAGGATAGCATTTTTATTTCTCAAGAACGATATGCCAAAGATGTACTTGAGAAGTTCAACATGATCGATTTCAAATCAGTACCAACTCCTGTCGAGACTGGAATCAAGTTGTCAAAATATGAAAAAGGTGAAGCTGTTGATCCAACATATTTTAAAAGTTTGGTAGGAAGTTTGAGATATTTGATCTGCATTAGGTCAAATATTCTTTTGGGGGTTGGATTAGTGAGTCGTTACATGGAGTCTCCTACAACTACTCATTTAAAGGCGATAAAAAGAATTATCCGTTATCTTAAAGGTACACTTGATTATGGGTTATTTTATTTTTATTCTAATGATTTCAAGCTTGAAGGCTATTGTGACAGTGATTGGGATGGACGGATTTGTGTTTTTTATGGGAGAGACAACATTCACATGGAGTTACAAAAATCAACCCATTGTGACCTTGTCTACTTGTGCAGCTAAATATATTGCAGACACATCTTGCACCTATCATGCAATATTGTTGAAAAATATGCTCAAAGAGATTGAAATGATGCATGGGAATGCAACAGAAATTAATGTGGAAAACAAGTCAGCTATTGCTTTGTCAAAGAATCCCGTGTTCCATGACCGAAGTAAGCATCTTGATACGAGGTTTCATTTCATTAGAGATAGCATTTTAAAAAAGGAGATCCATGTGAAATATGTGAAGACAGAAGACCAAATTGCATATATTTTCACCAAGCCTATCAAAGTTGATGCTTTTAGCAAGTTGAAAACTTTGCTCAGTGTCTACAGGAAATCATGTTTAAGGGGGGATGTTAGAAGTTAAACATAAATTTATAGTAAAATATATACATGAACCTTGAAGGATTTAAATACACATTCATCTAGAGGTTTGTGCTCACGTACTTGGAGAATTCATGTATTTGGAGAGTTCATGTATTTAGATTATCTATGTAGTATTTAATGTGATATATGTATGAATAAGTTCTTTGTAGTGTAGTTGAGAGTGATCTAGAACTCTCCATTGAGTCCTATAAGTAGCTTGGTGCTGTAGGCATTTAAGTAAGTGTGAGGAAAACTGAAAATACATTTAAGTGATGGTGTGATACAATTATTGTATCAGTTGAAAGAGTTAATAGAATATTTATTCCTCCTCAAATTTTCTTTCTGCATATTGTGTTTGAGTGAGTTTCCACCATCAAAGTTTTCCAACAGAAAATTATCTGTCCAACCCACTAACCAGTATTTCACAAAGATTATCAAAGAAATTATCATTTATCAACACGGGAACTACCTAAACCTTCTTGGCCTTACCACAACAAAACAGACGTGGCCTCTAGACTCCATCCCTAGACCACATCTAACACACACAGGATGGGATACCACTTTCCTTTCCACAGGTTACCCGGGATGGGAAGGCATTAAAGCAGACTCAAAAAAAAAAAACTCACGTTGGGAGACAAATGCGGAGACCGTAGGGAAGTCCACCATTTACAGATCATTGAAGAATTAGAGATCGGTTTTTTTATCTTCTCCTAAAGAGCAAGGCAATAACCAATCTTCACCGAGTGTATACCTTTCTCTCAAAGTGCCAAGAAAGACAATCTTGCCCACCTTTCCAGCTAACACGGATGGACAAGATAGCTTCCTTATCGACAGAGAGAAAAAATTGGTCCAGCTTTTCTATATCCCAGCCACGACAATTTCTGTCCAAGAATGCAGCCACACGCAAATCTGATCCGGGATCGAAAGTGATTGTTTTGAAAGTGCTAGGTCATGGAATCAACTAATCTTTGAAGACTCGAATATTGTTGCCATCCCCCACTTTCCACCGCAGGCCCTTTAAGAGCAAAGATCTCCCCCAAATTAAACTCCTCCAAATGTGGGAGCAACCCCGAATTAGAAGATGCTTGGAGGAAATCATCTTTCTTAAAATATTTTGCTTTTAACAGTTGCGCAGTGCAGCTAGAGAGTCTGGACAGGTCAATAGGCACCAAACTTGTACAATTTGTATAAGCTAGTTAACTTGGTAAGTTGCTTGTTATCGTGTAATAAATATTTCTATTCAAGTATCATTCACATCAGGGATTAATTAGAAGAGTTTGGTTTATATTTGCAATGTAATAAAAAAATAATCATTAATGTTAGACAATCCAAAAATTTAGTCTAGATTTCAACCAAAATGATGTGCCATGTAGTTCTTTCAGTAACCACATCATCCAATGTTATATATTAATGATGACAACTCATTAATTTGTCACATCATTTAGATTGAAATTTGAGTCGTATAATATTACTCTAAAATAATATAATTTTAAAAAATTAATATAATCCTAAAGTTTAAAAGATAAAAGGAACCTTATTGGTGAAATTGATGTTGGTGCACCTCTTATGATTATGCATATTTATACTTTAGTGTCTAGAGGAAAACCAAATTAAAGATAATTATAGTTGTTAAGAGATAAATGATGAGTTTAGGTCCACATAATTGGGATATATATATTTGGTGGACTGTAAGTAGGGTTGACTCAGACTATAACCGGATTAAAAAAAGTTTTATAACACAAAAATCATATATATTAAATATATATTAGATTTTTTTCTTAAAATATTGTTTTTAATTATTTATACCGGATATGTTCTTAAAGTTTTTTGGTTTGAAAATATAAAAATTATGACTCTAATTAATTTTCTCAATCAGTTCGTTTTTATTTTTCGATTAATGAAGATTAATGAAATTTTATAGTATTGATGAAGTTTTATTATTATTAATTTTTTTATATACTTTTGTTTTAGCCAACCATATCAAAAAGTTATGGTTTCACACCCGTATCTCTCTCCATCCACACACACATATATATATATATATATATATACACATATATATATATATATATATATATATATACAACTCCTTTAACAAATATTTCCATTATCACTTCCTTATGGTTCAAGAATATTATTATTTTTTTTTCTAGATTTTTATAGTGAAACAAAGTAGGTTTTTATCTTCTTTCGAGTCTTTTTTTAGCAAAACACTTTAATGATTTGAAAACTTTAATGATTATAGCATACCACATATACTATTGTATTGATAATCACATTATTTAACATAATTCTCAAATCTGTGAATACCATAACAATAGACAAAATTAATAATGTTTTTTAGCATAAGTTATTTCATAGAAATTAGAGTATAATATTGCATATAATTAAAATATATTTGTAGGTGTACATTTTTCTTTTAACTAAGGTGGTGTGTATTCTCTTTTTATAGGACGTTTGAGTCGTACTGTGCAAAATTTTCAAGCATGTTTAGATAATGTTGTGAGAGTAAATATTTTAGGTTATGAGAGTAGATATCTAAACTGTATATGTAATACTTGATCTCGGTGGGTTCTAACAAACTCCTTATCCGTTTAGAGTCGGATTTCAAACAATTATGGTACTTTTTAAAGATGCAATGTTGGATTCCATGTAATTTTTCATCTCTCTTATTCAGTTATTCATATTTTGGTATGACATCATTACATCAAATTGTTACCAATTATTAATTATTATAATTTCATTTTACTCCGTTACCATAAAATTATAATACTACCCTCTTTTTTATCATCTTCGTTAATCAATTTACGATCTCGAACTTCTCACTCCACAATCACTAATCTTAACACAATTTCCTTCACTTATCTCTCAACGGTTGAAGAAATGTGTTTTTAGAATATATTCTTAATGGGTTTTTGTGCTTTTAAATAAATGCTGAATCTATTTTTTTTTGGAAAAAAATCGAAGAAAACAAGATTCGGTAACGATTACCATTTGATTGCTCTAGCTATCAATTACTCGATATGTAACCACCCTAACTGTATATATATATATATGTGTGTGTGTGCGTTTTTCATTTTTTTTTAGCTATTACAATATTTCAGGATCGAGGGAAGAGATAAGAGAATATAACTCCGACCCACAACCTCATGGATGTAGGTGCGAGAGGCTTATTACCAAATCAATCTTATCTAGTCTATTTTTTTTTTTATTTAACCAATCCATTTTGGACATATATCTCAAGCTAAATTGCTCATGATCCTTCATGTTTGCTTTTAGCAGCTCCTATAAATTCTCAAAATACAGAAAACAGCAATTCCACATAACAAGTAATGCTAGCTAATACAAAGACTATGAAGCAGTTTTATGTAACATTATCCATTAGTCCCCATTTTACAACATACAAAGATCGGATTACATTCAAAGTTGCTCGAATGAATCGAAAGCGATTAAGAAAGTTGAATTCATTACAAAAATTGCTTAAAAGGAATTTTTTATTAATAATAATAATAGATAACAAAAGGTCTTTGAACTCCACTTAGGACGTCGAAATTTACCCAGAAGACAAATTTGAGTTATTGAAAATTCTAAAATAAGAATTTTCCTAAACGAAGGCAAAAAAACAAAACGCATTGAAAATCTAAATTTCTACTAAAAATTATTAAGACCTAAATACAGTCTGCAGTGCATCACAGGGGTTTCTAGATTGATTAAGGGCGCTTTAAAAAGCTTCCAACAGATGGATTATGAGTCCAAATCCGACATTGTTTGCCCTTTTCACGGGCTCCCAAAAGTGTCCCACATAACTTTATATATGTTTTGGTGGTGTGTTGGCAAAC
This sequence comes from Dipteronia dyeriana, assembly GCA_032871835.1. Lineage (NCBI taxonomy): Eukaryota > Viridiplantae > Streptophyta > Magnoliopsida > Sapindales > Sapindaceae > Dipteronia > Dipteronia dyeriana. Next base: position 20,037,462 of record CM065302.1, read on the forward strand.
TTCCAAGAGCAGTGAATGAAAACATATGTCGTTCTTCCTCCAGCCACCTCGTTGAAGGGTATCACAGCAGACATCTCTCGTAAATCTTCATTTGTCAACTTCATCTTTATACAACCAGTATTGTTACCAAGATTCTTGATCTTTGTTGTTCCTGCACACAAGTTAGATCAAGAGGATCAAAAATTATATTAATTAGAAAATATGTACACAGTTAGTAAGCGGTTAACAAGGAAATAAATAGACACTGTCACCAAAATTTTCAAAAAATTGGACACGTGATATTTTCATCGAAATTGATATTTACTTCCTTGGTAGAATGCATACTAAGAAAAGAAAGAAAGAGAAGAGAAGATGAATTCACCGGGAATTGGAACAACGTCATCTCCTTGATGAAGAATCCATGCAAGTGCAGGTTGTGTAGGAGTGCATCCATGCTTTTCAGCCAGCTTTTCTATCTTCCAATATAATATTTTGTTCTTGTCAAAATTCTCTCCTGTAAACCTTGGAAGTGATAGCTTCAAAACCATATATAAAAAAAAAGGACAAGCATTAGTGGATTGTTAACTTGAGCAAAACATGTTAACTATCTGTTGAGATTTGATTAAAGTACAGACAGTTGATTGGTTTAGTATTTCGACGAACACCTCTCCTGTAGAGGAGAATTTCGAAACTTTTCAAAAGATTCCAACAGTAGTATTTAAACACTCTTATAAGTTAAAATACCAGAAAACTGTTTGCTGGAATACTTTCCACAACTGCCCTGCCATCGAAAAACCCCTTTCCGAGAGGACTGTATGGAAATATTCCAATTCCAAGTTCCCTGCAGAGAATCACCATATGCCATGGGCATTTTTCAATGTTTCAGGTTACAAAAATACAACACGAAACGAAAATGATACACTTTGTAAGAATTAATGAAGCAGAACAAGAAATTCAAACTCTAGATTGTATAAGCTTGATTTGGATATCAAATTAGAAACCTGCAAAGCGGGACTATTTCTTCTTCGATTTCTCGAGTCCAGAGCTACCACTCCATTTGTATAGCCACAATGGGATGAACTGCATTTGCCCTCCTTATAGTATCAGGACTTGCCTCAGACAAACCAATGTACTTTATTTTTCCTTCTTCTACCAACTTTTTTAGCTCTCCCATCTAAAAAGTTGAAAAAAAGCACATTATTAGCTTAATTTTGAACTTCAATTTTACATCCCAAATGTGTATAGTTGACAAGGAAAAAATGTACATCAGAAGTACACTTGACAGATTGATAAATGTTAATAGCAAGATCTGCAGAAGCACTTACAGTGTCCTCAATAGGTACAGATGTGTCAATCCGATGCTGATAATAGAGATCAATGTATTTGACATCCAGGCGTTTGAGGCTAGCCTCACAGCAGGATCTGACATATTCAGGGGTGCCATTTATTACATACTTGAACACAAACCAAATTTGACAATACCAAATTTTGTGGCTAATTGAACTTTCTCTCACGGTAGCTGCTTCAAAGCCTGAGAATTGAAGAAGCAGAGTTTTAAAGAATCAGTTACTTGCCAAGCAAGAAATTTCAGACATGGAAGCTTATCAAAGCTAGTTCAATCATTTTAATGTTACATTTGTAAGTAACCAACATGGAAACATATGCACGTGGGGGATTCGAACCCAGGATTCTGGGGTCAAATCAATCTGTCTGTAAGGGTTCGACAAATGATATAAAGTTCTGTAACAAACATTTTTAGTGCAGGAATTTACCTTTCCAACCAAAATCTCATTAGCATTATTTGCTCCATAGATGTCTGATGTGTCAAAGAATGTGATTCCATGATCAAATGCATGCTTGATGATTGATATGCCAACATCTTTAGGAACAGGATCATTGTATATTTGACTTTGAACTTTCTCAGAAAAGTTACAGAGAAAATTAATGAGAAAATTTGGAATGTAACTAACTGAATTTTCTAGAGAATATTATTGAGAAGAAAAGCATGAACTACTTGGATTGTAACTGACTACTTATATATATATATATATATACCCAGCTCACACGGTGTATTGGCATAAAACAGAATTGCTGACTAGTAGAATGAGCTGGCAATCGATTCTGCCTAAATCATTTCTTGGAGTTTATATTGAGTACAACTCCTCACACTACCTTATTCTGGTACACTATTGTTTAATCACCATCAACAACTATTGGTTGATTAATATCACTAACATTCCCCCTCAAACTCAAAGGGGAGTCTTGCCCTTTAAGTTTGTTTCGCAAGTAATGAAACCAAGGAGTAGGCAGCGGTTTAGTGAACACATCTGTTGTTTGATCAATAGAGGGAACATGGTTTACAATGATTTCTTTCTGCTATACTTTATCCCTCACAAAATATAAGTCAAGTTCTATATGCTTCGTCCTTACGTGAAGTGCAGGATTGCTAGACATAGCAACTGTACTCTAATTGTCCTACCATATTGTTGGAGGTCTAGATTGTTGAACATGAAGCTCAGACAATAAAGATTTCAACCATGTGATTGCTGCCACTACGGTTGCTAGGCTTCTATATTCAACCTATGTGGAGGACCTAGAGATAGTGTGTTGCTTCTTTGCACTCCAAGTAACAAGATTGGGTCTAAGGAATACACAAAAGCCTATTGTAGACTTTCTGTCATCTGGATTAGATGCCCAATCCGCATCTGAAAAGCCTGTCAAGTTAAGAGCTGATGAAGTTCTAGTAGGTTTAATAAATTGTAGGCCAAAGGTTGAAGTTCCTTTGAGATATCGTAGGATCCTCTTTACGGCTTTCCAATGTTCATCCATAGGTGACTGCATGAACTGACATACCTTATTAACAGAGTATGCAATGTCGGGTCTCGCAATGGTTACATATTGTAAACCTCCCACTATGCTTCTATACTCAGTTACTTTATCAATAGGGCATCCTTTATAGGCTGACAATTGACTACTAGCAGTGGACACCATTGGAGATGGGAAAGGTCTAGTTGTCAACATTCATGCCTTCTTGAGTAAGTCTAGGATGTATTTATGTTGAGACAAATGTATGCCTTCAGCAGTACGTTGCACTTCAACACCAAGAAAATAGTTTAACAGTCCTAGATCTTTCAATGCAAAAGTATCATGCAGCTTTGTAACTAGACTATTGACTTCTTTAATATTGTCTCCCGTGATGATTATATCATCTACGTAGATAAGAATGTAGATTGAGTTGTCCTTTTATACTGAATGAAGAGGGAACTATCAGCCTTTGATTCTTCAAATCCAAACTGAATTAAAGCATGTCTGAATTTTTCAAACCAGCTCTAAGTGCTTGCTTCAAGCTGTATAGAGCCTTATGTAATTTGCATACAAGTTGAGGATTACCTGACTCAAACCTGGCGGTTGACTCATGAAGACATCCTCTTCAATTTCGCCATTAAGAAAGAAGTTATTAACGTCAAGTTGTCTCAAGCTCCAGCCTTTTGTCATAACAATAGAAAGAATAACTCTCACAGCGGAAGGCTTGATCACAGGATTGAAAGTCTCTGTGAAATCAAAGCTAGCAATCTGATGAAAGCCTTTTTCTATTAGACGGGCTTTGTACTTCTTTAGTGAACCATCAGGATTCCTCTTCACTTTGAATACCCATTTACATCCAATAACCTCCTTCCTAGGGGAGGATACATCAAACTCCATGTCTTATTTTTCTACAAGGCTTGAAACTCGTCATTCATGGCAGTTAACCATTTGAGATGTGCAAGAGCAGCCTGAATAGATGTAGATTCACTTTCTTCAATTTCTACAAGCCAAAGTTTAGGTTTATAAATCCATCTTTTGTTCAAGTCACCATGGGATGCTTATTAATTGGAGAGTGTGATGTATGTGTAGACTGACTTTCAAGTTCTTGAGACTGACTTGCTGTTGTCACACTATGTGGAACAGAAGATAAGTCTGCAGCAATAAAATCATTGTGATCTGCTACTGATTGTGTATGTTGAGAGGAAGATAATTGAATGTCAGTAAAGATGCTAGCTTGTTGTGAGTATCTAGCTTGATCTGGTGCTAAAGGACCATTGGAATGTTGTATACTATGAGGAAAAAGAGCAGTTTTTGTTGCAGATAAATTTTGTGTAGCATCAGATGTATGTGTAACTCTGAACGGGAAGTTGTGCTCATCGAATGTAGCATGTCTTACCATAAAAATTCTATCTAATTTATCAAGGCATTTGTATCCTTTATGTTCTGCACTGTAACCTAAAAAGATACTGGGGGAGCTTCTAAATTGAAGCTTATTGGTATTGTAAGGCCTTAAATATGGATAACAAAGGCAACCAAATACTCTTAGACTCTTATAGTCTGGTTTCTTATCATTCAACATCTCATATGGAGACTTATCCTTCAACATAGGTGATGGCATCCTATTGATGAGATACATAGCTGACAAAAAAAGCTTCATCCCAATACATCAGAGGCAAAGAGGCATGAGCTAACATACTTAACCCTGTTTCTACTAGGTGTTTATGCTTCCTTTCCACTATGCCATTTTGTTCATGTGTATATGGACAGCTATGTCGAAAGATAATTCCACAGTCCTTCAATAGAGATTTAAAAGGCATAAATTCTTTCCCATAATCAGTTTGTAAAACTTTAATCTTTGAGGCATATTGTAATTATAATAACTTCTTAAACTGGGCAAACGCTTGATAGACTTCACCTTTAGTTTTAAGCAAACAAATCCAACTATTTCGTGAATAAACATCAACAAAACTGACATAGTATTTAAAACCTTGTGAAGAGACAATGGGTGAAGGACCTCAAACATCAGCTACAATGAGTTCTAAAGGAGATTTATAAACAGTTCTTGAGTCAGAAAATGGCGGTTTGTGTGACTTTCCAAGTTGACATGCATCACAAAAGAAAGGACCGATATTTGATTGAAAAGGTATCTTACATTTATTCAGAACCATTTTTACAACTGATGAGGAGGGGTGACCCAACCTCTTGTGCCAGAGATGCAAAACTGAATTTCTACTTTCAGTAGCAATATTCACAATACTAAAGGCATATTTATTTTGTAAAGTTGACAAAGTTTTCTGAGCTGGATTTTCAAGGGTATTAGAGTTGGAACAAGACTGTTGACGATCAAAGGCATATAAGCCATTCTTAAATGCCTATTGAAGAAACACCTTCTTCGAAAATTGATCCTTCACTTGACAAATATGAGGATGAAACTCAATAAAACTTTGTTGTCTCTCACAAATTTGGAAACTCTAAGAAGATTTTTGGTAATTTGTGGAATGTGTAAAATATTTTTAAGTAAAAAGGTGTGTTTGTCTATCTCAAAAGCATTTGTACCAGTTAAAGAAATGTTCAAACCTGTACCATTGCCAACGTAGACCTTTTCCTTGCCTTGATACTCAGTTTTATGCATCAAGTTGTTTCCATCAGGTGTGCAGTGGTTTGTTGCACCGCTATCAGGGTACCACATTGGATCAATAAGAGTTTCTGGTGTGGTAATCATAGCCCACATTTGTCCATTGCTTTCTCCTCCAGTGTTGGCTACATTATGCATGCTACTTGTGACCTGAAAAGTCTGATCGAAACAGTAATAACATATCTGAGTTGTGTGCCCCAACCTGTAGCATATTTGACATTAAGACCGGTTATTATTGTTATTATACCTTCCTCTGCCTCTACCTTTACGTCCACCACCTGTTTGATTATTTCCATTTCTTCCATTTGCATTGAAACCTTGTTTGTTTCCTCTGCCAAACACTTGTTGATTACCACTAGAACCTTAATGACCATGTTCATTCCCTTTCTTATTTACTACCATATTGATTTTCAGTAATTCAACTTGTGTGTGTTGCTGAATCCGAGCTTCATGAGTCAACATTAAAGCTGTTATTTCAGGCATTGAATAACAACCTCGAATAGAGGTAATTGGAATTACAAACGAGTCATACTCTTTCCCTAAGCCTCCAAGCACATACATAATCTTGTCTTCCTTTGTCATCACATATCCTGTGTATGACAAAGCATCAATAATACTCTTCTTTTTCAACAGGTATTCAGTCATTGAAGATCCTCCTTTCTTCAATGTTTGGAGTTGAAGTTTGAGCTGCATCACATTAGCTCTTGACTTAGAAGAGAAAAATTTCTCCATTGCAATCCAGGCTTGGCAAGATGTTGTACAACCTACTGGATGAGTTAAAATCTCTTGACTAATTGACGAAAGTAACCAGCACAACAAAATCTGATCCTATTGCTCCCAATTTAGGTCATCATCATTGATAGATCCGTATGGATTCTTAGACACAGGTGATGATTTTGAAGGATCGATAAAATCTTAGAGTCGATTACCTTTTATTGTTGCATGTACTTGTTGTTGCCATAACAAGAAGTTGCGGTGAAGCTTGACAGTGAGCTCCAACTTTAATGGCAGCAAAGGTTTAGAGTTGTTAGTAGAGAGTTGAGAAACTTGAGGTCCTCTTGAAGAAGAAGTGGAAATCGCGGTATTCTGCTCTGATACCATATTTGACTTTGAACTTTCTCAGGAAAGTTACAGAGAAAATTAATGAGGAAATTTGGAATGTAACTAATTGAATTTTCTAGAGAATATTATTGAGAAGAAAAGCATGAATTACTTGGATTGTAACTGACTATATATATATACCAGTCTAGACTAATGTAGTAGAATGAGCTGGCAATTGTTTCCCGCCTAAATCATTTCTTAGAGTTTATATTGAGTACAACTCCTCACACTACCTTATTCTGGTACACTGTTTTTTAATCACCATCAACAGTTATTGGTTGATTAATATCACTGACATTGTAGTTTCCACTCAGGGCCATGCAACTAAACCTCAACTTTTACACCTTTTAAAACAACAATACATATTTACAAGAAAATCTAACTAAGAAAAACAAAACACGGGTAAAAATTAAATCTCAGATTCGAGTTGTTGTCACTACAATTTATATATAAAAAATAAAACATTTAGAAAAAAAATCCAAAACCTAATTACCCTAAACCCTTGATTTCCCAGCTTCACTCTTGGGTAGTGGTGTAAAAATGGGCCGGCCGATGACAGGCCGGTCCGGCCGGCCCAGGAAGTTCACAGGCCTTTTTGGGAACGGCCCGTGAAGGAATAGGGTCAGGCCGCGGCCTGGCCCTGGACGGGCCCCGTGCCAGGCCGCTGGGAGGAGGCCCGGCAGGCCAATCTGGCGTGCCAGACCTGGCGGACCGATCCGCAGGTCCGTTCGGCCCAATTTTTTTATTATTTTTTTTCAAAAATCCTCCAACGGTTGGAATTGATTTCTAGCCGTTGGAGGAAACAAAAATTACCAAAACCCCCCCTAAAATCTTTTAAATTACATTTTGACCCTCAAATTAAATTTTTCTATAAATACTTCCATCCATTTCATTTTCCATTAACTCTCTCTATCATTCTTTCAATCTCTCATTCTCTCAAATCTCAATATCTAATATATTCTTCAATTCTCTAAACTTTTTCATTCAATTTGGTTATTACTCTCTCTACAAAATTCTCTACGTTTTCCACCAACACACCAAATTTTAAAGGTACAATTTTGTTATTACTTTTGGTCTAACATATTCTCATAGTAAATTTATATGTTTATGTTTAGATTTGAGTTACTTAATGAAAACATTATCTATTTAGTTAGTTAGTTTATCAATTTTTGGGCTTTAATGTTAATATTATTTGTTTAGTTTATTAAGATTTTTAAGTTAAGTAGTAATTTTAATATTTGTTATTAATAAATTTAGAAAGTTAATTTGTATTACTGAAATTACTTTTTGTAATAAGTAAATGATGAATGTTAAGTGTAATAATTACGTTTGATATTGTTTTTTTCATAAATTAAAATTTTTCATTTGTAGATTATGTTAGTAAATTTAAGAGTAGTGGTTCAAATCATCAATTTTATGTTAGTTTATTATGTTAGTAAATTTATCAATTTTATTTGTAGTAGTGAACTAGTGAATTTAAAATTTTATGTTAGTAGATTATGATTTTTTTGTTTATTTAATTTGTTTTTTAAGTAAATAAATTATTGTAAGTGTCGTATTAGTTCTAGTAATTATTGTTAGTAAATTAAGATTATTGTTAGTAAATATTGATTTTTAATTTGACTATTAACTACTATAGTGCTCATATTTTTATTCAGATAATGGATCCTAACCAGCAGCCTTATTTTCCGAACGGTTTGAATATGCTTAACGATGAATTTGATATTTCAGAACCGACCCATACTCAAGCGGGACCTTCTGGTTCCGGCGTTACACCAACATCACGTCCCAGAAAATTAACATCAGATGTGTGGCAATGTTTTAACATAGTGACACTCCCAAATGGGACGTCTGGCCTCAGAGCTAAATGTAAGTTTTGCCATAAGAATTATGCTACAAGTACGGAAGGAACCGGACATTTGAGACGGCATATGCACAAATGTATGCCTGCACATGGACAGGTAGATACTACAACCCAGACACAACTTCAACAGCACCCAGACGGGTCCATTACAACGTGGCAGTTCGACGTCATGCATGCTAGAGAGTGCTTGGCACGATACATTGCACAAACTGATCAACCGATCAGTATTGGTGAGAGTCCATTTAATAAAGAATTAATCACATCTGCATATAACCCCCAATATGAACCTGTTTCTAGAACCACCACTAGAAATGATTTGATACGATTGTTTGAAACCGAAAAGGATGACTTAGTTGCTGAAATACAACATGTAAGTGTCTCTGTTGCATTAACTTCTGATATTTGGAATGCATGTTCCAAACAGGACTATTTATGTGTCACGGGACACTATTTAGATTCTGATTGGAGGATAACAAAAAGAATTTTTGGTTTTCGTCCTATGGATTTTGCACATACTCAGAAAACATTTTTAATGTCATAATGGAAGTTTTAGAAACTTATGAAATCACGCATCACATTCTTTCAATCACATTTGATAATGCATCTGTAAATACTAGCTCTATTGCATTGTTTGTTGTAAGAAATATCCCACAAGATGGAGGTTATTTCTTCCATCAACGGTGTGCATGTCATATTATAAATTTAGTTGTACAGACTGGTTTAAAGCAGGTAAGTGACCAAATAGATCGCATCAGAGATGCCATTTCTTGGATTTGCAGTTCTAATCCTAAACGGTCTCAAACCCCGACAATTCTAAACTGATATGCCGGTAAGATGGAACTCTACTTATTTAATGTTGTAAAATTGTTTGGAATATGATACAACCATTACATATTTTTATAACATGAAACTGACCGAAACAGGACAACTTAGTCCAAAATTACTTACCTCAGACGATTGGTATGTGGCAAAGATTTTTGTTTAATTTTTAAAGATTTTTTACAATACCACTGTAACTCTTTCCGGGGTATATTACCCCACATCTTCCCAGGAAATCCATCAGATAGTGGAAATGTCTGAACTGTTAAATAGTTATAGAGAAGATGAACATCTAGGCGCTGCAGTTGTTGTCATGGAGACAAAGTTGAAAAAATATTGGACTAACATTCCCCTACTTTATGCCTTAAGTGCTATAATAGATCTCAGGGTTAAATTATCTGGTTTAGAAGTTTTTCTTGAGTTTATTGGTATTAATTTGTCAATAGATTATTCAGAACAAATTACTGACATTCGAACCAAGTTGTTCGAGATTTTTCGTATTTATGAGACCAGGTTTGGCAACATTGACATCCCCCAATCAATACGACCGGAGACAGAGCCGAAGCAAACAAGTTGGAGCCTTCTGAAACGATGAAAAAAAGACAAATCAGCAAGTACTTCTTCAGGGCAAAGATCTAGCCCATCTTCTTGTACCGAACTTATTAGGTACCTTGAAGCACAGTTCGATGATGTTGAAGACAAGGAAGAGTTTGATTTGTTGTTATGGTGGAAGACCTATACGTACATGTATCCAGTTCTATCACACTTAGCACGTGACGTACTGGTTATTCTAATGTCAACGGTGTCTTCAAAACAAGCTTTCAGCACCAGTGGACGCATAATTGAACTAAGAAGAAGCTGTTTGTCTCCAGAGATGGTGGAGGTATTAACATGCCTTCGGGATTAGGAGCATGCTAAAAAAAGGTTACAAAATCTAACTGTAGATAAAGAACTTAATCTAAATTTCGACAATCTATATATTGATGACCCTTCAGGTAGTGGCCAGGGCCAGAACTAGGTTATACTTTTACATATGTATTTATTATTTACTTGTAAGTTGTAAAACGGTTGCACTCTTTTTCCTTTACCAAGTTTTTATCCCACTGGATTTTTCTTGGTAAGGTTTTTAATGAGGCAATCATGTAGATATGTATTACTGAATTCCATAAGTGAAAAATAAATAAATAATTAAAAAATTGTTCATTCTCTTTATTCATTTCAAATCCTAATAATTGTTCGTTCTCTTTATTCATTTTAAATTCTAAACCCTTAACCATAAACTATAAATCCTAAACCTTATACCCTAAATCCAAAAAAACGTAATTTGAAAAAAAAATTGGACCAAAAACTAACCCGCCGGACCAGACCCGCCAGAGGGGCCCGGCGGGCCGGCCTGGCACGGCACACAGGCACGGCCCGCCTGAGGCAGGCCGGCATGCCGTGCCGGGCCTGCTTCTCCGGAAACAGACTTGGCCAGGCCGGCCCGCGACACCGTCGCATGCCAGGCCCAGCCAGGCCTGTTTCCAGAAATGGACTGGCCAGGCCGTCCGTAATGGGCCGGGCCAGTCCATTTTTACACCACTACTCTTGGGATCAGGATGCTTTGATGATCTGCAGCTATTTTTTTTATCTTCAAACCTGTTCTTCCTTTCTCTGTTCTCTTGATACCCAATTGAGACTTAAACTCAGTCGAGAGTGAGAGACTGATAGGCAACTCAAATTTATAAGCAACCAGCAGCACATCAGTATGCTTATATATAATATTTATTATTTTCTTGGAAGCACCCTTGCCTTTGAATAGAGTCTCAGTGAGGAAATTTATCAAACAGTTCTAAACTGAGACTTTGGACACATATTAATTAAATAAAAGCAGGTGAAGTCTGCCATGAAGTTTTCTGCTGGCACCATATCCAATAATCCAAAGCATGCCATCATAAAAATTAAATCATACCATGATGGAAATTTTAAAGGGTTGATGTCTTCACGAGCAAAGAAATAATTGCAAACTCCACTGACTCTCTCTCTCCGATAGAAATTGACAGCCCAACAAATTAAATTCTGCCATTTCTAAGACAAAATCACTTAAAGTTTCTAATGTTAAACTTTGTATGTTGAAGGCTAAATTATGTATCAGTCTCAAAGATGGAGAAGGATTCAGGCTATGAGTTGTTAAAATTTTTAGGTGTTAATTTTGTGGAACTTGCACTTACTTAATCGTTTGAGTAATGTTAGATGTTCTATTTTTTTTTTTCCCTATTCGGTAATAAAAGATGTGGTACGTGAGGTGTCAACATCTTATAAATTATAAGATTACGTGATAACTGATGTAATGTTAACACCTCACGTACCATATCATTTGGGACAAAATTTATAATGTCTAGTATTACTCTAATAGGTTTTTTCAAGCTTTTGATTATGACTTATTTCAGAAAATTTAGTTTGATATGTATTTTTTTTCTTTCGAATTTACTCTCTCGTGATAATTTATTTTATGTTTCATCCTCTAGGGGATTCCTAATTTTGCGACTCTCAACCATTTATAAAAGAGATAAAATCATAACTTTCTTTTTAATTTTATTAAGAGAAAGAGAAAGAAGAAACAAATTGAAGTCAAGACATTCTCACCGTTACTTTACTTTATTAAAAATTAAGTTATTAATTTAGTACTGATCCTACTAAATCTGTCAAAAAAAAGGACTATATCCATATATTATCACTCAAGGTAATTCCGAGATTTCTGTGTAGCTGTAAAGGTTTCAAACAGACCGGGCCGGACCAAGTTGCATATTTTTTTTTAAGGCTCAATCGGTCTTGAGTACCAACTGGGCCTTCAAAGTTTTTGTTAGGCCTGACTTTTCTCATAAGGTCTGTCTAGTGCGGGCTTGGGGGACTGACCCACTTGAGCCCAGCCCAACTCCTCCACAAGCCTGACCCTTTGTGTTCACGGGCCTCAATAGATAAACCCAGCTCACTTGATCATAAGGCTTAAATATGGGCCGGACCCTTAATTTGAGATTCGGATACTGATCGGGATCAGGCCAGCCAACTCACAGCTCTATCATTGTATGGAAGCACCTTTTAGCTCTTATGATTTTATCCAATTTTGGTTTCTGTCAGCTTCCTTGTTGTTTGATAGGTCATTGATAATGTCAATGTGGCATCAATCATATATCATCATCACTCTCCATATTTGAAACATGAACACCCCAAAAATAATTTATGTCTTTCTTTGTCGGTTGTCACGATCTACTTTGTATTCTTCATTTCATGGATTTTACTTGATTCATCGGTTTTATACAAACATATTTTGTCCATAATTCAAAATGCATATACTTATTTAAATGAGACCAAAATTTATATGTAAAGTGAGACGTGACAATTCGAATATCATTTACGTTAAGATTAATCAGAAGAGTTTGGTTTACTTGCAATGAAATAAAAGAATGTAATTAAAAATTAATATAATAATAAAGTTTTTTTTTTCCGATCATAGATAATCCTATAGTTAAAAAGATAAAAGGAACCTTATTGGTGAAATTGATGTTGGTGCACCTCTTATGATTATGCGTATGTATACTTTAGTGTACGTCTAATGGAAAGCCAAAGATAATTATAGTTGCTAAGAGATAAATGATGAGTTTAGGTGCACATAATTGGGAGACATATATATAAATTAATTAATTATAACTCCTTTGACAAAGATCTCCATTATCACTTCCTTAGGGTTCAAGAGTAAGGTTTTTTTTAATGAAACAAAGTAGTTAACATTTTTTTTTAGAAAAAAAAAACTTTAATAATTTGAAACCTTTAATGATTACAACATACCAGATATACTATTAATTGTAATGATAATCACATTATTTAACATAATCCTCTCAAATAATTATGACAACCATTACAATAATAGACAATGTTAATAATGTTTTATCATAAACTATTTATTAGAAATTAGGATCTGATATCGCGTATAATTAAAATATATTTGTTGGTGTATGTCTTTCTTAATTTAAATGGTATGCATTAAACCTAACATGTTTGTATTGAGGTGTTTTGAGTCTAACTACATACATTTTACAGGTATATATAAAAAAATTTCTTTTTAATGTTGATAGGGTACATATCTTCTTATTATGGGAGTAATATCTGAATAGTACCGTCAGCACATATAGTACTTGATCTAGATAAATTTTGACAAACTTCTGATTTATTTGGTATCGAATTTCAAATAATTGTTGGCACTCTTTTAGAGAAGTGACGTTGGATCCCATATAATTTTCATATCTTATTATTTTCGGAATGACATCAACGATAGTAATATACCGCCATGACCATTTGCATTCATATTAGGTCATACATTTTTTTTTTATGTTCAATAGAAAAGGACCTTACAAATATTTATATATATATTATACAAAAAATAAAACAACATAATTTAATTAGCTTTACGCTGATTGATTCACATGCAATACTCAATATGTATCTCGATTATTATATAGATAGATTTAGCTGAATAAAAAAAATGCAATCAGCAGTAGTATTAGAAGTTAAATGTTGAGAATCTGAACAGATGAACGTAGATAAGATATGTTTAATAATCACAACATAACAAATAATAACAACTATAGCAGAAAATAAGATAAGAGAAAATCAAACCAATCGCACATAACATAAGATTTATATGGAAAACCCTAAATCAAGGAAAAAACCATGGGCCATTAAGACGATAGAGAAAGTTCCACTATGTGATAAATTATTACAACCATATACTCTAAGATTTTCTCTCATAACCCAAACCCTAAACAAACAAGCCTTACCGAGCCCCCCAAACTCATAACCGAGCTTACATCATAGCTCTCAGCTCACAATGCTTGCCGGGTCCTCCTCCGAGTACACCCTCGCCTGAATATCTCCTAGGTCTCCCTTTAATTTCACCCATGGATCTCCCTCTTGATCCCCAGATATTCCCCGAATCCCTCCTCAGATATTCTAAGGGGTCTCCCTTCGGATCCATCCACTCTCTGATGTTACATGTGTTCTTTTACTCTCTACACTCAATAAATAAATATTGCATGTATTTGTACTAGAGTACTAGGGATGTTTGAGACCTACAAGCTAGGATTCTTCACACACAAGATTTCCTGTTCCACGTAAAGTCTTTCTCTTTTACGCACAAAACTTTCTTGTTCAGCACGAAGACAAACTCTTTCGTTTAATTTTTTTTTGTTTCCATTATGCACTATAACTTTCCAAAAGAAATAACTTCCTTTTCCACTGAAGATTTTCCGTTTCACGTGTGCTTATGATTGACTACAGTTTGGGTTGTGGTTGGCTAGCCACACCTTACAATGTTACAAGTCCCCTAGAATTGACCACTTCGTAAATTGCGATCCATAAACAACGTTTTAGAAAACCGTAGGAAATCGTTGTCCCACCGCTGTCCCTACCGTTGTCCCTCCCACATCGCTTTTGATAGTGTTATTCTCTGGGATTGGATCGATGTGGGAACCGATGTCCAATTTCGTAGTGTTTCCCACATCGGTTTTCTTCAGTCTTCGTTTCTTCGTTTCTTATGTTCTTCTTGGTTTTCAAACCCCTCTCAACCACCATCTCCAATTTCTAAGCGTTTTTCATTTATACAGGAAGTTTCACATCAGTTGAGTCTTGTTTGGTTCATACTGAGTTCACCTTAAAATACAAGTCAAAACATAACAATAAGATCATAATTTGAATAATAAGAGTACTTAATGAGATAAAAAAAATGCACTTCGAGTGCTTTTGGAGAAAGAGACTAATCACTAAAATAGGTTGGTTTTTTTTTTCAAAAGAAAAGAAAGAAAAAAGAAAAGACTCTTTCTAAATAACAAAATCATTACTAATTAAATACATTTGATGAATGCTTTTAACAAAAAGCACTATTGTTTAAAGTTTTTTTTACCTAAATACCCGACCCCTATACTATATACAACATTTCACATGTAGTAGATGTCCTATCCTCTAAATTAATGTA
This sequence comes from Dipteronia dyeriana, assembly GCA_032871835.1. Classification (NCBI taxonomy): domain Eukaryota; kingdom Viridiplantae; phylum Streptophyta; class Magnoliopsida; order Sapindales; family Sapindaceae; genus Dipteronia; species Dipteronia dyeriana. The sequence continues at coordinate 20,052,672 of CM065302.1, forward strand.
GGTTTAAACAAAGTACCAAAAATATACACCAATTTTGATATAAGAGAGTTGTGCACCTCTCCTTTCATATTAATAATAGGAGTTCGAGTCTCACCTTGCTCCTAAAAGACAATTGTAAAGATACCTCTTGTAGGTTGTGAAGTAGGTATTTGAACCTCTAAAATCTTTGTTTGCACACAAATTAGAAATTTAGTTTTTGCTGGAAAGGGATCTTAATCCCCCTCTCCCACTTAAGGAATTAAGCTATTTTTTCTTGATTTCATTTCCAATGGAACTTAGATCAAGTAATGCTATTTTGTCTAAATTTAATGCTCAAATGATATGAAAACATTATAATCTATTCATTTGAATCATAAAAATCTAATACAATTTAAATGAATTGATTATAGTGATGCCACATCATTTGGACACCATATTTATGCATCAAATTTGAGCAAAGTAGTATTATTGACTTAGATTTCCTTTCATTTCCATTCCAAGTTAGTAAGCGAATCTCTTATGGTTTTAATACAGGTAGACCATGTTGATTTCAAAAACCTTATGAAATTCGTTGGCGTTTGGTTGAGGTAATCAAAATAATGTGATTCATAGGAAAGTTAAAAACAATAATGTGTTTCCTGGAAAACTTGTATACATGTGTTTGGTTGTGCATGAGAATATTGAAAGACTGTCGTTTTGTATTGAAAATCCTTTCCAAAAACAAAATTTATAAACCACAATAATGCTTTAAAAAGTGTAAAAACAAGTAAGGTGGCGAGTCGGGTATCGTCCACAGGGATCGATGGCTAGCAATGATCAAATTGAGAACTCCAATTCTAGTTATGTGATAAAAACAAGTAAAATGTTTGGTTTGGAAAATTTGATTGTCTAAAGCTATGCTCACAGTTGAACTAATTAAATAAGTTAAACTAAATACAACTAAGTTAGCAAGAAAATGGTTGTGTAAAAGATGATGGTGAGACTAAGAAATTGATGGATCCAATAAGCAAATAATGGGCATGCAAATCACTCTGATGAATGTTCATAAATCTATTGTAACCAACTTAGGGTTTATAATATTGGTTGTATATTCCTCATGAGTGACCAACCTTGGGTGTATAGTGTTGGCCACACTCTTGAGATTTTCCATGAATGCACATCTACCTATTATGGGTCAAAGTCTCTTTAAAATATGATCAACCTAGGGTGTATAGTGTTGATCCTTAACCTCTCACTAATGAGCAATCTATGGTGTATAGCGTTAGCCACTAACTTGAGATTAGATAAAAATTGAGATTATTAACACCGTATTTCACTTGAGGGGTGTACTCATGATCAACCCTTCCATTTAATAGAGTCTTAGAAAACAAGTAGGATATATACCAAGTTTATTACTCAAATAAATTCTTCAACCAATTTGCAAAGAGAGTGATGTATAATCAAAGACAAACCAATTAAAGAAAGTAATTAATCCAAAGAATTAAACACAATTGATATATTAATAAAAGAAATAGAGTTCAATACATGTCCAACGTTCACAATGTCTCACGCCCTTAGTGGGATGTCTATTACAAGATAAAAACTAAGAGAAGGGAATAAAAGAAAACCCATGAGTGGATCCTTTTTCTTCAAGCTCTAATTCAATCTCATAGTTGCTTTGTGAGTAGAAATCCAAGAAATGGTATATGGACTTTTAGATTTTGGTGGGGGAGTTAATTCAAAGAATGGTGCATTGGTGTGGACCAGTGTAGTCCTTAAAGTGCACGGGTATGGTCACCTACGCAATCCCCGTGCACTGTCAATTGTATTTCTTTTAAGAGCCTCTCGCGGGTCCTTTTTCTAACTTGCTCTGGTATGGACCCGCGATGGGATCAGCACACTTTGCCCTTTCCTTGAACATTATACCCTTTCACGCTCGAAAATCCTGCTTTGCATATCTAACACCCGAAATACATTGAATGTTTGAAATCACCGGAAAAGAACCTATTAGACACAAAAATGCCTACGAAAACGAGACAAAGAACATGGAATTGATGGCCAAAATATAGTACAATTTTGACATGATCAAATATTATGTCAAATTCCCGGGAATATTAAGTAATATTGTTTTGTTGTATATGAGATTTTTTTTTAATCTTTTGAATCAATTTTGAATTGTTTTTTTTTTCATTTTTCCAAAATTACATAAAAATAATAATATTTATTTTTAAAAAATGAGACTTATCATATAATAAATAATTTTGAAATTAAAAAAAATACAAAGTACTTTATTCTTAAAAAACAAATTAAAATCAAACTAATTTAAAAATAAAAAAAATTCTTTTTAAAACGTATTAACCCTCCATTGGAGGGCCCGCAGACCTCCATCAGAGGTCGCAACCTCCATTGGAGGTAATAGAGATCTCCGATGGCAGTCACAAACAAACAAAAAATAGAAAGAGAAGAAGAAGAAGAAAATAGAAGAGGAAAAAATAGAAGAAAAAAAAATCATAAACAAAAAAAAAATAGAAAGAGAAGAAGAAGGAAATAGAAGATGATGAAAAAATTTGTAGGAAAAAAATCACAAACTAGAAAAAAAAAATAGAAAGAGAAAAGAAGAAAATAGAAGAGAAGGAAAGAATAGAAGAAAAAAGAGAGTAGAAAAACGAAGAAGAAGAAAATAATTGAAGAAAGAATAATAATAATTTGTTTTTTTTTTAATGAGAGTGAGTTTCATAATGGGAATTAGATAGAGGGTAATGTGAAACCCACATATTGGGATGAGTTTCACATTACCATATCGGAAGGTAATGTGATTCCTATGAAATTCATTTTTTAAGGTTTGAAAAAACTCAAACATGAGAATACTATCAAATTCTCATTCCTATACAAATATTACCATATACCAAATGGTCAAAATCTCTCCAAATTTATTAAAAGTTCAATACAGAATAAATCATAGATGAACTAATTTAATATATATAGTAGAGTACTTGAAATTTACACATAAAAAGGAGCAGAAAGTCGAAATCAGAAACATGTATGGTTTGATAAAAGTAAGCATGTCAATTTTGTTAATAGCCAAAGTCGGTTGGGATCACTTTACAGACTAATGTTCCAAAAGGATACCTAATCCATGCTTATAGTCTTTGATTATTGCATCTCATGATGTGTGACTTACCACCAATCATAAAGCAGAAGAAGTTGCAAGCATTTTTTTTAGAAAAATAGGTTTGTTAATTTGCTTTTGTTCCAAAAAGTAACATATTGCATGTCACCATCACATAAAACATAACTATATATAATGGAAGTTATTATAAACTGTGCACTAAATTAAACACAAAAATTGATACATCCCTACATCAGCTGCTTGAGCTGCTCAAGTGGCATACTGATACGTCTCTCCCTTCCGCATTAATAGTGAAGATCAGTTCATATCACATCATATGTATTTTATAAATATATTATATGTTGTGCTTGATCTTGATTAACATATATTATTTTCTTTTCTTCTTTTAGGGTATCAGGTATGAATTCCTTAAATATGCAACATCTATCAAATTAAAGGCATGCAAATTGGTGCACCCTTTATATAACACTCCTAATTGTAGTCTTTTTATTTTATTCATAGTTGATGCTAATTACCTTACACCACACAATTAAGAGAAAAAGGACATCACACAAGTGGCAACTATATGATCCATGACTTAAATACTTATAATGTTACACGCAACGACTGTATTGATCGATGGTTATTTTTATTAGTGACATTTTAATCGATTATGTGAGTGACAATTTAATAATTAAATGGATACTTGTACTCTTAATGTATGTGGTCAAGATCACCAGCAAAGGTCGATCATGATTCATGAAGCCGATCGAGGAAAGGATTCATCCAACTTATAAGGCTGTAAAAAGCTTCTTCTTAATAGGAAATTTAGAAATTATCACTAAGCTGTCTGCATGTGGTGGCGTGGGGCGTGGCTTATATTCAATTCTATTTGGCTTCTTTAGGGACCACATTTTTTTGTATCTTTTTTTCTTTTCCTTCTCGTGCTTCTCTCTACTTTTCCAATTTCCATCTTCTAATATATTGTCTATCTGCTTTTTCACTTCTCAGTTCCTAACCATAGATCCTGATTTATTATATGTGATTAATAAAAAGTTTTGTCTACAAAACAATTTATCAAATACGATAGACTAAGATCTTATACGAAAAAAACGTATAAGATTCGTGCTTATCCCCTTTATCATTTAGTAGATTTCCATATAAATAGTTAGTGAATTCGAGTTTCACCGTTAACATTTTATAAGTATATATAAAGAATTTTCTTTATCCATATAGTAGAATAGATAATCGGGACTGGGCATGTATTATGTGATTTCGACATACCCTAACTTGTTTGATGTCGGATTTGAAATAAAATATATATATCAAAATCACCAAAAATAATGAATTAGCTAGCAAATTCAAATATTCAATTGCTATTTCTAGGGTACGTTTATTATTGTTATTCATTGTCTTATATGCAAGTCTTTGCCATCCCAGTCAAACAAGACAACAAAAGATAACAAGCCTGGAAGAAAAAAAATTAAAACTTTAAAATAAATAATAAATAAATGCTTGGAGATAGTAGAAAGCAAAACCCATCTTCAACTTTCTCTATATTTATTTCTCTCCTCTCCTCCCTCTCTTCTCTGTGAAAACAAAAAACCCTTCAAACTAGGCCAAGATAGATGAACAACAGCCACCAAACATACATATATACGAATCAAGATAGCCAGGGTTCGCGTACGTTTTTAATCATGTGGTTCGAATCGTGCACCACTAGTAGTTGAAGCTGCCAGCATGATCTGAGCTTTCCTAATTATCTAGGACAGAATAGATCATGCTGCAGTTTCACCTGTTGATGGTAGCATGAGAATTCAGAAACCCTTATTTATTCTTCTTCTTCGAATCCATTTTCAACAACCCCGTCAGGGTATTTTGGCATAACCAGAAAAAACCCTAGAAAAAAAATTAGAGAAGGTATGCGTAATCATTATCTTATTTTTTTAAATTGCTCGTTTATTATTCTAATTTATCTTCTTCTTTTTTTGGCTACATGCATCTCTTTAATAGTATCTTTGATGTTTTTTTTTTGGTTGTCGTGTTCAACTTTTCTATGTCAAGGTTGTTTATATATGGATTGGAGAATCTTATAACAAGCAGGCTGCTGGTCTATGTGTGTGATGCTGTTAGGGTTTTTCAGTGACAGAAATTCTCTGTCTTTTATTGCTGTTTGGTTCTTTTGAGATCGATCCAATCCATCTCTCTCCTCTTGCCTTGAACATAGTGCTTACATATGTGTATATATATATATATATATTCTTCTTTTTCATTTGTTTTTTTCCTTTGTATTCTTGTGTGTTCTGACTTCTGATCGATATATTCATATTTGTTGTCCGTTGTTTATGAGTTGGGATTGAATCTTTGTAGATCTACAAGACTACAACAAAATAAATTTTGAGTAATTTTCTTTTTTTTTTTGTCTAGATCTGTTTTGAAACATGAAAATATATATATAAAATAAAGTCTGTTTAATCTTGCCGTTAATCTGTACTTTAATGTGAACATTTGGTGTTACTGAAACTCGGGGTTTGATTAAGGGCACACGGCTTGAATCCAAAACATCAGTGGTTTTGGTGTGATGGTTATAGAGTTGATCTCATTTAGTTGATTTAGGTTTCTTAATGTCTACAAAATACTGTTGTATTGTGGATGGAAATTTGTATTTTTCAAGGTCAAAAAGTAATGAAAACTTTTTGTGAAGTAATAATATTCTTCTGTTTCTGGTCCTAAGCAAGCCATTATTTTCTCTTAACATAACATAACATGTACTTGTTCTCAGTTTGGAGAAAACATCATATCATCTTCCAAGTGCTAAATTTTGACTAAAAATGAAATATGAATTCCTTTAATATTTATTATCGGCACAGTTAACTTTCTATGCCATGGATGTCATCCTATAATTGCCAAATTTATTCTCACATACATGCAAGACGTACAGTGCTTCAGGACTTTAGTTTTGTAACATTATAAAACTACAATCGTATGATTTGTTACAAAACTATGTAGATCTATAGATTTGTTACAACATATCTAACTTTACATATAGATCTACATAGTTTGTACAAACTATATATGCATGTCCAACAAATTTAATGAATCTTCAAGAAGGGAAGAACTTCAATATTTTTCAGAGAATTAAAAACTTTTACTTTCATCAAACCTTAAAGGAGGTTAATGAAATCATCTAACTATTGTTAATCACAAACTTAGTGATAACTAGCGATGCTTAAACTTCAAAAGTTTGTATCCGAAGAGAATCCATTTCCGTATCTAATACCATAAAACTGTACATGCTGGTGTGTGTACATGCATTATTAGCCTATTAGGTGCTTGTAGATCTCTCTTGTTTGTATCTCAATGCAAGTGCACACATTCATACATGTGATCGAAGTGCAGACATATATGCATGCATATGTAAATAAATCCATAATAGGTGATGTAATTGGGAGAAACACAGAATTCAGTGTTTCTTTTTGTTGCAGTTTGTCACTATTTCTTCTCATCTTTGTTTGGAAGCTCAATTTGGGCAAGACTTTTTATCAACCTTTATTGGATTCTCAGTTCCGAAAAAGTCACCATTTTGTTTCAAATTTTGTCTTCATCTTTCAAAGAGTTAACATGAACACATGGTTGCATTGGTGACTTGGTGGGTTTGCTTTCTATCTGAATTTCTTTTCATTCCATTAATGGGACTTTTCCTGTTTTATATGAAGTTGGCGAACCCTAGAAAAAAGCACCTCTTCATGAAACCTGACTTGATTCACTCACTAGCCAGTGTTACAGCTAGACAGCTATATAGCTACAATAGCTAGAAGATATACTAAAAAAAATGGGTGACATTTTGTCCTGGAGTAAATATGTTGTAATCCCCGATAAAAGGGTGTTGCAAATACTGCCCTTTGCAAAAAATATATTGCACCACAAGATACAACTATTACAAAAAGATTTTTTGTCCGCGGATTGTCTATAGTAAAGACTTTTATCTAATAGATAATATCTATGGTCAAGTATTCAAATTTTTTATTAGTAAATTAAAAAAAAAATCTAAATTTTGATAAAGTACATTTTGTTTTTGATATACCACGTACAGGTATGGTCCGTATGGACAACTCGAATATATATACAACGATGGTATGTTAAATGAATTTCTTTTAACACCAAACCACATTGAGTGGAAGGGCGGTAACACCTCTTTATTTAAAACTACATATATGCAGCTTTGTATAAGATATATAAGGTTCACACTTCACATATTCAATATATGTAGTTCATACTTCACTGCTTGAAAAAAATTCAAAATTTGTTTAAAGATAAATTACATTGATTTTATTATTCATAAAAAAACACATAAAAAATCATCATTAAAATAGATGAATTTATTCAAGAACCTTACCGAAAGTTAAAATATGTGATCCCTTAAGAAAGTTAAAATAAGAGATGTTCGGAAACTCTTTGTGTCTTCACTGAAATATATATGTTCTTCTTTTCAAGCTTCAATTCCTGGCATTGAATTCATTTAAGACTTGGCAGAAGAAAAAAGTAATGAGGATCATGGTGTTCTTTACAGTTTTTGTGAGTTGTAGAGCCAGTAAGATGGTTAATTGCCCGAAAAATAGCCTGAGAAATTAATGAAGTTCCTCCACATGGTTTTAGTTATATACTTCCTCATTCTAGCAGTCCCTAAGCATTCAAAACTCAAATATTGCCTAATTATGTGTGTTATATACTTCTCCACCTCACCTTGCATGTTTACGGTGATGGTATAGAATGGTTTTCTCTTAAAAGATCACTTATTTTAAATCGCGATAAAATCATATTAATTTTAATGAATTGAACAAAATTAGAATAAATAGTTATTATATTAAAAAATTTCTCAAATTTGATTCATATATTGATTTCATTGAACTTATCATCTACACATATATATATATATATATATATATCAAAATTGATTAAAATCCTTATATTTTCATCAAGATTCTTTAACTAGGAATCACTCTTTATCGGTATATACCAATAAAGAGTGATTCGATTTGTGGGTGTAGAGTATCCGATTTGTGTTAGATTAAAAAAGAAGAAACTTGGGCTACTTTTTAAAATAAACATGAGTTGGGGCAAAGTGAACCCTGGGCCACTTTATAAATTTATGAATATGACTCATCATGTAATAAAAGATATTGTTCATTGTTTTTTTTTTCCATAAAACTTCAATCAAATTTTTTTTTTTAAGAAACAAAAAAACAAAACTGATGCTCAAATGGTTGAGATCCAATCTATTGGATCTCTTAATCTGTGCATATGGAGGTCCATCGATCTGCGACATGGATGGAGATTCAAATTGGATCCTACCATCCATTAATTTATTTTTCTTTTTCTTTTTTACTTTTTTAATTATCTTTCAGAAAAAAAAAAAATTATTTACATAAAATAATAATTTTTAATTATTGTTTTAGTTGGTTCAAAGTTAAATTTCTTTCCAACCCTCCGATTCCTTTGATAATTGTCCCATAATATAAGTCAATTGACCCTTATTTTTCTTCTTATATACCACCCGGTATATGATAGTTTGAACAGAATCTGAAATATTATCAGATTAAATGAGTAATCATTTATCAAACTATATTGCGCTATGATGTGAAATGACCGATGATCCCATTGTAAGTTTGTGCTAGAGTTTTCAATATCTAGTAAAAGTTTTAGGTGACATTGAGGAACCTGTTATTAGATTTGACAAAGAAAATATGTGACTCTTTTCGACCTAGGTCGATGTTATCTAAATGGGAGTTAGGATTTTTTCCATGATCCTGTTTTTCATAATTTTTCTTTTCAAATGTAATTGAAACACCAAATTTACATAAGAAAGAAAAAAGTGATAAAACTTAACGTCTTAACCCCCATATATATATATATATATATATATATATATATATATATATTATATCACTAGATTATAAAGAATTTTAGAAAAAAATAAAAAAGGCAGAGGATCTGATCCAATAGATGGACCTTCCATTGTCCTGATTGATTGAATTTATCAGTGTAGTCTCCGTTTCTTCCTTTGTCAAACACATGTTGTTGGGTTACAGGCAATTTTTATTGACTAAAGCCGGCAACTTCTAATCCATTACCACTATGGTCCGTTTAGTACGAACAACGTGAAACAGTTTGTTCTTATCCCACGTTTATACATCCTTAGTAAGGGATAGGACGGGACAAGATAGGATAAAAATCATAAAAAATTGTCTCTTCCAAGACCCTAGGTCAATTTGTCCAAAGTATCAAAAAAATCAATTTACCCTTTAAATTTTTAAACAATTACAATCGTATCCAATAAATTATATATATATATATATATATATATATATATATATATATATATATATATATTATGTGTTTATATATATATATATTATGTGTTTATGTATATATATATATATATATTGTATATTATTATATATAGATAATTATATTATATTATATATATTATAATTACTTATATATGTATTATATTGATTAATTATTTATATTATAATAATATAAATAATAATAATAATAATAATAATAATAATAATAATAATAATAATAATGTTATATATATAAACACATGATATATATATATATATATATATAATATTTTATATAAATATTATTATATATAATAATATATTATGTATATAATAATATTATTACTTTACAATAATATTTATATATACATATATTATTATAATAGTTTATGTCGTTATATATATAAGAGGGGTACTCTGGTCATTTGAACATCTTATTCCGTCATGTCTCAGTCATGCTACACGCATAACAGTACTGATGGGGAACTAGATAAGCACTATTAGATAATATTATTAGTTATCATATTTATCTTGAAAATATTTATTTCTTTTAGAGATAAGTTAGGTTTTATTTTATCTTTATCAAGAGTTAGGTATTTATCATTTTGTCAACTATAAATAAGCTCCTTCAGAGCCTATTGTAACCAGACTTGATTATTGAAATAAATTGATTGATTAGTTTTCAAACCTCCTTTTTCTTCTGAGTTTCACCCTTTTCTGTTTTCAATCTCTATTTCTCTCTGTTCTCTCTATTTCTCTCTAAAGTCTCTATTTATTTCTTATATTTCTCATCTCTTGTGTTGGTCCTACATCAGTTTGGTATCAAAGCCTATTCTCGATTCATACACACTTCTGCTACCCTACATACAAATCATTTTCACAACTCAAACAACCAAATACAAAAAAAAAAAAAAAATCCATATGCTTCATACTGTTTGCAGCTATGTCAAAATATCTAGATTATTACTATGGCTTTGATTATTTTGATCATGAATCTGAATATATTCACTCCTCCTGTTATGAAGATTTCGATCATTATCCCATTGACGAGCCGAACCGAGTTCTCCAAGTTACGATCCATCATATACTGTATCATATTACCGAGGAAGTGCTACATCAAGTATTTTCTCCTTATGGATATGTGGAGAGGATCGTCAGTTGTCAAAAATCAAAATCTTGTTCTAAAGCCTTGATCCAGTTTCAGTTCCACCAGAGTGTCTTTTCAGCGAAAAGTTATCTTCAAGGTCGGAATATTTATGATAGTTGTTGTTAGCTGGACATCCAATACTGGCAAGATGAGCATTATGCTCCCCAATGTAAACAACAACAAGAACTCATAGTTGCTTGTCAAAATATTCTACCTAAATATTTTGAACAAATAAACAACCTAGTTAAGGAAAGAAATAACGGCAAAGTGGACGATGCTTCAGAGACAGTTGATCCATCGCCACCCATTTCAAAATTATATGAACCTAGTGGTCATGTTTGTGCAGTTCAAACGGCCAATCACTTATCCTCACTTGTGGTTCACACTCATGAAAAGTTGAACATGGTTGTCACTAAACCAATTCAGCTTGATGAAACATTATACAAAGGGTTCATAGATGTACCAATGGGTTCTATGATTACTCATTTTCCTATAACTATGATGGGAGGCCTTTGGGTGGATAAAACGACTGCCTCAACAAGGAACAAGTGGTGGTATTTTTTTGCTCGATGGCTGCAACCCGTTTGACTCGACAGGAGTCGAGTTCTTCTTAGTGGAGGAGAATGATGGGGAACTAGATAAACACTATTAGATGATATTATTAGTTATCATATTTATCTTGAGAATAATTATCTCTTTTAGAGATAAGTTAGGTCTTATTTTATCTTTATCGGGAGTTAGGTGTTTATCATTTTGTCAGCTATAAATAGGCCCCTTCAGAGCCTATTGCAACCAAACTTGATTATTGAAATAAATTGATTGATTAGTTTTCAAACCTCCTTTTCTTCTGAGTTTCACCCCTTTCTGTTTCCAATCTCTATTTCTCTCTGTTCTCTCTATTTCTCTCTAAAGTCTCTATTTATTTCTTATATTTCTCATCTCTTGTGTTGGTCCTACATCAAGTACATTTTACAATTTTGTTCAGATCTTCCAAACACAGTATAAAACAACTGGTCTAGTCCAGTCCAGTCCAATCTAGTCTCATATTGTCCTGTCTCATCTCCGTGTCATACGCACCCTTATGTCCACTTTTGAATTTTATTTTTTTATTGGGTTGCAGGCAATAATACATTTTGAATTTTATTTTTTTATTGGGTTGCAGGCAATAACACTGTGAGTATGTGATAGTGACACAACAATACATTTTGTCTTTCTTGTTTTTAGCTAGATTTTAGAAAATAATTTATAAGATACATGCAATCTATCTGCAAAATGTAAAGAAAGTTTCTATCAAATTATAGCAACTTTTAATTTGTCTCCCAAAGGTGAGGAACAATATAAAGTTCTCTAAGCAATTTCGAGTGAGATAATACGACAAAATTAAATTCATACTAGTAATTACAACAAGAATTTACAAACTAGTTCAAAATTTACAAACTAGTTAAAAAATATAGTATTTCTGATCATCACTACAAGTTCAGTAATAATGCCTTCCATTTCAAAGATAAATCACAGGAAGCTACATTGAAACTTTATGTCTTTTACTAAATTCATTATATAACTTGTGTGATAATTATTTTTTCTAAAAACAATTGGCTTGGCGGCCAGGTCATGGAGCTTATTCAGCTCGATAATGTCCAAGGATTGAGTTCGCCACGCTAAAAAAGAAAGAAAGAAAAGGAAACACACTGGAAAAAGGAGGTTTGTTTGTATCCTGATCATCCTACAAATTCAGGATTGGAATTCAGGAATCTACAATGGAAATTCATGTTTTCACTAAATTCACTATTGTTGAGAACTTGAGAATTGTCTTGAATAGTGGTCGATAGCCACATTTGTTGACTTTCAAATTGCATTCATGTTATGCACATACACAATTGACTTTGGTGAGATTTTGTGTATTACAAAATCAAGTTAAAATATTTCACTGTAGTCAAATTGCTGATAAATGGATGGTTGAAAATTCACCTTTTATAGAGTGAGTTATGTGTAGAGTGGTGGTGTCAAACTATTGACTTTGAGTCTTCCTTTAGAGTTATATAGAAGGGAGCCCGATGCTTAAGCAGAAATCAATCAAAGAGAGTGAGTTTGAGAGCCAATTTGAGTTGCTCTATCTGTTGTAATCAGAGATTAATATTCTGTGTTTGAGAGCAATTAGCTGGGTGCATTGGGGCTTTGGGCATTTGAGAGTTTTCACTTTGTATTCTTCATTTCTATTAGTAAAATTTGAGTCTCTAAGTGAACTTGGTGGAGTGAAACAAGTCCCTCAGGTTCTCAGAAGTGATCCGAAAAGTGGTGTCTGTTAGGTTTTGGCTTGTATTCTCAAGTGAACTCAATGTTAACCAAACAAGACTCAATTGATGTGGAACTTCCTAGAGATGTGGGATAACGTTTGGAAGTTGAAGATGGTGTTTGAGGGAGGTTTGAAGACGAAAGAAGAATTGAAGAAACGAAGTCTGATGGGTTCCGCTGCGTAGACTGCGGTGCAGACAGGCACCTAGACCGCGACACGGAGAGCGGTCGTGTCCAGGCGATCAAGCGCGGCGTGGACCGTTGCGGAGGTAAAGGCATGGATCGCGGCACAGAGAGCGGTAGTTGACAGTGGCTTTTCGCGGTATAGGAAGCGGGGTGCACACCACGACCTAGACCGCGGCAATGACGTATCTTGCTCAAATAAGAATGTCGCATGGAAATAAGAAAGTGTTTTCTTCTAGAAGTTCTTGTGCTAATCATAAAAGGAAAGAGTTTGTCTTTATGAAGAATATGAAAGTCCTGTAACAAAAAGACTTGTCATAAATAGTAAATAGTAATTATGTGAAACAAGTAAGTCTTGGGTGTGAGAGAGAATCCTGGAATATATAGTTGTAACAATTTATCATATAGTGGAGTTTTCTCTGTCGTCCTGACGGCCCGTGGTTTTTTACCCGATTTGGGTTTTCCACGTAAATCTTGTGTTGTGATTGGTTTATTTTCTCTCGTCTATTTTTCTGCTATTGAAGTTATTAATTGCTATGAGTTATGGGCATATATTAGGCACGACGATTCCGAGTTCATCGGTTCCTAGAAATTCTCCAACAATTGGTATTAGAGCCTTGGTTGACGATGGCGATTTCAAGTCTTTACGGTATGTCGTATGGAGGACTTGGTAGCTTGGTTCGGCGATGGCGTTTTTTTTTTACAAGTCTTTATAGGAGATCGTATAGAGGACTTGGTGGTATTGGGATGATGATGATGATTGCCTAGTATGGGTTAGCAAAGAAGCTACGTCTTGAAAGCGGTTTCGAACTCGGTAGGTTTGATGAAAAGAAAAATAGAGATGAAGGAGAACTTTTTTTTTTTTGCTTGTGGTTGTAGGTACAAGTCATGGAGATCCAATCTGGGTTACACAAGGTGTTTATTGAATATATAAAAATAAAAAATTGAACGCTCAAAGTCTCTGGTGGTGGTGTGGGGCTTATCCGGTAAAACACTCCTCGTTCTAGTAGTAAGTCTTTCACCAGGTATATGATGCAAGGACGGAAGGTTTTTCACAGGATTGGGTGATGCAAGGACATGTTTATCCTTTTGGCAGTTTTCCCCACTGGCCATGGAAGAGGATATGTTGCTGCTAGTGGTTTATAATTGTGCACAAAGCATTGGTCAGAAAGTTATGCAAGGTGTATGGTGGACAAGGATGTCGATGGCTGACGAACTCCCTGGTAATCTGACGTGAGGAGTTGCACCACATTTTTCAGCAGGATATTTTCGACATGGTACAGGAACAACGAACACAAAGCAAAAGGAAGAAAGAAAGAAAGAAAGAAAAAATCTTATGATGGTTCGTTCCTAAGTGGTTATACCTCGTGGTGGGGTATGTTGATTCTTGGTGATAAGAATCGTGGCTGTGGACAAAGGTCTTGAGAATTCAAGTCAAATGGGAGAATTGTTAGGTTTTGGCCCGTATTCTCAAGTGAACCCAATGTTAACCAAACAAGACTCAATTGATGTAGAACTTTCTGGAGACGTGGGATAACATTTGGAAGTTGAAGATGGTGTTTGAGGGAGGTTTGAAGACGAATGAAGAACTGAAGAAACGAAGTCTGGTAGGTTCCACGGCGTAAACTGCGGTGCAGATAGGCGCCTAAACCACGGCACGGAGAGCGGTCGTGTCCAGGCGATCAAGCGCGGCGTGGACCGCTGCGGAGGTAAAAGCATAGATCGCGGCACAGAGAGCGGTAGTTGACAGTGGATTTTCGCGGTATAGGAAGCGGGGTGCACACCGCGACCTAGACCGTGGAAACGACGTATCTTGCTCAAATAGGAATGTCGCGTGGAAATAGGAAAGTGTTTTCTTCTAGAAGTTCTTGTGCTAATCAGAAAAGGAAAGAGTTTGTCTTCATGAAGAATAGGAAAGCCCTGTAACAAGAAGACTTGTCATAAATAGGAAATAGTATTTATGTGGAACAAGTAAGTCTTGTACGTTTAGGAGTAGGATTTCCTCTTATGTTAAACTCCTTGTAATTAGTATAAATAGACCTTGTATCTAGGTTATTGTGGGTGGAGAAAAAAGAACACCATGTAACATCAGAGAGTAGTAGAGAGATCCGAGTGAGAGACCCGTGGAAATATCTGGGAAGGGATCTAAGGGAATATCAGTAGATCAAGTAAGAGATCCGTGGTTGATATTCAGGGGAGACCTAGGGGATATTGTGGGGTTCTCGGTAAGGATATTGGGAGCGTGGTTTGAGGTTTGGGTGTGAGAGAGAATCCTGTAATATATGGTTGTAACAATTTATCATATAGTGGAGTTTTCTCTGTCGTCCTGACGGCCCGTGGTTTTTTACCAGATTTGGGTTTTCCACGTAAATCTTGTGTTGTGATTGGTTTATTTTCTCTCATCTATTTTTCTGTTATTTACGTTATTAATTGCTATGAGTTATGTGTATATATTAGACACAGCGATTCTGCGTTCATCGGTTCCGAGAAATTCTCCAACAGTGTCAGTGACAATGAATCAGATCTTGCACGGAGAAGGATTTTTTCCGGAGCCAACAGGTATGCAAAACAGCCATTGAAAAGCTTTTTGAGTTTTGTTTTAGAGGCATTGAAGGATACAACTATTATTATACTTCTGGTTTGTGCTGTGCTTGCTCTCGTGTTCGGTATCAAACTAGAGGCGTAAAAAAACGGGTGGTATGGTGTTGGAAGCATTATAGTTGTCGTGTTTTTGGTTGTGATCGTCTTTGTTGTGAGAAATTTCAAGCATTGTAGTTTGAGAGACTCTCTAATGTGAGCAGCGATATAGAGGTGGAGGTTGTGAGAGATGGGAGGCTCAGGCCTGTTACGATTTCCGATATTGTTGTGGGTTTGTAGATAGGTGATCAGATCCTGGTTGATGGGTTGTTCCTGGAAGGCCATTCTAGGAAAGTGGATGAGTCAAGCATGACTGGTGAGAGCGACCATGTTGAGATTGAATGAAAAGACTCCGTAGCAGGCTCGTTTGAATCAGCTGATGTGGGGATCGTTGTCGCGGCTGAGACAATTAGGGCTGTGGCAATTCCTGAAGGCTTGCCTCTTGCTGTTACTCTGACTCCGGTATGAAGAGAATTATGTTGCAGCTGTTTCGGCTGTTTCTTTGCGAAAAGTCCTGTGCAGTTCCCGTAGGATGAACCTTGTAATGGATACATTATAAGCAATGGAATTGGCCACTGCACATCCCATCAATTATCTCATGGAATCTCATTTCTCAGGTAGCCAAATTGGTCAAGACACAGCTGCTGCAATGCCAATCAGGTGATTCCAATACTGGGCAAAAATATTACATTATCAGATTGCTAATCAATTTAGGTGGTGATTTGCTAGTTCAGTTGTTGACATCTCTTACAGTTATGCAAATGATTTCGTAACTGAATTTAACTCATATCAGGATTTGAAAACATTGCCATCCAAACTGATGACTACAGCTTAGGCTAAAATCCACATTTTAAGTCTTGGAAAAGACTGACAACAAATATGTTGATCATAACAACAAACAGAAACGTTTATCTTGTAATGACTGATTGAAATAAGTAAAAAAAAAAAGTTTTCAGAATCAAAGAGAATATGGAATTTTCATTCATGAATTAAGATACTAGATTTGGAATTTACAAGTAGAACTAATAAATCTGTAAACTAAACTAACTAAAAGTTTATTTTTCTGAAAAGAACTGATATAAAGGCTATGCGGTTTCAGGTTGCAGAAGCTCTAAGCTTTGAGGAAATTTTGCTTGCCAGAAACTGGAATGCACTTGAACAGAAAACCAATAGGCCATGTCATAGATGCAATTCCAATGCAGACTCCCCACTGCCCCCAATTCAACCTCTCGGTGTTGGCAAATTTCTTCAGGAACTCCACCATTGCCATTTGAAAAACTATTGTGATTCCAATGATTCCTAGAAACAGCTTGTTCTTGTGTATTCCCTGGAATATGTTCTTCTTTTCAAGCTTCCTGGCATTGAACCCATCGAAGACTTGGCAGAGGACATATGTGTTGAAGATCATGGTGTTCTTGACAGTTTCGGAGACATTAAAGATGGATCTTCCTCGGAATTGTAGAATCAGCAAGATTGTTACCTGAAAAACAGCCTGACATATGAGGTTCCTTCACATGATTTTGGTAATAAGCGGCTTGGATCGGCCTACAGGAGACTGTTTCATGAGTTCATTGGTGGGCTGCTCTGTGGCCAATGCTAATGCACCTAATGTGTCCATTATCAGGTTCACCCACAGCAACTGCACAGCCGTTAAGGGGACTTTTCCTGAAGAGACATCAGCGACAAAGTTGATGACAAGGGCTGCAACATTGACAGTGAGCTGAATTGAAGGAATTTCTGAATGTTGTTGTAGACACACCTTCCCCACCTCAAAACTGTCACTACAGAAGCAAAATTATCATCCAGGATGACAATATCCGAGCTCTCCTTCGCGACTTCAGTCCCTTGGATTCCCATGGAGAGTCCAATATCGGCTTCCTTCAGAGCTGGTGCATCGTTGGTGCCATCACCGGTGACTGCCACAACATGGCCTTTCTGCTTCAAGCTTTGTACCATCAGGAGCTTGTCGAATGGGGAAGATCTAGCCATCACTCGTATGTTTTCTATCTTTTCCATCCTTTCTTAAGTTGAGTAATTTCTGAATTCTACACCTTCCACTACAGCTTCAGAGTCTAAATCCTCTTCAGGATTTAGAATTCCACATTCAATAGCTATAGCTCTTGCTGTGTGCACATTGTCTCCTGTTATCATCTTGATTTTCACTCCTGCATTCCTGCAGGATTCCACGGCTGTTCTGACACCTGGACGACATGGATCCTTCAACCCCACCATCCCCAACAATGCGAATCCAGTTTCTTCAAGCTTCTCAGGAACTTGCTCATCTGTTTGTTTATGCACGAAAGCAATGCATCTCAAGCTCTTCTCCGCCATGTCCTTGACAATTGTCCCGATTTTCATTCTCTCTTCATCATCCATAGCTTTGATCATCCCACTTCGGTCATAATAATGTGAACACATTGCCACTATCATCTCTGCAGCTCCTTTCCAATGTGTCTGAACAGCCTTGTCGCCTCTCCTCCTCATCGAAACCCCACTTCTCTTTTTCTCTGAATTGAAGGCCTCAACATGGATTACTTCACAATTCTTCTTCGGTTCATCAACATTCATGCCCAAATCTATCACAGCCCAAGAAAGTATAGCTTTCTCAGTTGGACTGCCTGAAATCTCAGGATCCGATGCAGAATTCTCCCTATAAACGCTACCGATTGTGTTCAAACCAACAGCTTCCTGCAGCAATTCATAAACATTAGGTGCCAATTCCAAGGAATCATCACCCACCATTGCTTCTGTCCCAAGCCAGAATTCTGTAACCTCCATTTGATTTAATGTCAGAGTGCCTGTTTTGTCTGTACAGAATATTGTCGCCGAGCCCATTGTCTCACAAGCGGAAAGTTTTCTCACCATAGCGTGATCCTTCATCATCCTCTTCATGGAAAACGCCAGAGTCAGAGTCACAGCCAGAGGCAGGCCTTCGGGAATTGCCACAACCACAATTTTCACAGCCGCGGAAACAATCTCAATAACAGAATTCATCACATCATCCAATTTGTCTTCTTTCTGAGAAATTCTCTATTCCCTATCTCATCTATGGTGTTTCCTATGAAATATCGAATCAGCATCACCACAAGAACAAGCACCGCTGCTACCAATCCGATCTTGCCAATGTAAGAAGTCAGCTGGTTCAAACGAGCCTGCAACGGAGTCTCTTCGTTCAATTCGTGGCCTATCGAACTCATCATCTCTCCCCAGGCTGTGTTCATCCCAACAGAAGTGACTAGCATGACTCCATACCCATCATTGACCTTAGTTCCAGACATCAAGAATGGATTTCTTTCACCAACCTCGACATGGTCGCTCTCGCCTGTCATGCTTGACTCGTCCACTTTCATGGAATGTCCTTCCAGGAACAACCCATCAGCCGGAATCTGATCACCAATCTTCGAACACACAACATCACCCACAACGATATCGAAAATCGAAACAGGCCTACGCCTCCCACCCCTCACAACCTCAACCTCTATATTGCTGCTCACACTAGAGAGTCTCTCAAATTGTCTATTTTGCCTGAAATTGCTCACAGCAGAGACAATGACAACCAAAAACACAGCAACTATAATGCTACCACCATCGTACCACCCGTTTTTCATGCCCGAGAGCAAGCACAGCACAAACCAGAAGTATAATAATAGTTGTATCCTTCAATGCCTCAAAAACAAAACTCAAAAAGCTTTTCAATGGCTGTTTTGCATACCTGTTGGCTCCAAAAAAGATCCTTCTCCGCGCAAGATCAGCTTCATTGTCACTGACACCTCTTTTCGGATCACTCTCAAGACCTGAAGGACTTGTTTCACTCCTCCAAGTTCTCTCAGAGACTCATATTTCTTCTCTTTCACCATCTCACTTATCATCTTCTTATCAGCTTTAGGAAAATATTGTGTTTCCAGGGTTTCAGTACCAGGGTTTACGTCGATGGCAACGTAGGATAGAGAGTGACGCAGGAGCCTGTTGTTATCAAGTACCTTTCGGGTCAAGGAAACAAGAACCCTGGTAAAACATATGGCCCTGAAAGCCATCCTCCACCTCCTTTGCCGTATTTTTGACAGAGAAACATCCTCTTCTTGATCATCCAGGACGATTTCCGCACTTGGTTTTCTGACACGTAAAGTCATGACTATGAACCAGATTGTGAACAAGCAAGAACACAAAGAAAAGAAACAACGGAGACAAACAGGGTAAAAAAAAAAAAAGCAATCAAATCAGTGATTCTGTGAACTCTTTAATTAACTGTGGACTAACCAAGAGATTGGCGGTTCTTCTTATAGTGAATAGTAAAAATATGAGGAAGTTTTATTGTAGATTCCTGAAATTAATCTTTATGAAAAGCCGTTTCCAGTCAAAAAAAAAAAATTACTATGAATTGGAGATCAAGACTGATCTTCATAAATGCTTCTTTTTCCTCGATGTTTCCTTTTCCTTATTATTTTGTAATTTTATTGATTTTTCATGATAATTGTGTGACTAATATAACATATTTGATATTTGTGTGATTAAATTTAGAAAGTTTTCTTAAAAAAAATATAACATTTAGAAAGTTGATTTTTCAAAAAGGGAAAAAATATATAAACACAAATTTTAAAGATAACCAAAAGTCATTGAATGATGATCAAAAAGTATTTGTACTGATTGATACAAAAATTTCCAGGTTAAGAAAAAGGAATTTTCTATTTCAAAAAAAAAAAGGAATTTTCAAATAAATAAATAATGTTGAGGGTTTATTTTTTTTAGGGCTAATAGCACCGATACCCCTATACTTATAGTGAAAATGTATAAGACCCCTAAAATTTCTTTTTTGGCATTTAACCCCCTGAACTTCCATAAATTTATAAAAGCTGACAGAAATGAAACGGACGTTAATGGTAAATTACACTTACACACCTTGAACATATGAATAATTACATTAAAGCTGAAAAATATAATAATATTATACAAATACCCTTTGACCTGTTTGATTAATGTCTAAAAAAATAAAAATAAAAATATTAATAACATTAATTATTTTTTAAATAATAATAAATAATAATAATAATGATAATAATAATAAACTTTGAAAATAATAATAATAATAATAATAATAATAATGAACTTTTAAAAATAAAAATTATAATACATTAACAATAATAATAAAGAGATGTGAAAAGAGAGAGAAGACGTGACAGTGGCTGTAGAAGATCGAGCGCGATGTGAAGAGACACATCGGCTGGAACCAAATTCGTAGGGAGGGAGAGAGTGCACGCGATGAACTAGATGTGAAGAAAGAAGAAGATGTGGCTTTTGAATGGTGGTAGTGGCTAGGGTTTGGGTGTTGGTGTTGGTGGAAGATGCTGCTGATGACTAATGAGTGTTTGTGTCGGTGGCTAGAGATGATGATGATGACTGATGGTGTTGGTGTTGGGTTTGTAAAGAAATGAAGATTGATGACCTGGGTTTGTAAGGAAATGAAAATTGATGAATCTGAGATTGCAAAGATTGATGGTGTTTAATTTTTTTTTAAAATTCTTTTTAATCTGTGTATGAATTTGGTTGTTGCAAGAAGAGAATAAATTTGAGTTTGGAAGAGAATAAATCTGGATTTGGGTTGAAAAATCTGGATTTCAAATTCTTTTCTTTTTAAAATACAATTATTTAAATTAAAAATATGGGTAATTTAATTAATTTTTATTTAATTAGAATTATGGGTAGTTTTATTGCTTAACTGGAATTTGAAAATCCGGGTTCCATATATTATAATATATTAACAATAATAATAAAGAAAAAATAAGTTTAAAATGTGGGTAGTTTAATTAATTTTTTTAATTGGAAATATGGGTAGTTTAAATATTTAATTGGAATTTGAAAATCTAGGTTCCATATATTTTTTATTTAATTTTTCTTTATTATTATTGTTAATAAATTATAATTTTTATTTTTAAAAGTTCATTAATATTATTATTATTATTATTTCCAAAGTTTATTATTATTATTAATTATGTTTTTAAAAAATAATTAATGTTATTAATATTTTTATTTTGATTTTTTTATATTAGTCAAATATGTCAAAGGGTATTTATATGATATTATTATATGTTTCCTACTTTAATGTAATTATTCATATATTCAGGGTATGTAAGTGTAATTTGCCATTAACATCCGTTTTACTTCGGTCAGCTTTTGTAAATTTATGGCAGTTCAGAAGGTTAAGTGCCAAGAAAAAAAATTAAGGGACACTATACAATTGTACTATAAGTATAGGGGTCATCGGTGCTATTAATCCTTCAATTTATAATTACAAGCATTAAATTGAGGGAGATTATCAATTTAGTTCCTAAAATTTTACAAAATAATATCCGTGATAAAAAAAAAATTATAACAGTTTTACTCTATGGGAAAAAAAAAAATCCATATGAATTATAACACATTTTCTCCGCAACAAAATCTAGCATATGAATTTAAATTCAAAATTGCATGTAGACACATGGAATTTTATCAAATGCAAGGTGATACGGCTGTCCAATTTGTTTTTAGCGCCAATTAAAGACCTAGGTGGGGAGTATTTCCTGTTAAGGGGTTTTTTCCTTCACTAAAATCCTGAGTAATCTATTCGTTAAAGGGTAGTGTTATTTTTCTTTTCTCACTAAATCTGTGATCAAATTGATCATATTTTTTCAAAGTATCAAATTAGTTTTTTTAATTAAATTCCGTTTGTCAATCTCCTCTTAAACAATTTCCATTTGTACATTTTTTTTAAAAAAAAAACAAATGTATTTTTTAAAATTTATACAATTTATTTTATTTTATTTTAATTAATAAACCTATTTACTTGTAAGTCTAACACTAATCGGACAATACCATCCACTCAAACCAGGCAACCCCAAATCGTTTTTTTTTTTTTTTTACAGATAAAACGTTTTCTCTCCTCACTTCTTTTCGTCTAACCTTCCACCATTCACCGACCACCGACCACCGACCACCGACAACACACCATAAATGATGATGTCACTGCACTGCACCAACCACCCGACGACCTCGACAATAGAAGGCAAACACCTTCGCGCCTTCGTGACCTGGGTTTTAAAATTGCTCCTCCGGATCCGGGTTTGAAAGATCCCGGAGGCAGCACCTCAACGATATAGAAACCCAGATCGTTAAATAAACTTTTGCCCAGCTGAAGAAACATGGAGTTTCGTCTATATAACTGAACAAAATAACATTAAAAATTTTAAAAACGAAAAAGAATGCAACTAGATCGACACCTCCAAATCTTCCAAATTATGTAGCCATCTATCTCTAGAGGCTGAAACTTAACATGGGAACTGATCTGCCTTTTCATTTCTCGCCTCCAAATCTGGCTTACATTTATTCGATTTCATCCTATCTATCTGAAATATCATTTTGATCTTGATTCGGTTAATTAGTTCTCAGATCCTTCAAATGGAAAAGCAATTCGGCATCGTTTTCAAATTGATTCATGTTCACATTTCTTTTAGCATATTTATTATTTGTTAATTAAAATTTTATAATGTATTGTAATATTAAATTCTGTTTAAATTTTGTTTGGATATAAATGTTTTTTTTACCTGATCCAAAAAAGAGTTTAATGGTTTAATTTTTAATTAAAACATTTTTTATTAAAAAAAATTTAGAAAATTTTAATTAATAAGGGTACAAATGACATTTCATTATAATAATATTTTTTGATTTCTTTTTTGTAAAAAAATAATATTATTTGATTTTCTTGTAATCGTAATGGTAAATTTAATGCATAAAAGACAAAGTAATTTTGTTCTAATAAACATCTGAAAGAAAAACAAATTCTCTAATAAGAGAAAAAGGGTATTTATGTATTTTTTCTAAAATTGTTATATTTAACTGTTATTGTGCGTTTGGCACCCAGATGAGACGAGACGGGACGGGACAAGACGGGACAGTTATTCTATATTGTGTTTGGAATATCTGGAACAAAACCATGGACTGTACTATTATATGTTTGGTATGACTGGAACATGACAGAACAAATGATTTAAATTACAAGAGTGTCATCGGTATTTATTTGATTTTATTAAATAATTATTTTTATATATTATATTTAACATTAATAATAATATTGTAATTGAAAATTATTTTTATATGAAGTTGGTTGGATTTCATATAGAATTGTATTATGGAATTTATTCATTTGATGGACTTATAAAAAATAGAAATTTAATGAAGAAATAAAAAAAAAATTGGAGTTTTTCCCCAGATCTTTCCAATCTTCTTTTCTTAAGAGGAAAAATTAAAGCACAATATTAATAATTTATTCATCTTCAACCTCCATTATCTAGAAATCTTCTCTACACAAACCTGCAAATCACCCAAATATACATAAGAAATTCAACTAAAATGCCTAGGTCTTGACACAATCTGATTAAACTAATTAAATCTGATTAAACCATCCAACATCCGTTCTGAAATCAATTAAATCCACAAATCAATTTCACAATACAAATTAATATGTTCTTAATCAATTAATATGTTCTTACAAACCACCAACAAATGAATTCCGCTCAGTCAACACCAAACCACCAACAAATCGAAAACAAATATGAAAACAATTCAAAAACAAATCAAATCAAACCCAGTCAACACCAAATCACCATCATCATCGACCAAACCAAACCAAACCCAGCTTCAATCAAACCAAACCCAGTCAACACCAAACCACCATCATCGTCGACCAAACCAAACCAAACCACCGTTCACAACCAAACCCAGCTTCAATTAAACCAAACCCAGAAATCAAACCAAATCCAGTCAACACCAAACCACCATCATCGTCGACCAAACCAAACCACCGTTTACTACCAAACCCAGCTTCAATCAAACTAAATCCAGTAATCAAACTAAACCTAGTCAACACCAAACCACCACCATCGTCGACCAAACCAAACCATCGTTCACAACCAAATCCAACTTCAATCAAACCAAACCCAGTACCGTCTACCGCTGTAACCACCACCGTTCAGTACTGAACTCAGCTTCAATCAAATCAAACCAAACCCAGTACAGTCCACCACCGTTCAGCACCGAACCCAGCTTCAATCAAACCCAGAACTCACCAGATTCAACTATTGATTTTGTCAACGATGGGTTGCGGTGATGAGTTACGACCGTTTGGAGAGAAGAACGTTGATTGGGTTGGAGAGAGGAGAGAAGATAAGAGATTGAGAGAAAGAAAGAGAAGAGTGGTAGGGTTTTAATTTATATAGTTGTAATTTAAAAAAAAAATTGAGGGTAAAAATGTCTTTTCCAGACTTGTCCCATGCATGGGACAAGTCTGGCCGAGGGTCTGAGGTGGGACAAGATTTTATGGTTTTTGTCCCACCTTGTCCCGTCCAGTCCCATGCTAATAGGGCGCTAAATGAGGGATAAGAGAAAGTTGTCCTGTCATGTCCAGTCATGTCCCGTCCCGTCCAACGTACCAAACACACCCTTAGAGATATCAAATTGGTCACTTCAAAAAGGAAGGGACTAATTTAGTATTTAGAAGAAAATGTGAGAACCAATTTGGTCACTTTTATAAAAATCACAAACAACTTGAAACTTTTAAAAAAAGTCCGGGACCTATTTAGTAATTGACCTAAATAATTTCTTCCACACATATGTCTTCTTAAAACTAATGATTTAAATGCATTAATTTCAATATAAATATCAACCAAATAAGATGAATAGACACTTGACCTAATTTCATAATTCTTAAATTAATTGCAAAGATTACATTTCACCCTAAATCAATTTAAATCCCATCATATTCTCCTCTAAATCAAACTTAAAGCCCTCCCATCTCTCTCAATTTTCTCTATAAAAACCATCCAAAATCTTCTTTTTTTCCCATCTCATTTCATTGACTGTCTCTCATAGATAAACCGAAAACACTCAATCGGTGGGGAATATGATGATATTAGGTGGTGAGAGTAATTTATACATATTTATAGATAGATAGGTTGAATAAATTTAATATTTTAGATTTTTTTTGTTCGGTTCGTGATGACCGCCAAATCTCCTTTTCAAAAAGCTTTATACCATTCTCATCGTTTTCTTATCAAAATGAAGTATCTTTATATGTTTTTTGATTTAAACACTTTAGAAGTTTTTTGTTTATTGTTTTTTTAAGGATACACTTTAGTAATTAAAAATGTAATTTTGGATTGATTATTGTTGTGATGTATTTTGGTAACTTTACTAAGGTGTTTATTACTTTATTATGGTGTTTGTTGTGCAACCTTCTGATAAGTCTAGCATCCTATTCATCACCATAAATGCTAAACATTAATGAGCCGGTTGAGAATTGTGAGGTGCTCTACACTTGGATGTTGGACTCGACAGACTATTACTACTATATTTAAATGTTAGGTTTATAGTCTTTGGTTCATCTTTGGAAAAAAAAAAAACACTGAACTATCCATGTTTCATGTATTGAATACCATATTTTTTTTAAAATGAAATTTACATAGATATTATTTTACTGTTTTTTTTTCTTTCTATTTTTTTACCTTTATGTTAATCTTTTCTTTTTAATTTTTAATAATGTAGTAAATGTACAAAATAAATATTTTTTAATTTTATTTATTCTTATGAATTGATGTAGGACAAAGATGAAGGAACCGCGGCCCATGTCGAACAATTTCTTTATTTTCTTATTTTGTTAATTTGGGTCTTTTCTTGTTTAATAAGTTTATTTATTTTAATTTGATTAGGAATTAAATTTAGGTGTTGGAAATAAATCAAACTTACCTTTGGGGTAAGATTTGATCTTTGTTTTCTTGTCAAGTTATGAGTCACGAATCTTAGAAGATTTTGATTAGTTTTGATCTTTTCTTGTTTTAGTTTTTTTTAAGGAATGTCGTATTAGAGTCATATTAGGATTAGTTTATTATAAATAGTCTTATTTTTTCCAACTATTGTAACTTTTAACCTTTGATTGATTTTAATAAAATCGTTCATTTGGAACATTTATCTGTCGTGGATTCGACATGCTTTTTGAGGATTCGATAGCACCATTTTCTAACGAAGATTAGGTAATGATGACCCCTGCATGGCGGTCCATGCTTGGGTAACTACCGGTTGTTGCGTCAAGGTTCGTCTGAGTGTGCCTCAGGGTTCGACAAAGTGATCATTCTTATTTTCACCACATCCCGATGCGTCAATTGGTATCAGAGCGACCGAGTCTACCTCTGTACTAGGCTCAGCGTCCACGGACCACAACTAACTACCTTCATAAACACCATATATTCACCCTCCATATCCCCCCATTACAAAAATAAAATAAAAAAATAGAGAAACGAAATTGAAAAAAAAAAGTGAGAGTGTTTGTGTGATAGTTTCGAGAATTTGCAATCAGCCTCAGAGACAGTAGAAATCATGGATCAGCCTCAACAGTGTCAAAAATTTCAGATTAGCCTAACGAGTTCCAGATATTTCAGATTGTGCCCACCATCACACCCATTAAAGTCGCACTCGTCACACACGCCTGAAGCTGCGAGTGAATTTATTTTTCGTAAGCAGTTCTCAGGGTTCAAATTTTGGTACGTTTTTTTTTCGGACATTGATTTCGGTTCTCAATGGGATTCAATGGTTCTCAATGGGTTTCAATGGTTCTCTTGGTTCCAATAATTATTTTTCGAGCTATAATGATTATCAACCAAGACTTCATTTTTTTTCTGGGCATATAAAAACTGAAGAATTTATTAATTGGTTGGAAGAAGTTGAAGAATATTTTGCATATCAAAAAATTGAAGAAAGTCTGAAAGTTTTATTGGTAGAAATTTATTTGAAAACGAAGCATTAATTTGGTGGGAAGACTTTCAAAAGGATCGGAAAAGATTTGGAATGGATAGGGTCCAATCATGGCCTGTGATGAAACATGTAATGCGGGAGGAATATCTTCCAATTGATTATTTTGAAGATTTTTATCATGTAGAAGATACAGTTGAAGATAATTCGTATGAAGTGAACATTATCGAAGTAATTGAAGATGAGCCTTGGATTGAAGACTGCGATCCAACCATTGATATTGTTTGCACTTTAGATGTGGTTGAAAAAAAACTGGAAGCTAAATCAATTTCTATTGATAAAGTTTTCAAAGGTGATAATTTATTTGAAAATCCACACAATTTTTATTGGGGTATTTTGAAGATTATTTTTCTTGATTTGGATTTTGAAGATCCAACATTTTTCTTACCATCTGAAGTATATTTGTTCAAGCCAGTGATTGACAAGATGGTAAATTTGAAGTATTATCCACCCAAACAAAACCTTGCCAAACTCGAGGACGAGTTTATTTTAAGAGGAGGAGAATACTATGTGGGATGGGAAGAGCTAGCAACGAGAAATCGCTATTGTCCAAACCTCTACAGGTGTCCAACGGTCCAAGCCGTAACCAATAGGCATCTCCAGTGGCGAATAGCTTGGACATCTTCTACATTCCATTGGACGATTGTTGTGGTTCCGTTGTGGATTTGGGATGAACTACGGAGAGATTTTTCTGTTGACGTTTACCACTCCCACAAGACAATATATGGGTTTTTCTTTGTTTACCCGTCTTTCCGTGTGTTTCAACCGAACTCGAGGGCTTTCTTTTTAAGAAGGGGTGACTGATGTAGGACAAAGATGAAAGAACCGCGGCCCATGTCAAGCAATTTATTTATTTTCTTATTTTTTTAATTTGGATCTTTTATTGTTTAATAAGTTTATTTATTTTAGTTTGATTAAGAATTAAATTTAGGTATTGGAAATAAATCAAACTTACCTTTGGGGTAAGATTTGATCTTTATTTTCTTGTCAAGTTAGGAGTCATGAATCTTAGAAGATTCTGATTAGTTTTGATCTTTTCTTGTTTTAGTTTTTTTTAAGGAATATCGTATTCGAGTCATATTAGGATTAGTTTATTATAAATAGTCTTTTTTTTTAATTATTGTAACTTTTAACCTTTGATTGATTTTAATAAAATCGTTCATTTGGAACATTTATCTATCGTGGATTCGACATACTCTTTGAGGATTCGAGAGCACCATTTTATAACAAAGATTAGATAATGATGGCCCCTGCATAGCGGTCCATGCTTGGGGGTAACTACCAATCGCTGCGTCAATGTTCGTCTGAGTGTGCGTCAGGGTTCGACAAAGTGATCATTCTTATTTTCGCCATACCCCACTGCTTCATGAATGATAATTAATAAATATTTTTTTAAAACAAATTAAAATATCAATTGTAATACCAAATTAATGTAATCCATGATAACACATTAAAAACATTAATTATTGCATTCAATTCAATTGATTCTTTTTTAAAATATACGAAATTCACTTATAAGTTTTTTTCATAAATGGTAATATTTTTTTTTGTAAGATAATAAAAAAATAACTCCACTACTTTTGCATTTCTATAAATGTCTTCTCTCATCTGTATTTTTTTTATTGAATCATCTATGACACTGGCGTGTGAAAAAAATATAGAAATGAATTTATTAAAAGATTGGAATGTCCTCGGAAAATAAGTGTAGAAAAATAAATTAATTTATCACTAAGCTCGACAATAACCTCCATAATTATTTTTTAAAATAAAAAATTTAATTACTTCTACAAGTATCTATAGAATACCCGTGTTTTTACATAAAAAAATATATATAAAAATGGTATTTTCGAGTTAATTGGGGTGTATTTAGAGGTTTTAAAATTTTGATTTATTGAAATGAGATACCTTGAGAAAATAAATGTGATATGTGCAAAACAAATTTGATTTTAAATGGCAAATCTCAATAGTTATTTATCTATATATAATCATAAATATTTATAATTCTTTTTCTATTTTTTCCTTCTTTTTTTTGTGTGACTGTTTAGAATGTATTAAATACATTCTGATTACTTTTAAAAATAAATGTTTTTGAATTTTAATTATTCTTATAAATGGTAATAAATAAATATTTTTCAAACAAAATAAAATATTAATTATAATACCAAATCAATGGTAATCCGTATATTTTAAAAACATATCAATGTTAATATATTAATATAACATAATAATAATTTATAGAAAGGATACTCGATAGGAATGAGTTAATTCATATGCAATTTGGATTGCTATTAAATATCATAAATCACGTATCAATAAATAATCAAAAGGTAATCCTGTAAGTAATGGAATATTGAATAAATTCTTTAAATCAATATCATAATTGATTTTTAATCATTAAGTAATATTATTAAAATTTTGAAGCATTACATTATTTGGTAAGTTTAAAAACAAGCCATATTTTTTTATATCAAAACTATTAAGTAGTTATTTAATATAATAACTTCTAATAATTTTTTTTTTTTCATAAATCACATATCAATAGGTATTCAAAAGGCAATCTCATTTTTTTTTAATACAATCAAAAGACAATCTCATAATTAATAGGATAGTGAATAAATTGATTTTTAAATATTAAGTATTTTTTCCTTTTAATATTTGATGAATAATATATTATTATAAAGTTGTGGAAATTGTTAGAAATGACCACATACAACATGAAAATTTTATTTGTAACCACAACCGAAAATTTAATTCTTAATAACCACTTTTTAAAAAATTATTTGAATGTCCTCATATAAAAACCATCTCCAAACACACACACACTCTCTTTTTCTCTCCCCGATCTCTCTCTCACCATCAAAACCAAACCGTGAAAATCATAGATGGCGTCATCGCAGTCAAATTCAAACCTCTGCAAAATGTCGCCGGTGTCCTCTCTCTCTCTCTCTCTTTGCGATAGCATCGTCTTGCATTGCTTGGCTTCGCAAACCAAGCGACATCGCCGTCGTGTCGAAGTGTAGTCGTGCTTCGCTTGGGTTTCTCGACTGTCTAGCAGCGCCGTTGAGCTCCCCTTCCGCCGGTGATGTGATCTGCAGAAAAAAAGGTAAGAAAAACATAAACCTAATTTGAGGAAGGGAAACATTTCAAGTTTTACAATTTCAATTAGTCAAGATTTCAATTTTTAACATTTCAATTTAGTCAAGATTTCAAGTTTTAAATTTCCATGTTTTAGGGAAGATTTCAAGTTTAAAGTTTTTAGTCGTGATTTCAAATTTGGTTCTAGATTTTAGTCATGATTTCAAGTTTGCTTCTAGGTTTTTAAAAAATAAACTAAGTTCAGAGGTACTTTTGTAATTTATGGACATATACTGATTTTTTTTTTAAAAAGTGATTATTAACAATTAAAGTTTTAAAATTGGTTACTAACAAAAGTTTAATGTTTCCGATGATTATTTTTTGTTTTCTCAAACAAAACACATGAGAAAGTTTGACTTGACAATTGATTAATTTTTATTGGAGATGTCAAAGAAATAAATCTAGAGAAATGTCCATGATTGTTTTTCATCACCAATGCATCCAATTTCTTAGACCCATAAGTTATATCATTAAATTATTCTTGCGTTACATTCAGGGGCGGCCCTGGGGTGGGTCAAGGGTGGTGCCGGCCCGTCATGCCTAGGGGTCCAAAACATATGACGTGAGTTGTTGTTATGAGTTAAGTTGTAAAAAAGAACTTCTAAAAAAGCTCAAAAAATACATAAAGAAATTAAAATCTTGCACAATTCATTTTATTCTAGTACAAAACCCAATTTTTTAAGTTTTATATTTTTTTATCAATTATTACTTATATATATTCTTCATTTCTTCTCCACCAACCAAAGACAAAAAAAAAAAATAGGATAACCGGAGACATAAAAATCATGGATTTTTTTTATTTCGATTTTTATTTTGGAATGAAGTGAGGATGATTTTATTGGTATGAGATCCATTTTTTAGATTTCGTCAAAAAAATTCGAAATAATCAGAACCGACACCGGTTACATTTTATAGTTTCCACATATCGTGTGGGATGCAATCTAATTAGACATAAAACCTAGAAGTGCAAGGCTCAGCTTTTCTTTACCTGTCCGAGCAGAGTTTTTTTTTTTTTTTTTTTTTTTCCAAACTGTGGTACTCTATCAACTTAGCTATTCTAAACTCGAAAAAGTATGTATGATTTTTTCGGTTCCATTTTGAGGAATTATTCAACAAGAATTAATGACAGAAGACTTGTGACGTACGTATAGATGGATGTTAAATCAATATCATCGTTTCGGCCCATCGATCGCAATTGAGAATCACTTTTAAATGAAGCGCGTGTAGTCTAGACAAAACGCAGATAGTATTTTTACAACTAGCTTATTTGTATGTTAGTAAAATAAAATGGAAAAAGCTCGGGTATTTATCTGTCAGTATCCAGCTAAACTGATCTCTCAATAGGGTGTTGCCACGTGGCAGAAACTCTTTATTTTTTTACCATTTTTTATTTGTTTTGGATTACGTGGCAACCAACCATTGGTTGGTCAGTATAACTGGATACTGACCAGTCAGTATCAAAGTAATGTTCAAATAAAATTATGTTATTTATATTCCAAACATCTTTAATGTAAAAATAGTTTATATATCAATAATCTTTAACAAATCAATAATATCAAAATATTTATTTTATATATAATATAAAGATAGATTTATAATCAATTCAAAATTTATTCTTCAATATTTCTGTTTAAATCTTATTTATCTTAATGATTTGTTACATGTTTCTGTTTAAAGCTTTTAAAAAGACAATTTGAAAGTTTTTTTTTTTACATCCACTATGTGAGAGAGTATTTGCCTGTTAAAAGTTTTCTCTTGGGCAATATCATTATTAAATACCTAAAACAAACAGTTTGAAAGTTTTTTTATTTTATTTTTTTTTATTTTTACATTTACTATGTGAGAGGGTATTTGCCTTTTAAGTTTTTCTCTTGGTCAATATCATTATTAATTACCTAAAATCCCGAGTATTCTGCCCATAAAATAGCGTGTGGAAACTATAATTGGTTTGTTAAGAACTTTTGGAAATTCAATTTATTAGCATTAAATCGATCACATCTCAACATACAAAGTAACAAAGCTAATTTTCAATGAATAAAATCCAAGGAAAAAGATGATGATTGATGAATCTCGATAATGATTTTGATAACCAATAAAAACTTAAAGAAAAAATCCAAAGAAAATGAAGAAGAAGATTGTACTAATTCCTTATTTCAATGCTTTATATGACAAGAGTTTCACAAAAGCAAAGCAAGAATTTATTCACTATCCATAAAATATCAAATGAGAAATCACAAAGCAATTTACAAGTTAAATAGCTTCAAGAAAAAAAATTCCCAATATTTTGCGTCATTATGTTACTGTGTTTACAAAAGAATAAATTTTACATTATCCAAATTTGTATCAAGCATATATATAGCAACCCTATTAATTATGAAATGATGCGGTATTTACTAGTGGTGTAAAAGTGGACTGGATCCAACGATCCGTATGGCCTGCCATGGGCCGTCTGACCTTCCAAGGAAGGCAAGCCATGCTAGGCATGGCTTCCATACATTTCGCGTGCCGGTCCTTAGGTAGAGGGCCCGTCGTACCGGCCCCACACGACACGACATGCCGACGTGCTAAGACCAACGGTCTCAACCATTGGTTTTTTTATAAATACCATTTGCCTCCTCAACTCTTCTATTTTATATTTTTACCCATAATTTAATTTTTCCTATAAATACTCCCACTCATTCCAATTTTCATTCACTATCTCTTATTCTCTCAATCTCTCCGATTCTCTATTCTCCGATTCTTTACGCAATTTTATAATTTCATTCTTACTATCTCTACTCTATACAATTTCTAATACTATTTTACTAATATCCTATTATCAGGGCCAGCCTTGAGATTTTCGGGGCCCGAGGTGAATACCAAAAATGAGGCCTTGATACTTTATGTATGTTTACTATATTTGTTTTTTCTCTAATAAATACTTGTAACTATCAATATAATAAG
Organism: Dipteronia dyeriana; assembly: GCA_032871835.1. NCBI lineage: Eukaryota > Viridiplantae > Streptophyta > Magnoliopsida > Sapindales > Sapindaceae > Dipteronia > Dipteronia dyeriana. Next base: position 20,086,252 of record CM065302.1, read on the forward strand.
AGTGTTATACCGTTTTTTTTAATATATAAAATATACTTATTATTGGGATTAGGATGTAAGTATTCAACACACTCTAATAATTGGGTTTTATAATTTATGGGTCTTTTAAAAAGAAATATGTGTGGTGGGCCTATTTTGAACTCATTTTATGGGTTTATTAGTTTGAAAAAGTTAAATGTTCAGTGAACTTTTTTAAACTCATTTTTATGGATCTATTAGTTCATATAAGGGTTATATGTAAAATCAATTTTTTTAAAAAAATTTGGGAGCCCTTACAGATCGGCGGCCCTAGACGGTCGTCTCACTGGGTTCCCCCTAGGGCAAGGCCTGCCTATTATCTATCTATTATTCTATAAATTTTTCACCAACACACCAAAGTTTAAAGGTATATTTTTCTTTAAATGTGATTATTTAATTTTATGTTTTAATTATTTAATTTTGGATAGTAAATTTATAATTTTAATATTATTGTTTAGTTAGTAAATTAATCAATTTTATTTGTAGTAGTGAATTTAAAAATATTTTAGTTAGTAATTTTATCAATTTTATTTGTAGAAATATATTTTGTTAGTAAATTAAGATTTGTATGTGGAGTAGTTAATTTAAATATTTTTTAATTAGTAAATTAATCAATTTTATTTGTTGTAGTGAATTTAAATATATTTTAGTTAGTAAGTTAAGATTTTTATGTGTAGTATTGAATTTAAATATATTTTGTTAGTAAATTAAGATTTTATGTGTAGTAGTTAATTTAAATATTTTGTAGTTAGTAAATTAATCAATTTTATGTGTAGTAGTCAATTTAAATATTTGTAGTGAGTAAATTTAGAAAGTTGTCTAAAAAAATAACATTTAGAAAGTTGATTTTTCAAAAAAGGAAAAAAATATATAATCACTAAATTTAAAGATAACCAAAAGTCATTGAATGATGATCAAAAAGTATTCATACTGATTGATACAAAAAATTTCAGGTTAAGAAAAAGGAATTTTCAAATAAATAAATAATATCGATGGTTTTTTTTAATATATATATTACCCGGTTCACCCATACAATTGGATTAAAATATATATTAAATGATAAATTTTGTCACATGACACAGAGCTATTATGATTTATGAGTACATTGGCGCGCCAGTTTGCCCAACCTAAATTTTTCTTCCTCATTTGTCATGATAACATAAGTAAATATCAATATAATATCATGTTACTTTCTATATTTTCCGAGAACCAATAGATATTAAAATATCATTGAGATATCTTTAATATTTTAAAAATATTGATATTATTTTCAATACTTTTATCGAATTTCTAAAAAATTGGATCCCTAATATTCACCGAAAGATATTTACTTCTTCATTATCATGATTTCCCCAACACCTAATCTTCCTTCAATTTTTTATGGGTATATCGTATTTAGTCCCTATAGTTTTCTTTAATCTGTGTTTAGTTCACGATTTTTTAATATTGTAATTTTTATTCCATCCTATCTCTAACGATACGTATTTTAGTCTCCACCAACCAATTCTGTAAGGTTACCGTCAAGTCAAGGAGGATCAACCAAGATAAAAAAGGTAAAATAACATCAGATGTTCTATATTCCTATATAACCAAAGGGTATAATAGTAGTTTATAAATTAATTTTAATAAAAATAAATATTATTAAATTATTATTATTATTATTATTATTATCAAAAAATTAAATAATAATTAAATTTTAAAAAAGTAAAATTTAATAAAAAAACAAAAACAATTGTACGGTCCCAAATCATCTATTTTGTATAAAAATAAAATAAAACAAAATGAAAAAAAAAAAAAAACAAAAAGGAAAAAAGAGAAAGAGATCGAAAAATCATCTCCCTGTGTCTCCAATCCACCCTCTAGCCACCATCATCAACCAGAACCACCATCACCAACCCATCTTTTCTTCTTCTTCAACTTCTACTTCTCGTCACCACCACCGCCGATCCCTTTCTCTTTCTACTTCTACGTCTTCTACCTTTGAAGATTCAACAACCCACAAACACAATCTCGGGTCAATGTGTTTTGAAGCGTTTTGGCTCCAAACCCGCACGTTTTGAGCATGCGATTCACGCCGGTTGTTGCCGACTAGCACGCCGGTGCTAGTCGATCGTCTCAGACCGTTGATCGTTGACCAGAACAAAAACCGATTGTCCAAAACACTGGTTTTGGGTCGTGATCGATCGCGATTCCCATGGTCATGATTTGGTCCAGATCCGCACGTTGTGGGTCATCCGGTTGCATCGTCGCCGTGCGTTGCCTTCTGGTGACGGCGTGGTGGCTGAGGCGGGGGCAAATGCAGAACCTAGGGTTCACAGTTGTGGGGCCACCTTTAGAGAATTTGATATAATATAGGGATACGTTTTGTAATTATTCTGGGCCATTGTGTTTGTGTTTCTATTTGGTGTTGATGATGAGTACTGTTGAATTTTCTGGATTTTTTGGTGTTCGCGTGAGAGGTGATTTTAGATTGGTGATATTGTTTAATATTGGTGATGATGATCATGAACTGGGATGTCATTTTTGTGTCTGATTAGATTTCAAATCTAGGTTTGATTACCTTTATTCCGGGTGGCTTTTGTGGCTTTACGAATCTAGCAAGTTGCGGCTTTTGCTTCCAAAACATTCACTTTCATTATTTTTTTCAATTTATTTTGTTTTTGAATTCTTTTCTTTTTTAAATATATTTTTTATTTAATAAATATATATAAATTAAATGGCAATTTTAGTTAAAATGTAAATTAGTCACATATAAGATAAAATTAATAGTAAAATGGTCTTTTTTATGGTATCTACACACATCAGGGGTATTAAGGTCATTTAACAAGTCTAACATGACATAATTTGTCCTTTTGACGGATTCTATCTGAGAAGGATTAAAAATTATAATTCTAAAAAATCGTGGACTGAACGCAGATTAAAATAAACTATGGGGATTAAAATATAATTTCTACTTTAAACATTAATAAACAAAATAAACGTACCAACAAATACTATGTTTCCAAATCTATCGAGAAAAACATGAAAACCGTGTCATCAAAGACTTTTATTGAATAGATATACGAGAAAATCTTATATGTATCCGGTGCAATGCACCGGTTCAATGGATGCATACCATGTGGTATGGAAAACCAATCAAATGAGTTCTCCATACCACAAGACATGCACCCACCGGTTAGGGTGCATTGCACCGGGTGCATATAAGATTTTATCCAGATATACAGATACTGGCTTTTCTATTTTCCAAACATTCTAAGGAAAAAAAATATGGAAATTGCCAAATAAACTTTGCATTAGTGGAATTTCCTTTATTAGATGGAAAAAAAACAAGTGCAAGACTTAACCTTTTCCTTTTACCAAACCAAGCAAAGTATAATATATATTCTTTTAAATTTTTTTTCCAAACTTTTTTACTACATCAACTAGTTAAATTCTAAGATCCCGTAATATTTTAATAAATAAATAAATAAATATATTCTAAGATCCCTTTTGTAAAATAAGATATTTTTGGATTGCATTTGTGGAATCCTTCGGCAAGAATTAATGACATAAGACTTGTGATGTAAGTATTATGAATGTGAAATCTTTTCCACCCATTGATTGCAATTGGGAAGGAAAAAATCTTTTCATACAATCCAAAGGAAAAAAAATATGGAAATTGTCCAACAAACCCTATATTAGTGGAATTTCCTTTATTATATGTAAAAACAACAAGTGCAAGGCATAGTGCTGGGGACGGCAATAGGACCTTTACCGGTGGGCATCCACCCGAACCCGACCATTCACGGTCGGGTTTGAATATGTAAAATCCAAATCAGTTACAGGTTCGGGTGGAAAAATACAATCTGAAGCGGGTTCGGGTGTGGGTTTGAAAAAAAATCCACACCCAAACTCACAAACCCGTTTAATAAAAATAATTAAATATTAAATATTTAAAATATTTAAAACTTACATTTTAAATAAAACTTGAATAAAAAATAGAGAATAAAAAATAAATTCATTCTCTTCATAGTTAGCCTTCAACAATTGTTATACGTCTTTTATATACAGGTAAGGGGTGAGCCCTTTATTTATATTTTCCTGATGCAATCCACAATCCCTTATATAAAAAAAACATGAATAAAATGCTCACCCTTTACTTCTATATAAGTTGTCTTTGGCCCAGTTTGGTATTGATGTGTTGTGGGAAGAAGTGTTTTTGAAATTGCTATGGGGGGAATTACTATAAGAAGAATCAGCTGAGTGTTTGGTAAACTGATTTTTAAAAGTGTTATGAGAACTAAAATATTGTGAGTGTGCAAAATTACTAAAAGGACATTGACATCTAAATGGTATCATACTTTTCATTTTTCTTGTTTATTTGTGTTTAATGTTAAGTTTTATATAATTATGGTACTTTATTGAATTAATTGATCCCATTTTTTATTCCACTTATTGAATTAATTAGCCTCATTTCTTTATTTCTTTTTTTATTCCACTTATTGATTTAAATAGCCTCATTTCTTTATTTCTTTTTTATTCTATTTTATTGAATTAAATAGCTCCATTTTTTTTTGTACAATTATGACAACATTTTTGTAAAGCAATGTAAGCCCAAACAATTTATATAGTTGTGGTATAATTATGGTACAATTATGGTATAATTTTGTACAATATACCAAACAAATATCATTAAATAATTTATATAAATTATGCAAACCCAAAAGGATATATTATATAAACGAAAATTATCAAACATAATGTTATTGAACATATTACATGAATTTTTTCGTACGAATAATTGCAAATAATAGTTAAGTGCACACACTCATTAAACTTTGTGCAATTACATTTCTTAACATTTCCATTTCTCGTCTTCCCGGACTATCTTCTTCATGTGTATTGACCTCCATTTCTCATTAACCTCTTCACTTAAGTAATTTCCACTTTCATCAAAATCTTTATCTCGTTGTGCGTTTCTTCTAATGTAGTTATGAAGAGTTATTGTAGCAATAAATAAATAAATGAAGGAGAATTTTCACACCTCAATTTTACTTTGCCACCATTATGGAGGTGCATCCACCATTTTCTTTGTGGGGTCCCATCCGATACCAGTTTCTTTATGCATTAGTGAACTCCACAATTTCCAATCGGTTTTAAGTGAATCCCATTTGTTTTTCAATTGCTTTATATTATAATCCTTTCCAGTTATTTCCTTAAAAACGTTAACAACATTTACCCATCCTATCTTATCAAAATGAGTGCCAAGTCTATTTTCTTTTACCACTTCCTTAACACATATTTCACAAAAATATCGCAACAAGATCATCGTTTCATGTAGCTATTGTTTTTCCACTTCCCTCATTTTTAGTAATACTAATCGTATTCTTCTTTTCCATCTGTTAACCATAAAATTCTCATCGTAAATATGTATCAAACCTGCTATTTACTAACTACAAAACACTAATTATATTTAATTTATAGTATTTAATAATTAATGTATAGTATTTAATAATTATTAATGTTTACTAACTACAAAGCACTAAATATAAACACTAATTTTTTGAAACCTTAAATGATGTAGTCGGATTTTAGAAAACCATATATACCATTGAAAAGCAATATGTATTCGTGATGAGCAACAATTCTTAAAGGTTGTCAATGTCGTTATACATTGACTTTAACATTTATTCTCTTAACACTTGTGCTTACTCATCGAAAAATAATATAGTACTTAACACATGTTAACTACTTTAATTTTCTATTGGTTCCTTGTAGATGCTGTATATATATGTATATATTTGAAAAGATATATATTAATCAAGGCACAATTGCCAAGCAGACAAACAACGACAAACCTAGAGAGACTAGGCAAAAAAAAGAATAGCAAAAGCCAGATAACGGCCAAGAGAACTAGAAAGAAAAACAGAGGCCTGACACCCAACACAAATATCGCATAAAAAAACAAGAAGCAAGGCACAACAACGGAAATGAAAACCATAACTGATCATAATCAAAGGGGTTGTTGATTATCATGTTGGTTATCTTACTTTTATGTTCTGCCTTGACGACATGAATTAAATTCTTTTATTCTCTTCAACGAAAACAACTTTACATCTTAATGTCCCCAATGATTTAACAATCTACCTACAACATTACCACCAAAACCTCAAAAACCAGAAATATCCTTGAAACTAGAACTCTGAAATCTTCACTCAGTCGAAGGAATTCTCATAAATATTACATAATAGAAAATAGATTAGAATGATAAAGAGGCAACATATGCACTTGGATTCTCCAATGAATAATAATGGCAGCTCAATGAAGGATAATAAATCCAAGAAACCTGAAAATTGAACAGAACACGAAATGTTTACTATTCTAATCCAATTGTCAAAAGAGTAAGAAATAAAATAGCCAGAAACAAAAAAAATTGAAAACCAAAAGTTATAATACAACAACACACATGCCTCTCAATGACAATGAAGTACAAAAGCAACCCCATCAAAATTTAAAATCTGAACCAACCCATTGATATTTAACAACATTACTAATAAGAAACCCCATTTGAGTTTGTTATTGTCATATTCACTCTTTCGGAGGGCTTCACACAACTCGTTCAACTTCTGTTCTAAACGGGCCTGAAGTCATGCAACATTGTTAATACAAAAACAATCATACGTCATCCGGTAAAAAAAAATACCTTCTCAACTTACCTCCCCATCAAGTGCAATGCCTGCACGGGGAATCCCCTGTATCGGTACCATTTCCTGACGTGGTAAATCAAACCTTTCTACGCCTCACTCACCGAGGAGACGGTGAAGATGCGCCAGTGTCCATGCCACTGAAATCTGGACTTTCACTTGTAGTCTGACCCCCACCCTCCTCATCGGGACGAACTGCACTTGTAGTCAGATCAGGGACAGAAAGGTGAACCCTATCGTCCTGCACATACGGGCTCCCCCCCCCCCTCGCTTAGGCCTGCGAAGTACGGTGCCACCGCCTCAGCTACTGTGGGCACTATTTCTGTCCTTGCAGACATCTAAAAGTGTAGTTAGATGAATGTCATTGTTACTTATAGTAAAGAATATAACATACGATTAACAAATAAATTAATTACCCTACCACTAAAAATCTTATAAAGCTTCTTCCCTCTGGGTTGTTTCGTCAACTCCCACTTCAACATATGAGGACAAAGGTCTGTAACCCTTCGAGTCCCGAAAGCGACGTCCAGTTAGGGGATCACCTCGAAAGCAAATATCTGCATCAAAGATAAGTACATTTATAGTAAAAAAAAAATTGATTAGAAATGTAATGTACATGTTGGAAATCAAATTTCTTACCAAAAGGGCGTGTGATAGACAGTAGATGTTGTACCCCTCCACAGAATGTCCAACATCGCCCTGTGACTGCTGGCGTCTTTCCTCACGACGTCGCAGTAACGTGTGCTTGAATGAAAATATAGAATGCCTATAGACGTGGGCCCGTGCACGGGAACGCATCGAAGGCATTGAGGTCCTCTACCAAGCGAAACTGTCAAACTGGAATATTCAATCTCTCGTCCACCCCCATCAATATCCAGTTCAACATGTAAATGAGGCACAACTTCACAGCATCGTACGCTTGTTCAAACTCTCCGTGGGTAAGAACAACCCTCAAGTCATCCAACGATACCTCATCATGTGCAGGAAAGTGTCGTTGATGTATGTCATTCTCAACTGCAACATACATACTCGTGTCCGGTATGACTCCAAAACGTAATATGGTGATAAGGCTAAATTCCACCTTCAAAAACTTGACCACATGGTTCCCTAACAAGAACCGCATCTCATCTATCGGCCAGTCATGGTCCAACTCCCGCAACAGCAGCTGATGAATAACACCACCCGAAAACTTCAACTTCCGATGTATCGACATGAAATGCCCAAAACAGGAAGCCATGAACCGACGCCGATCCTCAACCGCAAACTCTTCAGGCACTCGATTAAGTGCATCGTCTATATGGGCGAGGGCTTCAAAATGATCGTGTCGGGTCAATTTTCCCTTGAACTAATCTCCCTCTTGAGTTTTAAGCAATTCCTTCAAACTGCTCATCATCTACAATGTCACAGAAACAATACATCAGTAAACTGTAAAAAAATTCTAAAATATTCTCGATCGTTTGAAACAAAATCTCGATACTTTGAAAAAGTTCTTGATCCTTTGAAAAAGTTCTCGATCCTTTGAAAAAGTTCTCGATCCTGTGGAAATAGTCTTGATCCTTTCAAATTAGTCTCGATTGTTAGAAAAAATTCTCGATCCTTTGAAAAACCTCTCGATTCTTTGAAAAATCTTCTCGATCATTTTATAAAATCTGGACCCTTTCAAAAATATTCTCGATCGTTTGAAAAAATTCTCAATCCTTTAAAAATAGTCTCGATACTTTAAAAACCTCTCGATTCTTTGATAAATCTTCTCGATTCGATAAAAAAATTTCTCTTCTCGATCATTTTAAAAAATCTCGATCCTTTTAAAAAATTCTCGATCTATTGAAAAAAGTCTCGATCCTTTGAAAAACCTCTCGATTCTTTGAAAAATCTTCTCGATCCTTTAACAAAAGCTCGATCACTTTGAAAAACATTATCGATCGTTTAAAACAATTTCTCAATCCTTTAAAAATATTCTCAATGCTTTTAAATGTTCTCGATCCTTTGAGAAATTATCTCGATCGTATACAAAATTTCCTCAAATCTTTCATTAAAATTTCCTCGATTTCGCTTGAAATATTCTTGATTTATTATTATTTTTAAAAAAAAATGTTCGATACCATAATTTCATCTTCCTCATAACATATTCAACCTCATTTCAAACCCAAACCAAAACCACAACAATTGTAAACCCTAATCTACAATTTCAATCAATAGAACAATTCTAAAATGTAATGATAAATTATCAACAACAAATCGATAAATAAAACAAACTGAACTTACCTCTGTCAATCGCTACGAAATGTACTGTATTCCCGTTCCGGTCAATAACCTGTCGATTTCCTCACCGTCGATTCGTTGTTGTCGGTTTCTTTCTCACTGTTGCTTTTCTCAAACTCACAAAACGATAACTTTCTCTCTTTTTCAATTTTGTCGGGGTATTCTCGTCTCTTCATGTTAAATTGTGTCTTTTAAACTTACATTACTAAACTGGTGATATTTGCACAACACCCCTCTCAAATGATGTCATTTATTTTTCGAGCCCTAGCAAATAATATAAATAATAATATTGATTTTTCCAGAATTTCTTTGCTTTATAGACCGGTGATTCTTCTCTAGACTACAATAAGCCAATACTTACCAATTTAGTGCTTTTGTATTGTTTTCGTTTTAACAAAATTTTTTTTTTTTTCAAAACTCAAACTTTTAAAAAAGGTAGCTTCTAAATGCTAAATCAACTAAAAGTTCAATTTTTTAAAAATGAGACATCATTAGATCATCAGTCGGTTGACAAAAGCACTACTCTTTTTTGAAAAATTATATTTTGTAAGCACAACCAACAGTATCAAATATGACTTTTTTCAATTTTTAAAAATTATTTTAAATGAATGAATTATAAAATAATTACAGTGATAAATTCTTTGTGATTTTGTAAATTACTGATCAATGTGCAGGTAAGAGAGATGCTTCCTGAAATGTAAAAAAGGCTCCGTCCTGCCGTTGTTTTTTAATCCGTTTTCGTTTTGTTTTTCAAAAAAAAAAAAAATTCACGTTCGTTAACCGTTTTTTATTTTATTTTAAAAAAAAATAAAAAACAAAATGAAAAACAAACCAGTATTAAAAGTGAAATATTTGAAAAACATAAAATACTTATTTTTGCTTTTGTTTTTATTTTTTACTTTCTTTTTTATAAAATAGAAGTCACTTTTTTTAAACTATTAATTATACAATTATGCATTTTGTATAGTTAGGACAGGACAGGACGGAACACGAGTTTCAAATGACTAAAGTACCCCTTATATATATTCCAGAATAATTTATTTCCAATTAGAGCTAAAAGCATTCATGCAATAATGTAATAATATATATATATATATATATATATATATATATATATATATATATATATATATATATGTAATATATTAATATATAATATATTATAATATATATTTACATTATATTAGTATATTAATATTCTACTATTTATGTAAAATATATATTATTATAATATAAATTTATAGTAATATATATATATATATATATATATATATATATATATATATATTACAATTATTTATTTATAATTTAAGTTTTTAGTTTTGAATAATTGTTTTTTTTAAGTAACTTGTGAAGTGTTACTTTTGCTTAATTTATAAATTACAATACAAAAATCATATTTGTTAATTATTTAATTAATCATTTTAAAATTATTATAATATTAAACAAAATGTAAAAATTGATATTTCAACTTTTATAGTTTTCGGATAACCCACCAGACGTGTTTTTTCTATTTTCATTTTCAAAATACAGCTCTCAGTATATGTTACCAGATGCATTTTTGAATTTCAAATCTGAAACCAAAAAGACTGTTTTCATTTTCATTTTTCTTTTTGAAAAAACGACAAACGGAAAAAGCTTACGGGACGGACCCTAAATGTTTTTGGCACAATTTTTCTTAATATCATACGACATATAGGAACATAGATGACAATAAAACTCGAACCTGTGGGATCTGTCCAAACCCGATTCTTTGGGTGAGGGTTTGGGTTGTGATAATAGAACCTGTGAACGGATTTGGATTTGAAATTTCAACCCATCACGGGTTCGGGTTTGGAAAAAAAATCCAAGCCCGAACCCACAAACTCGTTTAGCTAGGATATCTTATATAAACGATACACTGATATTTATACTAATATGCTCATCAACCGAGCATATTGATATCCTATCTAAATGATACAGTGAGATATATATATATATATATAATAGCTATTTCTACTTTTACTGATACCTTGATGGCTTGATAAAATGATATATGTTTGTGGGTTCGTGGTAACCTACGGGTGCCACACCCAGTAACACCACAAATCCTCTAAAGTTTATGGGTTCGTGGTTGAGTCTGGATGTTGTTAAAATCCATGAGCAAAATCCGAACCCGAACCCGAACCCGCTACATTTTTTGGGTTCGTAGGTGGGTTTAAATGTCATTTTCTTTCGTAGGTTTGGGTTTAAATTTTTTTAAACCTACCTAAACCCGATCCATTACCATTCCTATTTCCTAATAGGGCCGAACACAATACAGCGGGTGATTATTACTTGGGGAAAAAATAGTGGAAATTGCTAAAAATAACCACAACTATTATGAAAAAAAAAATTAACCAAGTACGAAAATTTATTTGTTATTAGCCACTTTTTAAATAAAAAAACAGTGTATGTCCATAATAGTTATGGTTATTTTTTAGTCTGGATGTTGTTAAAATCCGTGAGCAAGACCCAAACCCGAACCCTCTACATTTTCTGGATTCGTAGGTGGGTCTAAATGTCATTTTCTTTCGCAGGTTTGGGTTTAAATTTTTTTAAACCTACCCAAACCCGTTCCATTGCCATTCATATTTTCTAATAGGGCCGAACACACTACAGTGGGTGATTATTACTTGGAGAAAAAAAATATGGTATGAATAAAAAATCTCTCCATGGCCTTTTTAATCTCATCTAAAACTGTTAATATTTTATGCAGGAGGCTCCCACTTTTGGGTTGCGTTTTTGTTTTTGGTTTTTGGTTTTCTTTATTAAAATAAAATAGTTTGATTTGTAAAAATTTCGGAGAAGTAAAATAGTTAACATCTTTTCATAAAAGTATTATTTACTTCAATACATAAATAAATAAAAGTATTATTAATTTAATTTAAGGGTAATATTGAAATTTATATTAAAAAAATCAAATTTGGAATATACATACGGTTGTGGAGGGATGCAAATATCGTCACTCAAAAATTTATTTTATTAATGACAGACTTTAAGAGAAATTATACAACTTAAAAGTTTTTGTTACAGCGGTACCGTGACAACGAGAAAGAAATTTTGGGTCACAACATTTAATGTTGTGACATATTCCTTTTTGTTAACTCAAATCTGAGGATATTAACGGACTAAAATATTAGATTACGATACGGTATGTCTAGAAGAATTAGTTACCGTAATGATCTATAGATTTCAAAGTTTTCCCTTTCCTTAACGGGAATTTATTTGTGAATTTTAATTGTTTATAAACCCATGTGATTATAATCTCTAAGGGTGGGCACAAAAGTGTGACCCAACCCGAACCGACCCTAAATTGGGTGCGTGGATCGGTTTTGATGTTTAGTTCTGTTCAATTCGGTTCGAACCAAATGCACCGAATTAAATTTGGGTCGGTTTCGGTTTACATAGAGTCAAAACCGAACCGACCCGACAAACCAAGGTATAAATAAAATAAAATTCGATTTTTCTTATCCTGCCTATTGAACCAGACCCCTCTCTCTCTAACCTTGCCGCATCTCCAAACCCCCCTCCCTTTTTATATCTATCGAATCTCTCTCTCTTGTACATGTTCATCATCTCGAATCCCTCTCTCACTCTCTCTATCGAATCATTTTATCTCTCTGGAATCCCTCTTTCTCTTTCTCTTTCTCTCTCGCACTTGTTCATCATCTTTGACCTATGGATTTTGGATTTGAGTGGTTAGCGGGTGTTAGACTGGTGGTGGGTCGTTTTGGTTTCTGCTGGTGGTGTTGGTGGGTCATTTTGGTTTCTGGTGGTAGTGGTGATTCGGTTCAAGGTATGATGATGTAATGTTCTGGTTCAGGTTTTTTGGAGGTGGTGTGGTGTTCTAAGTTTTGATTTTGGTGTTGTTGATGATGGTGGTTTGGTGTTGTTGATGCTCTGGGTTCTAGGTTTTGTTTTGGTGTTGGCGATGATCTGGGGTTGATGTTGGTGTTGGTGTTGATGCTGGTGAATTGATGATGGTGGTGGTGGTGGACCGGTGGTGTTGTTGTGAGGACGATGAATTGATGATGGTGGTGATGGTGGACCGGGGTGTTGGTGTGATGATGATGAATTGATGGTGGTGGTGGACCTGTGGTGGTGTACCGGTGGTTGTGGTGTTGATATGTTTGTGGTGAAATTCAATAATTGTAATTTGTTTTATTATTTTAATTCATTAATTTCTGGTTTTTATTTTTCTCTCTTTACCTTTAAAGCAATGAATTCCAAAAGCGTCCAATGAATCAGTGTTTTCTCTTATATCAGTGTTTTGTATGGCATTGCTAATTAATTTTATTAAGTGGATAGAAATGAAGCTTAATAGACCTGATTACAATTATAGTTATTAAAAGGTTAAAAAGAAATGAAGATTATAAATAAATAAAAAACTTGAGGCCTAATATGTTAAAAACCGAATTGAACTGATCCGAACCGAACCGAGATAAGGGTGTTCAGGTCAATTTTGTTTTTGGTTTAATATGGGTCGAAGCGATTCACATTTTCAAAAACCGAATTGAATTTGGATCGGTTCGGTTCGGTTCGGTTTTGATCAAAACCGAACCGATCCGACCCATGCTCACCCCTAATAATCTCTTTAAATAACTTTTTTTACGGTTATTAATCTCAACTCTGTAATGTGTTCTTCCCACACAAATTTCATGAACAAAATAAATTAAAAAGAATACAATGATATGCAAATCTTCAAGGATTCTAACCGAATCAACTTCCAATTAGAGTAACGGAAAATTTGATTGCAGGAATTGAAGCTACAGTGAAACTTCATCCCTCTGTTGAATTCACTATAAAAAAAACAATAACCAAACTCTTGGTTTGATCACACTTTAGGAGACAACCTTAACAGAAAATACTCTAAATGGAAAAAATAAGCCTTTTAATTGGACGGACGGTTGTATCACGTCGTATTCAAATATTTCATATTAATCATATGTATGAATCGGTTCTACAAAATGATTGTGATTTTAAATTTAAATTCATATATCACTATAAAAATGTTACATTTTATTACGGAGAAAACATATAATAATGACTAATGTTAGTTTCTCAAAAAAAAAAATTCAAATTCCTTTTTAAATGGTGTTGACACGTATGATGTCAACATCATATTACTAACCACATAATGTCGTGATTCAAAAGATATTAACATCTTATCTGTCAACACTGTTTGAAAAGAAATTTAGAAAGCTTAGCATTGCTCTATAATAACATTCTTATGGTAAAACGATTTTCAATAGAGTAAGACCCAGTTTGGTATTATTGTATTGTGGAGATAAGTGTTTTTGGAATTGTTGTGGAGAGAATTGCTTTTGAAATTGTTGTGTGAAGAATCAACTGAGTGTTTGGTAAACCGATTTTCAAAAGTGTTGTAAGAGTTAAAAATAATTTCAATGTGTTTGTTAAACTAGAGTAAAAAGTGTTGTGAATGTGTAAAATTACTAAAAGGATATGGACATCTAAATAGTATTAATGTGTTATACTTTGTATTTTTCTTGTTTATTTGTGTTTAGTGTTAAAATGTTATATAATTATGGTACTTTATTGAATTAATTAGCTCCATTTTTTATTCTACTTTATTGAATTAATTAGTCTCATTTCTTTATTTCTTTTTTATTTTACTTTATTGAATTAATTAGCCTCATTTTTTGTACAGTTATAACAATATTGTTTTTGTACAGCAATGTAAGTCTAATTTTTTTTGGTAAATTTCGTTAAAGGTAAGGACACAGTTGGAAAGTTGGTAAAATTCCATTTAATATCACTTAGCGCGTTTTCTAAAAGCAAAAGCAAAAGCCAAAATCCAAAATCCAAAAGTATGTATTTGTAGCTTCTCAAAAACTCAGTTGGAAGAAGCTAAAAGTGACCAAAAGCACTTTCCCGTGATCCAAATCACTTTTACCCTCAAAAGCAACTGGAGAAGCAATGTCAAACTGGGCATAAAATTGTTGCAAAGCCTTTTTGTTATGGATCCGCAAAAGACTTATATTTGCGATAAAAGATTTAAACTATTTAATATTTGTCTTGGATTTGTATAACATGATTTTATAATTGAAAGAACATACATATAATGTGAAATGACCATATGCTGATTTTATGTACTACATGCTTCATTTAAAAATGGATAATTATCCCAACAACTATCGATTTGGGTCACCACTATCAAAATAACCATTAGATAGAGAATTAGTTTCAAAATGGCCATTATATGGAGAATTAGTTTCAAAATGGCCATTATATGGAGAATTAGTTTCAAAATGGCCATTACACTAATAGTCATTCCATCCATTTCCATCAAATGAGTGACATTTGTATAAATAAGAGGATGACATTAATTTATTTTAGACGTTTTTTGGAAATCAATTTTTTCTTATGTTTTTTAAAACAAATAATCATATTTAGTGTGTGTATATACGTATAGCATATCTCAAATATATATATATAGTCTAACATCTCTAAATTAATACTCCAATAATTAATAACTTCTTACATTTAATAAAATTTCATAAAACCGATAGCGTTCTATAGGTATAATTTAATATTTCTGCTATCGAATAATTAATACAAGATATATATATATATATATATATATATATATATATATATATATATATAATTAATTAACGGAATCACTTTCCTTAAAGATCCATCTACTAGAGTAGCATGTTTCTTTCCGGTTGTCTTGATCTCGAACTGTATACCTCATAGTCCCTTATGTTGCTGATGTTAATTTCCTTTTGTTGAGACTTTTAAAAGTTGAAATTGCTCCATCGCCCATTCGGCAAGGGCAAACTATGTGATGGAGGGATTCGTTGTTTTGTACAAACAAATTTCAAGTCTTTGAGCATTGTTGAATGAAGAAAAAAGTTTCATTTTTGGGAAGAAATGACTAGATATAATTGGGGAATATAAAGTTTAGAACAAATTTTCACTATTCCAGATTTTATAGATTTAACTTTTTCTTTATGTTGGTCTTCTCATATTCTTTCAATTTAATTTTTAATTGGAGATATGTATCATCCTTGTATTTAATTCTTTATTGGAGATGTATACCAAGCTCAATGGTAACTTACAATCAATAAATATATAAAACTAAATTAGCATGATGATAACTTTCTAACTACCTAGAAATAGTGACATTAACAAATATACATGAAATATTTTTTTTAAATAGATGTTCTATTAATTAATAACCTCCGTTAATTAATATATTACTGTGTAACAGATCGTATTAATTTAGGGAGGTTAAACTGCATATATATTTCTTTTCAACTTATCTTAAATATAATATTTAGAATTTTTAGATTTTGTAACCTTAATATTCTAATATATATATATATATATATATATTCTTTAAATATATAAGACTAAATTAGCTTGATTATAACTTTCTAAGTACCTAGAAATAGTGGCAATAACAAATATACATGAAATATATTTTTTTAAATAGATGCTCTATTAATTAATAACCTCCGCTTAATTAATAAATTGTTGTGTAATGGATCGTATTAATTTAGAGAGGTCAAATTGTATATATATTTCTTTTCAACTTATCTCAAATATATTAGTTAGAATTTTTAGATTTTGTCACTTTAATCTTCTAAAAAAAAGATTTTATATATATATATATATATATATATATATATATTCTATAAATATATAAGACTAAATTAGCATGATGATAACTTTCGACCTATCTAGAAATAGTGGCATTAACAAATATACATGATTTTTAAAAAAAAAATAGATGTTCTATTAATTAGTAACCTCCACTAATTAATAAATTACCTTGTAACGGATCGTGTTAATTTAGAGAGGTCAGACTGCATATATATTTCTTCTTAACTTATCACAAATATATATATATATATATATATATATATATATATATATATATATTTCTTTTCAACTTATTACAAATATATTTTTTAGAATTTTAAGATTTTGTAGACATAATATTCTCAAAAAAGAATTTATATATATATATATATATATATATATAAAAAAAAAAAACATACTAAGTATAATTATTTGTTTCAAAAAACAAAAGAAAAAATTAATTTCTAAAAAATATCTAAAATAAATTAATGTTATCCCCTTATTTACTAAAATATCAATCATTGGATGAAAATAGATGAAATTTGATTGAAATGGATGAAATGACTATTGGTAAAACAGTGTTCGTTAAAAATGGTCATTTTAAAACTAATTCCTCATCTAATCATTATTTTGATAGTGATGACCCAAATTAATGGTCAAGAAGGATTTATCCCATTTAAAAATGATTCCCAATTGCAATCAATGGGTGGAAAAGATGTTCGTGATTTTACATTCATCAATACTTACATCTCAAGTCTTCTGTCATTAATTCACGTTAAAGGATTCAATAGATGGAATCCAAATATATCTTACTTTAGAAAAGGTTCTTAAAATTTATCTAGATGATAGAGTACCAAGTTTGGAATATATATATATTCTTTGCTTGATTACGTAAAAGGAAAAAACTAGGGGTTGTTTCATTTTCCACTTAAACTTAATGTGTTTGAATTGAACTTATTAAGTTATTTTATTTATTTTTTTAAGTGGTCAAACAATTTAAACATATAAAAAAAACAACTTAAAATAAATAAAATGTAAGAAATCTTGACTTTTAATTTAATTCTAAATCTTTAGAATACAATTAAAATATTCACTTTCTAGTCTACCCTCCCAGAGAATGATATGTTTTTAAATCTATTCTAATTTGATATGGTATATAATTCTAAAAGTAATGATAGGCTTCTCAAAAAATTAGAATAAAAAAAATTTCTAATTTTTTTTCCTAAACGATATTGGCATATAAGGTGTCAACATCACATTGCTCACCATATAATCTCATGATTTACAAAATGTTGACACCTCATATACAAACATCATTTGAGAAAGAATTTGGATTTTTTTTTTAGAAACCTAGCATTACTCAAATTCTAATTTATTTTGCAAATGGAATCCAAAATTATCTTACTTTATAAAGGATCTTAGAATTTAACTAGTTGATAAGAGTACCAAGTTCGGAATAATATTTTATTTAAAAAAATATATTCTTTGCTTGATTAGGTAGATGGAAAAAGCTTACTTGTAGTTTTAAATCTAATGAAGGAATTTCCAGTTTTCCACTAATACAGGGTTTGTTTTGCAATTTCCATCCCTTTTCTTTTGGATTGTTTGAATAACGAAAAAGCCTAATCTAAGTAAATCTATTCGGTAAAAGTCTTTCACGTGATGACAGGTTTCCCATTTTTTTTCTTGATAGACTTGGAAAACTTGAGCATTTGTTGGTACGGTTTATTCTATTTATAAACGTATAAAGTAAAAAATTGAATATAGAAAATTGAAGATTGGGAGTTGGAAAATATCAGTTCGGTGAAACCTCGGGGCTCCAAATTTTTATAAATTTCGTGAAAATATCAAAAATATTGCCAATATTCTCAAAATATTGGAGGTATTTAATGATATTTTTTAGATCGGTCCTCCAAAAATATGGAAAATATCATGATATTACTTTGATATTTACTTCTTTTATCATGACAATGACGAAGAAAATTTTGGGTTGGGAAACCTAGTGCACCAATCTACTCATAGTTGATAGAACAACAAAGTTTGGATTTTTTTTTTAAACAAGAAAAAATTATACTTTGCTTGATCAGGTAAAAAGAAAAAGTTAATTCTTGCACATGTTTTTTTTACATCTAATAAAGGAATTTCCACAAATGCATGGTTTGTTTGGCAATTTCTCTACCTTTTCCTTCGGATTGTATGGAAAACTGAAAAGACTAACATCCGTAGTACATATATTCATTCAATAAAAGTCGTTCACGTAATGACTGACTTTACTTGGAAAATATAAAAATATTGCTTAGTACGATTTATTTATTACTTAATTTATAAAATGGTTACAGAAAAATTGTGGCTTATATGTGAAAAATTGAATGTAGAAAATTGAGGAGTGGGATTTGGAGTAAAAGAAATCATACAACTTTAGAAGTTTTTGTTATAGGGACCATGACAACGAGTCAATGAGGAAGGAAAATTTACATGTCAATTTAAAAATGACTTATAATTATAAATTATCTTTAAACCGTGTGATTATAATGAGATAATCTCTTTAAATAACTTCTTTTTTACTGTTATTAATCAATCTAATGTGTTCTCACACAAATCTCGTGAAAAAATTGAATTAAAAACAATATATATATATATATATATATATATATATATAAAAGGAAAGACCCAGAAATTAGAGATTTTTTAACATATCATGCAAATCTGCAAGCTGATTGCTAACCGAATGAGCCTTCCAATTCGATTAACCCCTTTTACTACAGGAAACTACGGTGAAATTTCATGCCTCTGTTGAATTCACTATAAAAACAATCACCAAATTCTTGTTTTTTTTTTCACACTTTTATGGTTTTTATCTTACGTTATCCCGTCCCATACTAATAACCCGTTAAACATGGGACAACAGAAAGTTGTCTCATATTGTCCCGTCTCGTTCCACGTACCAACGCACCCTTAGGGACAGATGGAACGATGTTGTATGTCTTAGCCCGAAGAATTAGTAAGTTCCATAACAATCTATAGATTCCAAAATTTTCATTTTTCTTAACGGAAATTTAGGTGTCATTTTAAAAATGGTTTGTAATTATCTTTAAATCGCGTGATTATAATCTCTTTAAGTAACTTTTTTTACTGTTATTAATTACAACTCCGTTATTACTTTTCAAAAAAGTCACAACACTGTGTTTTATGTGTTATCACACGAATCTCATGGGAAAATTGAACTAAAAAGGAAAAAATAAATAAAGGAAAGACCATGGAAATAGAGAGACTTCTTATTCAATGCAAATCTGCAAAATTGATGACAGGAAGCTACACTGAAATTTCATGCCTCTGTTGAATTCACTACAAAAAAATAATCACCAAGCTATTGGGTTTTCCACACTTAATTACCCAGTTCACAGAATTCCTGATTTGTTTTTTTTTTTTACTCCATTCTTGTTTTTCTTGTGTTCTTGCTTGTTCAGAATCTTGTTCTTAGTCATGACTTTACGTGTTAGAAAACCAAGTGCGGAGAGCGTCCTGGATGATCAAGAAGAGGATGTTTCTCTGTCGAATATCCGACAACGGAGGTGGAGGATGGCTTTCAGGGCCATATACTGCACCAGGGTTCTTGTTTCCTTGACCCGGAAGGTACTTGATCACAACAACGGGATCCTGCTTCACTCTCTATCCTACGTTGCCATTGACGTGAACCCCGGTACTGATACCCTGGAAACACAATCTTTTCCTGAGGCTGATAAGAAGATGATAAGTGAGATGGTGAAAGAGAAGAAATTTGAGTCTCTGAGACAACTTGGAGGAGTGAAACAAGTCCTTCAGGTTCTTGAAAGTGATCCGAAAAGAGGTGTCGGCGACATTGAAGATGATCTTGTGCGGAGAAGAATCTTTTTCGGAGTCAACAGGTATGCAAAACAGCCGTTGAAAAGCTTTTTGAGTTTTGTTTTTGCGGCATTGAAGGATACAACTATTATTATACTTCTGGTTTGTGCTGTGCTTGCTCTCGGATTCGGTATCAAACAAGAAGGCGTGAAAAACGGGTGGTACGATGGTGGAAGCATTATAGTTGCTGTGTTTTTGGTTGTCATTGTCTCTGCTGTGAGCAATTTCAGGCAAAATAGACAGTTTGAGAGACTCTCGAGTGTGAGCAGCGATATAGAGGTTGAGGTTGTGAGAGGTGGGAGGCGTAGGCCTGTTTCGATTTTCGATATCGTTGTGGGTGATGTTGTGTGTTTGAAGATTGGTGATCAGATTCCGGCTGATGGGTTGTTCCTGGAAGGACATTCCATGAAAGTGGACGAGTCAAGCATGACAGGCGAGAGCGACCATGTCGAGATTGGTGAAAGAAATCCATTCTTGATGTCTGGAACTAAGGTCACTGATGGGTTCGGAGTCATGCTTGTCACTTCTGTTGGGATGAACACAGCCTGGGGAGAGATGATGAGTTCTATAAGCCACGAATTGAACGCAGAGACTCCGTTGCAGGCTCGTTTGAACCAGCTGACTTCATACATTGGAAAGATCGGATTGGCAGTGGCAGTGCTTGTTCTCGTGGTGATGCTGATTCGGTATTTCACAGGAAACACTAGAGATGAGATGGGAAAGAGAGAATTTCAAGGAAAGAAGACAAAATTCGATGATGTGATGAATTCTGTTATTGGTATAGTTGCCGCGGCTGTGACAATCGTTGTTGTGGCAATTCCTGAAGGCCTGCCGCTTGCAGTGACTCTGACTCTGGCGTTTTCTATGAAGAGGATGATGAAGGACCATGCTATGGTGAGAAAACTCTCTGCTTGTGAGACGATGGGGTCCGCGACAATAATCTGTACAGACAAAACAGGCACTCTGACATTGAATCAAATGAAGGTTACAGAATTCTGGCTTGGGACAGAAGCAATGGAGGGTGATGATTCGTTGGAATTGGAACCTAATGTTTATGAATTGCTGCAGGAAGCTGTTGGTTTGAACACGATTGGTAGCGTGTATAGAGAGAATTCTACTGCAGATCCTGAGATTACTGGTAGTCCGACTGAGAAAGCTATACTTTCTTGGGCCGTGATTGATTTGGGTATGAATGTTGATGAGCCGAAGCAGAATTGTGAAGTAATCCATGTTGAGGCCTTCAATTCAGAGAAAAAGAGAAGCGGGGTTTCGATGAGGAGGAAAGGTCAAAAAGATGTTCAGACACATTGGAAGGGAGCTGCAGAGATGATGGTGGCAATGTGTTATTATTATTATGACAAAAGTGGGATGATCAAATCAATGGATGATGAAGAGAGAATGAAAATACTGACAATTATTAAGGACATGGCAGGGAAGAGCTTGAGATGCATTGCTTTCGCGCATAAAAAAACTGATGAGGAAGTTCCTGAGAAGCTTGAAGAAACTGGATTCACATATTTGGGGGTGGTGGGGTTGAAGGATCCGTGTCGTCCAGGTGTCAGAACAGCCGTAGAATCCTGCAAGAATGCAGGAGTGAAAATCAAGATGATAACAGGAGACAATATGCACACAGCGAGAGCCATAGCTATTGAATGTAGAATTCTTAATCCTGATGAGGATTTAGGCTCCGAAGCTGTAGTGGAAGGTGTAGAATTCAGAAATTACTCAACCGAAGAAAGGATGGCAAAGATCGAAAACGTTCGAGTGATGGCTAGATCTTCCCCATTCGACAAGCTCCTGATGGTACAAAGCTTGAAGCAGAAGGGCCATGTTGTGGCAGTCACCGGTGATGGCACCAATGATGCACCAGCTCTCAAGGAAGCCAATATTGGACTCTCCATGGGAATCCAAGGGACTGAAGTCGCGAAAGAGAGCTCAGATATCGTAATCCTGGATGATAATTTCGCTTCTGTGGTGACAGTTTTGAGGTGGGGGAGGTGTGTCTACAACAACATTCAGAAATTCCTTCAATTTCAGCTCACTGTAAATGTTGCAGCCCTTGTCATCAACTTCGTCGCGGCTGTCTCTTCAGGAAAAGTCCCCTTAACGGCTGTGCAGTTGCTGTGGGTGAACCTAATAATGGACACATTAGGTGCATTAGCATTAGCCACAGAGCAGCCCACCAATGAACTTATGAAACATTCTCCTGTAGGCCGATCCAAGCCGCTTATAACCAAAATCATGTGGAGGAACCTCATATGTCAAGCTGTTTTTCAGGTAACTGTCTTGCTGATTCTACAATTCCGGGGAAGATCCATCTTCAATGTCTCCGAAACTGTCAAGAACACCATAATCTTCAATACTTTTGTCCTCTGCCAAGTCTTCAACGAGTTCAATGCTAGGAAGCTTGAAAAGAAGAACATATTCCAGGGAATACACAAGAACAAGCTGTTTCTAGGAATCATTGGAATCACAATAGTTCTTCAAATGGTAATGGTGGAGTTCCTGAAGAAATTTGCCAACACCGAGAGGTTGAATTGGGGGCAGTGGGGTGTCTGCATTGGCATTGCAGCTATGACATGGCCTATCGGTTTTCTGTTCAAGTGCATTCCAGTTTCTGGCAAGCAAAATTTCCTCAAAGCCTAGAGCTTCTGCAACCTGAAACCACATAACCTTTTATCAGTTCATTTCAGAAAAAAATAAACTTTTAGTTTGTTTGGTTTACAGATCTATTAGTTCTACTTGTAAATTCCAAATATAGTATCTTAGTTCATGAATGAAAATTCCATATTCAATTTGATTCTGAAAACTTATTTATTTATTTATTTCAATCAGTCATTACAAAATAAAACATTTCGGTTTGTATGTTGTTATGATCAACATATCTGTTTTCAAGTCTCTTGTAAGACTTGAAATGTTGATTTTAGCCTAAGCTGAAGTCATCAATTTGAATAGCAATGTTTTCAAATCCAGATATGAGTGAAATTCAATTATGAAACCTTTGCGTAACTATAAACAACTGAACTAAGTAAATCACCACCTAATTTGACTAGCAATCTGATAATGCAATGTTTTGCAAAGTATTGGAATCACCTGATTGGCATTGCAGCAGCTCTGTCTTGACTGATTTGGCTACCTGAAAAATGAGGTTCTATTCCATGAGATCATTGATGGGATGTGCAGTGGCCAACTCCAATGCTTCTAATCACCCTACGGGAAAGCCTTCAGGAATTGCCACAGCCACAATTGTCACAGCCGCAGCAACAATCCCCATGACAGAATTCATCACATCATCGAATTTTGCCTTGAAATTCTCTGTTCTTCATCTCATCTCTAGTGTTTCCTGTGAGATACCAAATCAGCATCACCAAGAGAACAAGCACCGCCACTGCCAATCCAACCTTTCCAATGTAAGAAGTCAGCTGGTGCAAACGAGCCTGCACGGAGTCTCTTCAATCAATTCAAGCCTTATAGAACCCTTCATATCTCTGCATACCAACATAAGTCACTTTAGTTCCAGACATCAAGAATGGATTTTTCTGATCATCAATCTCGACATGGTTGCTCTCACCAGTCAATCAGTCATGCCTGACTCATCCACTTTCCTGGAATGGCCTTCCAGGAACAACCCATCAACCAGGATCTGATCACCTATCTACAAACCCACAACAAAATCGAAAATCGAAACAGGCCTGAGCCTCCCATCTCTCACAACCTCCACCTCTATATCGCTGCTCAAATTAGAGAGTCTCTCAAACTGTCTATTTTGCTTGAAATTTCTTACAGCAGCACAATGACAACCAAAAACACAGCAACTGTAATGCTTCCAGCACCGTACCGCCCATTTTGTACGCCTTCTTGTTTGATACCGAACCACCGGAGAGTAAGTACAGCACAAACTAGAAATATAATAATAGTTGTATCCTTCAGGGCCTCAAAAACATAACTCACAAAGCTTTTCAATGGCTGTTTTACATACCTGTTGGCGTTGAAAACGTTCCTTCGCCGCGCAAGATCAGCTTCACTGTCTCTGACACCACTTTTCGGATCACTTTCCAGGACCTGAGAGACCTGTTTCACTCCTGCAAGATCACTTAGAGACTCAAATCTCTTCTCTCTCACCATCTCACTTATCATCTTATCAACTTCAAGAAAAAATTGTGTTTCCAGGATGGCAAGATCTGGTTGTTCTGATCAAGATCCTTCAAGGTCAGAGAAAACAAGAACCCTGATGAAGTACATGGCCCCTGAAAGCCTAGTGCCACCTTCGCTGGTGGAATTTCTCGAATTCAAAACATCATTTTCTTGATCATCCAGGACGATCTCTTCACTTGGTTTCCGGGACCTCGTAAAGGCATGACTACGAACAAGAAAAACAACCATGGAGATACCGAGATAGAGAGGCTATTAGAGAGGAAAAAGCTTTTGAATGGCTTGTCCCATTTTTAGGCTAGCAACCTGACAAATTGTCAATTAATTCAATGCAAATCATGAACTAGTTAAAAGATGATGTTCTCCAGCTATAAAATAAATGTGAATCGAAAAAACAAATTTCAAAAGTCTATTTTCCCCTTATAATCAGCTAAAAGTCTATTTTGAAGATTACGATCATAGAATCTTGTTATATAATCATCTATGACCGTTTGAGATTGAGGATCCAATCTCCACTATCCATCTCATGATCAGATGGACAATGGAGCAGTTATTTTTAATTCTGTTTTTTTTTTTTTTTTTGTTGGGGCTATTTGATCTCCGAGGTCCATTGAATCTCCATTAGTTCTTTTATTCACTTTTTTTAAAAAAAAAAATTAGTCTCTACAATGAGAAGACCCAAACCCCTTTGAATTGTTAAGTTGGACTAACATAGAGTGATAACGAGCCATTTTTCATAATATTGGAACTAAATAAAAGAAAATGTAAAAATAAGTACACAAATTGACGTTTCCAATTTAGTTAGGGACTAAAATAAAGTTTTCCCTTTTCTAAATATATATTTCTTAAACTGTTATCGAGATTTGTGACCTACAAGTCTACTACACATTGGATTGGTGTGAGAGACTTACTATGAGTCAACCTCATCTTATTATTCTTATCTCATTTTATAAATATAAATATGTTGAACAATATCTTTAATAAGTTTGTTTAATAGTATATCCTTCGTATGCAGACCAAGATCTCCCAAAACTCAAAATATTGTAACATTTATGAGGAAAAAAAAAATTTGAACAATTTCTCTTAGGGGCTCGTCTATTCCCACCCAAAGTATCTAGCTCTACACCAATATACTTCCTGCTTTTGCTTCTGTTTTGTTAACTGATAATTTGGGTGGCAAAATATATGATGAGTAAAATTCATAAACTGGCCGAAGGTTCACTCTGGCCCAATTCACCCTTAATTTAAAAACCGGCCCGTTTCTTATTATTTAAAAGACCCTAGTTTCTTATTATTTATTGTTCTGTCCATATAAAATAGGAGTTAGTCCTTTTTGATAGAACCAATAGACAATAGAACATAAAATGAGTGGCGATATTTGTTCTATTTTAAAACTTGATGTACACCCCTTTTTAGAAGTATACTAAATTATTTTCTTTAAAAAAAATCTAGTTTTAACCCTACTTAATGGTAAAAATACCCTTCCGTCATTTGTATTGTATTGTATTTTTATAACTACATCCCACCTACACCTTCTACAACTTCAAATCCTGAACAAACTCTCACTCCTCCATAATCTGTAACTTGTTTTGGGGATTTTTTTTGGGTTATGATTTCATAAAAGAGATTTTTTTTTTTTGTTTTGTTCTGATTTTATGAAGAAGCTGAGTTATTGTTGTTTTGGGGATTTTTTTGTTGTTAAAAATCAGATTTTAGAGGAAGTTTCGGATGTTCAAAGACTTCACATCAACCGTATGTTTATTCTAATCTTGTTAAAATTGAAGAGGAAACCGATTGTGTTTGTGTAGTTTGATTTGAAAGAAGAAATACAAATGATGTCCGAATTGATGGCCTATTGCCACTTGCCAGAAGATGAAGACGATAATTTTTTTAGTTTTAGAATTTAGCTAACGTAGGTTAGGTTAGGTTTTAAAAACGGCGTAGCTTTAAATTTTACTGAAAAGAATTAATTAGAAAATCAATCTCAACCACACATCACTAGATTCTTAAACGGACAACATGGTTCATCAGAGGAGAAGTTCAACAGTGGATCTTGTAGGTGATTCTCATTCACTAAATGAAATAAACCATAAATGAAAAATGTTGGTTGCTTTTGAGAAAAGAAAAACAAAATTCTAGAAAAAGGACTCTATGGGCCGCGATATGAAGACAAGTCAAGGCGAAAAAGCAAGGTAAAATTTTACCAAGGTCGAGTTTGATTTTTGGTCTAAAGACCTAATAGTGTTGAGTACCGCTGAAAACTTAATAATAACAAAATAAATGGTTTATTATTTTAAGCTGTAAATATCAAAAAATAAATATTTTTATATCTATATATTTTTTAATGTTATTTGTTAATTACATTTTAATATATTTATATTTTAATATATTAAAAGATGAAATATTATAATAATTTAAATAGTTAAAAAAACAAGTAATTTAAAAAATAATTAAAATGTTTATAGTTTGAGGCCCTCACTTTAGTTTTGTTGTGTGGAACTTTGATAATTTTAATGGTTGGTCTCATCTTAAATCGTACAAGTAAAAGAAATATCAAACTCTAAAATAAAATTAATAAAACTAACCAAATTATGGGAAAAAAAAGTCATTAACATAATAAAGCTGGAAATTTAGATTCCAATGGAGTTGTTTAAGTCCTAAAGCAACTAAGTTTTATGGTTGCTATATTTTTTATAAAGGTGAGAAGAAAAAATATATATTAATATGGTTAGGCACATGAGAGAATGAAAAACTAGAAATATATTTTGTTTGTGAGCATAGTTTTGGGAATATACTGCTTCAAATTTAAATTGTGTTTAGTTAAGTTGTTTTTCGTTAAGTGAAAAGTGAAATTTTTTCATTTTTATTAAAATTTAACTTGTTTTTAGTTAAGTGAAAAATAGAAAATTTTCACTTTTATTAAAAAGTGATTTTTAAGAGTTATTTAAGTTATTTTATCATTTAAAAAATCAAACAAAACAATTTAATGGAACATATTAAGTGTCATTAAGTGTTAGGTGAAAAAATCAAAAATATAATGAGATCGTAAACAAAAAGTAAATGATTTTTTTTTTCCAAACAAAACAAGCCTTCCTAGTTGAAAAGCATCCCACTTCAATGGACAACGATGCACTTTAATAATATTATTCAAATGAATGATAAGATGGAGCACGGTGGATTTCTTTTATTCTTGCCCAGTGCTGTCAAGGCCGTCCGGACCAGCCCGGTCTGGGCCCTTGTCAGGTCATGCCTGTATGGCACACCCCATTTACCGTGTCATGCCAAGTCGAACCTGGCCTATTAGGCAAGTGAGGGGCACAGTATGCTTCACCGGCCGGCCTCACAATATTAGACCCCTCCTTCACGACTTCAGTCTCATTGATTCTCAAGTCGTCAATGATATCCAGGCCGTACCACTCCGTGAGAGGGTGTCGAGCAGATGCATCCTTTATAGTGTGATCCTTCCTCATTCTCTTCATGGAAAATGCCAGAGTTGTAGTTACGTCAAGAGGCAAGCCTTTAGTAATTGCCACAATCAGCATTATCACAGTCTTAGCATTATTCCCCACAATTAAAACCATAAGATCGTCAAATTTCTTATTTTTCTAGAGAAATTCTATGGTTCCCTTCTCATGTTTGGTTTTTCCTGTAAAATAAATAATCAAAGCCATTGTGTGACAGGACCCACCCCAACTCCTCTCTCTTAAGTACGAGGAAGGCCATGTGGGCTGTCCCGATTCCTCTCTCTTGAGTACGAGGGAAACCCTATGGGCTCTACATTTACTAGCATGATAAAAGGACTTTCTGCTGAAATTTTCATAGGAAATACTTGCTATTAATCAAACAAAATGTAAGGAGAATATCGGAGAGTACAAAATGTACATAATTGCAATTCCTTTACATATTTTCGATCGTTGAAAAAGTTTATCAAAAATGTCCGTTCGGACCAAAAACCGACCACTTTAAAAACTAAGTAACCAGTCATTCCGAGTGTGAAACGGAACAGGCCGAGTAAGAAATCCGAGTAGGCCGAGTAGACTGAATAGGCCATGTGGGCCGAGTAGAAATCCGACAACGTCCCGACCATGCCTACCGTCCCGACCATGCCGACCTCACATTTCTAAATATGCACAGAAAAATTAAAAATGCATGATTTTTATGCTTCTTGATGTCATCGAGTGGCCCACCTCAAAACTTCTGAGTCCGCACAACCGAGCAGCTACCTGGATAAATATTTAAGAGTGAAAGGATGAGCGCTAACGCCCAGTGAGTGAATGAAAATTTTTAAAAACACTTTTCTAAACCACTTTACAATAAGCATTCAGTAATACATGGTATAAGATAATATATCTACTTTCGTACTGAATAAACTGAATGCTTCTCTTTGTTGAATAAGAAAAAATACTTTATAAAATCTTAATCTGCACCAAATTCGTACCAGGGATATCCTCAATACGTAAGCCGAAATACTTCTGGCAAACGCAGAGTCATGAATAACTTCTGGTCATACCCGAACAGAGCGACTCAATTACTCTTTCTCTGGTCATGCACATGCAGAGCGACTCATGACATACACATGTGTAGAACGGGCCCCAAAAGCCAACCATAATCATAACTGGGGAAGGGTACATGGTGCTTTTATAGAAATCATATTCTCTTGATAATTCATAAAAATAATATACTGTTTCTGAATGCTAATATAAGCATAAATATATATTTTCGGTTCTCTGTATACTCACCATCAATCATAAAAAGCAATAAAAAGCTTAAAATGATTTGCAGCAATTAAAGTATAAAACTGTAAACTTGAGTTAAAAACAAAACTGAAACTTAATTCACTCACAACTTAGACGTCAAGCTTATCTCAGACTGAGTATGCTAGGTTCCCTTCGTCTTCTTTCCTTTTCTTTTTTCTTCTCTTTCCTTTCTTCCGCTTGATTCTACTGCTTTCTAGCTCTCACAACATTTATCCTCATATATATATACTTATGGAAGGACACAGCTGAAGTTGTGAGCTAATTAACCAAGCTCACAGCTGTCTGTCAGCCATGCATTTCACTTGGCTTACTCACCTGATGCCTTTTCTACTTCATGCTTATCCCATTTTTTATTTTTTTTTCAAATTGGGCCTTTCAATTGGGCCTGAAAGACATTGGGTGTTACATTGTGAATCCAATCTTCCCAATGTAAGAAGCCAGCTGTTTCAATAGAGCTTGCAATGGAGTATGCTCGATTTTCATTCAATTCACGATTTACAGAACTCATCATCCCTCCCCAAGTGGTGTTCATTCCGACAGAAGCTACAAGCATAACTCCAAAGCCATCAACAACTTTAGTTCTAAACATCAAGAAGGGATTGTTCTCATTAATCTCAACATGGTCACTTTCACAAGTCATGCTTGACTCGTCCACAATCAAGCTAAACCCACTCATGAACAACCCATTAGATGGTTTGGTAGGAATAAATTGATTTTTGATGGTGTTTGTATAGATTAGGTGAATTGTTGGGACCGTGCAAGTGAATTGATGAAGGAATTCAGGCCTAGGTAAAGTGTGTTAGGTTTTTGAGTCATGTTGGTATAATTTCATATCTAAACAATATTTTCTTTGTATTGATTAGTTGTCTAAGCTCATGGGATTCATGCTTCAAGGAAGATTGACAACTTGTCAAGCAAAGTGAGGTCTTTAAAAGGAACGGGCTTTGTTCCATATCAAAGGTATTCTTGCAAGGTTTAGTTGCACACATACGCATTGTATTCAGATATCTCTCTGCATCGTTGTGCTCAATTAGTATAGCACATACACCGTAAGCACATGCATTATATTTAAATTGACAAATTTCATAAAATACATGATTCTAGGACTATATCTAAGAAATGACATACTTGTTTGTTTTTGTATTTGTTTATTTGTGTTTTATTGGTATCGAGCTTGAATATATTATCATATTGTTCCTTATTGAGTTTTGGTCTTTTCGGTTACTCATTCATAAATTTTCAAGTTCCAAGTTGAAAGTTACAAAACTTTTCATGTGTTTAACAAACTTGGTTTTTATCTTTGTGTATCGAGTATATTTCCATACTTTTTGTGAAAGTTTTTTAACATCCATGTTCATGAGGGAGTCACGGTTCATAATCTGAAAATAGATTCGAATTCAGAGTTTAGTGGCCAGAGAACGGTCGAAGAATGCTAGAGGAGCACAAAGGAAATGGAGAATGGCCAAAGGCCATTTGCACCACTTTCTCGTGGAGTCGCGTGAGCCTCATGGGAAGGGTGGCTTGCTGCCCCCGTGAGGCTCACATGCCTCCATGAGAGCTGATGTGGAGAGGTGCAATTTGTCACCCGAGCTCCACGTCACGCCACCTCACTTCCCTCTCATTTTTCAATTAAAGAAGACTAAGTGCAAATAAAAATTCAGATTTTTTCTCTTAACTTCGAAACACCACATCGCTCTCATTTTTCATCGAAATTGAGTGATTCAAGTTGGATATTGTTCATATTAAAGTCCTCTATCATCTCCAAGCAATTTTGAAGGTTTTTGTTCAAGTATATTTGTGGTTTCACACAGATTTCGTGACTGCACTCATCTTGTCAAGGTATTTAATTTGTTCATCTTTCATGTTTTGATCTTCAAACTCACCAAATACCTTAGGTCTTCTTCTCTTTTATGTGTATGTTACCTGAAAAATAGCTATTGGGAGATAGAGCTTCAATTTTAGCTAGTTGAGCTTAATTAGAGACATGTATGTGAGTTAGGTTTTCACAAATCTATGTTTACTCATGCTTGTGAGTTGTATTGTGACAAACTTTTATCTAGGACTATTTTGTGCTTGAATTGATTTATTTTTGATGATCAATAGTCCTTACATGTTCTAGAACTCTTCAATTGAATATTTGAAGGACAAGGACAATTAATCTTATATTTAGAGCCTATTAGATTTTAAATTTAATACTTGATGAGTATGTGCTCTAAATGATTGCTAGAGAACTTTATTGTTTATATACTTTGATTCTAGCATTTTTTATTTTAGTTCTAAAGTTTTGAATATGTGCTTCAAGAATATGTTTTATTTTCAAACTTTAGTAACATGAATAGAATCTAGGATTTGACAAGTTTTTGGTGTTTTACATATTCTAGGTTTTTATTCATATGAAGAACTATACAACTTTGATTTGTGTACTATGATGCCTATGTTTAATTTCTCATAAAGTGTACATAATTCATACATTGCATATATACATACATCATTTGTATGATTGCATTGTTGTTTGTATTATAAGCAAGAAAAATATACATTGTATGCTTATTGATTATTTTTAGTTTCCATAGGATATATTGATCACATATTCTATGTTGCACATGTTTGCACATTTGCATTACACTTAGATCGTTTGCCTTGTAAAAGGTGGAAGTTTCTTATTGCAGTGTGAAACTTCAATTTGAGCAAGGAAGTCTTGACTAGGAATGTGAAGTTCCAGATAGTCGAGCAATAAATCTTTCTAGAGGCATGTAAAGTGTCTTGGATAGAAAGTTGCTCTCTAAAGACATGTGAAGTATTTTGGATAGAGAGCAGACAAAGTTTTCACTAGGCCCGAGGGTAGAATATGAGGGATGTCCAATAGATGGTGTATCATGTGTAGCGATCATTTTTGATGGTGTACGTTTATTCGTCATAGTGAAAGCTAATTTTTCGGTGGTTTTAGAATCAACCCGTGAATATTTCAACTTCGGAGGTTTTACCACGTAAAAATATTGTGCATAATGTCCATATCACTATCTCTTTTATTTTTTGTATATTTGTTTAGCAAAATTTTGTTTGGGTCTTTAGTTTATCACTTCCTTTGTAAAACAAGATCTTTTGCAAAATACATAAGGCAAACATCGTTTGAAAGGACCAACTCTGACTCCTCTCTTAAGAACGAGGGAGGTCCTACGATCTGAACTTTTTACTAAAATGGTAAAAGAATTTCGACTAAAATTTCATTGCAAATACTTGCTCTTAAATATATATATATGTAGAATACAAAATTTATATAACTGCAAGTCTTTTATTGCCATTTTCGTTCATTATAAAACTGTCAGTGAAAATCCCGACCAGATAAAATCCGACCACTTTTTTTAAAACAAAAGAGTCAGAAATATGAGTAGGAAATCCGAGTAGGAAATTGAAATAGGAAATCCCAGTAGGAAATCCGAATAGGAAATCCAAGTAGGAAATCCGAGTAGGAATCTGAACACGTTCCGACCATGTCTGACCATGCATCTTAAAATATGAACATGAAAATCAAAATGTATGATTCTTATGCTTCATGATATCATCGAGTTGCCCACCTCAAAACTGAAAGGTCCGCACAACCGAGCAGCTCCCTAGAAAAATATTTTTAAAGTAAAAGGATGAGCGCTAGCGCCTAGTGAGTGAATGAAAACTTTTAAAAACATAAGTTTTCTTCTGAACAACTTTTTCTATATGCATTCAATAATACATACTAAATATTATTGTATCATGCCAAATAATTCCATAGTAGTTAAAGATAATATATCTACTTTCGTATTTAATAAACTGATGTACATCTCTTTTCTGAACAAGAATAAGATAATTTATAAAATCTTAATCTGCACCAAATTAGTACCTAGGGATATCTTCAATACAAACGCCGAATTACTTCGTGCATACATAAAGCTGGGAATAACTTCTGTCATACACGTGCAGAGTCACTCAATACTCTTAACATTTGTCGTACACGTGCAGAGCAACTCATCTGACATACATATGTGTAGAACGGTCCTAACATGGTACTTTTATGAAATCAATCATAATCTCTTCTCAATATTTATAAAAGTAATATAACTAATATTTTGAGTACTAATATAAGCATAAAACATACTTTCAGTTCTCTATATAATCACCATAAATCATCAAAAGAAATAAAACGCTTAAATGATTTGCAGGCAATTAATTTTAAGCATAAAACTGGAAACTTTGAGTTAAAAACAAAACTCAAAACTTTTTCACTCATAACTTATACTTCAAGCTTAATTCGGACCACGTACGTTAGGTTCCTCTAATTCGTCTTCTTTCCCTAACAATCGCACAAAATCCAAATTAGAATCCGTTGAATTCAAGAAGAAATCAACCAAAAATCTAAAAATCACATGATACTCACTGACTTCTTTTCCCTTGTCTTCCTTCTCTTCCCTTTCTTCTACTCGATTTCACTGCTTTCTAACTCTAATATAATGTTTATCCTCCTTTATATATATATATATATATATATATATATATATATATATAAATGTGGATCGACATAACTAAAGTTGTCCAAGCACATAGTTGTCGGTCAACAAGACAAACTATGGAGGCTTACTCACCTGATCACTTTTCAAAAAAAAATTGGCCTCTCAATTTGTGCCTTTTGTTGGGCCTGAATGGTTTGGGTGTTACAATTCACCCCACCGTATCAGAATTTTGTCATCGAAATTCACTTATCTAACCGAAATAAATGGGATATTGATTTCGTATCTGATCTTCATATTCCCATGTCGCCTCTTCTATTGTATGATTTCTCCATAACACATTCACTAAAGGAATAACCTTAGTACGTAACACTTGTTTCCTTCTGCCTAGAATTTCAATAGGTTCTTCTTCATAAGTCAAATATTCTTTTAACTTTACTGGTTGTTTGGTTAAAACATGTGTAGGGTCAACTATATATTTACGAAGCACAGAAACATGGAATACATCATGAATTCTTGAAAGCTCTTAAGGTAAAGCTAAACGGTATGCCATTGCTCCCACTGTGCCAATAATCTCATACAGACCAATGTATCGCGGACTTAACTTCCCACGTCTTCCAAATCGAAGTATACCTTTCCAAGGTGAAATTCGTAAGAACACTTAGTCACCCACTCTAAATTCAAGTTCACTTATCTGCTTATCTGTGTAGCTTTTCTGCCTATCTTGAGCAAATTAGTCTCTGATGATTTTGATCTTTTATGTTGTGACTTGAACAAGTTTTGGACCTAACAACTTTCTCTCACCTACTTCATCCTAAAATATCGGTGTTCTGCATTTTCTCCCTTATAAAACTTCATAAGGAGCCCTTTCAATGCTACCCTGATAACTGTTGTTGTAGGCAAATTCTATCAATGGTACATGCACATCCCAACTTCCTTTGAAATCCATCACACAAGCTCGAAGCATATATTCTAACATCTAGATAGTACGTTCTGATTGACCGTCAGTCTGCGGATGAAAAACAGTAATAAAATGCAGTCTAGTTCCTAAAGCCTCTTGTAATTTAGGCCAAAATATAGATGTAAGTAGAAGATCTCTGTCTGACACTATAGATACCGGTGCGCCATGAAGATGAACTATTTCATCAACATAAATTTTGGCTAATCTGTCAAGAGAGTAAGTAATACCGATTGACAGAAAGTGTGCAGACATCGTAAGTCGACCAACAATCACCCATACACTGTCGTGGCCACTCTGACTACGAGGAAGTCCTACCACAAAATCCATGGTAACATGTTCCCATTTCCATTCGGGAATAGGAAGTAGTTGCGAAAGTCCTGCTGGTTTCTGATGCTCTGCCTTAACTTGCTGACAAATCAAACATTTAGAGATGAATTCTGCTATCTCTCTTTTCATACCTTGCCACCAGTAATGCTCTTTCAAAGTACGATACAATTTAGTACTTCCTGGATGCATCGTATAAGCTGAAGAGTGAGCTTCATCTAAATTTCACCATTGAGTTCCGTAATGTTTGGTACACAAAGTCTATTACCAAGAACTAATGTACCATCACCTTTCAATACAAAGTCAGCTTATAAGTTTTTCTGAACTTTATCATTTAACTTAACTAAATAAGAATCTTGAGTTTGCAATTCTCGTATACGATCAATCAAAATAGGTCTAACCTGAAAAGTAGCCAATAATGCTTCAAAATCACGTGCTTCTAACTTAACTCTCAGCATTCTTAATTCAGCTAATAATGGAAGGTAAATAATCTTTAAATGAGCCATGAAGACTTTCTACTGAGTGCATCTGCCATCATGTTTGCCTTATCAGGATGATATTCAATCGTGCAGTCATAATCTTTAATCAACTTGATCCATCTTCTTTGTCTCAAATTCAGTTCTTTCTAAGTGAAAAGATATTGCAAGCTTTTATGATCTGTATAAATCTGACAAGTGACCTCATATAGGTAGTGCCTCTAAATTTTCAATGCAAACACAACTGCAGCAAGTTCTAGATCCTGTGTCGGGTAATTCTGTTGATATTTCTTTAATTGTCTTGACACATAAGCTATCACTTTTCCATACTGCATTAAAACACAACCCAAACCATGTTTATATGCATCACTATAAACAATAAATCCATCACTTCCAGCTAGAAGGGTAAGTACTGGAGCAGAAGTTAATCTCTCATTGAGCTCTTAAAAACTTTGTTCACAAGCTTCTGACCATTCAAACTTCACATCCTTCTGAGTTAATCTTGTCAATGGTGAAGCTATTTTGGAAAATCCCTCTACAAATCTTCGATAATAGCTTGCTAAACCCAAGAAACTTCTAATTTCTGTCACACTAATTGGTCGTTCCCAGTTCACTATAGCTTTAACTTTTTGAAGATCAACATAAATACCATCACCAGAAATCACATGGCCCAAAAATGTAACTCTATCAAACCAGAATTGACAATTACTAAATTTGGCATAAAGTTGATTATCTCTCAGGATTTGTAGAATAGTTTCTAAATGCTCTGCATGCTCCACCTCATTTCTTGAATAAATCAAAATATCATCAATGAACATAATAACAAATTTGTCTAGATAAGGATGAAACACCCTATTAATCAAATCCATGAAAGCTGTTGGAGCATTAGTTAGTCCAAAAGGCATAATTAGAAACTCATAGTGCCCGTAGCGAGTTCTGAAAACAGTTTTTGGTACATCACAGTTTCTAATTTTCAATTGGTGATAACCTGTTCAAGAATCTATCTTAGAGAACATCTTTGCTCCTTGAAGTTAATCAAACAAGTCATCAATACGTGAGAGTGGGTATTTATTACGCATTGTTGCCTTATTCAATTGCCGGTAATCGATGCATAAACATAATGTTCCATCTTTCTTCTTAACAAACAAAATCGACGCTCCACATGGTGACACACTAGGTTTAATAAAATTCTTATTCACCAATTCTTCTAATTGAATCTTCAATTCTTTCCATTCGGTTGGAGCCATTCTATAAGGTGGAATAGAAATTGAAGTTGTGCCTGAAGCCAAATCTATCACAAACTCAATGTCTTCATTTGGTGGTAATCCATGAAGATCTTCAGGAATCACGTCTGGAAATTGTCTTACCACATATATATCTTCTAACTTCACCTCACTATCCCTAGAATCAATTACATAAGCCAAATAAGCTGAACATTGTTTCTTGAGTAACCATTTGACAGTAATAGCAGATATAACACAAGAAGGAAGAATCCGACGTTCACCACAGAAAATGACATCCGACTCTCCTTGAAGTGTAAATTTTACTTCTTTTCGAAAGTAATCTACTGTAGCATGGTGTGTAGCAAGCAAATCCATTCCCAAAATAACATCAAAATCATATATATCAAGTGGAATCAAATCAACATGTAGCTCATGCTTACCGACTATGACCTTGCTGTTTATATATACATTCTCAGCTAATAAAGATTCACCAGTAGGTATAGCCACTACCATACTATAATCTAGTGGTCTTAATTCTATATCTGCATACACCGTAAAAGATCGAGATACAAAGGAATGAGTAGATCCATAATCAATGAGAGCATGATCATCATGGCCAAAAATGGTTAACATACCTGTAACGACATCTGGAGTGGTCTTTGTATCTTGCTGAGTCATAGTAAAAACTCTTGCTTGAGTACGAGGTCTACCTGACTGACCACTCTGTTGGTTGCCTCCAACCCCTGCTACACTAACTTGGGTTTTCTCTGTAGTTATAGATCCTCCTGCTCGGGATCCCTTCTGTCTTTGAATCTGACTAGCATCACTTTGCATTGGTTGAAAATCTATCTTTCTCTCTTCATTGTCTCCCTGAACTAATTCAGGGCAATATTTTTTTAAATGCCCAGCCTGCCCACAGTGATAACAAACTGATATCCCCAAATAACACTCACCATCATGGTACTTTCCACATGTTTGACATAGAGGACGCCCACCTCTACCCATACTAGCACTCTGATGACCACTCATTGGTTGTTTGACTGATGCTTGACTAAAACCAGGTCCATGAATCTGTTGATAGTTACTAGTCTGACCTGAAAACCCGCATATTGCCTTAGACATTTTGCTATAAGAGCCCCCTGCTGACCAATTGCTATGTTTTTTTTTCTATTGTTCAAATCTATGAGAATCATTAAGGCTTCTCTCCATTATCAATGCAACTTCAAATAACTTACCAAACTCAACATGCCTAGAAGTAGTCACTATAGTCTTAATTTCTGATCGATGTCCATCTTCAAATTTTCTTTACTTATTTAATTCATCAGTGACTATATACGGAGCAACCCTCGAAAGTTCTGTAAATATCTTCTCATATTCTTCTACTGTCATATATTCCTGCAATAGTCTAAAAAATTCAGCTCTTTTCAAATCTTGATAGAAACGAGGGTAATAACGATCATTAAACTGTTTTTTAAAATCATTCCAAGTAATTCCTTCAGGAGTTCTTCTTTGTACTGAAGCCCACCAATCATATGTTTTTTTTAGCAAAAACGTAGCAAAAGAGACCTTCTGTTCATCTGTGCACCTCATAACTTCAAATACACATTCTAGTTCATTCAACCAAGAACTAGCACTATCTGGATCTCCAGTTCTATCAAAATTCGTAGCTCCCAAC
The DNA here is from genome assembly GCA_032871835.1 of Dipteronia dyeriana. NCBI lineage: Eukaryota > Viridiplantae > Streptophyta > Magnoliopsida > Sapindales > Sapindaceae > Dipteronia > Dipteronia dyeriana. Next base: position 20,124,775 of record CM065302.1, read on the forward strand.
TTACGTGCACGCTCAATAGTATTCTCTGGCCCCCGTGTTTGGTACTGAACCATGACAGTCAACAGTTCTGTAATTCTATCCATCGGTTTCTCCCTATGTTCTGGCACATGAGGTTGAGCTATAGGTGGGTGAGGGTGTGATTATGCCTCATTTTCACCTTGGTTATCACTCCTTTCTCCTAGGTCAGCTATCGGTCTCGTGCGTTGGCAGCCAACTCGACCCATGATGTTGTTACAAAAATCAAAGTTATGCTTAAATGCATGAAACTAAATGCAAACAATTATTCTGTGGTCTAAGGAATCATAGACCTACTCTGATACCAAGTTGACATGAGCCACTCTGACTCTTCTCTTGAGAACGAGGGAGGTCCTATGATTTGAACTTTTTACTAACATGGTAAAAGAATTTCGACTAAAATTCCATTGTAAATACTTGCTCTTAAACATATATATATATATATATATATATATATATATATATATATATATTGTATATATATATATATATAATGTAGAATACAAAATGTACATAACTGTAAGTCTTTTACTACCATTTTCATTCATTACAAAACTGTCAGTCAAAATCCCAACCAGACAAAATCCGACCACTTTTTTTAAAACCAACCAGCCAGAAATCCGAGTAGGAAATCCGAGGAGGAATCCAAACATGTTCCGACCATGTCTGACCATGCATCTCAAACTATGAACATGAAAGTCAAAATGTATGATTCTTATGCTTCATGATATCATCGAGTTGCCCACCTCAAAACTGAAATGTCCGCACAACCGAGCAACTACTAGGAAAAATATTTTTAAAGTAAAAGGATGAACGCTAACGCCTAGTGAGTGAATGAAAACTTTTAAAAACATAAGTTTTCTTCTGAACAAATTTTTCTTTATGCATTCAATAATACATACTAAATATTAATGTATCATGCCAAATAATTCCATAGTAGTTAAATATAATATATCTACTTTCGTATTTAATAAATAGATATACATCTCTTTTCTAAACAAGAATAAGATAATTTATAAAATCTTAATCTGAACCAAATTAGTACCCAGGGATATCTTCAATACGTATGCCGAATTACTTCGTGCATACGCAGAGTTGGGAATAACTTATATCATACATGTGTAGAGCGACTAAATACTCTTAACATCTGTCATACACGTGCAGAGCGACTCATCTGACATATACATGTGTAGAACGGTCCCAAAAGCCAACAATAACCAAAACTGGAGAAGGGTACAGACATTGTGCTTTTATGAAATCAATCATAATCTCTTCTCAATATTTATAAAAGTAATATAACTAATATTTTGAGTACTAATATAAACATAAAACATACTTTCAGCTCTCTATATAATCACCATAAATAGTCAAAAGAAATAAAACGATTAAATGATTTACAGACAATTAATTTTAAGCATAAAACTGAAATCTTTTGAGTTAAAAACAAAATTGAATTTTTTTTCACTCATAACTTATACTTCAAGCTTAATTCGGACCACATACACTAGGTTCTTCTACTTCGTTTTCTTTCCCTAACAATCGTACAAAATCCAAATTAGAATCCGTTGAATTCAAGAAGAAATCAACCAAAAATCTAAAAATCACATGATACTCCACTGACTTCTTTTCCCTTGTTTTCCTTCTCTTTCTTTTCTTCTACTCGATTCCACTGCTCTAATATAATGTTTATCCTCCTTTATATATATATATATATGTGTGTGTGTGTGTGTGTGGATCGACACAACTAAAGTTGTCCAAGCATACAGTTGTCTGTTAACAAGACAGACTATGTAGGCTTACTCACTTGATCACTGTTCATTTTATTTTTTGAGCCTCTCAATTTGGGCCTTTTGTTGGGCATGAATGGTTTGGGTGTTACATCTTTTGAATCTTTCGATTAGTGTTATATATATTGACATTGAATTTATTATTGACAAAATAAAGAAGGATAAGAAATCAAAAGCTCACAGGGCTATCTATTTAGACAGTCCGGCACACACATGAAGGGCATTCCTCCATCCAAAAGTAATCTTCAGAGTTAGACAATGTCATCTTAGCAAGAAGATGGGCTACCTGATTAGCTTTTCGAGGCACATAACTTACCGACCTACATCTCATATTGTTGAGCAATAACAAAATGTAAGCGATTACCAAGCCAACATCAGAGTCAAGCTTTGTACTCTTAACTATCCACTTTGCCACCACCTCCACGTCAGTCCCTGAAACAACTGGCTCCAAACCTATGTCGCGCACAAACCATGAGCCATTCAAGATGGCCATTGCCTCCGCCACTTGAGGAGTGAAAGTTGCAAAACTCGGCAGGTTGTTTGAACAAGCTTCAAAACTCGGCAGCCCCAAACTCCATGCCAGGTTGTTTCCACTTTTCTCTTACATAAGGGACACAATGGTTCAACGTTAATACCTCTACGTGTCAAATTTCCCCAGCATGGGAATCCAATCCTTGCTGGCCCTCCAAATGAATATTTTAATTTTCGATGGAATCTCCATTTTCTACATAAAATTCCACCATTCGTCAGTTAAACTCATGCCTGAGGAATTTGGCAGCTCTTCCATTGCCTTACCTACCCAATAACGACTTCTCACAGAGTAATTTCCATGTTGATCAAAATGCCATAAGATAGAATCCTCAATCTCATTTATTGAAGTTTGAAGGCTAAGGATCTTAGTTACATCATCTTCTAAAAAGTTATCTTTGATTAGCTCGACATTCCATCTACTGTCGAAAGTCTTCAATTGACTAACCGTAGAGTTTTCCTCTAGTCTTGATGGTGAAACAATTCTGAATGTGGATGGCCTCAAGATCCATCGATCTTTGTAGATCTGTATCGAACAACTGTTACCCACCCTCCGTCGAGAATCAGCTTCTAGTAGTTCTTTCCCCCATATTATACTTTTCCACATGAAAGAATCAGCCACCTTACAATTCAATAATAAGAAGTCTATTTTAAAAATATTTCCCCTTTAAGACTTTCGCCGCCATATCTGAAGATGTTTACATGGCTCAACCGGCTAGCTTTGTGGATCCTGAGAAACCCACAGATGTTTGCAAACTTCACAAGGCTATCTACAGTCTCAAGAAGACACCTCATGCATGGTACCATGAGTTACGACAGTTTTTTCTTGAATCAGGATTTCACAACTCCCATGCAGACGATTCTCTATTTGTTCTTATCTCTGGTAGTCTCCGTTTGTACTTGCTTGTCTATGTGGACAACATTATCATCACTGTCAACGATGATCATACGATGCATTCTTTCATTCAGACTCTGGACAATTAGTTCTCCTTGAAGGATCTTGGTTCGCTTTCCTTCTTTCTAGGTGTTGAAGTTGTCTCGATTCCCCATGGTCTACTTCTTTCTCAACAACGTTACACTCTAGATCTACTTACACGTACCAAGATGACTAATGCCAAATCAGTTGTTACTCCTCTTGCTACTTCTCCAACACTGACTCTTCATACTGGTACAGCACTCTCCGATCCCTCTGACTACCGGGCAGTTTGTTGGCAATCTCCAATATCTCTCTCTCACTCGGCCTGACATTGCCTATATGGTAGGAAAATTATCTCAGTTCATGCATCGTCCCACCAGTGATCATTGGACTGCTGTGAAACGCCTTATACGGCATCTAAGTGGTACCTTTGATTACGGCTTGTTTCTTCATCGTGACTCCTTCTTGACACTCCATGGTTTCTCTAATACTGAATGGGTTGGTAATCAGGATGACTATACTTCCACCAGTGCTTATATTGTGTACCTTAGTCGAAATCATATTTCTTGGAGCTCCAAGAAGCAGGGCACGGTTGCTCACTCCTCTACCGAGGCAGAGTACCGCTCGATCGTATCCACTGCAGCTAAACTTAGCTTGATTTGTTCTCTTCTTACTGGGTATCCCTATTCCAGCCACTCCTGTTATTTACTGTGATAATGTTGGTGCCACACACTTATATTCCAATCCATTTTTCACTCACGTATGAAACATGTTGCTCTTGACTATCACTTCATCAGTGATCGCGTCCAAGGTGGGGCACTTCGGGTTGCTCATGTTTCTTTTGTTGATCAGTCGGCGGATGCTCTCACTAAACCACTTCCTTGTGCGAGACATCTTCTTCTCTGTGACAAGATTGGCATCGCCTCTAGGCGCTCCATCTTGCGAGGGCATATAGAAGGAAGGGCATCCAAGAATCCTGACCAAGAGCATTCAGGAATCTCTCCCTACCATGAGCATTCGGGAATCTCTCCCGACCAAAATCCTGACCATTGACAAGTTGACCCTATCATCATTTAAGATGATGATTCTGCTGATCTTATTATTTATTGTCCAAAGTTGACTTGCAATATTTATGTGTACAGAATCTCTAATTTAGACAATATCTTAATTGTACAAGATCCTTCATTATAGGCAATCGTCTAGTATTCATTTATTGATTGTAATTAGTGTATATATATACACGGTTGTTCAATGAAATACATGAACCCTAACTTTCACATCTTCACAAAGAGCCCATATTCAATTACTCTAATGACATATATAGTTTTATAGAATCACCTATATTGCAATGTAGAAGTATCGATATCACAACGATACTGTTTGATTACTTTTCGAAGCTATTTTTAATGAATTTAGATCCTGTCTTGGACTAATATTTGTGCTAACTTAAAAATATAGGTAAAAGATAATACATTACATTTGAAGATAATAAAATTATAAAATAAATAAATTCCAACCATTGATCATAGATGTTATCAGATCTAATAAGGTCAACACAAATAAAAATCAAAATCAAAAATCAAATCAATGGTTAGCGTTATTGAGGTATTGGTACTTCAACGGAACTGTAATATTTTGGGGTAAATACATTGACTTCCCCACAAATTTGACATAAATACATTTAGAGAGCAGCTATACATTTATCTATTCAGTATCCCCTACTTTTAAAATTGAACTAATAAAAAGGTCAAATATCCTTTAGTTATTAAATTTAAAAAATAAAGATAATGTATTTATAAAAAAAAATTAAATTAAATTAATTGAAGATAATAATATAAATGGAAACAAAAATACAAAACTAATTTTAAAATTTTAAATTATCTTCAAAAAAAATTCCATTTTTAACGTAAACAAAAAATGTTTTTAATTTTTAAAGTATCTTCATTTTTTTACCTTTTTAAATTTAAAATTTATAATAAAAAATTATTTATAAATTTTAAATTATTTGTACTAGTTTTTGTATATAAAAATATTATATTTATTTTTAAATTTAAATAACTAAGGATAATTTTATCTTTTTATTAGTCCAATTTTAAGAGTAATGAGGTCTATGTACATAAATACGTATTTTGTATTTATGTCAAACTCAAAGGGAGGTCAGTATATTTATCCCTAACATTTTTCAACTTTATATGATTTTCTTTGAATAAAAAACAGTTTCGGAATTATGGTTTTTTGTTTAAGACTTTAATTATGTTTAAAATAAAGCCCAGTGGGATTATTTTTGGTTTTTCCGATCCCAAGAAAATAATATAAAATTTCCAAAAGATATTGACTAAATTTATTAATTAGTTCCCAACTTATCATCCCTCTAAACGATTCATTTCGATCCTTCCTTGTGGTCTCCTTGACTAACGTGATTTGTGTGATAAAGTAACATTATTTATGACATGTGATTGATTGCTCACAACACTAGACATGGTATTAATGTCCCGAATGTACTTTTATATATATATAATATCTATTAATTTGGATTAGTTATTTAAAAAAAATGGTCATTAGGATTTAAATAACTAACCTACAAATCATTTATTTAAATCTCAAACTTGTCCATCTTCTTACGCTCATGTTGGCACTGACCGGCTAGTACTAAACAGTCATGAAGAATTTATCCGAATTAAAATGAATTGTGACATGCGGAGCTAGTTCTGAGTAAGTGCATTTTGTGCTATCACCACAGGCCCAATATCAAGAGGTTCCAAAAAAAATAAATTGAAAAGCTTAATGTTAATTGCGAAATGAGGTCAAGAGTCAAGCCCGGTCCTAGGGGGAGCCCAGTGAAGCGACCGTCAAGGACCTTTAATCTATAAGGGCTCTAAAAGTTTCAAAAAAAAAATTGATTTTACATATAATCCTTATATGAACTAAAAATCATTTACATAAAAATGAGTTTAAAAAAAACCCACTCAACATCTTAAATTTTTTAAACTAATAAACCTATAAAATGAGTTCAAAATAGGTCCACCAAATATATTTTATTTTAAGAGGTCCATAAATTATAAAACTCAATTATTAGAATATATTGAATACTTAAATTATAATCCCAACAATAATTATCTTTTATATATTAAAAAAAGAATATAATACTTTTATTATATTGATATTTATAAATATTTATTGAAAAAAATATATATATTACATAAAGTATCGAGAGTCTTATTTTTTTTATACTTCATATCGAACTTTAAAAATCTCGGGATCGAAGTTCGATGAAAAAACCGACTGTCACAACGATTACAGCCACAAAGGATGATGATGCCCACTTTTTTTATGAAAAAAATTCTTTGTTTGTTATTTTAGATTTTCGTCTGAACCTCTAAAAATTTAAGGGCAACCCTGGTGACAGGTTGATGTTCTCAAAACATGGAAAATTGGAAAAGTCTTCTTAAGACGGACATTCAATACTATTTTGGTATAAATATATTATAATAAATTTAATTAAAAATTGCCAACTGAACTAACTAGCGTCCACAAACAAAATTCTTCTATTGATTATAAGCACAAGAAATAGGACAATTAATTCGAAAGTTTGTTGCATATATAATTATTTATACCAAATAAAATAATCCAGAATTTGCTTAATTAATCTCATTTCAAGTCAAATGGAATGGAATGGCAAGATCAATTTGTTTTTAGATTGATCAACTGGCTGTTTTGTGTGGATTTTCCTGAGTATTTACCTACAGTGAAATCTGTTCTGTTGAAATTAGGGGATGTGGAGATTCTTCTCCAAATTAAGCTGTGTTTTGTATCAATTTTTTACGAAAACAAAAACACAATGCTATGACATCCTCGTATAAAGTTCTTTTTTGCTACAAAAGTACTTTCAAGAGGACGTACTTTATATCTTAGGATCAATTAAGATCAAAAGTCTTTTATGTTGACAAAAATTTTAGCACTTTTATAAATGAAACCATAAGTAAAGACATAAAAAATTTCAACCAATATAGATTGGTTCTAACTGTATTTGAAATTATCATACACAAAACATATCAAGAATTTATAATAATTTTCCTGTTATTCTGGATTAGTTATATTAATTTTTATGTTTTATTCAACCGAAAGATAAAATTAACCCAGATTATTGATTTATGTGAGAACGGATAACGAGATAGAGGATCCAAATTCAGACTTGTACTAACTAGAGAATGATTGAAAAAACAAAAAAAAAAATTACTATAAATAAAGTTATTTCAATGCATATAGAAGGTACAATACAAAAAAAAAAAAAAAACCTGGCTTTGTCTTGTTTCAATCCACAAATAAACCACGCACATCACCAGATAAAATGAAGAAATCAATATTAATTTATTTATTTTTTCTTTTTCTTTTGGCTATCTATCTGTCTGAATTGCTTGCATGTTGATCAAGACATGCATTGCAGTACTGGAGGAGGAGGAGATCGTTTTCTACGTACAGATCAAGCGGCCAACATCATTCTGACAAATTCGTCATAATTAACTTGACCATCACCATCCATATCAGCCTCTATGATCATCTGTGCTAGCTCTTCATCTGTTATTTTCTCTCCAAGATTGATCATCACTTGCCTCAACTGTTTATATATGAATACACCAACAAAAAATAAAATTATCAAGTCTGAACAAGTGAAGACAAACAATTTATTATCTGTTGTTAGACGGATTTCGCTAAGAATATTAAGACCACCTGATTAGAGAAAGACCGTATATTCATTCGTGATTACGAATCGTATTTTTGGAAATGAAGAATTGAAGTACCTCATTAGGTGATATGTAACCATCCTGATCTTTATCAAACACTTTGAAAGCTTCTCTCAGTTCCTCTTCTGCTTCACATTCCTATATATATAATAAAATAAAATAAACCCAGAAATTTCATAAACTGATGATCATGCAAATTGATTAAATCCAACAAACAAAAATTGAGAGAAAATGAAAATTTGCCTTCATTTTTCTTGCCATGAGATTCAAGAACTCCCCAAACTCAATAGTTCCATTTCCATTGATGTCAACTTCATTGATCATGCTTTGAAGCTCTTCTTCTGTAGGATTTTGATCCAGTGATCTGATTGCAGTTGCCAGTTCTTCTATAGTAATGCAACCTACAAAAAATTCCAGGAAGTTTCTGATCAGTTTTGAAGTAACGAAAGAGGTTTCTAACGAATTCTGAAACCAACCCACCCTGTGTATATATGTATGTATGTATGTATATATGTATACATGCACGACAAAGAATATATAAATGAATTTCACAGATAATTAATTACGAATGAGGTTTCTAACAAATTCTGAAACCAACCCCTGCATACACATATACATGTAGAAGAAGAAAATATAAACGAAGTTCACAGGTAACGAAAGAGGTTTTTGACGAATTCTTAAAGCCAACCCTATATATATATACATATACATATACATGTAAAATTAAGAAGAAATTATAAATGAAGTTTGCATATATGTATAAAAGAGGTTTCTGACGAACTCTGAAACCAACTCAGTATACATATATATAAAAGAAGAAAATTAATTGTAAAAATGAATATGTATGTACCATCTCCATCCCTGTCAAGTAGACAAAAAGCTTCCTGGAACTCAAGAACTTGTTCAACAGGCAACACATCTCCCATGTCTGCAGGTTTCTCTTCTCTATGAGAGCTTGTAAACACTTATTGATTGGAGAGACTTCACAAAGAGAGAGAGAGTGAGAGAAAGATGACAATTTGGGATGCTGAGACAATTTTTATCTATACAGCTACTTATATATATATATATATATATATATGCAAAGTAAACAGTCAAAGTCTCATCACAGTATCGGTAACCGTTGCGCATTTTATAAGTTAAACACAGACTTTTTTAGTCAAAAATAAACTTGTTTGTTTGTTTGTTTTTTCAAAGACTTTTCCCAGAAAATTTTACATTGGGAAGAATTCAAACTGTTTGAAATCTTATTGGGATATGTTTGGGCCTTAATCTATTGAATATGATTTAATATTTCAATAATTTATGTTACAGAATAATTTATGGTATTTTTTATTACATTATGTTGGTTGATTATGCATTTATTTTTCCATGCAAGTAACATGGATGTATAAATAATAATCAACCCATCTACTCTACCAAGCATCAGAACTTTTCAGTCCATTTTTTCTCTTTGAATATTCCAAATATATAATTAATGATTTTAAATCTGTCAAAAAAATTATAATTTTAAAAATATAATAATACATCTATCAATATCTGATGTAGAACAAGTAGTTGATTCCTGCATGAGTTTGAGAGACCATCCTAAATTCAAGGCTAAGTGATTTCACCTTAATCGAATCGACGAGATGTTTTCAAGTCATGGCCTTTGGCAGTGAGGCACGTTCTTTTTCAACCAAATTTCATCGTTTAGGTCTCGTAATTACAGTTTTTACCATATTAGAAAAGTTTTCTTTTTATTTATAAGTTGACTTTGATAAATCAGAATCATCTGCCGTCAATTCTGATTTTTTTATGGTCGTTAGTATCATTTATTTTTCCAATTATCGTAATTTTGCTATTTTTGGTATCTTTTGTTATTTTTTGTAACTTTTTCTATGTAATCTCGTTTCTTGTCCAACAAGGATTCGTGTTAGGGTTTAATCGTTTTAAATAGACTTGTAAGCCGAAAGGCTAATCACATTTTGATTCAATACAAATTCCAGAGTTCGTTTCTCTTTATTTCTGGTGGATTTCAGTTTAATACGGAATATAGACATCGATCTTATTCCTTTTAGTTTTCTGCTGGGTCAGTATCAAAATTATTAAGATTATAATTAAGTAAATAATATTTTATATATCCATAGCAGACCCTTTTAACTGATTGTGATACATATATAAAATTAACAAAGATAAGAACAGCTAGATAGTTCCAGACTTCAAGCTTCCCAGTGAAAAAAATACATAATATTAATTTTGATATTAAGAAAAAATTGGTACTCTTTTATTGCTGTGTTAATTCTTCTTCGGCCTTGCTTAATCACACATTATTATTTCATTGTTCCAGGTAAACAGGTTGGCTTGTCGATATTTACAAACCTATGATAAGTTGATTAAACACGTTAAGAAGCTTTTGAATGAAGTGATTATTTATTTGTTGCATAGTGTATCTGCTATATATTGACAAACCTACAATACCTAATTAAACATGCCATCAACCTTTTCAATTAAGTGATTATTTATTTATTGAGTACGGTACCGGCTATATTATGCAAAATGTAATTATAACATGGTTTGATGAAAATAAACTCTTTTTTTTTTCTTTTGTTATATATATATATACAAAAATGGTTTTTGAAGAAAGAAATTGAAGGTGACCTGTTATCTAATTCTGACTAAAAAATATCCATTTTTGTATTTTTTTTTCTTTGGATTTTTTTATTATACAAAAACGGTACTTCAAATGTAATATATAAACCGTACCATGGTACTATAGCCTATACAGGTATCAACTTGACCTCTTCAACACGGAGGACATTTTAAAATAAAATAAATCAAACGAACATCTTAAGCAGAAACCTTGTGATCAATTTTTATACTATATATATAATACTTGATTTGGTGCGGAATCCCACATATTAGCAAAGGAAAAACAATTTTGCAATAGTACAAAACGCTATATCAGATGTGAGAAACTAAGATCTCATACAATTTTTATGTATAACCATATCTCTATAATGTTATAGAGTGACTTGAAACGTTATAGAGTAAATTATATAATGTTACAACAATAAATCTCGTACAATTTTTGTGTGGGATCCTGATTTATCAGATATGATAAACACTTTTGTAACGTTACAAAACGGTTTATCGGATGTGATAAAATAAGAGCTCTGCACGTTTTTTTTTTCTTAATAGGATCCCAACTCCATAATATTACATAGTGGCTTTGAATGATTTTGAAACATTAAAGAATTTATTATGTAACGTTATAAAGTTGAATCTCATATCAAAAAAAAATATGGAGACCTCTCAATTTAATATTGTTATACAAACACATTTAATATATATTAAACAGTTAATGTGCCAACAGTTTGATGCATTAGGGTTGGTAATCTGTCACTTTGTCAAATACAAATCAAGTGCACTTATCATAGAGATTTTTATTAGTTGGCTCCAAGTCTCCAACATTATTAGTTAGTGAAATTAGTTGTCCGGGTCTTGAAACCGGTTGTGTCAATGTAGGTCCCATGCTCAATTGTCTGGATCATCTCGCTCTCAAAAGACAACATCAGTCCCCATCTAAATTTTTTTCAAGAAAGCCATTGTATCTTTCAGTGGACTTTGAACAAAATATATGGTCAAATATTCGTAGTGGAACTAGACCGCAACTCAAAGGTAGACTACTTTTTTCAATGCCTTAGTGTGGGTTTCGACTTTCAATTTGGCCTTGTCCAGCAAAGCAACTTTGAGGGACTCTCCATCCCCACTTGGAGGCTTTTTAACTTGAATAGGTGTGATAACCAGCACGGATTAGAGATTTAGAAGTGTCAAATGGGTCGGACCGGATTGGGCTATAATTTTAAGATTCACCGAACATGAGCACCAAATACGGGCCAAATCTTAAACATTTTGGTGAGGCTGCCCGTCAGACTTTAGCTTGCATTTTATATAAGATCGATGATATTTGTATTCTTGAAAAACCGTATATACATCCCTTTTTATATATCCATCCTATTAATTTGACTCTCAAATCAAAGTCCATGAGCTCATGGGTTTTTGATAGTCAAGATAGGCCCACCCAACAATAGGGCTTGGACGTGGACTTGACTCTAAATTTGACAGCTGGGCTCAAGTCACCCTGCCGACTTGATACCTCAAGAACCGATATTATTAACTATAAATCAAAACCCTAAAATCACTATTTAGAGTAGGATATTTAATTTATTGGAAACAAAACCTCTTGAGCAACAATGAGAGGTATTACCTGTTAAACTAGTTATTCCAAAAATTATATACATAATGAAGGTAGTATATCTACGTAACAATGATTATAAAAGTGGTAATCTTTTACGTGATAAGTGAATCCGATTCAAACATACGAAGTTAACTGATTATTTTTTCTAGTGGGATCCTAAAATTTAAAGTTAACTCAATTAATTAATTGTTGAGAAGTCAAGACAAAAACATCTTTTGTGGAAGACGAACTTTCTATGTAATATATATTTGTTATTATTGTTTTTTTTTTTACCCTTACTGATTGTTTTTCTTGTTTTAAACAGTTCAAGATGTTCATTTGCATTTTCATATTAATGTCAGAGAATACGGCCTTATAATTTTTCCGGGGAAATCAATTAAGGTGAATGCACCCCTCTAGGACAATGTCCGGTGCAATTAGATTACGGGTCAGTTTGGTATTGTTTTTAAAAAGTTAAAATTATATTATTTTATAATTTTAATATAAAATGATGTTTGGTAAAACTTTCAAAAGTGATTAATTGATAATCTAACAAATTTTGTCGGTAATTTTGAAAACTAGGTGAGGGATTACTTTTTTAAAGTGATTATGAATAATCTATTTCAGCATTTAATGCTTCTTTTAAAATATCGTTATTATTCTTATAAAATCAAGTTAATATCATTTATATTTCTTATTTCATCTCAAAATTAAATATTCTATTTAAATATTGATTTGATTTATAAAATCTTCTAAAAATATTTTTATTGTTCTTATGGAATTTTTTTTCCAATTTAAATATTCATTTAATATATGTAATTAATGAAAAAAAAAATGGTCTAAATCTATGTACATTTTAGCCATTGTAACTAATCTATGCACTTTTGCAATAAAATTACCAATCATATGTATACTGTTTTTGAGCTATACAGTGATTTTAAAAATACAATTAACCAAACATCTGCTGATTAATGTCACAGCTGATTATTCTTTCAGCATAGCTAACAGTGATTATTATAAAAATTACAGCAATACCAAACTGACCCTAAATTACCTTTTAACTTCCAGCATTCAATAATCTATTAAATATGGTGAGGGTATTCTTCAAATAATTTAGAATGTACTATTTATAATTCGAAATATAACCGTTGTATATTAATATCATAATTAATAATACCATTAATTTGAAAAATAGTCAAATATTTATTTTAATTAAATTCTAACTGTTACATAATTGCTAGTATAAAACCATTATTTTGTAACAAAAATTATTATATTTTGAAATTTTACATAAAATATCCAACATCTTTTGTACTCACATTAAATTAGATTCAAGTATTCAACTTCAAACATTATGAAAAATAAAATACCATACAAAAAACATATGAAATCTTATGTTTTTTATTTATTTTGCAGTAGATCAAATATTTTTTTTTAAACTTTGAAAGGATTCGAGCCACCGATTTAGGAAGCATTTGTTCAAACTTTAAATTTGTAGCATTTGTTCGAACTTTAAATTTATTCATCTACCGACCGTACTACTTATTTAGAATATGACAATTTTCATATATATATATTTGATATTTTTTTCTTTTTGAAATCAACTTTTCTAAGAATAGTAAATTGGTAATTGTTAAATTAAACAAAAATCGTAAATTTAATGGGAAAATGGAAAAAAAAAACAATTAAATTTCCTGTACAAACATTTTAGTCACTAAACAGTTTTTTTTTTCTCATGATAGAATTTTTCTGTTCCATTCAATCAATATCGATATAACAATCTAAGATCACGATTTCATTCACATCTGTCCGCGTTACTCTAACAAAATCTAATCCTGAATCTTATATACCCAAACACTCTCCCCTCCTAAATATAAATTTCCATGTTATTCTAACGAAATCGAATCGTATATCTAACATTCAACATTATATGTATCAAACACTCTTTCACACGGAATCTCTTTATATAGTAACATACCACTATATAAAACTCGGTTAAACCATCTAGAACGTGGTTGGGTTCAATATTCTAGCTAGCAATAGCTAGCTAGCTATAAGAACCCAATTCACATTAGAGTTGAAACTTTAAACTCTGGAATTACGTCATTCGTATCGATTCTAAATTTTTCAGTTTCAAGAGTCACTGTAATTCTCATTATTAATTAGGAGTACAGGACACATACTAAATTCCCTTTGTACATCATTTGTACAATTTTCAGATACCTTCTTGTTTTATAATTCTGATTTTGTATTTTCTTGATTGGCTGTTCACAAAATTTCACCAATTGTGAGATTTCAGTTGAAATTTTGTCAAAGGCCGGCCTAAAATACCCAATACAACTACACAAACACTTGACCAATTAAATCCAAAAAAACATACAAAATTTGTAACTCAATATCATTTCTTGAACAAATACACATTCTAACTCTCCGTTTTTATTTTGAAATTCTCTAGTACAGACGTCTAAACAATGGAGAGCATCCCCGAGAACATTTTACCAGACGAGGCGAGTCCTGCATGGATGAATAAGGGAGACAACGCGTGGCAGCTCACGGCAGCAACCCTCGTAGGCCTGCAGAGCATACCAGGTTTGGTCATTCTCTATGGGAGCATGGTAAGGAAGAAGTGGGCGTTAAACTCAGCCTTCATGGCGATTTACGCCTTTGCTATGGTCATTGTGTGTTGGGTAGGGTGGGGTTTTCGCATGTCCTTCGGGGACAAGCTAGTCGTCTTCCTTGGGAAACCTGGGGTTGCCTTGGACGAGAAGTTTCTTCTAGGGCAAGCTTATCTCGGGTACTTTCCTACCGCGACAATGGTGTTTTTCCAGGGGGTTTTCGCGTGTATAACAGTGGTTTTGATTGCTGGTGCGCTTCTTGGGAGGATGAACTTTAGAGCTTGGGTGATGTTCGTGCCGCTGTGGCTGACATTCTCGTACACGGTGGCGGCATTTAGTATTTGGAGTCCGAATGGGTGGCTGGCCAAGCTTGGTGTTATTGATTTTGCTGGTGGTTATGTAATTCATGTCTCTGCCGGTGTTGCTGGTTTCACTGCCTCATATTGGGTACGTTTTTATCAAAATTCTCTAGTCCAAATGTCTTTATTCTCTCAAAATATTATCGGTTAACAAAATTAAATAACTTTGTTGGATTAAAGGGGATTTAACATTCCAATGAAATTAAAAATAATATAATTTTTAAAATTTTGAATAGATTAATCAAGAATTTAATTTACTAACGTCCTTTGTGATCGCGCGTGACAATGATTTGTGAAGGTGGGTCCGAGGGCGGACAAGGACAGGGAGGAGACTCAGCCAAACAACATTATAATGATGCTTGCCGGTGTAGGATTGCTTTGGATGGGGTGGAGTGGATTCAACGGTGGAGCACCCTTTGCTGTCAGCTCCGACGCATCTCTCGCCATCCTTAACACCCACGTATGCACCGCCACCAGCCTCCTCACCTGGCTCCTCCTCGACACTTGTTTCTTTGGCAAACCCTCCATCATTGGTGTCGTACAGGGAATCATCACCGGCCTTGTTTGCATCACCCCCGCCGCAGGTGAAAATTTAATTAAAATCGAAGAACAACTTTATTAACGTAAAATTAATAAAAAAAATCGATAGAAAATAAAAATAAAAAACTCTTATCATTAAGTAGGAGATTTTTATTTAATTTTGAAATTATATGGTTGGCTTTCGATTTTAGTAAATCCTTAATATGATTTTTGAAATTTGCTCATTCATTTAATTGCCCTTTACATTATTTTAACTTTCACAATAAATTTGAGGTTCAGGAGAAAACGACTCATTAGATTATATAACATTGTGCTTAATTTGCAATTTATGTGACTCATTGCACAGGAGTAGTGCAAGGGTGGGCAGCTATTCTAATGGGACTGATCTCAGGAAGTGTTCCATGGTACACAATGATGGTGCTTCAAAACAAGGTCAAGTTCGTACGATACATCGACGACCCTTTGGCAGTCTTCCACACCCATGCCATTGCCGGAATCCTAGGTGGGATTCTGACGGGCTTTTTTGCCGTGCCCAAATTGTGTCGCCTTTTCTACTTGGTCCCCAATTGGGATAAATACATCGGTCTAGCATACGGTCTCCAGACCGGCCAGACGTCCGCCGGATTCCATCAAATGGGGATTCAAATAGGAGGCATTTTGTTTGTGGTATGCCTCAACATTGTCACAACAAGCATCATTTGCTTGTTCATTAGGTTGATAGTCCCACTTAGGATGTCTGAGGAAGAATTGCATATTGGTGATGAATCTGTGCATGGAGAAAAAGCATTTGCATTGTTTACTGAAAAACAAAAATTTAAGAAATCCAAAATCAATTCTGTTTATGATGTTTATGATGATGAAGAAGAAGAAGAGCCTTCACATGTAACATCAAGATATATAGGTGAAGTTCAACTGGTGTGATTGTTTTTTATATTTGTAATTAGAGTTCAATCTCGGAATTAGTTTGGTACTGTTGTAACTTTGGTATAACATTGTAACTTTGTAATGACTAAAAAAGTCCGAGTTTAGTTACTGATATTTTACAAATAATCATTTCAGAATTGTATGAAGGTTTAATAAAAAAATTGGTTCATATAATCAATTGAATATTAGTAGGATAAAGGACTGAACACCTTGTTAAATGTCAAACATCCAAAAAAAATAAAAAATCAATGTCATTAACCGTCTTTGGTGATTCTGAAATTCATCAAAAACAATTTACGCAAGTTATGAAATTTGTTATAAATATCTCCTAAAATTATAAAGTTTATAATAATCTTCTTTTGTTGAGGTTTTAGATGGATAACAATCGAAATTTGACATTGAATGAGTTAGAGATTGTCGGGACCTACGAAACTTTTTTTTTTTTGTGAAAAGGGATATATGCACCGTTTAAGCAAAGAAAATGTCAACTATAAATAAAATTTTGATATTTATGGATAAATAAGAACCAAAATTCACCACTTTCATTTTTTTCCTCAAAAAGAATGTATTAAAACAAGTTTGATGTTCAATGATAATAATTCAATGGGCAATGCAGGATAACAACTGCTTATTTCTATAAAAAGAAATAAAAAGACAGTGTTTATTATAATTTGAATAAAGTTAACACTACCCTAACTTAATAATAACTCAAAAAAAAAAAAAATTTGTAGATCCTGTTGACATGTGCCCGGAATCCGTAATGTTCCATATTAACTAACGAGATTTATTCTTTCCAACAATTTTAGTTAATATCATAGTATGTAACGTTGCACGTTGTTCCTTAATATAAACATAATCCATTACATTTCTAGTGGTCTTAATAATGCCCCATATTTTAAATTTGTTTAATATTATATTTATATTCTTTATCAAATAAAATATGTTTAATATTATGTTTATATTCTTTATCACGATTACCCTGATATACAATTGTTGGAAAGAATGGTATGTAAAATAATATTTTTACTAAGGTTATGTTTGGGATTGATTCTGCTTGAGAAATAATCACTTATTTCTCAAGTTTTGAACAAATGGATGTTTGGTAAACTTCCTAAAAACAACTTATTTTACAACTTGCTTCTCAGACAAGTAGCTTTCGAGAAGTTGGCTGGGGGTTGCTTTTCAAAGCTGATTATTGGGAAAGTTGACTTCTTATCATTAAAATTTCTATAATATCCCTACTGTCTTAATATAAAGAAAATAATACCCTTCTATTTAATAGTGATATCTTTTTTTTAATTAATAACACTTTAAAAAACTGAAAAAATTAACAAATTTAAAAAAAAAATTGTTAAGGACCGGTGGCCACCACCAACAACAGACGCTGGAGGACAGACGGAGGCTAGAGGATAGCCGATAACGACGGAGGTTGGAGGACAGTTCCGACGTGATTCCGTCGCACCTAGGGATGGCAGCGGGTCGGGTTCGGGTGGGTTTTGTAAAATCCAAACCCTCACCCGCGAAAATTTTCCTCACCCACGCCCGCCCTCGAACCCGCGTAGGTAAGCGGGTTCGCGGGTTCGCGGGCGGGTTTTAACCCGCGGGTTATGGCTACACCCATACCCTCACCCGCGAACCCGCGAACCAGCTATTTGTCATTTGTAATTTTCCACATGTAATCACCTATTGAATACTTAATTGAATTAAATTTTCATTTCTAATTCCCTACTTGATACATTACAAAACAATAATAACTATAAAAATAAAACGACTAAAAATAATTCAAATGTCTATGTATATTTATATACAAGTATTTTATTTATGCGGGTTCGCGGGTCCAACCCGCTGGTTCGTTTTTTCAACCGCACCCGCCCTCAAACCCACTGGGTTTTTTATTAAACGGGTTCGCGGGTCCGTGGGTCGTAAATTCACCATCCACACCCGACCCTACAGGGTCGGGTTCGGGCGGGTGCCCGCGGGTGCGGGTCAAATTGCCATCCCTAGTCGCACCAGAGATGTTGTTTCGGCGGTGGAGGAGGAGGCTCCATTTCGTGATGGATCCGAGACGAAATCTCGTGAAATCTGTCGATATTTTTGAATCGGCGATGGAGATGATGTCGACGACGATGGATGAATGATGATGATTTCTCGATGTCGGCAGTGAGCGGAGATTCAGTTGAAGATTGAATTGAGTTGCAGAGATTCATTGATGAAGATTGAGTTGTTGAGTTGACCTGGCCGAGTTGACTCAATAACTTAGTATTGTCGGTAACTTATCATGAAAGAGTTGACTCAAATATATATATATATATATATACTTTATATTTGTATTTTCAATTTAAAATAAAAATAAGTAATAAAAAAATGTTTAAATAATATATTATATTTCCATGCTTTATATTTGTATTTTCAATTTAAACAAAAAAAATAGTAAAAAAACTATTTGAATAATATATTATATTTTAATAATTATATCTATTTTAGTCATTATCATAATCAATTAAAGTTTACCGAACACTTTTTCATAAGTTGATTATTTATAGAGTCAATTCACCAAACACCTATCAACTTATATGTTAAGTTGGTTATTATTTAAGTTAAGCTAAAAGCAGATTGTTTCAGAAGTAAAGCAATCCCAAACATAGCTCAAAACTGATATTTATTTTTATTGATTTGCCCCACAAAATATGAATATGTCGGGATATTTTGGTGAATGTACTGATATTTACTCCCTTTCTTTTACTGCATTCATTTTGTATTCCCACTTATTTATTTATTTTTCTTTTTTATGTAGAATCTGTATATTAAGGTTGTTGCATTGCAGAATTTATGGTGGCTACTCTGCTCAAATTGTCTTTGCTATGTTTGCATATATGTAGACACTAGAAAGAGCTTTTAAGCCAAAGAAAAGAAAAGAAAAGAAAAAGTTTCTTCCAAAAGTATTTGATAAATTTTTGCAGAAATTATTCGCGTGTGTGATGCAATTTTTTTTTTTTTATGTATGAAAACAATTTGAAATATATAATATACACAGAATTGTTTTCAGCTATCTGTAAAATGATCACTGTCTGATGCAACTTGAAATTGAATCCAAATTCATGTTGTACATGGCCACATGGGGATTAAATTTAGTGCCATTAAATTCATGTGGCAATCTGTAGATGGTGAAAGCTGATACACTAGATTGCCTATAATTTTGAACATGACATTCAAGTTCAGTGGCTCGGAATTTCTCCAGAAGGATGAGGTTGAGGTGGAACGTTTTATAGCAACAAATATATCACATTATCTTATGGACTTGAGGCACGTTTATAAATCGGAATCCGAGGGAAATTGAACTTAATTCTTAAATCAATTTAAGTTGACTTCACACAAAATTACAAAAACCATAAATTAAGTTTATGTTAGAAAGAAATCTTAATTTCCCCTCTCAGTATCATTTAAGGAATTAAGTTTCTTTTCATGATTCACGTTTTAATGAACTGGATTCTTTTGAATTTCATGCATTATTGGAGCATAAAAGAGTGCTGAAATGTACAAACACTTTCTTTTCAAGACTTCAAAGGGTTATCAACTCGTGGCCAGAGGTGCTTCACCAAAAGTGCTTTTTGTAGCTTAAATATACAAGTGTTGCAGTGGGTGTTGTGGGGCTTGTAGCATGTGCCATGTGGTGTGCTTTTTTAAATGTTTTTCGTTATGACTGAAATTCTGAAATCATTGGTAAAATGTGGTGTTTTATAAAAGCATGGCATTTTAGGCACCTTAAAGTGTGTTTCATAAAAGCATCTATTAAACATAGTTTAGGATATACTTTAAAAGTTCAATCTCATGAGTTTAGCCGGTATGCAGAAACCTTTACAATACAGTTAGTCACCAAAAAAAAACCATTATCTATTTTTATCTATTCTTTTAATTTCTCATATATTTGGCCTATTGGATTAAAATCTAATGGATATTAAATAAACTTGTCTAGTAACATGACCCCACTTTTATATCGGAAATGGTGAGGATTGTCACATTTTTTTCCTTGTGTTGTAACGATATCATCAATTTAATAACTTAAATTTAAAAGGCACATGTTATGGTGAACTGTCCAAAATATCCTTAAAATTTGTCTTTATGCTTCAATCAGCTTTTACTTTAATTTTTTAAAGATTTTATTCTTTCATCTTCTTCATAGAGGTCTGTTAAACAGACCTCCAATAGAGGTCAAACATCATAACATTATCAGTGAGGGTACGCATACGTATTCGAGGGTCGAGCTCCTAGCTCACGGTGGTCAAGTTGCCCGGTCAGCTCGCGGGGGGCAAGGGGCAGTGCCCCGGGACCTTTTTTTTTCTAGTCAGTACTTACGATACTGGAAATGTAATTACAAAAGAATCTGAAATATAAAATCTCATAGCTATTATAAAAGCTCGATCCGAGCTTTTATAAAAGCATCGAAGCTTTTATATAAAAGCTTCGACAAGCTTTTATAAAAACTTCAAGCTTTTTATATAAAAGCTTTAAAAGCTTCGAACTTTTATATAAAAGCTTGATTCGAGTATACAAAACCTCGATCCGAGCTTTTATAAAAGTTCAATCCAAGTATACAAAAGCTCAAAGGTTTTATAAAAGTTCGGACCGAGCTTTTATCTTAAAGTTCCAAGCTTTTGTATAAAAGCTCGGAGCTTTTTGTATGCTCGATTACATGTCAAAATCTCGAAAAACAAAATCTCAAATGCAAATAAAAGCTCGATTTCATCTTCCTCAACAACTTTCAACAAATACAAAACCCTGACCTAACTCATTTTCATTCTGATCAACTCTCCATATGACACTGGTTTCCAAGTTCCGGTACCATCGCCGTAAAAACGAAACCGTCAATTCACTTTTTTTCTCTTTACTTTTTATCTTTACTTTTTCTCTTTCTTCACAACGACGGTGATGACATGGGTATTTTCGTTTCCACACTTTAAATGGTGCCTTTTAAACAATTTATTAATATAGTGATATTTCCATAAAAACCCCCCTAAAAAATGTCATTAATTTTTTGAACCCCACTTTTATATTCAAGTTAAAGGCCCCATAAATTTTTAATGTGGCATTCCAACGTTGTAACATTATAAAATGAACACTCGACATTGTAATGTTATATAGACTTTATAATGTTACAAAATGAACTCTTTAGACTTTGTAACGTTACGGAGTCCAATTCCAATTGAAAAAAAAAATATGCAAAATCCTGTATATTACGGAGTCCGATTCCGTATGAAAAAACATACAGGGTCTCATTCCTGATAATTACATATTAAAGAAAATGCAAAACAAACAAAAAAAAACATTTAACACATGCTTCTCCGAAGCCATGGCAAATATTTTTTAGTTCCAAGAAGTAACTTTGTCTGTTTCAGGCAAGACAGATTTATATAGTTGAACCTCAACCCACCTAAAAGCAATTCCATTTTTGCTGCAAGAAAACTTTCAGCATATCATAATCACCTCTGAGATGCTTCTTTTAGTTGTCAAGCAATCTATTCCAGAGCAAGCCAACAGTAAAAAGCTATTTTAAATGTATAACCGAACTAACTCAATCGCACAAAACGTCTTGAATTTGCATACTAAAGATCACTATGATATATAGATATATATTGTCAATGTAACAGCACTAGTATAAAAGCTGATACTGAATCATACTTCTCCCTCTCTGTGTTCACTTTTCGGCTGTGATCGGTAACATATGAACATTAAAAATCCAAGAGGCTGGCACATAATGTTGCATAAATATAACATCCAACAACCAAAGAATTTGGGAATACCTCCACCGATCCCTCAATATTCAGAACTGTGGTAAACAGGATTCACTTCGAGCTGCACAGCAAATTTTTCCAGGATGTCATTCACGAGTTCCCTAAATTCATCATCTGTTTTCACAGTGGCCTTAGTGCTCTTTACATCTGCAAAGATAGCATCATAAAGAAGAACCACTGCTTCATTGGCCTCTAAAGGTGGCATACCGAGTTCTTTCCCATTTTTCTCGAGGAAACCCCTGATTATATCTGTACTCTCCAACTCACCCTCCGAGCTGTACTTTTCTTGAAGCATCTTCTCTATGACATTGTTCAATTGCTTCTCATCTGCCAGGAGCTGCAATGTTTCATCCAGGAGTTATTAGAATCGATCAATGAGTACAGCAATCAACAAGAATGTGCAATTGAAGCAGTTTAACATGGTATTTATAATCAAATATCAATTAAAATTCAAAGAATCGTTGAACTGCCATTCAACATAGAACAAGTGGATTGCAAGAAAAAGGTGTCTTGTATCAGCACTTCCAGGAAAATACAAAAATCAGAGAATGACTTACGATATCTTAAGATAAGATTGAGAAGATGAATTACCGTTCTTAGCTTAGTACCATTAATGATCTTGATGTTCCGAATGACAATAACGTGCTTCTCAGCCAACGCATCTGCTATGTCTTGCAGAACTTGCTGGAGTAAGTGCGCGAATTGTGCTTGGCCCAATTCTTCTCCTCCCTCGGCTCCATGTTTCTTCAAGATGTCGTTTAGCAGAGGAAATTCTGTTTAACCAAATATTTTAAGCATCAATTTTTTTTAATCAAATTGATAACAAGTAAACAACTAAAAAGAAATAATCTCAAAATCTAAATTAAAAATTTGATAATAAAACGTTCTTTGGAATTGAGATAAGCAAATGTGTGAACTACAATCAGCACAATTTCTAAAACTGTGATAATGTGTTTTCTTGATTTGAGGCTCGATCAGAATTTTGATCTCACTTTTAATTTCACAATCTAGATCAAAAGCATAAGCAGTACTCATTGTGGACTTGTACCACTTCAAAATAAGAGATTGAGTACAACAGCTACTTACAATATGTCAAGTGACCTTTTCAAATCTAGCCAAAAATCAATAAATACTCATTCTCCAGAAAGTGGCAGTCCCAAAACATAATGATAGATTTGACATGCTACATACCAAGATAAAAGCAGTACGTGCACTGACTTGGTAATCGTTGCAAACGATTTTGAATAGTTATAGCACCTTGAATCAATTTTTTGGTATCATTAGTCTACATACGCATACACAAAAAGACGTTTTCCTCCATTAGGTTCTGATCAATCTAAAAGGAAATAATCGACCTTTACCATGAAATGCAAATCCTTAGCGATTGGATGTGAAAATTGTAATCCCATAATACCATATTACTCGGGAAACAATTTGATAAATGAAATTGAGAAACACATCAAAGAGGTATGATGAAAACAATTTACATGAATTATGTGAGTAAGAGTGAAAATCAATCATGGTTTTTGTTACTTCCATGAATCATCATTTCCTTTACCTTGTCAAGTTGTACAACAAAAATGGTCGCCGATGCATCCCAAAGAAAATTACTAATTTGACAATTAAAACTAACTAGATAATTATAAACACAACAGAAAGCAAATGATCAAACTATTCCCATAACTTTGATCAATTATCACAATAAGTCCAAGGCAAAAATTCTCAACAACATAAATCAAACCAATGAAATAAATATCAATAATATGTACAATACATCTCCTATATTATCCCTGAAATTGACTATATTTTCATAAATTTGTACTCCATGTGTCTACTGAAACCAATATTGACTGCAAACAAACCTGAAAATGGAGGGATACCCATATCAACTCCCATGTTAACAAGTGCATTGCGTATCTGAGCTTTGCAAATCTTGCCCTTATCTTCAGTATCCAAATCAGTGAACAGGTTCTCAGCTAACATGGCGAAATCATCTTCGTCCTCCAAAAACAATCTCAGTGTGTTCCCTTCCAATACCGATACCACAATCGGATCATCTTTTGAAAAAAAAAAAAACAGAACCCAGAAAACAAAACATGAAAAAGTCACCAACTTTATATATAAAAGAAAAAAAAATCTTAGTCAAAACCAACTCAAGTCTACAAAGTCAAGACAGAAAATTTTAATAAAAATGGTACCTTTGAGTTCATCGGCGATGGCAGTTAGGTATTTTGTTGCGACTTCGGAAGCGTGATCTGTGTCGAGTTCTTTGATCCGGAAAGCTGCGTCGTCAACTGAACCGGTGCGTTTTAGTGCTGACGACTTGAGGTTTTGGGGCAATGAGATGCCGAGGAGAGACGAAGAGGCTTTAGATTCTACTAAGTCGAGGAGCTGAGCTCCGGTCATGACGGGGCCGTTTGAGTCCGGCGGCGGCGTAAGAGGGATAGAGAGTGATCGGAGCTGGGTTCCGTAAAGGACCGTGAATCCTCCGTCAAACATTTTTTCTTTTGTTTGGGAAGTTGGAGTTCGAAGCTTTCTTGCGTTGTTATTTGGGTTTTTTTGGGTGATTTCGCACACAGAGATGACTATAATTGAACTGGTCTGGTCTGGTCTTGGAACATCTCTCTCTCTCTCTCTATATATATATATATATATATGGCACTTTGATTTCACTGTAATTTTCGAAAATGCCATTTTTTTTAAAAAAAAAAAATTATCATCAAGGTGCTTTTGGTATACGGGACATGACATGACAACGTTAGACGATTTGTTCTTGTCCCACGTTTGGCCTGTCCTTAACATGGGACAGGACGAGACAATGTTAGATAAAAATCACAAAAAGTTGTCTCATCCAAAACCCTAGAACAACTTGTCCCATGACATGAGACAAGTGTCAAAAAGATCAATATACCTTTTAAATTTTCAAATAATTACAATCATGTCTAATTTATATGTTAAACATTATTGTTATAAATATATAATATATATATAATATTATTATATATATAAAAGGGGTATTCTGATCATTTGATCATCTTGTTTCGTCATATCCCAGTCATACCAAACGCATAACAATACAGTTTACAGTTCTGTCCAGGCCTTCCAAACACAATATAGAACAACATATTATGTCTTATCCTATCCAGTCTCATCGCTCTACCAAACGCACCCCAAATGACTCACTTATTTACCGAACACTACAATAATCAAACACTGCATAGAGTATAATTGCTATAATCAAACACAATCACGATGCTTAAGGGTGTCCACGATTCGGTTAAATTGGTGGTTCCGAACCGAAACCGTATGGTCAAAACCGTGACCGAAATCGTAACCGAAACCGATGGTTACAAAACCGGTTTTTACACGGCTCGGTTACGGTTAGGATTAGAAAAAAAAACCATTGAAAACTGGCGGTTTAACCAGCGGTTTTCATTTTCTTAAAAAAAAAAAAAACTAACCAATCAAAAGATGTAACATGACAGAAATTTAGAAAAAAAAAAGGTTCGGAACCGGAACCATAACCAAACCGTCTAACCGACAGTTAAAAACCCAAAACCAAACCGATTGGGCTGGTTACGGTTATCGTTTTACCTTCCCGCAGAACTGTAACTGGCGGTTTCAAACCGAAACCGAACTGGAACCGAACCATGGGTACCATTAACGGTACTTGTCATAATCAAACGGCTACGTAGTCCAGATTAGTGATGGACATTTATTTCAAGATACTCAAATCTCCAGTTCTCCCTTTCTATTTGGAAGAAATTTTTTATAAAGAATGGAGAAATGGAGAGAGATAAGGATAAAAATCATCCCCAAATTGAAATGGAGATTGGGATGGAGGACCCCCATCCCCATTTCCCAATTTTTTTCACAAAAAATTTGAAATGGGATAGGGATGAGGGACGTCCTCAATCTCCGATTCAACAACTCTTATAATATATCGTTATTATTATTATTATTATTAAAGAATAATATTAGGTTTCATTTGAATTTATAATGAATTTTAAATTTTATTTTTATTTGAATGTGTAATAGATTGTTTGCTTTTTTTTATTATGTAACTTTTAGTAAAATGAGAAACAATGGAACGTCTAAAACAAGGAAATGGGGATGGATCTACCTTCCCAAAACTTCTCTATTCCCATTTTCTCCAAATAGAAAAACGGGGAGATTGGGATGGAGGGACAAGGGACAATGGACGGGAGATCTATATCAATCCTTATTTCTTTAATGTCCATCCCTCCTCTGGATATAAACATATGTTGTCATCAAATACAATCAAATTAATAAATTATCTATTCTCGTAAGATGAAGGAGAAAACTTATTACCACTTGATATGGAGGAAAAAAACTTTTGAGACATGCTACTCATGCTATTATGCTATGAAAGGATATATTGTTTTTTTTTTTGGAACTAACGTTTGTTTTCTTGAAAAATAATGATATTTTGTCAAATTTTTGTATCTAAATTTGATGTCCAATGATACGGTAATATTTCAATCCATTCATTTAAATTGAATTAAATTTATATAATTTAAATGAATGAACTATATTGTTACCATTTCATTTGGACACCAATTTTAAATATCAAATTTGATCAAAATAACATTACTCTTTCTTAAAAATCAAGTTTAGTTAAATAAGTCCAAAAGCATTTACTAAAATGTGTAGATTGCTTTAAAAAAAATTACAATAATATATTGATTTATTTAGCTCATTATTATTATTATTATTATTATTTAAAGTTTTATTATTTTGGGAGGTGGTGTTGAGCTCTTCATTATTAATGCTATATTTTTTTTTTGTTGTTGGTTAGTTTAAATTCTTATTATATATATAAAATTTTTTTAGCAAAATCATGAAATTTGAATTTATCAAAAAATATTATAAAATAAAAAGTTATCAGTAAAAAGTATACAAACCAAAATCATTTATAATTAAGTGTTATTTAAGTCTAAAGAGACAAATGAAATGTATTTTTTTAAAATATTTAAGAAAAAAATGAATACCAGTCAACACAAAAAATGTATTTAATTTTTAAAATATTAAAATAATAAGCAATTAATATACTTTTGTTCAAAATACTCATAAATATATAAGTATCTACAAGTCCTACAATTTTAAAAATTTTCTAAATTATTTTTTTGGGTACAATTCTAAATTTAATTCTTCTATTAATTATAGTTTAATTAAAAGTATGGCGAAATTTTAAAAACACAATATGAATTAGGTTTGAAGTTGCTTTCATTTGAAAATAATATCAAGATTAATTGGAAAAAAATTCTTTTAAAGTGAAAAAGAGAAAGAGAGAATATAATTTGAGTTGGTTGATGCGGATGTGACGGAAAAAAATTGGGCAGGAGTAGATTTTGTAATTTATGAAAAATATAAGGGCAAATGTAAAGAGATATCGTGTACGTGGTGATTGGTGATTCGGTGGGGTCCACGTCATATAAGTCGTTTGATATTTTATTTTTCCCGCGTTTACGCGTCAGCGACGGCGTTGATTTTCTATCGAGACAGAGCGCGGCTTTCATACACTCGAGTCCACCGTACACCAGTGTGGTCGTGTGGATCTGTCCAATCATAAACAGCCGTAAAAATAAGATAAGATAGAGGACAAAATGGACATTCCAATAGAAAATCCCTCTCGTCGTCCCTACTTTCTCCTCTTCAATTTCTGTTTTATCTATCAAATTCTGCAAATGGGTGGCTTTTGTTTTTCAAATTGTATCTGGGTTTGGTTGGTAATCGACCCCAGCCCAGCTTCCCTAGTTTTTTTTTTTTTCAATTTGAGATATTTTTTAAAAAAAAAAACCTTCAAAAACCCTAACAATGACCGTAGAAGTTGTCCAAAATCGACCCTACTCATATTCCAACGACCCCAGCATTCAAAAAATTTAAGGTAGTGTACATTTGCAAAAAAAATAAAAAAATGCGTCTTTTTTTTGCTACTTTTTTGAGGGTTAGTTTATTCATAGCTGAAAATGAACGTTTAAATTGAGTTAACTAGCTGCTTATTTTTTTGGGTGTTTGTACTTGTTTTCTTTCTGGGTAATGTGTATGGAACTTGCATTCTGAAATTTCTGATCACTCGATTGAATGATGAATTTACAGTTTCATTGGCTTTTATTTATTTATTTAGATTAATCGAATTGTGTAAGGGAATTTTGTTTATAATAGCAATGAATGATACAAATTGTGGAGCATTATTAGGACTGTGAAATTCTGGAAATTTGAATTAGTGTTGTTTGATTTTTTCTGTTTCCATGCAAGAACAGAATGTGAAATTTATACTTAAAGTTTAATCTTTCTGGGATGGTATTTTTCAAGCTTGAGAAAGCTGTGCTGATCAGTTCCATAGCAACATGACACCACCTGGCATTTATGTTTACCTCAACAACAGCTACTACTTAAGCCGACAGCGTAGTTGGAGTCTGGTATTTGTTGTCTCTCTGTTTCTTTTCATTTATGTTTTGAAGCAATTTATTTTTGTTTATGGTATTTTAGTGGGAATCAGGTGTTAAAATAAATCAGATCATAGGATTTCAATAGGTTTGCTTTTATCTCAACGACAAAGCTACCAAGCAACAACTACTGTAGTTATATTTGGCTATTGAAAGATTTCTGATTGCAATTACTATGTAGACTAGTGTTGAAACTTTTAGATTTTGAAGTTGATACCACTTCAACTTAAATCAATGAGATATTTGGCACTTTGAAGTATAATCGGTACCGCGAATATATGCACGTTTTAATATGTAAATAAAATGCTAGTGTAACTGTAAATTTTCGCAGTATATGATTATTCATAGTGATTGAAAATACTGCCATTTTAAATTCCAGAATATGTTTCACATTAATTAGTCTATAAATTTGATTAATTCTTTATAATATTCACTACCACCAAAGTACCAATTTACTAGTTCAGTTGTTGGATTTGTAAAATTCATAAAAAAAAAAAATGTTTGATCTTTTGTATTTTAATTAAAAAAAAAAACATTTTATAGAATTAAAAGAAGCTAATTAAGCTAGAAACATGTTAAGGAAGTAGGGGGTGCAGAGGATAATTCAGCTGTTATTGTAATTAGAATCCCATTAATTGTTGAATTATAGATTTATAGGACTTCTACCCCAGTTCATTTTATGATAAAAACCAGAGAGATAGAGCCCCCCCATCTTTGTAGTGGCCAAGAGAGACCCCTAGTAGGAGAAAATTTTCTGTTGAGTGGTGCACCCTGCCACATGTCTCATCCTCGGTGGTTGGGTGCACCATTCTGTAGTGCCCCAAAGATTTTCTCCTCTAGTAGAGCTTCCAATGTAGTATCGTGGCCACATCTTTAACCTAACAAAGGAAAATCCAGCAGTGAATACAGCCAAGCCCAATTGATGGTTGGAGAAATTGTACAAGGAGATTGTAAAATTATAATATGTACCAAAGAGGTTGTTTAATTTGCACCAAGTCCAAGAGATGATAACATTTTCAATTGTCTTTATAAATCTGAAATATTTCCTACAAAAGGACTGAAAGCTCTTATGTAAAGGTATTAGTTTGAGGTAATTCGTTAAGATTCGTTGGAAGCAGTTAATATAATTAAGCAGACAATCTATCTATAATAATTGAAAATTATGTTGTTTCCATGAGATAAACTAATACTAGAATTATGTATTTTAGGAAAAGATGTCTTTTTTTTTAAAGATTGAGTAAAAGTGCCCATTTGCATGTAAAAAAGTTGTGCAGAAAAAGACAAAAGATTGTTAACCAAAACTGGAAATTTGTAGGTACAAACTACAAAGCAAAGGCTACAAAAATGCTATATAAAACAAAGTTCAAAACCCGTAACATTTAGTCATTTATTGGTGAGTGGTGGGAACGTCTAAGAGAATAGCCGTCTCTCTACCTTCAACCAAAACAGCCCTCTCTCGGTGAGACTCTCTAGCTTCTTCTTCTTCTTCTTTTTCGTTTTGCTGCTGTGATTGCATTATGCTTTAACATCTTAGTTGAGTTATATTGTAAACACAAGGTCCTATTGACACCCCAATGTGTATCTGTTTTCCCTTGTTTAAATGGTTTTAGTTGTCTGAATTTACAATCCTTTGTGGTAATGGTCTACTTAACATGTCCAAAACATGTCTTTTATCTGAGTTTGCTTTGGAATAGTTTAAAATTTTCATGTTTTACTAGAGTTATGGCTGCATTACATATATGTGAGTTTATTTGTTATTCAATAGTAGTAGCAGCATATGTTTTCTCTGAATAACAAAAATGTCTTGTGTCAACAAAATGTTTCTGTAACTGTGGAGTTAATTAGTTTTGTTATTGTTAACTTTAATCTTATCAACTTTTTTGAAATTCTGAATCTATGCTAGTTCCCATTGTAGAACCAATTTTAGGCCCACTTTGGATCTATGCTAGTTTCTCTTGTGACTTGTCCACTTTGGATCCTCCTACACTTGTAAACAATTTTAGGCCCATCACGGGGGTCTCAAATGGATAGTTTGGTTCAACCCCACTTGTTTTGACATTGGGTTTAGGCTTATATAGGATTTCTGAACCGGTTTAAACCCTTTCAAAATTTCTGGGTTAGGTCTAGATTTAACAAATCTGAAATGGAAAAAAATCAGTAATTTTTTAACACCCCAATTTGTACATGTTTTCCCTTGTATATATCATATATGGGTTTGGTGAGGATCTTTTGTCGGGATTTACAATCCTTTGTTGTAAGTTGTAACATGTCTTCTATCTTGGTTTTCTTTGTACTAGTTTAAAGATTTTCATGTTTTCCTAGACTGGCTGCATTACATTATATGTCTCTTTATTTTGTTATTCATGCATGCCTTTATTGAATAACACGTGTCTTGTGACAAAATGTTTGTGTAATTATATATGGGTTTGGTTTAGGATCTTTTATTCTTTTGTCTGACTTTACAATCTTTTGTTGTAACATGTCTTTTATCTTGGTTTTCTTTGGACTAGTTTAAGTTTTTCATGTTTTCCTACAGTTATGGCTGCATTTCTTTATTTGTCACTTTATTTTGTTATTCACTAGTAGACTAGTAGTACATGTCTTTTTTATACTAACGTATGTGTCTTGTGACAAAATGTTTGTGTCGCTGTGAAGTTATTAGTTTTGTTATTGTTTAACCTCAATCTTATCAACTTTTTCCTAAATCAGAATCTGTGCTAGTTCCCATTGTAGAACCAAATATTTGGGATGTAATTGATGCAAGTAGTTATAATTGGAGATTGCATATGAACCAACTGTTGCAACACATGTTTTAGGAATCAAATCTGTTTCTTTTACCTTTCCCTGTTATTGGTGGTTGCATAATTTGCATTATGCTTTAACATCTGAGTTATATTATACTTGCAAGGCCCATTTTCATATTGTAACCGAAATGAACAAAGTTTTATCTTTATGTTTATAAAAAGTTTTATGTGAAATTGAAATCACATGCATTGATTGATGCTTTTGCGTAAATTAAATATGTTTTTTTTTTTAATTAGTTGAAGATGCCAGTTCAGTTAAGGTACTTGATGCGCAGAGTGGCCAGTAAACGAGAGTTGGTAAGGAACCCAACCTCTTTTATAAGGGGTCAGCTGATGCACACAGACACAGTGGCAGGTCACACAAACCTTTCTTCGAGGAGTAGCATTGTATATAGGTACCAACAGTGTGGGTGTATCCTATTTTGGCCGTGATCCCGTATTTTCCCAAGGAGTAAAGTCTTTCTGGTATGGCATCTTGCAATTTTGGCAATGTGCATTGAACTACGTATGTCATGTTCTGCACTAATAATTAATGTACTGATATGAATTTTATTCAACACTTTAGGCCACCTTTGAATAGAAAGCATCAAGATGCATTTTCTATTGCTACGGATATCATGAAAATCGTAAGAAGTTCAATTTTCTATGTGAATTTTTACATTTATATACCTATTTCGTTTAGTCTAAAATCTAAGAACTTTATATATTTACAGAAAGAGGAGCATGATCTATGTTGGATTGTCGTGGGACGTCCTCAGTTTTCAAAGATATAACCAATATGCTAAGGAACATGTAATAAGTGTAATTAATGTGTGAATTGAATTTATATATATATATATATAATCTTTTGTATTTAGCCTTAAATGGCATAACTCTATATTTTTGCAGATGCAGGAACATGGAATAGTCGCCCAAGTGATTAGTAGTATAGAGGAAGGAGAAGCTGAAAATGTTCTCAACGACGGGGCTGCGAAGGTTGAGAGTTTCTTTGAGGACTTGATGAGTACCGGAATACTTACCGGTACTGACAATATATATTACAATGCAAGTGTTGTAGTCAATCGGTTGAGGGTGAAAAAAATAGCCGATTTTAGTAGTAGTCTAAGGGTGTCAATTCGAGTTGACGGGTCGTGTTTGGGTCAACCCGAACATGTCACGATTAATTTTGGATCAACCCGAACATGATAAGATTATTAAACAAGTCAGACCCCTTCGATCAAAACACGACACGATTAAATATGGATCAATACGAACACGATACGAATAACCTGATTAATAAACGGGTTTAACGGGTAGTGTCAAATGACCCGTTTATATGACCCGTTAACCTTATACATTAAAAATAGAAGTAATCAATTCACAAACCAATACCTAATTTCACTAAAATACACATTAAAAATAAAACAAGTAATTAATTTAACAAATGATAATCATGTGAATACAAAAATCGGTATTGCAATAGCCTTCCTCCTTCGGCTAAAAGATACAAGGTAGATCGCTTATGATATTGAGCAACGGCAAAAGCAAAAAACTTCAATGTCTTCAAAGGTTGCGATGTTAGTGATAAATTCCAGTTCCTGTTGATGCTTCTTAATAGAGATCTGAAAGAAAGAAAAGAAACCAATGTATCAGCAAACAGAATTGACACCACACCAATTCTTTCTTAGTCAAATCGTGAACGAAATTAACATATAAGTATACCAAGTAATAAGTAATAACTATAGCACTATATCTCTCTGATGGGAACTTATTTGTAAAAAAATAAAATATAACCTCACTTGATAATCCTATTCAAACCTGACTAATTTTTTTCATCATAGATTAAACCCATCAAATTTAAACACCGCCAAGTCTACACAACGAATTTATACCAAAAGTATTTCTTCGGCAATCCAATCACGATAAAAATAAAAGGCATCAAGTCACGTCTATAATATGTAAATACATTAATTTTATGACGGAGTAACCTAGCTAGTAGTATTACCAGAGCTTGATTTTGTCAAGTTCAAGAACACGTGAGATGGGGTTGTCGAAGATTTCAATTTGGTCAAGTATTCACAGTAACCAACATAGAAGACGTAGAGAAAACAAAAATTATAGAAGAGAAATCCAGATTCTTAGAAAGCAGAAGAAGCAGTGCGTACCTTTGGGATTTGAAACAAAGAGAGAAGGAGGGAGTTGAAGCGGCTGCGGCTGTGCCACTGTTTTTTAGGTTTAGGGTTGTGATTTTCCTCAAATTTATAGAAATGCTCCTTAATACTAAATTTATATATTTACCTTTACTAATCGTGTCAACGTAATAAATTGATTCTCGACCAATATTGACATCCCTAACCGAGCAGTTGGCGATTGAAGGGGATTCGAGATTCCTCTTTGCAGATATGACAGAGTTGGAAGTCAGGTATGCTGCAGAGTTCTTGTGAATGCATTATATGGCGAATGAAGTGTTTATGCAAACGCCGGTTGCGGCTGAAGTACGAAGTCCCTTCACTAGGATGCTGAGTAATCAGAGTGTGGTGGTTGATGTTGAGAAACCACCTAAAGCATATGAATTTTTCATGCATAATCTAGGGAATATGATTTTACACTGGAAAATATAGGGAACTCTTTTTTTTTATTATTAATATTTGTTGAAAGAAAAAGTTAGTTTAGTTAGCTTAAACATTTGTTAATCAAGTGTTGTTTAAACTGTTTAAGGTAGTGTACATGTTCAAAAAGTTTGTGCCTTTTATTGCTACTGAAACAGTTTGTTTATTTATATTGTATGGAACTTGCATTCTGATTACTTAATTGAATGATGAATAGCACCACTTGATTGACTGATGAACAGTGGTGTTATAATGCTCCATTTTTAAAATCCTAATATTTATAAAATTCAACTGATTAATTTCCAAAATGATCTTTATTTCTTTCCAAACTTCACTTATCTCATATTTTCTACTCTTTGTACCTTTTTTTTTAAGTCACGTACCTTAGGACCCGTCCTATAAATGTTTTTCGGTTGATGTTTTTTGAAAATAAAAATAAAAATAAAAATAATAACAGTGTTTTTGGTTTCAGTTTCGAATTCTAAAAATACGTCTGGTAGCATATACTGAAAGTTGTATTTTAAAAATAAAAACGAAAAAAACGCGTCTGACAAGTTAACCGAAAACTATCAAAAATTGAAATATCAATTATGACATTTTGTTTAATATTATTAAAACTATAAACAAATTGATTACATAATTAACCGATATAATTTTTGTATTGTAATTTTTAAATTAAATAAAAATAACACATATAAAAAATTAATTCAAAAAAACATATCAAAAAAATAAATTAATCAAAACTAAACTCTTAAATTATAAATAAATAATTACAATATATATAAAAACAATCAAAGAAAAAACGTAAAATCAAAAAATTTCTTCTTCGGTCATAGTTAACAAGCAACATCGACTAAACAAAAAATTTAAAAATAAACAAATAATCTTTTTTAGGAGATTTGAAAGCATCAACATAATTTTCCAATTAAAAAAAAATACATAGCTTTCTTATAGGAGATCTGAGTTCCAGACTTTCATCTTCTGTCATCTAAATCATCATCAATTAAACACCTCTTTCATATATTGTTCACAAAATCAAACACCTCTCCATCTCTTTCCATCCACAACAAAATCAAACACCTCAATCATTAAACAACACCCATCCTAATCTTCATTAATT
The DNA here is from genome assembly GCA_032871835.1 of Dipteronia dyeriana. NCBI lineage: Eukaryota > Viridiplantae > Streptophyta > Magnoliopsida > Sapindales > Sapindaceae > Dipteronia > Dipteronia dyeriana. The sequence continues at coordinate 20,160,191 of CM065302.1, forward strand.
TAACAAAAACCATTTTTTTTTTTAAAGACATTCACCATATAGTTTTCTGGATCAACTCCAGAAAAAATCCACCAAAAACCCACACCCACCACACTGGCATTGGTCTCCTCGCCGGCGGTCACCACAAACCAAACCACCAACCAACACCCACCACTGACTCAAATTCAAACACCTCTTATTCTCTTATCTTTTCTCACCAGAAATCAATTATCCAAAAACCAAACAACACCATCACCAATAAATATGAAGAAAAAATCGAATTTGCAAAAAAAAATCGAGATGGATCGAAAGAGAGAAGTGAGAAGAAAGGAAAGAGGAAGAAGACGCGGTGCCAGAGATCTCCTCATCGCTTGTAAGGGTGGTGATTGGCGGATTTCAGCGGGTTAAGGCAGTTGCTAGGGTTTGGTGTTTGAGTGGTGGTGGCTAGGGTCAGGGTTATTTGAAAATCTTGTCTCGTCTTGTCCTAACCATATGAAACACACATAATAGAAACACACGTAATAGTACAATTAATAGTCTTAAAAATGATTTTTTTATATAAAAAAAATAAAAAATAAAATAAAAAATTAAAAATAAAAACAAAAATAAAAAACAAGTATTTTGTGTTTTTCAAATCTTTTATTTTTGACGTTGATTTTGTTTTTCATTTTTAAAAAATAAAATAAAATGAAAAACGGTTAACGAACGTGTTTTCGAAATCATTTTTAAAAAATAAAAATAAAAATGGACTGAAAAACAGCTGCAGGACGGGATCTTATGTATCTAAAATTTTAGAAATATCACCAATATCCTTCCATTATGGGGGGTCTTTTAGTCAAAATATATATATTTACTTCCTTAAAACTAATACAAAAAGTTTTCATGAATGTTCTCAATATTTTGAAAATAATAGCGATATTCTATTAAAATTTGTAAAAATTCAAACTTTCGATATTTTAACTGAAACCGACATTTAATTCGAAGACGTAAGTCACGTGATTGTGGTTTCATTTTCTTGAAATATTATATAGGGAATATCTATTTTGATAGATGGATCATGGAGATAAAACAATTGAAAAATGTGGACCAAGTTTGAAGTTTCAATGGGAATGAAACTTTATTTTTGGTGGCGATGGCATGACTCTAACAACTAACAAAATACTTTTGAAATTGTCACCATCATTCAATTCCTGCCATGTAATAAACAAATCGAGCAATAATGACTTCTACCAAGTACCAACACTGCTTATCCATCACCGTCCGAAATAGAACGTTCATTCAAATCAATAATATATTAGATTCAAATAATTATACAACAATGGTATTTTAAAAAATAGTTTTATTAAAAACTAATTCATTAAAAAAATTATAAAACCAACTCTTTTACGATAATATTATCCTTTTAAAATTTAAAAATTACATTCAAATCATAACACTCTAAATCGTCTATCTCTCCCAATCGACCACGCTTCTCTCATATTGTAAAATCCTTAATCTCTCTCAAACATACAAAACCTCTTTGAAATTGCCAAATCCCTAATCGCAGTGAAAGCCTTCTCTTCAACCACGGCAGCGCGACGGAACCTTGAAGACGAAGACGCGACGGAACGTTGAAGACATCGACATCTCCGTTTGGCTTCTGGGAAAGTTCAATAAACATAAGGTGAATGGTTCTTCAATTATTGATTTTTGTTTTTGTGGTGTTGTTTTTTGATCTGTAAAATCAGTGGTGTTGATTTCTCCTTCTATTTTTGTACTTTGAAAAATCCCTAATTTGAATTAGAACCTTTTTTTTTTTTTTGAAAAATCCCTAAATTGTATTAACTTGAACATGCATGTTCAATGTGTTGTGATATTTGTGTTGAATTTCACTTTTCAGATTTTTTTTTAATCCCTAATTTTTTGTTGTTGAAAAATCCAGATTTTTTTTTCTTCAGTTTATGAAGCAGAATTTGATTTAGTTTCGATTTTTGTATGATGGCTCTTTTTGATTATTTGTATCAGTATTGTATTGAGTGAGATTTTTTTTTTATAATTAACATTGCAATATGATTCCTTTGTATTTGAATTATATTCTTCTGTTTACTGTTCATGATGAGTTTTTTATTAAATATGTAATTATTTTTAGTTAAATTATCATTTTGATTTATGTAATATTTACTGTGAAATGCAATGAACTATGAGTTTGTTCTTCATTTTGATTGTCAATGAATCAAGTGTATTTTGAGTTGTTGTTTATTAATCTGATTGTCAATGAGTTTGTTCTTCAAGCTGTCCGACAATTTGGAAGCATTCAAATTTGTGGTGTTGTTTTGGTTCTTAACGTTTGAATCATTTGAAACTTTTGGTTCTTCACTCCCTCTGTGATTTGCAGTCAAGTCACGTTTGAAACTTTAATTTTGTATAGAAATAATGTGACACCTACGTTTGTTATAGCAATAGATGGGTAATAAGGGTAGATTCATATTAAACCTATTAGCATTATATAAATCTGAGTGTGTAAGAGAAACAAAAAAAAAAAGAAAATAACGACTGCTCCCTTTCTTTTCCGACAGCCAGCCTAAACATTCTCTATGAAGAAATAAGGAATCAACAGTAGCTTGAAGAACTCCCAGTTCTAGTTAAGTTTTTTTTTTCTTGTATTTCTTTCATGTCATGGACACTCTAGGTATATTAGACTATGTTTAAGAATGGTTTATGAGAGTAGAGATATATAGGATTGATTTATATTCATTGTCACTGACATGATTTTTATTGGATTTTCTTCGGACCATTACAAAGAGTATTGGAATGCTATGTTTTGACAAAAATCTTCCATATTTCACAAATCGTTTTGAATGTGTTATTCATGTCTAAAAATTATGAAAATTTATGTAAAGGTAGATGTACATGTCTATTATAATTCTGTAAAGTTTCATGATTTTTAAGCATGTATAAATAGTGTTATGATTTTTTGATTAGACAGAGTTCAGTATTAGAATTCTGCTGGACAGTTTCGGGAAACCATGAAAGATCGGTGCTTTTGTATATTCTAACGACTTTATATTGATCTTAAACTTTTACGGTATATTACCTTATATGTCCAGACTAAATCTGCAAGGTTTCGTAATTTATACATGAGTATAAATATTTATATAAATTTCGGAGTGGACTAAGGTCAGCTAAGGTCTCTACTGGACAGATTTGGGATAAACAAGATTATAATTGATTGTTTGGACATGCTATCGGTCATAGATTAAACTGAAAATTTTACTGTAGTATTTCCCATATGTCTAGACCATCTATGTATACTTTCAAAAAATTTAGAGCTGTAGAAAATAAATTAAAAATTATAGATCAAAGGGTGGTCAGTTATGATAATTAGCTGAAAATTAGATTTCTAAGTTTAGTTCAATTTATATGAAGTTTATGCTGATTTAAATGGCTGTGATGATGAGATTATAACAGTGAATCAAATTTAATAATTGATAAGTTTGAGAGATTTTTTGAATTTCTAAAGCTAGAATAGATTCATATGTGTTTGAGGTAAGTAAATTCGTTCATTGTAAATAGTGAAAGAAATGGTAATTAGGTCTCGTTTAATTTTGCATTTATGAAATATGTTGTCATGAATTAGGCCAGCATTTACAAATTGTTACTCTGGATTTTTGATATTGTTGGATTCATAGTTCATGTAATGAAATAGAGTTACTAGTTGGTGTTTTAGGAATTCTTAACTTTGAAGAAACCATTATTATTATTTTTGTTTATATTTACAGATTATACAAAAGTAGAAATTGAATGTATTGTTTATATATTTTTGTGGTTTGTGGCTTGACTATATTCGAACCTCATGAAGACCTAGTGATGGAGAAGTGGTTAGGGATTTGAGAACTTACGTTAGACGTAAGTTCCAGAAAGATAATTAGGGGTTTTATGGATATTATCTTTTGTTATTTTATTAGATATTATCTTTTATTATTTATCTTTAAAAATTATCTCCTTTAGTGATAATTGATTCTGGTTATTATCTTTAGGTGTTTGTTTTTATCTTAACTCTTTATATTTATCTCTTGTATCTGATCTTTATAAAAGGTCTCTTTAGAGCCTTTTGTAGGGTTAGACTTGATGAATTGAACAAATAATTGAATTGTTGTGCTTTCCAATCCCCTTTTCTGGTTCAATTTCCTTATGGTCCTACATCAATTGGTATCAGAGCCTGGTTCCCTCCTACTCACTTCCATCAGTTTTTCTTTCTTCTTCTTTTTTTCCCACACAAATCAGTACACAAAAACTCATACACACATAGCAAGACAACATACACACACCAAAATCCTCCATAGCCGGTTGTACACACGCCACCCTTACGCGCCACTGCCGGTGACCGTGCATGGCTCCCATCGACGGTACCATCAGAGACATACAACGACAACAGTCACTTTTCCCTTAATCGCCGACGTCCAGATCTGCCTCGATTAACGTAGATCTATGTCATAAACAATTGGTCGTTGTCGCTCGCCTTCGCCACCGATCGCCCCAGCGTGGCCTCTCACCGCCGAGCCCAGCCGATTCACCGACGTCCTCTTCTTCGACCAAAGGTTCAGTTTCCAGTCTACGAGTGTTCGGGTGGTCGGTTTTTCGACCAGGTCCTTCACGACAATTTCTAACAGTTAGAGGGTCTGGTGGAGATTTGTCTGGGCATCTATGCTAATCACGAAACCTACTGGGGCTTTTTGCAATTACACATATTTCAGGGAGTCTTTCGTAATTGTACAATCTAGAGGGACTTTTCAATAATTTTTCACATCAACAAATTTCACTTCATCAACTATTAGCTTACTTCGGAGGAGAGGTTGGCTATTCATTGGTTTTTTTGTTAAAATTGCATGTTTTTCTTACTTATTTGCATAGATCTAGCATTTTTATTTAAATTTTAGTTTTATTTAATTATCTTTCTTTTTATTCATTTTTTTTTTTTTTTGCTTTTATTCTAGTTTTCTTTTTAATCCAATTGTTTTTTTTTTCATAAAACATAAGCGGATTCATTACAAAAAAAAAAAAAAAAACCCTAGTATTAGTCAACCGTTTATTGGAATTGAGTATTTGGTTGTGGACATACATGTCTAGGAAAGTTCTGTCTAAGGAGGTTGGTTCTTAAGTGTGTCCATTGTGACCCTCCACCCTTTCCTAGGAACTTACCTGGTGTATTGTTCACAATTGCGTACACTATCCTATAAATAAACCATTTAGAGTCATAGGTGGTTTATTGTGTATATACGGCTAATTTATTTTAATTATTATGTGTTTTCACATTACTCGTACACATAATGGTTACCAAACAAGACTTTGAAAAATCTAACCAGGATCTTAATGACAAAATCGCGGCAGTCCAAAATGACCTTAGGAAACAAATACTTGACCTTATAAATGAAATGCGTAATATCTTTACCCGTATCGAGGCCTGGATCACTGATTTTAACACTCACCACTCTATTAGGGATAGAGGTAAACAATCTATGGAAGAACATGTTACTGGGTCTACTATGAGTGAAGGTACACAAGTCCCAAGTCATATACATTCGAGTTCGTCCAATATAGGCCTTAGGGCCTCAACCTCTCCCTTTACATAGGAATGCACAACCCTTTCGGCCTTAGTCTGATTATGAACCTGATGAATATAGACAACCTAGGCATGCCTTTAGAGGTCTCCCTGTTGAGGATCATGACGTTAGGTGTCCACCTAATCTTCTTCCTAGTCAGAATTTTGACCACTATAGGAACCCCTATGATGACCGTAGAGATTTTCATAGAAGATTTTCTGATGACCATTTTGATCCTGTTAGAAGGGTTAAGGTAGATGCCCCGAAATTTGATGGTAGGTTAGATGCCAATGTCTTCCTAGATTGGCTTGCTGCCATGGATGACTACTTTGAGCGGTATCCTATGAGTGATGAACAAAAAATTCGTTTTGCCAAACTTAAGCTCGTTTGTTCTGCTAAGAAATATTGGTGGAAAATCCAAATGCAGTTTGATCGTCTAGGTCAGGATCCCGTCACCCTTTGGTCTGAGATGAAAATCAGGTTGAGAGAGAAATACCTGCCTACCTATTATTGTAGTGCGTTACTAGATCAGTACCTTAACATTAAACAATCTTCGTCTATTGTCAATGACTACATGTCTGTATTTGATGACCTGTTGATAAGATGTAATATCAAAGAAGAACCCGATGTAACTGTGGCAAGATTCCTAAATGGCCTTAAGTTTGAACTCAAACGTGTGGTTAGCATGCACAATCCTGAGACTTTAGAAGATGCCTACTCTAAAGCTCTAGAGGCTGAGAAATACCTTCGTCATTATCCCTCAAGGCGCCCACCGGGTGACTTTCGCTAAACTCGTCCTACTCCACTTGAGGGTTCCCAATCCTTCAACTATAGAGGGGTTAATACTTCAACCTCAATTACTCCATTTGAATCTCGACCTCCTATACTGAGAGATATGACCGACATTCCTTCTACAGTGCGTCCTCATAACCCTAATATTGAGTGCCACCATTGTCATGTTAAGGGCCATATCGCTTCTCGATACCCACATCGTACCTTAACCATAGGCCAAGTGTATGATAACTATTATCCTCCTAACCCTACGGATGAGGTTGTAGAGCCTATAGAGGATATCCATGATTTGGATCTTGATGCCGATCTAGATGATAGAGGGTTTGAGGGTCAGTTGCATATGATGAGATGCATATTCTCTAAGCCGGTTAGTGCTGATACCTGGAAACGAATGAATGTATTCCATACATTTATTCAATTGAAAGGAAAAAGTTATACGTTAGTGATAGATGGGGGTAGCACAATGAATATTGTTTCTAATGATGCGGTCACTAGATTTCAACTCACTCCGGAACCTTATCCACACCCATTTCGAGTTGATTGGGTAGATAAGACTTCTTTACCCGTTTCCCATAGGTGTCTTGTTCCCATGTCCTTAGGCTCTTATTCAGAGACCATTTACTGTGACATCCTTCCTATGGAAGTTGCTCACATCCTCTTAGGATGTCCTTGGTTATATGACCTTGACGTCAAGAGTTTTGGTCGAACGAACACTCATATGTTTTCCCATCAAGGCAAGACTATTACCATACGACCTGCTAAACCTGAGGATAGCATCCCGACAAAGACTAACACCCATTGATAAACCTTCACCGACTGTGTCCTCCAAACACAACCTTCACATCTTAGGTCCTAGGGAATTCATGCAACACAGCCACCAGATTGGGATTGTGTACGAATTAGTGATGCGAGAGTAAACCAATGACACCCCTACCTTAGGGTTCGATCCCACCCCCGCGGTTAGACAGTTACTAGATGAATTCGTCGATGTGACTCCTCAAGACTTGGCCAACGAGTTACCACCTATGCGGGATATCCAACATGCCATTGACCTGGTCCCAGGCTCCTAACTTTCCAACCTTCCACATTATCGAATGAACCCTACTGAACGAGCTGAATTGAGCAAACAGATAGAGGGACTTTTAGATAAGGGGTTTGTTCATCATCGTCTTAGCTCTTGCGCTGTTCATGTCCTACTTACTCCAAAGAATGATGGATCTTGGTGAATGTGTATTGATAGTCGAGTCATTAATAAAATCACAGTCAAGTATAGGTTTCCTATTCCTAGACTCGAGGACATGTTAGATGAGTTAGCTGGTGCTTAATGGTTCTCCAAAATAGACCTAAGTAGTAGGTATCACCAAATCAGGATTCGCCATGGGGATGAGTGGAAAACCGTTTTCAAATCCCCGATGGTTTGTATGAGTGGTTAGTTATGCCCTTTGGAATGTCCAATGCCCTTAGTACATTCATGAGAATGATGACACAAGTTCTTCGTTCCTATATTGGTAAATTTCTCGTTGTCTACTTTGATGACATCCTTATCTATAGTAAGACCGAGAAAGAACATCTAGCTCACCTTAAGCAGGTTTTTCTTACACTTAGGGTAGATAAGTTGTATGTGAGCCTTAAGAAATGCTCATTCTTGCAATCTCACGTCCTTTTCCTAGGATTTATTGTCTCGGTTTTAGGTATCATTGCAGATCCTGCTAAGGTTAGTGCTATTCGATATTGGCCTACACCTAGAACTTTAACTGAATTCCGTAGCTTCCATGGGCTAGCATCATTTAATAGGAGGTTCATTAGACACTTTAGCACCATCATGGCGCAAATTGGGACTCAGCAACTAATAAAGCATTTCTTGAAATTAAGCAGATAATGACTGAGGCACCTGTTTTGCGTCATCCTGAATTTTCCAAAGCCTTTGAGATTTCATGTGATGCATCTAGAGTAGGTCTTGGAGGAATACTTAGTCAGGAGGGACACCCAATAGCTTTTTTTTTAGTGAGAAACTGAACTCAGCCAAACAAAAGTATTCGACCTATGATAAAGAGTTCTATGCAATCGTTACGGCTTTTCATTATTGGCAGTACTACCTTTTTTCCAAATGAGTTTGTCCTTTAATCTGACCATCAAGCTTTACGTTACCTACAGTCCCAAAAACAATTGAACCCTAAACATGTTAAATGGTCTGAATTCCTTCAAACATTCACCTTTGTTATTAGACATCGTCCTAGGGTAGATAATAAAGTTGCAGATGCTCATAGTCATGTTTTGATGGTGGTCCAATCTTTAAGTGTCACAGTACCAGGATTGGATAGGATCAAATCCGAATATTCCACCTGCCCTAACTTCGGCATTATATTCCAAGAAATTTTGGATGACCATCGTCGAGACCATGTAGATTTTGTCATTAGGGATGGTTATCTATTCCGTGGGTTCCACCTTTGTCTCCCTCGTACTTTGCTTCGTGACTTTTTAGTTTGAGAATTGCATGCTGGTGGGTTGGTCGGTCATTTAGATCGTGATAAAACCATAACTTTGGTTGCAGATAGGTTTTATTGGTCTTCTTTGAAACGTGATGTTGCTAGGATACTTTCCAAGTGTAGGATATGTCATTTAGCTAAGGTTACAAAACAGAACACCGGTCTTTATACACCTTTGCCTATGTCTCACTCCCCTTGGAGAGATTTAAGCATAGACTTTGTTTTAGGGTTACCCAAAACGGTATGTGCTCATGACTCAATAATGGTGGTAGTTGATAGATTCTCTAAAATGGCCCATTTTATCCCCTGTTCCAAAACAGTTGATGCTTCACTTATCGCACGATTGTTCTTTAGGGAGATTGTACGTCTACATGGATTGCCTGTTACCATTGTATCCGATCATGATGTACGTTTCATGAGTTATTTTTGGAAGACTTTATGGAAATTATTTGGTATTACCCTTAAGTTCTCCTCTGTCTTTCATCCCCAAACTGATAGTCAAACTGAGGTCGTTAATCGTAGCTTAGGCAACATTCTTAGATGTGTGGTGGGTGATAAACTTGGTAATTGAGACATTTTCCTTCCTATGGCTGAATTTGCTTACAATAACTCTATCAACCGAATCACCGGAAAAAGGCCATTTATGATTGTTCATGGCCTTTCACCTCGTCAACCTATTGACTTGGCACCATTACCACTTGAGTCACGTATGTCTAAATTTACTGATTTTGCCACTCATATGCATGACTTACATACTGAAGTACGTCGCCAAATTGTATTAAGTAATGATTACTATAAATTGGTTGTTGATGTGCACCGTAGACCGTTAGAGTTTAGAGAGGGTGACTTTGTCATGGTTCGCATATGCCCTGCCTGTTTTCCCCCACATTCTATTAAAAAATTGCATGCTCGTGCCACTGGCCCTTTTCGTGTTTTCAAACGGCTCGGTTCTAATGCTTATTTGCTTGATTTGCCTGCTGATTTAACAATTAGTCAAGTGTTTAACCTATCGGACTTGTTTCCTTACCGGGGTACATTCGAGCCTCCTGTTATTACCTCTGATGTCTCTGCATGTCCTTCTGGTAGCCCATTGCCTTGCATTTCGTCTGTGGCAGCCAAACATGTCGATCAAATTGAACAGATTTTGGATGATCGCCTTATTGCCTCTACTCATGGTGGTTGTCGACAATTTTTGGTTCGTTGGCACTGACGTTCTTCGACTGAGGACACTTGGATTTCAAAGTCCGAAGTTCGTGGTCTTGCCCCGACCCTATTGGAAGATTATTTACAGCACCACTCGCTAGAGACGAGTTCTTTTCAACCGAGGGAGAATGATAGGGAAGTGGTTAGGGATTTGAGAACTTATGTTAGACGTAAGTTCCGGAAAGATAATTAGGGATTTTGTGGATATTATCTTTTGTTATTTTATTAGATATTATCTTTTATTATTTATCTTTAGAAATTATCTCCTTTAGAGATAATTGATTCAGGTTATTATCTTTAGGTGTTTGTTTTTATTTTAACTCTTTGTATTTATCTCTTGTATCTGATCTTTATAAAAGGTCCCTTTAGAGCCTTTTGTAGGGTTAGACTTGATGAATTGAATAGAGAATTGAATTGCTGTGTGTTTCCAATCCCCTTTTCTGGTTCTATTTCCTTCTGGTCCTACATCACCTAGGTTTTGAAGAATTATCGTTACTGTTTTTGTATTTTGAGGCTTTTTGGTTGATTTTGATCGACGGATTTCAATGTTTTGGTTTGATTTTCCCCTAGTGAGGAGAGTTGTATTACTAATAAAATAAGTGTGAGAATTACTAGTTCGTGTAATTAAATATTGTTTACTAGTTGGTGTTTTTGAGTTAGGAATTTCAAACGTTATTGGCTGTTTGGAATTCTTAACTCTGTTGAATTCCCAACAGCGTTGGGAATTCTCAACGCTGTTAGGAATTCTCAACAGTGTTGGGGTTTCGCAATAGTGTTGGGGTTTCCCAACAACGTTGGGAATTCCTAACGGTGTTGGGAACTCCTAACATTGTTGCGAATTCGTAACTAAGTTAGGATTTTTAATTTTTGACTATCATCATTGAATCGAATATGAAATAAAGATGGAAAACTGTTGAAAGTTGTTCAGTAAGACGAATTGTATTTTTTTAATGTTGTTTTGTAACATTTCAGGAAAATAGAATAAGAGAAGAGGTTGATTTGTTAGTCAAGGTTCCAGAACATTTTCCGACAAAGATTAATAGTCGCATAATAAGTCAGAGAAGTGGTTTGCAGTAGGTAGGAAGATATTTTGTACAAACTGTGCAGATTTGTTATTGCACTACACAACATGAATTTTGTATAAACTGTGCAGATTTATTATTGCACCACATAATATGTATTTTGTACACAGTCAAGTAACATAATGTGCAGATTTTGTCGAAAAAGTTGAATTTTGTATAAATTGTGCATATTTTGTCCATAACATCCATAAATTCCAAAATGTTAAAATTTCACAACTTAGGTAACATTACATAAATTCCATGATGAATCCATTTAAAATTACTCACAAAATGTAATAATGTAATAATGTAATAGTGTTTCCATACAATTCAATATTGTCAACATTATACAAAACTTCAAGCAAATATAGACAAAATCACTACATCATGTCTTCCAACATAAAATACTTCCAACATTATCGTGTCTTCCAAGTACTTACAAATAAACACAACATTATTAGATTAAAAATGATGGATACATTTGTAAAATTATTTACTAATTTCAACAGCGTTAGGAAAACTGAGTTGGACACTTTTTCAGAAAAATGCTATAAATTGTAAAGATTCAATCCAATAATGGAAAATTAACCACACCAACATCAAATTCACACAACAGTCATGCTCTATTACATTCGTATCAGCTATTTTGACAAAAATAAACAACCATAATGCACAAATTAAACTAAAAAACTTATTCAAACTAGAAAAAATCTTTAAATTTATGTATAAAATTAAAATTGATCACACTAACATCAAATTCAACCAAGACCCATGTTCGATTATATTGATGAAAACTATTTTAATAAAAATTAGCAACCCTAATGCACAAAGGAAAGTAAATAAAAGATTAAAAAAGGAAAAAAACTTTAGATTTATGTTTAAACTATAAATTGATCACAACAACATCAAAAATATTGTATTTTAGTTATTATTTACATTCTCCACTATTGAGGAACTCCAAAATGTTGTATTTTAGTGTCTAGCACAGTTTTTCCTAACAACGTTGAGAATTCTCAACACAGTTAGGAATTCCAAACTGAGTTGGAAATTCTAAACACAGTTGGGAATCCCTAACGCAGTTGAGAATTCCCAATGCAGTTAGGAATTCTCAACTCAGAGTTGGAAAATCCTAACTTTGTTGGGAATTCCCAATGTTGTTAGAAAAAACCGTGTTGGACACTTTAAAAAAATTGCTATAAATTGTGTAAATTCAATTCAATAATGGAAAATTAACCATACTAACATCAAATTCACACAAGATTCATCCTCTATTACATTCATGTCAACTATTTTCACAAAAATAAGCAACCCTAATGTACAAATTAAACTAAAAAAAAATCAAACATGAAACAAACTATAAATTTATGTATAAAATTAAAATTGATCACACCAACATCAAATTCAACCAAGACCAATGGTCTATTATATTGATGAAAATAATTTTCACAAAAATAAGCAACCTTAATTCACAAAGGAAAGTAAAAAAGAGATGAAAAATATAAATATAATTTAGATTTATGTTTAAACTTTAAATTGATCACAGCAACATCAAATTGACACAAGACCCATGTTTATTATGTAAATGTAAACTATTTCCACAACAAATTAACACAAATACAATTAAATCCGAGATTCAACTAAAAAATTTCAAAAAAAAAAAACTCACCTCAAAACTTGAATATGTTGTGGATGAATATTTTTGAGTTGCTCAATGGTGGAGAATGTAAATAATTACTAAATTTCGAAATGAAGGAAGAGAGAACAAAAAATAATGTCAGCGAGGATAATGGGAGAGAAACCGAAATTGGGTGTTGTGGTGGAGAGAGACTGAGAGATGGAAATAAGAGGAAAAGAATGGTGTTGTGATGGGAAAATATGTATAAAGAATGGATATGTTAAGTTAAATGTAAAAGTGATTAAGGGTATAATTGTACTTACACATCAAAAAGAGTTAGTTTTACAATTTTTTCAAAAAGAGGTTAGTTATTGAGGTCTCCCAAATGAGATAGTTTCCAATAAAATCCTTAAAAAAACACACACAATCATGTAATATTGCAAAAGCACCAACATATTCTGGCAGACAAATTGTTCAAGTAGTGGATTCAGATCAGAAGATTGGTTTTTACAAGATTAAAATGACATATCTACTTTCAGATCACAACAACACCATTGCCAAAAGCCGATACACAAGATGGAGATAACAAGTCTGCCAACAAGGAGGCAATATCATCCATATATATTGAAGAAAATAACATTTTATTGAAAGCCGATGAATAACACAGAAAGGGAGGAACATTCAAGGCAACAAAATTATCCTACACTAGCAGACTTTTCCGAAAAGTACAACAGGAGCTTAAAATCTTATCGACATGGTAGAAACTAGATAGCAAAAGGAATAACGGTCATCATAATACTCGTTCCTAGAACTCCATACCAGCAAGTGATTCCTAACGTATTATGATAGCCAAATCATTATGATATATCATAATCAAACTTTGCATTTCAGAGAGAAATTACAACAATGGTTGTGTGGCTTGATCACTTCATTCTTTGCCATCAGCAGCACGAAGTGAACCTAACTGAACTGGGGCTTGAGTTCCTACAACCTTCGAAGACCCGTAAACAGACAAGTCGATACCTTGAGTCTTCTCCTTCTCAATTTGTTCCTTGATCCAGAAATATGTAATTCTCAGCCCATCCTACAGTAAATTACGATTTATCATGAGTGAAACAATAGGTTAATATAATATAAGTAGACTAATAGACAATGGTTTTCATTATTTTGGAACCTTCAGTTTCATTGTAGGTGCCCAACCAAGCTTCTCTTTAATCAGTGTGTTGTCTGAGTTACGACCACGAACCCCCTCAGGACCAGGAATGTGTTGGATGGGAAGCTTCTTGTCCTCGAAGCTAAGAACAATCTCTGCCATTTCATTCATGCTAACCATCTCATCACTTCCGATGTTCACTGGCTCACGGAAGTCTGACTTTGTCAACCTAAACATGTCGATTTCAAGATGGCATATCAGTGAGAGAAGTTAAAATTTGGAAATGCATAGTTCCGACCACCAAGAAAGTAATCAAGAAAAAGACAACTTTTTGATACATTCAACAAATACTTCGACCACATTTGCATCACAAGGAATCTGAGCAATTCATCTGTTTTAATTATAGTGTCGATTTCTAAAACCCAACGTATATAGAAAGAATCTATTTTCCTCTGAAAGAGAACTGTCATTTACGTTGTTCATTTCCAGCCTCGGAAATTGGAAAATTTACAGCTTCGAGAAGGAATACGTGACCTTCAGTCAATGTAGAAACAAAAATAGGAAATCCCTTACCTAAGAACACCTTCTACACATTCATCAATGAAGGTAAAAGATCGGGTCTGAAGTCCGTCTCCCCACATCTCAAACTTGTCAGTGGATGTGAGAGTCTTTCTGCAAAAAGCAGCTGGCGCCTTTTCCCTTCCACCTATGGAAAATAATAAGATGACATATTTAGCACGATATGGATGGCATAAGAACCTATATGTGTAAATCCTCATATGGATAAAGGAGTTAGTTACCTTTCCATGTTCCAAAAGGACCATAAATGTTATGGAACCTTCCAACACGGCACTCAATGCCAAAGTCTTTGGTGTAGTGCTTACACAACTCCTCAGTTGCGAGCTTTTCCAAGCCGTAAGCATCTTGAGGCTAAAAACCAAGAGAAATAATGAAAACCATTAGTCCGTTATTTACTAAAAATTCAATATCATAGTCGACAGTGAGAATAACGAACCTCTGCAGGCCAAGCATCTGACTCCTTCAAGCTCACATTAGTGTCCAGCTGCTTAAATTCAGGGTAGATGCAAGCACTGGAGGCATAGAAGAACCTGCACAAATTCGGATATCGAACTTCAACGATGAGACACAATCAACTCAATTTAGCATCAAATGGGAAATTTCATCAATTCAATTCCAAGGATATACGGTATGCGCTAAACAATTCAACTAACCTCTTAACTCCATTGATCCTCGAGGCCTCGAGCATGTTGAAGCTGATCATTGTGTTGTTGTACATGATGACAGAGTGGTTGGACTGAATGAATCCCATGCCACCCATATCAGCAGCAAGGTTGAAGACATGGTCGACTCCCTGAGTAACCTTCAAGCAATTGTCCATGACCCTTAGATCGACAAGGTGGAATTCGTTACAGAACATATCCTCGGTCATGTGCTCGTTCTTCTTCCAGTCAGAAGCAATAATGTAATGGCCCTCACTCTTCAGACGCCGAGCAATGTGGGAGGCGATAAAACCACCTGCCCCAGTGATGGAGATGCGAAGTTTCTCAGATGGCCAGTAAGGCTCCCTTTCAAGCTGCTCATAGGTGTATGCACCATAGCTGGTTCCATCAGTACTTCCCATTCTGCAGTAAGACAACCCTACGGGGAAGCTACGAGTACTAATTGATCAACATCACTGCTAATTAGATTCCACATTTTATGCTTGCACAAACAAAGCAACTAACAAAATTACATATGCAATCTTCATGGAATGGCAGACCTTGAGGAGCATAAAAACAAAACCAATTTAACTACCACAATAAACTATGAGCGGCAAAAACTAGAAACAAAATTAACCCAAAAAAATATATATACTTAGCACCAGTGTACATGTTTCAGATTTGCCAATCTAATACTATTTTTAATTGTTAGCAACTAAAAAAAAAATTATAAATCAAAGGAAAAAAAAAACTATAAACATAAATTGCAAAGCAGCAAAGCGGAGGATCTCCAATAATGTGACCGACAAAGCCACTAACTAAACAAACAATATAGAAAATACCCACAAAAAATAAAGCTTGAATCACCCCAAAAAACACGTAGAAGCTTATATAAAAATAAAAACACAGAGTGAGATATAAGAGAAACCATAAAAAAGACGGGGCATAAAAAAACAGAGCAGCACGAGAACCCAGATGAGATTTTACCTTGAAAGACGTGAACTTGAGAGGTTTGTGTGAAGATAATGCAGAGACACAAGGCAGGGAGTGGCTTAGAAGATAGAACAGCGAGAGAGAATTGTATGGAGCGCCTATAACGCTTCTTGTGCTTCTATATATAGAGCCAGGCCTTGAGACTTGAGAGACAGAGCAGACAAACCAATGCAAAAACACCACAAAGTCGTTTTTAATTTGTTCAGTTTTCCCACTATAGTAACGAAAATAATAATAAAAATATTTTGATTGAAAGATATATTTTTATAAAACATATGGCACATTGCACCTAGTTCCTCCGTACAATATTTACTACTTTATATATATTATTATTATTACTTTCTCGTTTTCTATTTTAATACTTAATTATATATCTTATTGTTATATTTAAGAAGACATTTTTCTCCTTAACCAACCCGATAAGAAGTTAAGAACTAACAAGAGAGTGGAGAAAAGGGAGATTTGAACAATTTCGAACAAAACTTCCATACATGTTCAAGCGCAATTTCTGTAGTTTTGTTTTCGTTTTTCTTTTCCAGTTAGATCATAAATAGTGTTGCGATCAATCAGGTGTACATTTTTTTTTAGAACCAAAAAGTATTACATGTTTTTTTATTATTATTTGAGGAGGGGATTCGAACCATAGGACCTAGTTACCATTACTCATCAGGTATGTTATTAAATTATACATATATTGTAAAATACAAAATTCCTACTAAATTAATCAATATAACAACTTTTAATTTTTATGTACAACTTACGTTAAGTGACCACTCGAACCGAGATATTATTGAACTGAATGAGTATCATTTAACATCAAACCACGTTAGACGGTGATATCAATACAACAACGTTAACATTTGTTGACGTCGATTTCTCGATGGATGAGAAAGCCAACAACTTTAAATATCTAATATAGATAACGATGCATAATCTATATTAAAAAGATCTAGATCATAATAAATTTAATGTTTGATTTATTGGTTTTAATAAGTTTTGCACGTTTGAGGTGTGCATCTCCCTTTCAACATTATTGTTGGGGGTTCGAACTTGACATACGCTTTTTGTAAATATTTATGGAAAGTTTTTTTATTGGAGTTGTAAAAGTAGGATTTAATTTCGACATATTAAAGTAGAACATGATCTATTTAGTAACAAATTTAAAAAAAAAAAAAACATAAAAATTGATCGTTTGAGATGCTCTTTCTTTTATATTGTTTTATACTCTTCTTTTGGGAGCGACTGAATTCATTATATTCAAACATCAATCAAATTAAATCGATGCAAATCGGTCATTCTGATAGAATTCTTTATTTTATTTTCATTCATATTTCATAGTTGATGCTTACGGCCTACCTTACACCACACAAAGAGAGATACGTCACTCAAGTGAGAACAATAATGTTTTATAAATACATTATCGAATAAATATAGGAGTATCGAATGAGTCATGTGTAATGGCTTCTTCAAAAACAAAAAAAAAAGTCATGTGTGTCATGGCATACATGTACTCTTAATGTGTATGGTCAATTGTATGTTATCTTTTTTTATTAATTATATAAATCATAAATCAAAATTTATATGCTCAGTTATCTCATCAATTACAAGAGATGATTTCCCGACTGTATTTGTTGTTATAATGTTGATCTATATATGTTTCCACAGATTTGTAAATTGTAATCTTAATATAAGTATGAAAAAAAAGTTTTTAACTAAAAAAAATAAAATTATGATATTTACTCCCCATTGTTTAAAAATTATTTAATATATATATTTCACTATATCTATTAATACGAGATTATACATTTTTATAAGAGCATTCATTACTAATAGGATAGGATTTAAACTACCGGTTTTTAAACTCCAAACTAATTTACCCGTTATCTAAGATACGGTCGTTGGCAAATATATTTGATATTTACTGCTACTTTTCAGTGTAAATTTTGACTTGGTTTGTAAAATATATTTATCAAATAGATTGTGATTTTTGGACCAAGACGTGGATGAAGAATGGCCGCGACAGGGTGGGACCGAACACGTGTGGTGCAGGGAAAATTCCCAAAAAGTGCTTTTAATTTGAAAGCTCTGTTTGGTTGGGACCAACAGAAGCTGCTTGGAAACTGCTTTTTACTTTACTGTTTTTGGTTTAACTCAATTAGTAGTGACTCTTCCCAAACAAAGCACTATTTTTTATTTTTAGTTTTTGAAGAAACCAAACAAAAGTACTATTCAGAAGCACTTTCCTTTTGTTTTGTGATAAAAATCAAAATCTTTTATGAGAAAATAGTTAAGCTTGAAAACAACTTTTTTGTATTTTTATTTTTATCAAAAAAAAAAAAAACTATCATACCTGTATATAATTAATTAAATTTTAAGGATTTGTTAAGCGTATATAAATCTTGTTAATTTGCTTTCTCCTTAGATGATCACTAGTATTAAAAGAATCTATCATGAATTATAAACAATTCAATATTAAAAAAAAAAAAAGATGGATTAACTACCCAGTAACTATAATTAAACAATATAGTAGCTAAATTAGTATAAATGTTTCTAAGAAATTATGAAACCATTTGAAACCGTTTGTATTTCATACTGTACAAATTTAATTTGAATCAACTTGCTAAATTAATTGATCAAATGATGTGCCAAATTGATTTATAATTAACATAATATCGATTAATCAAGTTTAATGCTGTAAAAATGGATTGGTCTGGCCCAAAAGGTCCGGCACGCCTATGCTTGGCCCACCCCGTGCTTTTGTACCGGCCGGACCAGACCCGGTACATTTTTGAAAATATAGGCCCGGCATGACACGTGAGCACGTCTGGGTGTGCCGTGTCGTGCCAACACGCAAGCTGACGTCGACATGCCATAAAGGACGGACCCTAATTTTTTCTCATTAAATATTTTCAAAAATAAATTTTAGGGTTTAGGGTTAGGGAAAATACATGATATTTTTTTAACAATTCAATTATGTAATTTTCATTGCAATTTTTTTATCTTAATTATTATGAAAATTTATTTATTTATTTTTCATTCCAAATTTGTTAGTCACAATTGTTAATAGCAAAATTTGGCTAGGGACCCAAGAAGAATTTTTCACTTCCCAACCTTCCTACAAGGGTCCAAATTCGGGCTTATATAACAGGGTATCAAGGTCCCTGAGGTCGAGCTACCACGCGATCCTACAGGAGCAAAGCGAGGCCGCCCATACCATCTGAGCATCTCGCACGTGTCCAGACTTACCAAATAAAGCCTGACGAGATCGTGTCAAGCTACTTATACCAGGATAAAAGCCCGAAGCTAGGTCGACGTGAAAGGACCTGGGTCCCCCGACATCAAGGTATCTCGTGACACTCTCCTAGAGCTTGCTATTATCTCTACTTTCACTAGGAGACTTTCAAGGTGCCGAACTTGTCTTGCAAAAGCCCTCTTGCCTCGTAGAGGTATAATTTCGACCTGTCCGAGCATAAAAGGAAGAAGCCCGTAAAGCCTCATCGTCACTAAAAGCGCCAAGATCCACTGTAGATCCTGGCATGGTTAAATCAAGTAGCAAGAGCAGTACTAGAGCGTACCTCTCCACCCTTCCAAAAGCAAGCCAAGGCCGCCTGATTATGGACAACACCTTACCAGGGCTTGCCAGCCAAGCTTCGCTACCCCGTCGAATTCCAGAGCGGTCAAATCAAGCTCCACCGAAAGCCTTGTAAGGTTGAATCAAGCTCCATACAACCAGACTGGTACCTTAAGGTATCTCACCCTCAGATCGATACCCAAGTACTGGAATACCAGCTTCGGGACCCATCCGGGGTACGCCACCTCCGTAAGGTAGGAAGAATAATATCAGTAAGGTACCTGCGCCACCAGAATATTGAACCAGAGTTCTCCTCCAAGAGAGAGGGTTGACTTTCATGATTACCATTAATGAGGTCAATCGTATTAATAGAGGTAGTCAGCCCTATTTAATGTGGTCAACCGTATTAATGGAGGTAGTCAACCCTATTAATGAGGTCAACTATATTAATAGAGGTAGTCAACCCAATTAATGACATGATCAACGCCATTAATAAGAGAATATTCAACTCTTTAATGGCCACCATTAGTGAAAGAGTCCAAAGAGGAAACAAATATCTTTTCCTCCAAGATATCCTCCACAACCGATTATTGGGGGTCAACTATAACAGAAAATCCAACCTATCAAGGAAGGAAGAGTCCGAAGAGGAAACAATCATATCTTCTCCAAGATATTAGCTACAAGCCGATCAACTACATTAAAGGAAGAATCGTATTCGATAAGAAAACGAAGACTAATTGAAGAGTCATGGACTTGCACGCCAAGGTAGTCACCATGTATAAATATGCCTGTAAAAGGCATATTGAGGGGTCTCCAATCGATGACAGAAGAAGCTAAAATACATGCTCCAAGACAGACTCAATATTCGACATCTGAGATCTGATAACACACTGCTGAGATCGCCCATATCACTTTTAATCCCAAAAACGACCAGCCCTAGGCATGTCTACATGCTTCGTTAAAAGTTCTCTCTACATCATCATTGTATGTGTATCCCGACCAGGAAAATACCGGTATCGGTAAACACTCATTGTTGTAAGCTCCCCGGAGCATATACGTTGTACTACTTTGACATCTTTGTAACCTCCTCGGAGCATTGCATGATATATATATATATATATATATATATATATAAGGAAGGGTATTCATCTTTCCTCTAGATAATGCCTAGGGGTTTTTCAGCATGTAATCACTCGTGATGCTTTTTCCCCCCTTGGTCAGTCCACCTCTATCTACATAAGACTTGTGTTTTTTCTATTATCTACTGTATCACGCATGTGTGTATGCGGGCTAGGTACCGACCCCATTGGTCATAACTCTCTAATCTTTCTTACATGGGGTCGGGAAACAACAACGAAGACCTAAGGAAAGGAATCTAGATTCCTACCTCGCTGGGCCTAACGCTCTTATCCTCTCATCTACATTCCAAAGTCGCACATCAAGATGAAGAGAAACCACCCAGACCAGTTCGAAGGGAGTCGATGAGCTCTCTCGTATCCTCTCTATGGAAAAAATCGAGCTCCCCGACACTGGAGCTAGATAAGCTCCCCTTCTTACTTGCTATCGAGGTCGGGGTATTACAGGAAGCAATCGGGCTCCAGAACCAGGCTCTGGGTAATAGGACGGGCTCCGACCCCGATCAAAGAATAAGGTCCAGGATCACCCCCTTCGCACCAGTAAGGGAACCTCGAGCTCTCCAGATCTACTTCATAAGCACGAAGCCCGACGGGCGGGATGACTTGTCTCCTACCTACTGTTTCATCCTTCTTCATATTCATACAAGATCACCAAGGTACCAAAGGTACTAACCTCAGGCACCACCTCCGTGGTAGTGGTCTTGAGGGTGTTAATCGAGATTTTCCACCTAGTGCAAATTTTCGGTTAACACTTTCTGGCGCCGTCTGTGGGAAGTTTCCATACCCCTTTTGAAAGCCTCTATGTCTCTACATGAGTATCATTATACTATCGAGGTAACATATTCATTATTCATGGAATATCATTTACTATATACGATGTCCTTTCTCCATACTTGTCTATATCGCCTATGCATCACATGTGGTGCTCATTTTATCATTTAACTAGTTTCGTTCATTGTGGAGCAAATATGGTACGTGGGATTCCTGGTGGAACCAATTCATTATGCTACTCCTATGAAGCGAACCTGTTCAGATAATCGTGGAGCTCAAATACTGTAGCTCGCCGCTTGAAGATCTCCTATATAGCTGAACCATTCTGATACATCGAGAGCTCTTATACAGTAGAATTGCACCTCTCCTGCTTCTTTACAGAAGATTTGCTCTGCTACCGGTAGACCTCTTATTCAGTAGATCCGTTGGACTTAGACCTGGTCATACGGGACCCTTCATGTCACCGTATCTTCCCTTCAAAAGCTCCTAGTTAGCGGTAACAGATCGACTCATGAATCTAAGAAGCCAACTCAGCTGTGTAGCTTCTAGAGCAGCACGACCAGTAGAAGATTAGTGGTTCCACGCCTCGTGCACCGGGCCAGTCAACGCCCAAGTGAGCCACTGAACTCTCGGTTCACTCCATGAGGGTCCAGAGCTTTCTCTCAATTGCTGGGAACTAGAAGGATCCCAAGCTTGCTTTTGGACCAGTACCAGACCGGTGGCTTCGCTCCATGTATACCGGGCCATTCATCGCCCTAGCAAGCAACCGAAACCTGATCTGATCGAGGAGAGCCTAGAGGTTTCCCATATTTTGGTAAGGCCTCCTACATGCCTAAGCAAACCTCTGGAGTAACAGCCCCACTGCAAGGCCCAGTGGCTCCTCACTTTTTATACAAGGCCGGTCAACGCCCAATTGAGCCACTGAGCTCCTGTTTCGTTCCAGCATGGTCCAGAGCCTCATTTCAATTGCAGGGGACTCCAAAGATCCCAAGCATGCTTCTGGACCAGTAGCAGATCGGTGGTTTCGCTCAATGTTTACCGGGCCATTCACAACCCTAGCAAGCCACCGAAGCCCAATTCGATCGAAGAGTTCTCAAAAGCTTCCCACATTTGGTAAGGCCACCTACATGCCTAAGCAAGCTTCTGGAGCAGTGGCAACGCTACAAGATCGGTGGCTTCACTCCATGTTTACCGGGTCATTCACTGCCCTAGCAAGCCACTGAAGCCCAATCCGGTCGAGGAGTTACCAGAAGCTTCCCATATTTGGTAAGGCCACCTACATGCCTAAGTAGCAGCCCCGCTGTAAGGCTAAGTGGCTACTCACTTCTTATATAGAGCCGGTCAACCCCCTAGTGAGCCACTGAGCTCCTGTTTCGTTCAAACATGGTCCAGAGCCTTCTCTCAGTTGCTAGGGGCTCCTTGGATCTCAAGTATGCCTCTGGACCGGTACCAGGCAGGTTGCCCCTCTCCATTTATATTGGGCCGTCCAATGCTTAAGTGAGTCACCATGGTTCCTACTCATTCTAGAGGGGTCCAAATCCTTCTTTCAGTCGCAGGAATCTTCTAGGATCTCAAGCATGTCTCTGGGCAGTTACTAGGTCAGTGTCTCCTCTCCACTTGTATGAGGCCATTTATCGCCCTAGCGAGCTACCTTGGTCCCGATCTACCTCTCTGGTTAGTCTCCTTAAAAGTAGCAGCTTCTTCCTCTTTAGTCTCATTGCTTGGTTGAATGACAGGTCATCATCCCTTAACACTACTACTTCGAAGCCAGATTCCACCGCCATGGTTGGATCAACTTCAATCAGCTTTGACCTTCATCTCCTTAGTTGGATCAATCGAGATCTCTTCTACCTCTCTTACCTCTCCTACCTTGGGGACTTTGAGATAGTTTCTACACTAGTATGGCCTGGCATGAATGTGGAGATGGACAACATGTCCTCCTCATCATTAGTGCACCTTGTGGCTTGAGATGGACCGACTTCAGTGAGATAAACTCCCAGCTCTCTCCATGATCTTCTTCAGAGCGGTCCTTACACGGCACGGAGCACGGATTCGAGTCTCTCTATATCATATGCACACTGCATCTGCTCTCTGTCTACCTGCATCTTAGTTATGATTACCTCAGCTCTGGTCATGGCTTTGCTCAAGACAATCGTTCCCCTCATTATCTTGATCATCTCCTCATTAGTCTGCTCAAGCTCGACTTTAGCAGCAACAACCTACTTCTAAAAAGCATCATATCGGTGGCTTTTCTCCATTCATACCGTACCATTCAGCGCCCTAGCAAGCCACCAAAATCCTGGTTCATTCGAGATAAGCTCGGAGGCTTTCCATATTCAGTAAGGCCTCATACGTGCTTGAGTAAACCTCTGGAGCAACAACAACACCGCTGTAAGTCCTAGAGCCTCCTTGTATCTAGTACCAGGTCGATGGTTCCTTTCCATTTGTATCAGACCATTCAACGCCCTAGCAAGTCATCGGAGTCCTGGTTCATTCGAGATGAGCCCATAGGTTTCCCACAATCGGTAAGGCCTCCTACGTGACTGAGTAAGCCTCTAGAGTTATAACAGCATTGTTGTAAAGCCCGGAGCTTCCTCATATGTAGTACCAGACTGGTGGCTCCTCTCCATTTGTATTGGACCGTTCAATTCCTTAGCAAGCCACCGTGGTCCTGATCCACATCTCAGGTTAGTTTCATCGACAGTGGCAGCTACTTCCTCCCTGGTCCTACTGCTTAGGTAGAGGAAGCACCACCATCCCCTAGCACTGCTACCTCGGAGCTAGCTCCACCACCTTAGTCGTGTTAGCCTGAATCAGTTTGGTTCCTTACCTCTTCAGCTGGATTGATCGGGACCTCTTCCATCACTATGGCTTCAGTATGGAGCTCCCCTTCCTAGGTAAGGGCGATCTAGATCCTTACCTCCTTGACAGATTCAGACGGACAGATACGTAGGTTTGAAGCTTCACCTATATCCATAACCTCTGTAGCAACCCACATCTGTCAGACCAGTTCGGACCACCATTTCCCTGGAAAGATCAAACTAGACCTTTACTTTGGATGATTCTGATGAAGAGGTAGGCGGGCTTAGAGCCCCCCATGCATCTACAGCAGCAGAAGAATTCAAGGTAGTTTCTACCCCAACACGACTAGACATAAAAGCAGAAATGGGAACCAAGTCCTCCTCATCATCTGTGCATCCATCATCTCAAGAAGGTCCGGCTTCAGTCGGAGCGGACCCAGGTAACTCTCAGCTTTCTCTGTGATCTACTCAAGGTATCCATCCTCCAATGATGATCAGGTCAGAGGGAAGAAGAGTTCGAGCTGCCTAGCAAGCAACACAGAAGCGTCATTCAGCAAATGAAGCACCCACATTTGATTCCAAGGCAGTCACGCTGCCATGCAGAGTTTAAACCACTCCCTCAAGAGTTTACCTCCTTCTTCAGAGCAATCCTCACATGGAACAATGCATGGACCTGAGTCTCTCCAGATCATATGCATGTTGGATCCACTCTCGGGTTACCTGCACATTAGCCATGGTTGCCACAATTCTGGCCATGTCTTTATTCAAAACAACTGCGCCCCTCAGTACCGTGGTCAGCTCCTCCTCCTTTTGGTTTGACGTCACCTAAGAAAGTAGTTTTCTCCATTCTAAACATCTACTTCTGGATCAACCGGGGCTCACCTGCCATATAAACAACCACCTCAGTTGTGGTCTTTATTTAAGGGAGAAGCTCCCTCTTCGGATTGATCATCTACTGCACCATGGGATTTCGAGCTCGGGTCTGCTTCAGCAACCCAAGACTTGCCAGCTACGATGGGAACATGCACAACCATCTCATCAGTTTTCTTCTTAATCCCCTCATTTTTCCGTCCATCAATGACTCTTAAGTCAAAGGGGGGAAGTAGAACCAGCTCTACCTGGAAGGTTGTGAAGAAGTAACCATCCTCCTTGGCTTGCACGAGCTCGACCTTAGCAAACACCAGCTTGCTCTCGAAGATTATCATATCGATGGCTCATCTCCATTTGTACTGGGGCTTCCAATGCCCTAGTGAGCCATCGAGGTCCCTTCACAGGCCGGATTGACTGGTCCACTTTTACAACACTAATTGAGTTACTACAAATCAATTTGTCAAGATAATTGGACAAAGTTTTTGACAATGAACATTATTCAAAAACAAAATCACAACATAATCCATCTTAACTCAAGTTTTTTTTTCACTTCCCCCGTCCATGTTTGTGATGTTGTAGTCTCATCATGCGTATTTTACAAACATATATGTAAGAACGTAGCAAAACATTCAAATTTTTATAGGGCCAAAGTAAAAAGGAATTAAAATTTAGTAATAATTTTATAATTTCGTAAAAGGTATTTTAAAGATTTTTTTTATACGGAAAATGGCCCATTAAACATTGTTGAAGTAGATTTCCACTAGTAAAGTGGCTTGCGCTTTGCTGCTGGAGTATTATACCGTTTTATATATTATTTCCAATTTTGATAAATTTAATTCATAATTTAAAAAAAAAATTCTAAATTATGAAACAAATATATATATATATATATATATATATATATATATATATATTAATCAAACAGAAATTGATAATCAAGTAAAAGAATAATTCTGTACCAAATAAAAATATTAGTTATATTGATATATATACATAAAAATACGAAAACAATATATGCATTGTGCATTGAATATTAATATGAAAAACAAAAATACATGCATTAAATATTAATGTGAAAGATTAAATATAAAATAAGATTAAATATAAAACAAAAGTCTATGCATTGAATATTACACATATTTTGTCTATTAAAATGATTTCATTTAATTAAATGGGTAAGTGTAACAAACATTAAATATATTTAATATTAAACTTATGACATCTCTTAAAAGTTAAGCATACTCAAAAACCGAAAGAAAATAAGTTGAATATTATTTTTTATTTTTGGCGATATAAATTTATAGGTGAGATTTATTTTATAGTATTTTTTTTTCTTCAATATTTGTGATTTGAAATTTAGTTGCTGATGGACACATCGTTGCAATGTCGTCAAATATGAACATTTAAGTTCAACCTCGCAAGGGCGCAAGTCACAGAGACTAGCACAACAGCAATCAATAGATCGTTCCACAAGGAAGTGAGATTCACCAACCGGATCAAGTTCTAGTTATTATTACAACACGCTGAGCAGACTCGTGTGTTGGGAAAAAGTAGATGGTGATAAAAATAAATATTAACTTAAATAAATACTATATACAATGATAGGATGGAATGAAGAGATGCATGAAACATGGATCTGCTAGGGAAATGACTTAACCGCAATAATCCTCCTAATTAAGCACTAGACTCACCTAATCCCTCAATATGCAAGTATACCATATGCCCGTGTCCCCTTAATTAAACATCTACCCTCTCTCGAACGCATAGATGATTTCACCCATGCAAATGCCATAGCTAATCATTAACAAATGCACAAATCCATTAAGCTTTATGGAACACACACACGAGCACTGCACCGTTTGCCAGCCTCACACATTTCTGTCTTACTGGACAAGCACAGTGGCTATTTTGATGGGCATGTAATGCACAACCATGTGGCCATATTACAGCCAAAGGTTCATCCACATGGCTAACAAAATTCGGGATGGCAACCAAGTGAAAGCATGAAGAATACGAGATACACATACAACACGTATATTATATGCTCGTGTCCCCTTAATTAATCTCTACCCTCTCTCGAGCGCATAGAGATTGCACCCATGCATAAGCATGAATCTATTAAGGACGGTGGGACACACACACGAGCACTGCATCATTTGCCAGCCTCGCACATTTCTGTCTTACTAGACATGCACAATGGTTATTTCGATGAGCATGTAATGCGAACCACGCGATATATAACACACAACCTAAATTTCATTCATAAGGTGGCTAACCGACTGAAAGTATTAAGTACACGAAACATCCCTATAACCACACAAGCACAAGAGGTACTCGATTTATCTTTACTAATAAATCAAGGATTCAATTTTATAGATCTCCCTAGGATGACACAAAAATGGAAAACAAGTTCACCAAACAAACATGTGCAACAATGTTATTTGTTTTACAATAAGAACATTCATTTTAGATTAAAGGTTCATCATCTTGATTTGGGAATTATCCCTAAACCAATTCACCACCCAATCCAGCCAAGAAAGGGCAATTGTATCCTAAAAGAACCCATTAAGTGCAAGGACATGAACTAAGACCAATTTAGCAACTTAATGCATGAATTGAAACCTTTTTTACTCTTAGAGGATAAAATCCCTAACACTCTAATCATTCAATACAAGGCATCTTGGTCATCTATTAACATACAAACATTCTTGGGAAACTAAATTACTCTACTCCTACATTAAATTACTCTACCCCTAATCCCAATCATGCATACATATCAATTTCAAGCCTCCACACACATGCATTTCACAATAAGAGATTAAAACAATATAAATCAAAGAGCAAAACAAAATCCAAACGAATTTATGAACAAAAATACATATATAGCCCAAGTGAAAGGTTTATAAATTCCCAAATTCGGGGTTACACATTATAGAAATGAAAATTACAAAGAAATGAGTAAATCAGAGCAAACTCTTGAAGACAAGTCCTCTAAAGATGCTTCAAACCTTCCTAGCTCGGATTAGGTCCTAGAACCACTCTTATTTTCTTGAAATCGAATCTAAAATGGATGGATGAGGTGTAAAATGGTTGTGGGGAGGTGTATGAGGAGCTCAAATGGAGGAAACACCTCTTTGAGAGCTATTTCTCTCCTTATTTGGGGAAGAAGATGAAGAAAATAGAAGAAGATGAAATAGAGTTTGTAAGGGTTGTGGGAGATGTGGGGAGGTGTGTGAGAGATGTATGGGAGGTGAGAAATGGGGGTATTTATAGTGTTGGGAGGTTAGGGCTAGAATTGGGTGTGAAATGACGAGATACCCTCTCAAATTCGGATTGAAAATGGCAAAACTGGGCAAAAATGCGACCTTGAGGCTACTTGGTGCTCAGGTCGCCTCCAGGTCGCTATTCCCTCGGGTGAAGATTTTACAGCTTCGCGCACTATTACGAAAATGATCATAACTTCCTCTAGAAAGCTCGGAATTGTGATTTTTAAAAAGCGTTGGAAACTAGACATCCGGAGCTTTCCGAAAATAGGTAATAGTTCCATTTGAGGAAAGAGATATAGCCCTCGAAAGTTGAGTATTCTGCATAAGTAATTCCGATTTCAACCCTTTAACCACCGAAACTCTTCAATTTAGCTCAACCCCTTATTTTAAGGGATATAACCTACACAAAGCTCACAAAACACATTATATACCAAAAACGCTTGAAAACAAAAACAAAAGCTAGGTAATACAGACCTCAAATAGGTATATAAATTGTTCTGATCAGTTGCACTATAAAGAAAGCTTTGTTCATCAACCAAATTTAAAAAGCAAGTCTAGTATTGTTTTTACTATGTTTTATTGAAACTTGAATTATTGGTACTGTGGTAGTGGTTGAGTGTCATTTTATTTTGTTTTTTGTTTTTTGTTTTTTGTTTTAAAGATAAAGATGAAGAGAGAGATTAAGAGTAGGAATGACAATGAGTCAAGTTCAAACGGGTTTGGAAAAAACCAAACCCAAACCCAAACCCAAACCCACGAACGAAAATGACATCCAAACCAATCCACGAACCCACGAATCTAGTGGGTTCGGGTTCGGGTTTCACCCTCGGATTTTAGAAACATCTAGTATCGTTCACGAACCCGTGAACTCTTGTGGATTTGTTGTTCCAAAGCGACTCACTCTTGTGTGCATAACTCGGCCCGAGTCAAACCTAGTTACCGATAGCCATCCACATTAGTTTTCTTCTTTTAGACTTCAGAGAAAATGAAAAAAATATAATATAAGTTGCAGATAAAATAAACGGAGAAGATGACTTTTAAGTTTGAAGAGAGAGTGTGGGGGTTGAAGATCGAAAAAAAAAAATAAAGACAAAAGATAAAAAAAAAATTAAAGATATTTTAAAATCTGAAAAGATAAATAATAAAGGACAATTGTATGTCATGTAATACAAAAAATGAAATATAAAAATAATTATTATAATATTATTTGTTAAATAATTATTAAATCAAACGGGTTCGCGGGTTTGGGTTTGGTTTTTTTCACACGCGAACCCGAACCCGTGACAGGTTGAGATTTCAAATCCAAACCCGTCCACGAGTTCTATTTTCATATACCAAACCCTCTCCAAACTGGTTGGATTCAGATGGGTCCCACGGGTTCGGTTTAATTGTCATCCAAATTAAGAGAAAGAGAGAATGACGGTGATTAGGAGAAAGAGAAAGAGAGAGAGAGAGAGAGAGAGAGAGGTGGTAATACTGTAGTAGTGGTTAAGTGTTATTTTATTTTGTTTTTTATTATAATAGTATTTTTATAAATAAATAGAAATCTATTAAATTTTACTATTCGTATGAATAGTTCAATTTTAAGATGAGTTTTAGTACATATAATAATACCTAGCAAATAGTGATCGATTACGACCGGTCATTGACCCATTTAATGTAATTTTGTTTAAATTTATTTATTTACTTAAAAAAAAACCACTACTCGAGCCTCGAAATCCAAATTTTATTGGTTCATTATTTATCTCTGATCGCATTGATTAAAAACCTAACAACTTTCATTTAATAAGATATATTTTTTTCGGTTAGGTTATATCAATTAACTTTTTTTTTTCACCATTGGAATGAGAAAAAAGATAAATATATGATTTTTTGTTAAATAAATCTCGTTTACCACAATACTATATTAAACCGTGAATAAATATGATTGTTTTTTTTTAATACAACTACAGTCAGGATAACCAAGATTAGAGGTGGCAAAATGAGTCGGGCCACGACGGGCTGCCTGACCCGGTTAGGTCGTGGGCCTGAGTCGACCCGGCCCACCGGCTTAACGGGCTAGGTCCAAGCCCCGTTAAGTTGATGGGTCGGGCTGGGCCCAGGATATAATACCCGCGGGTCGGCCTGACCCGACCCGTTAGGCCTGTGGGCTTTAAGCAAAATTGAAAAAATGAATTCTGACAGGCCTTAACGGGAAGGCCAGCCAGAATTCAAAATTTGATTTTTTTTTTTTAATTTAAATTTTGAATCGAGGAGTGACTTTTGTAATTATTCAGAAATCATTATTGACCGTTGGGGGCTTACAAAAATACCCAAAACTTGTAAAAATTACATTATTTTAAATCTTTTACAATCTTTTCCAATTATACCATAATCTAACATTTTCCTATAAATACCCATACCCCTATCACCCTCACCTCATTCTCTACATTTTCTCTACTTCCTTACTCTTTTATTCTCTCTATTCTCTACAATCTCCAACATCTCTCACTCACTCTTTCAACTATTTTATAATTTATTTTATTTATTTAATATATTATATTATTATATACTATATACTATTTACTATACACTAATATACTAATACTATAGTAGTATAGTACTATACATTATACATTATATATTATATACTATATACTATTATAGTCTCTACATATTCTAAGGCACTTACTCTAAGGTATTGTCTTATGTTTTTTAAATACTTTCATTTGTTATTTAGTTATTCACTATATTTATTTTTAATATGTTTATAACTAATGTTATTATTTGTTATGTTGTTATGTATCCAATTGATTAATTAATTCAACACTCTCAACTCTCAAGCATCGAATTTAAGGTTAGTATGTCTACTTCTTTACTTTTGTTATTAATACATTTTTATATAGTAATTGTTATTATTTAGTATTTAGTGATTAGCATGTGTGTAATTAATATTGTTGTTAGAGAGTTAGTACTTACAACTTAGTAATATGTTAATTTTTTATATTTTTATTAGATTGAAAACAAAATAATAATTTTAAAAAATTAATTTCTATTTTCTAATATTTTCATAATTTTTGAAATTATTATTATATTAGAAAGATTATGTTTTATTTTGTAGAGTTTAAGAAGAAAATGGTAATTTGGAGAAATTTAATCCTTTTTTTTTGAAATTAATAATATATTAGAATGATTATGTTAATTTTATGTATTTTTGTGAGTTTGACAACAAAATAATAAATTAAAAAAAATCTCAATTTTTTCTTCATTTTCGAAATTATTATTATATTAGAAAGATTATGTTTTATTTTGTAGAGTTTAAGAAGAAAATGGTAATTTGGAGAAATTTAATCGTAATTTTATATTTTTTTTAAAGTAATAATATATTAGAATGATTATATTAATTTTGTAGTTTAAGAAATAATATGAAAATAAAAATTAGAAAAATTAATTGTTTTTTTTTGTTATTTGTATAAATGTTTAATTGTATAATTGTATTTATATCTATGACATTTAATCATTTAATCATTTATTTAATTATAATCTTAGGAAAATGAATCCTGAACACTTAAACTTGAACCCGGACGACAATTTACTAGACGAGGACATCAACTGATTATACGGTGAGTTCGAAGAAGAAGGTCCCGCTAGTACTACGGGTGCGTGACCTTCTTCCTCGACACTAGGATCAAGTAAGAAAAGGAAGAAGAAATTGATCGAGTGGGATTGTTTTGACCCTGTAACGCAAACGATGGCAGATGGTCGTCAAGTTGAGCATGTCTGTTGTAAGTTTTGTAAATCTATACTCAGTAGTTCAAGTAGGGGAACTAGTCATCTTAGAAGATATAGACTCAGTTGCATGGCTTCCCATGGGCAAGTCGATACAACTCAACAAACCCAACTGCAGCGGAACCCAAATGGTTCAGTGAATAGATGGCAGTATGACCTCGATCGGGTCAGAGAGCATTCAGTGTTGTACTGCGCTGCAACTGACCAACCCTTAGATTTTCAGAAAGCCCTCATTTTCAATATTATGTTAATAATGCTTTTAACCCCCAATTTGTCCATGTTTCTAGAAATACAACTATGAGTGATTGATTAGTACTTTTGAAAAATACAGGACAAAATTGATTTTTGAATTGCAAAACATTTCTTTTTTAATTGAATTAACTTAAGACATTTAGAGCGGACGTTCAAAATAAAATTGTTTATGTGTCACTGGACACTATGTAGACACCCAAATGACCCAATGGACATTATAAAAAAAATAGTTTCTTGGTTTTCGTGTAATGGATTATTCACACACTGCACAAAATATTTTTCAGGTTATTATGTACGTTATACAAGATTATGACATTCAAAGCCGCATAATGTCAATTACTTTGGATAATGCATCTGCTAACTCCAAAGTTATAGAATATTTCATTAATTCTAACATCTCTAATATTGCGGGAAATTTTTTCCATACCAGTTGTACATGTCACATTATAAACTTGATTGTAAAATCAAGTTTAAAGAAGGTCGAAGTCAAATCGACAATATTAGGGGGGCTTTGGATTGGATTATGACATCTAACCAAAGAATTGATATGTTTGCCAGATTTTGTAAATCAAATAACCTAAAACCTCGTAAGTTCCAAACAGATATGCCGGTAAGGTGGAACTCAACATATTTAATGTTGAAATCTGCTTTACCATATGCTTTAGAAATTACTAGTTTTTATAACTTGAACACTGCCAACGACACCCAATATGAAAAACTCACGGAAGGTGATTGATATGTGGCCAAAGTTTTTGTTGAATTTTTAAGTGTTTTTTATGATGCTACAGTAGAACTTTCTGGGGTTTATTACCCCACATCTCCTCTTGCACTTCATAAACTTTATGACATAGCTGATTTACTTAAACAATGTAGAGAAATAGAATTGGTAGCTCCCGCTGTTGTTGCTATGCAAGAAAAATACATAAAATATTAGGGGAAAATTCCTCTTTTATATGCCTTTGGTATTGTTGTAGATCCTAGGTTCAGATTTAAAGTATTAAAAGTTTTTTCCACTACTTTTGGTGAGACTCTGGGATTAAGTGAAACGGATGTCGATGAACATCTTGGTACACTGAAATCCCAAAATTTTGAGGTTTTTTCTATTTATGAGAACAGATACTGGCACAACGACGATACAACGGGACCGATGCCTCCTCAGCAACAATCTCAACAACAATCGAAGCTCATGAGGATTTTTTTGAACAAGATCACAACTTCTCGCGCTTCAAGAAGTTAGAGTCAAAGTCAAAGTCAACACGTGGAGCTCAACAAATATCTGAGTACGGAGTATTCCATCACGGACAACGATGATTTAAAAAATAACGATCTTCTGAAATGGTGGCAGAACAAGAGAAACAACTTCCCCATTCTATTGAGATTAGCATGTGACGTCCTAGCAAACCCGGTTTCAACAGTTTCATTAGAGTAAGTGTTCAGCCCCACCAGACGAATAATAGAAGATAGAAGATGTTCACTGGCCCCTGATGCGGTGGAAGCTTTAACATGCCTTAAGGATTGAGAAAATGCAATAAGATGACAACATCAACTGGTCAACGAATAACTCATGGATGACTTCTCCAGCTTGACCATCAATGAGAGTTCCGGTAGCAACAAACTGGTGAACTAATGTAATTGTAAATACTTAATTTTTTTTTTCCCGATTGTACTCTTTTTCCCTTACCAAGTTTTTATCCCATTGAGTTTTTCTTGGTAAGGTTTTTAGCGAGACAATCTTAATTTGTAATTTATATTTTTCACCACAAATTGAATAAGAAATTACAAAAATATTATTCATTGAAATCTAATTAACTGTTGCATGAAATGAAAAATGTATTTCATATTAAAATTATTACATTAATAATTACACAAAATTATTACAATGTATAAAAAATAATATTGTATAAATAAAACGTTAATATATATATTAAAAAAATTGAAGCCCGTTGGGCCAACCCGTCATAGGCTCGTTACGGCCCGACCCGTTTTGCCACCACTAGCTAGGATCTGACGAGATTAATTAGCCTATATAAGCACAGTTCAGAATACTAGTCCCACTATCGGAGAGAGGACCGCTTCCATATACCGGGAGAAAACTCTCCACACATGCTTATAAAATACGTATGGTGAAACTCGAACCCCTGACCACTAGATGTGAAAAGGAGGTACACAACCATTCCATATTTAAGTCAAATTTTAAACTAGTCCAACCTTTTTATTTATTTATTATTTTTAAAAAATTATAATTAATTAAAATTCAAGGATTTTTTATGAGTAATTGACTATATCTTATTGAAAGTTTATAGGAATAAACCAACTATATATATATAAATTATATTTACTCCTAGCTCACGTGATCGAATCCTATTAGTAGCAACTCGAATCCTATCGGTGGTGAAAACTTAAAAAGAAAAATAAAAAATAAATCTGGACCAACTTGTTTCAATCTCAGTTCTCTCAAACCCGCTGAAATTCAAATCCGGGTCATCTCAAACACACAAAATTGACTCAAACCGGATCCGCAACATCGACTCTCTCTCTCTCGGTTGATCGTAGCTCGAAAGACAACGTTCGTTTTAACAGGTTTGTAAATCAACACATTATCGACGATCCGATTCATGAATTTACATAATCAATTATGAAATTGAAGTTCAAAACATTACAATTTTTTTAGATTCATAGCACGATTGTAGTGATTCTGTGTACCTGCAAAATTTGATATTGTTTTACGATTTTTCTGCTGTTATAGCTCTATAAAGAATCTAACTTTATTGTTTCTGATGTATTGATTTTGTCACACCAGAGAAGCTCTAGTATGTAAATGCCTGAATTTTTATTTTTTATTTTTCAGGGAGTTCAATTAGATTAATTTGAGATGGCTGGCAGAGCTCAGATCCGTACTAACAAATCTGCGCTTATCGCCATGATTGCTGATGAGGTAATGGATTTATGGTTTGTATAAGAAATCAGTTATCGATTTTGTTTTGTCTAATTTGTGTAGCTGAATTGTTGGTTCAGTAGTCTAGTGATTTCGTTTGACAATTTAAAAGCAAGATCGTATTGAGATGAGATCATTTATCGTTGGATTAAGCATGTCAGTTCCGGGATGATATATATATGCTTTGATAGATAGTATTCTGATTGATATCAAGTGCTTGATAGTCTGCCTAGAGTAGGATTGTGATATGTGTCTGATGTTATGTTGTGTTTGATAGTGGTTCTTCATACTTGGCCTGCAACATGCTCGTAGTTTCGTTTTGGGCGCAACTGGGGTGCCTTAAGTTCATGACTTGTGCTACTTTATGAGTTAATTATTGTCTTGGCTTCTCCTTGTTATGTGACCTTAGGATTTAGTCATTTAGGAATAGACAACAGACGATGCTATGGTAATCTTGTCTTTGGACATGGACGCCGGTGTGAAGTTCAAGTGAGGACATGGGGTGTTACTTGTGACAACTTGTTAACCTGTTAGATACACGTGAGTGTACTGGATATAATTTATATATCATGTGTTTGAATGTGTTTTGTGTTTCAATGTGGAAGAATCATTTGGTTTGTGTTTTGTTAATTGAACTATTGAAGTTAAAATATGTTAGTCTCTATGTGAGCAAATGTGTCTTTTTCAGCAACAAAGAATCATAGACTAAATTAGAGTAAATTCGTTGTGCGGGGTCGAAAATTATGAAGGACACTTATGACTTGTGGACATTTTTGATATGTCACAGGTGTTGACCTGATGATCCTGAATGCAGGAAAGGTACCCAAGTGATCATAATTTGCTAGAATCTTCTGTGATATTGTGGCTATAAAGGTTGCAAAAAAGATTTTACGTAATCATTTGTTCATGCATCAATCTTTGTTTATGTGATCCTCGGATGGGTTCTAAATGTGCAGTGTTGGCTCTACTAGTCAGGCCATCACCTATTTACAGCATATCACGTATTTGGAAAACCCATCTGATAATACTTCTTTATCATGTAGGATACTATAACTGGATTTTTGCTGGCTGGAGTGGGAAATGTTGACTTGCGGAGGAAGACAAACTATCTAATTGTTGATTCAAGTATGCTCTTGGGGCTTCTTGTTGCTTGAATATTGAACTCGTTTTGTTACTATTAATAATCTATTGAAGTTCTATTTGAAGCTGAGCTTTTACTTATACTTCAATGCATTACTTTTTCCTTGAAACTTAAAACTGTAACTTGATCGACACTTGTGATATTTGAAGAAGATAGGTGAATAGGCGCAACAATGTGGAAACATAATCTTTTTGTGTATACTGAGCCTAAGAAAGATTTAGTTAATAAAATTAAATAATAAGTTTCCAAAAGTCTTTTCCGCCAGGCACTGAATTGGTGATTTTTAAGTAATTTCCTGTGATATTCTCTGTCTAAAAACCTTATAGAAAATGAAGGCTCTTGTCATGAAGGTTGAAGTGGTTGCTTAAAGGTTTTCTGGTGGGTTGATGTGGATCCGTGAAGTAAAGACCACTGTCAACCAGAGATTTCACTTTATTTAGATCCTATATGCATTGAAGATGAACTTTTATGATTAGGCCTGCCATAGCTGATGCTAGGATGCTGTTTAATGTGTTCATTCATTTTCTCCACCCAAAAAACTGTTTAATTGTCTGCATTTCTAAAAAATTGCAAATGGGAATGAATTGACATTAGTTTCTGCATGTTTCATAGCCCATTTATGTCGTGGAACGATTTTATCTGAGAATCCTGGACTCTTATACTTATGTCAATTTCCAATACAAAGTTTACTGATGCTGATTTGGTTAGCTAATGACTTTTGTACTTCTGCCCAGAAACAACGGTGAAACAAATTGAAGATGCATTCAAAGAGTTTACAACAAAGGACGACATTGGTATAGTTTTAATTAGCCAATATGTAAGTATTGTTCACATTTCCTTAGTATCAAAGCTGGTGTGTGTATATGATTGTCAAACTGTTTGATGTTGGGTTACAATATCGCCTTGTGGATGCAATGAAGGACAAAAATTTTCAAATCTGTTTGTTTTATCATGCTATATTTACAAAATGTGTTGGCAACAATAGCAATTGCCCTTCAGATTGGTGAGGAAATTGCTTAGGTGCCTTGGTAGTCGACTTATATATCACTAATGTACAGAATAGATATCACTCGATGTAAGGATTATGCTCTTCTTAAGATTGTGATCAATTAAGAAATTCTCCGTACAAACTTGAACTCTCTCTATTTCTTATCAGGTTGCAAACATGATAAGGTTTGTAGTTGACAGCTACAACAACCCAATTCCAGCAATATTGGAGATTCCTTCCAAGGACCATCCATATGACCCTGCTCATGATTCAGTCCTTTCACGAGTGAAACACCTCTTCTCTTCCGAGTCTGTGGCATCTGATAGGCGCTGAGTATGTTCAGATGTTCTGTTTTCAGGTTGCAATCATGTTAAGCTTCGTAGTCAATATCTTCAAATGCTTTGTTTTGTGCACATCTTTGTATGCCATGTTGTTAACTTGATTTTTTCGACTCATCGTTTTATTTATAATTACTTTTTGTTTGTATAACAATCATCAGCGTGAATAAAACTTTATTTATGATGAATAGACCGATAAATTGTAAGGCTGAACTGATCCTTGACATTCATTTCTGTTTAAATGTATGTGATGAATCGGGTGAGGTTTATTTCTAAGTACGAACTGTACTAGGTAAGTTGAATTGGATAGGGACGTCCTAACAGTGCAAAAACGCGGGCCAGGATTATTCTTTAATCTGCTGGCTTCGTTGTTACATTTAACATTCTGAGTGGAATGAAATAGAGCTGAGACGTGGAAGACTTTATTCACTAGTTATTGAATAAACATGCTCTGCTTAGTTACATATAAACATGTTGCAAATGAAGTTATTGAAGCACTATCATCTGAGGCGTATAGATTGAGTCAAGGCTATTTTTTCTTACCATATAAGACTCAACTTGAAGTACGAGTGTCAAATGGGCTTGACCAGGCCCATGGGCTTCACTTTTTCGGGTTATAGGTATTCAGGAAGGGGTTTTCAGTATTTTACTTCTCTTTTTTTTTTTAGCTTGGCTGCACCGGAGTAGTTGAAATTTGAAAATCAACATCAAGATTGGATTGAATTAGATTAGACTTGAATCCAAGATTGGATTGAATTAGATTAGATTAGATTCTATAGGTAGGGTATGGGGGCTGCTCTGTCGGGTAGACAAGACTTCCCTATTCAAAACAAGTTATGATGAAAGTGAAGATTAAAGATTCATTAGCACTTACTAAAAAAATAAGAAGATTCATTAGCACTTTTGTTAATGCTTATTTTTAAAGGAAATATACCTAATTAAGGCATTATAACTAAGCACTTTACTGGTCCTACAAGTGTCTATGGTGGGTGACCAAATCTTACTTTAAAACAGCATAAACTCGATGTTCAAAAGCTTAAACAACAACCCATTTACAACTTTTCTCTTTCGAAACTAACATTGAGATTGATTTAAAAGTTTGTTCGAACATGTTAAAATCATACACTACTAATCTGACATGAATAGCTACTTTCATAATATAAATGATATCTTTACATACATATATTTTTATAAGCAAAGTGAAACATAAACCTCTTATCACATACACAGGGGAAGGAGCATGTGCACAACTTCATCTTCTATTTTTAGTGCTTTCTTTTTAGTAAAATATAAACAACAATATAAATATAAAACTATTTTATTATAAATATAAAGAAGAGATGTATAATCACTCAATTCAATCAGATGAGATCGTATTCCCGTATCTTTTTAGTGCTTTCTTTAAAAAGAAACGAAAGAAAACCCAATAGTGACATATGAAAGTATGTAACTGTGCCTTCACAGGTCCCCCAAAATGTCCCTACTATAGCAATTTTATGTTACATCTAAGCAACAAAAAATAAATAAAAAACATGATGGTGGGGTGAGTGGTACCTAAGGATGCACGTTTGGGGATTGGAGATGGATATAAGTCCCCTCATTCCCATCCCCCATCCCTCCCCCATTTCCCCATTTTGGGGCAGTTCCCCATTTTCCCCGTTTTTTCCTGTTTTCTCGTATCTTCTGGTCATTCATTTTCCTATTTTCCTATTTAACTAAAAATTATAAATTAAACAAAAAAAATAAACCTTTCATTACAAATAAAAAATATTAATACATTACAAATTCAACATAAAATGTTTCAAATAATTTAAATACATATTATAATTATATTTATATACTTTGGGGGGAAATGGGGAAATAGAGAAATAAGGATCTCTATCCCCATCCCTATTTCAATTTAATTGTGGGGGAAATAGGGAACCTCATCCCCATCCCATCCCATCCCCCATTTTTCTTTAAAAAAAATCTCTAAATGGGGATGGGGATAT
The DNA here is from genome assembly GCA_032871835.1 of Dipteronia dyeriana. NCBI lineage: Eukaryota > Viridiplantae > Streptophyta > Magnoliopsida > Sapindales > Sapindaceae > Dipteronia > Dipteronia dyeriana. Next base: position 20,200,100 of record CM065302.1, read on the forward strand.
AAAAATTTAGAACCCCAAAGATAAATATGCATCCCTAGTAGTACCCCACGTGTAAAAACAAACAAACAAACAAAACTTTATAATTGTGCCTCTAAAAAATGCCACAAATAAAAAAGTTGTGGGCCCTAAATATTCCATGGCCCACCAATACAAGTGTGGCAGATTTCAATATTTATCCACAAATATTTGGAGAATTAGCCGCCGCATCCTACGGGGGAAGCCTCTATCCAATAGAATTTGAAGAACCACTTGTTCTATTAACTCTTCTCTTTTCTTCTCTTCTCTTACTTTCAAACATATTGCCACCCAACAAAATCTTCAACAATTTATGATAATTATTGTCTCTAGAATTAGCTTTTTTTTTTTTTTTTATTAAGGATAATGTTTAGGCGTTGAGATGTTAGTATCTAAAATATTGTGGTCTAATTGAATCGTAAAGTTTTTTTTTTCTTTTACTTATTCTAAACAATTAACTTTCTCTTCAAACCCATATGTATGTATTACAATTCAATTGGATAACATCACTGGGTTAATATTATGAAGTGTTGTTGGCATCAATTTTTTTTATATATAATTTAATATTCAATTATGTTTATCTAATAATAATGTCAAATTTATTATCATATTAATAAACAGTAACTCTCTTATTTTATTTGTTTGAATCCAACTACAAAATGATCAAATGTCTATCCATCCCTCTAGAGGAGATTTTTTTTTTAACTTTTATACAGTAGAATTCAAACCACTAATTTAAGAGTCATTTATTTAAATCTCAAATTCATCGATTTACAAATTAAACTAGATTGAAGTGTTACTTAATATAATTGTTGAATTTTTTAAAAAATACCATTGAGTATGACGATTTTAATACGAGACATTTTTTGATAAAATGATTCTTTTTTTAATCGTAACGATTTTTAAAGGAATTTTATCAAAATTAATTCCCAAGTCTATTTTCCACATTGTAGGTAGAGTCTACCAAAAAAGTAACCAATCATAAATACCCAATTGGATAAACACCAAATCACTCTACCTTCTATTCCCAAATTACACGTGTCCTAACAATTTATTTATTTTTTAATACCTTTTATTTATAATATTATAACATCTCTAATACAATACAATAATACTATTTGAATTTAAATGTATCAATACTATAATTTAAAATAAAGTAAAAAAAAAACCCTATTTCAATATAATATTAAATTTGTGTCAAATTTGACATATACTATTCTTTATATCAAATTTGAAACAAAGAATATCATACGTTAAATTTGATACAACAATAAATACTGTTTTTTAATCATAAAAATACTATTGTATATCTATATTGAATACATTAATTGTTGACCTTTATAATTTTAAATAATAAAAGATATTTTATAAATTAAATATATTAATTATATTTATTGATTTCTATAGTTTTAAATAATAAAAAAGTAAAAATAATATTTTAAATGAAATTATATATTGGAGTACAATATTAAAATGATGTGTCAAATATAGTATTTTACTATTTTTTATAACAAATTTAATATTAACATTAGTATATACGTTAGAGATGGTCTTATATAAAATTTATTTATAATCAATAAATTAATCTTAGTATAAGAAATTATCCATTACTTTCGTTAATTAGTTAAAGATAAATTCAACAAATTATATTAAATTAGTAATAAAGATATCTAATTGTTTTTATAATTGGACACCAAATATGTTGCGGTTTAGATACCTTTAGCTACAAGCCTACAATCGAAAATTAATTACAGGTGGACCTCCAACTGTCTCCAAGTATATTTGAATATTTCAATAAAACTTATTGACAACAGATAAAATTCCCAAAAAAGAAAAAAAATTGGATTAAATTCAAAACTGAAGTTAGGGAAAAAAGAGAGAACAAATTTGGATAAATATATAAATATATAAATATATATATAACTAAAAGGACCAAAATAGCCCTGAGACAAGACAACAAATTGATTTTAGATAGATAAAAACCATAAAAAATAAAAAATAAAAACAACAAAAACATGGATAGGGTGTTTTCAGTGGATGAAATCTCCGACCAGTTCTGGTCAGCGCCACCACCACCACCATCAACAACAACATTTCAACGACATCAATCGTCAGACTCGCCGGACGAGGAATCTTCGTCGAAAATGATGAACCGGAGCGAGTCTGAGTGGGCGTTTCAACGCTTCCTCCAAGAAGAAGCTCACGTGGCGGCGGTGTCCCACCACTCCCAGCAGTCGTCTTCCTCCGCTGACAGCAAAAACGACAGCTCCTTCGAGATCAAAAGCGGCTCCAACACCACCACCACCACCACGACTGCCCATTATCACAATCATAATCATCATAATCATCATCATCCTCAGAAGCTTAATGTGAAGAAGGGTGGTGGCAAAAATGATACGACGGCGGCGTCGTTCAGTGGAGCGGCTGCGGCGGCTCCTCCGAATATTCCGGTGGATTCTGAGGAGTACCAGGCTTTTCTCAAGAGCAAACTCAACCTGGCTTGTGCTGCTGTCGCGTCCCGTGTAAGTTTTTGATCTGTATCTGTATGTGGGGTTGTGTTTGGTTGGTTAGAAATTAGATCTTGATACGATTATTATTGGTTGCATGGTTTTTTGGGGTTCTGGGTTGTGTTTGGTTGGTGGAAAAATGAAGAAAAAGTAATGTAAAGGAGTGAAATTTGTGGGCTTTTTTTTTTTTAATAAATAAATAAATAAATAAATATATATATATATATATTAGGAAAGGCAACTCTGTCAAGCTAAAGAGTTCTGGGATTTTTGTTTTGTTTCTGATGGAGGGGTGCTTTTTGATTTGTGTTTGGTTTCCAAGAAATTTGGAGAATTTGATGATATTTTGGTGTTAATATGTTGTTTTGTTACGTGGAAAAAATAATAAGAAGAAACAAAAATAACAGTTTGATTAAGCATAGTTGATGGATTGTGTTCTAGGCAACCAAGCAATGAGAAATTGATAGAATTTGAGGATTTGTTTAGCATCCAAACTGAGGGCCATAGGTGCTAGTAGATGTTCCTCTGATTCTCTCTATGTCTTGGTTTTTCGGTTTGTGATATAAATTGGATTATGGTTGATACCAGACAAATTTTAAATTAGATTACAGCTGTTTCATCTAAAGTTTGTGATGGCTTAAGGCTATGTTTGTTGGCAATTTATATTATAGAGAAAGCCTACGGTTTGATGTGAAAGAGTTCCTAAAAGCTTCAACAGTTAATGGAGATTCTTAGAGGCTAGAGCACATTAGTTACAAGGCTCTGTATCTCACTTTACTTGACTTGAGAATCCTAAGAAAGAATTGGACAGGACAATGCACGAAACTTTTGAATATAAAGACAAGCAGAAAATGAACATTCGAGTCATTCTAATTTTATTACCACTTTTTCCTGTTTGATGTCCTGTTTCATTGAAAGTAAAGTTTCCCTATAAATCTTTTTCTTTGATGAAATAAGATGTAAAATGCTGAATGACGTGCAATTATTTATACTTTCTAAACCTTAATGAAAAGCTCAATTGAATACGGGACTTGGAATTTCGGGCATCTATGATTTGCTTCTTTCTTCCTCAGTTGGATTTTGGAGATGTGATATCGTTCTCACTGGTTTTGTTCTTTTCATGTCTTCATGTAAGCAGGCTTCTTTTGGAAAACCTCAAGATTCTTTAGCTAGAACTGACAGTGGATCACAGGCTTCTAATACTTCACAATCAGGATCTCAAGCTCCTTTCAAAGGTTTGCATCAGTGAATTTACATATATACGTGTGGTTTATGTATGTGATTTTATGGATGTAGTATCAGATACAATAGATGTTTTACTTGTTATGTTCACTATTAAAATCATTGCTAGAATGAAGAAGAATGAACAAAAAATGAAATACCTTCTGCAGAACTTGAAAGGTGTAACAATAATGAGTTGGGAATTTACATATATAGGTGTGGTCTATGTTGTCTCTTAAAATTAAGATTTGTCAGCTAAGTTGGTGCAATTGTTCTTTGATGAAAATTGACGAAAATGTAAAAGTAGATGCATTAATGTTAAAACTAAACAATAGATGGTTAACTGGTACTAAATATTAACCGTATGCATCCATACATTTTACTACTAGTGAAAAAGAACTGCTTCATGGCATCCATTGTTATTACAATATCAACGGAATGACAAATTGAAATGGATCGAATATAAACGAAATAGATAGGCTAGGCGATATTGGACTAGGGAGATTTGAGGGAAAGTGAAACCTTGAAAGAGTCATCCAAAGAAAGAGAAGAGTGGATATGCAAGTACTGAGTGATATTGGCAATGATTGATAATCAATTAAATGATGAAGTCATAATTTGTGAAATCATGAATAGTTTTTTGTTTTCCTTTTTATTTTTTATCCGAAGAGGAACGAAAAGGAGGATCTAATTCCCACTTGAAACTTTACATATATAAGCCGGTGTTCATTCTTCATTTTTCATGGATCATGTATCATGTATGAGCTTCTCTTTCACATTGTTTGTGCAGTGCAAGTTTACGGTTCAGTTTAGCATGAGTAGTAGAATAATTTCTTCCTTTTCTTTTTTAATCACCTATGTAGGAGCTGCACATGATTTGTCCATGTCGCAAGATAAGGATGTTAATGGACTGCCTGGAATTCCCTACTTATCAACTGCACAAAAGAAAGCTACCATTCATGTGAGTTCAGGAAACAGTGGCTCGTCAAGAGACCAGTCTGATGATGATGAACTCGACGGAGAAACTGCAACAACAGATAATATGGACCCTGCTGATGCAAAACGTGTACGGAGGTAATTTTGCTCTCTGCTGTCACAATTGCTAACGTTTCAAGTCTGGTTATTACCGATGGTTGAGTTACACCGTTAAGCAATAAACGGGGAGTCATGCTCATATTAGTTGAATATTTTGATAACATTTGGATGCATCTTCAAATGAATATAATGTATTATGGTGGAGGTTTGCATAAAATTTGATATTCTTAGTTGCATATTTTGATGCATAAAGAGGCCTTTCAATAATTCAGACATTGTTTTCCAGAATGCTTTCGAATAGAGAGTCAGCGAGGCGTTCTAGAAGAAGAAAGCAAGCTCATTTGACTGAGCTTGAGACACAGGTGTGGTTTTTTCTCCAGCCCTTTGATTTTGTTTCCATTTTATTGGTATGTAGAAAATTTATAGAATTCCTATGCGTTGTCTTTTTAGGTTTCTCAATTAAGAGTCGAAAATTCATCTTTACTGAAGCGTCTTACGGACATAAGCCAAAAATACAATGCAGCAGCTGTTGACAATAGAGTTTTAAAAGCTGATGTTGAAACATTGAGAGCAAAGGTAAGTCATTCATCAGTATCGTTCTTACAGTTGAGTGCCTTTCTTGCAGGCAATTTTTCTGGAACACGATAGAGTGCCTACCTAGCCTTTGCTAGGCACTCATCAAGGTAAACTGATGGCTTGCAAGCCGAGGATTGAAATCCAATGATTAAAGGATTTCACTGTTTTCATTCTTTATATAGAGTATTAGAGAGCTTGATGTACAAGAGGCAGCAGAAACCTATTATTCTAGCAATTTCATTCGATGTCTTTGTGCATTTCCAGGTGAAGATGGCTGAGGAGTCGGTCAAAAGAATTACCGGGTTGAACCCTATGTTCCATGCCGCCATGCCAGAGTTATCCACAATGAACCTGCCCTCATTTAGCGGAAGCCCCCCTTCTGACTCCTCCGCAGATGGTGCTGTTCCTGTACAGGACGACCCCACTCATCACTTTTTTCAACCCACTTCAGATGATCCTCTGTCCACTCATGACCCTATAATCAACAACGGTTTGGCAGACATTTCTTCAGCTGAAAACTTGCAGCCGAATTCTGAAGCTGCAGATGTTGCAGGAAACAAGATTGGCAGATCAGTTTCCATGCAGCGAGTGGCTAGCTTGGAGCACCTGCAAAAACGGATTCGTGGGGGTGTAAGTCCTTCCGATCCCCAGTTCAAGAAAGAGTCGTAATTAACAAACAGCTTGGCCCTCCTAGTATTAAGAAGGTCTTTCATTGAAGAATGCTTAAAGATTTGATTCAAATGCAGCATTTATTTTTGGCTCAACTGTATGTACAGAATCCTATTCTTTATGTCGACTACATTCTGAGTCAGACTGCCATATATAACCTATATTTGTTCATGTGAAAACCTGCAGGATAAACTGCTGATCAATTTAGTTGTCAGTTTCACCTAGGATGTTCTGTTTGCATGTATGAGCTTCTCAACGTACTCAATCCCTTTCATTACCTTTCATTTGTAATTGTATGCTTTACAACATTCTGATCAAGTAGCGAAATAGATTCTATAACAGTAATGATCAAACTATGAAATCAATGAGCGCATACAAAGTTGCTGTCAAGGATGCTGATAAAGTATATTTCCCATGAATCAATTTCTGTACATGTTGCCAGTTTCTCTCCAATACAACTGTCTCATCCAGTGTATCAAATTCTAACATCTCCCCTCACAATCTTCACAATTGGAAGCCGAAATTTCTCGCTGGATTCAATATCTACAACCCATCTAAGGTGTTTTTAGTGGTTTGAACTAAACTATAGCCTGGTTCATTTTCTATCCTTCTAACCTTCATTTCCTTTCTCAAACTCTCCACTTTTTGCCATCTTCCTGCAGAAGCGTAAACGTTTGATAGAGCTACATAATCCTCACTAGTACCAGTCAAATCCTCTGAAATCGACTCTGGCTGTAGCTGGAGGAGGATTTTTCCCACCTTCTCACCCATCACAACATCATCATGAACATTGCAAGCACTCAACAAACTCCGCCACAAAATTGCATCAGGTCTAACAGGCATCCTCATGATGAATTCGTATGCTTCATTTAAGTGACCAGCCCTGCCAAGAAGATCAACTATGCATCCATAATGATGTATATTAGGCTCAAGGTCCCATTTGCTCTTCATGTTGTCAAACAAACTAAGTCCCTCTTTGACAAGGCCTGCATGGCAACAAGCTGAAAACAAGCTAGTGAAAGTCACTGCATTAGGCTTGACATCACAAACCCTCATCAAATCCAAAAGTCTTATCGCTTCTTTTCCTCTTCCGTGAATGGCTAACCCTGTTACCATTGCTGTCCATGTCAATACATTCTTGTCTCTCATACGTCGAAAAATTGATAAAGCACTGTCGAGGCACCCACATTTTGAATACATATCAACAAGACCAGTACCAACAAACAAATCATTCTCAGGCATGTAAATTTTCTTCTCTATATATCCATGAACACAAGCACCACTTTCAAACACACTCAGTTGAGAACTCGCCGAAAGAACGCAAACCATGGTGGTATCAGTAGGTTTCACTCCACAAACATCAACCAACATATCCTTAAACAACAACAACGCTTCAAAGGCACAATCGTTTGACTTTTTGCTCTGTGAGCAATACCCATTTATCATTGCATTCCATGTAACACTATTTTTCATTGGCATTTCATCAAACACTTTTCTTCCCGAGACAACATCCTTGTTACTCGAATAACAATGAATCAATGTAGTTGGCACCAAAACGTTTAGCATAACACCAACTCTAACTAAACGTGCATGTATTTGTCTACCAAGCCATAGTGTTGAAACTGAACAAAGCCTAGCACAAGCCCCCAGTACAAAAACATAAGTGAAATCATCAAAAGATAAGATTTTTTCTGCGACCCAGTTGGAGAAAGCCACAAGTGAGTGTTTTGGTGGAATGCAACGTAACAAAGTGTTGAAGAGAAAGAGGTTTGGGGGATCAAAGTGGGTGAAAATGAGGCTGGCCAAGTGGGTGGTTTGCGGGGATTGTTTGGCACAGTAAAGCTGGATGAGTTTGGCATGAAGAGAAGGAGATTTGAGGCTGCTGATGATCAATTGGGCATGGATCTGTTTGGCGTGGTTTGTAGTGGCTGCTTTCAGGTTCAGTTTCATGAGGGAGAGGCATCTGTTTCTGGGAAGAGACTGCATGTGGGTTCTTGTTGAAACTTGAAAGAGAGATTGAACAAGAATGCAAATAAAATTATTTATTGGTATATTTTCAGTGTCAAACTACTTGGTGAAAGCAAATCCGATAGATATTATTAAAGGAAGGAGTTCCATTAAATAGCCTTTAAATTAAGCCTAAGATCGCAGGCCTCCCTGATCGGTTAATATGGCATTTTGAAAATTAAGCCTAAGAATATGCACTTTCAGCCACCATCAGTTAATATGCACTTTCAGCCACCCAGAATCTTCCCCGTCTTCGGCAACCACCATCAGCCACTCAAAACCTCACGGCCGCCGCCAAGCGCAAAGCCTTCTCATTCTCCCCCGCCGCCGCGATTTACACGGTCACAAATCGAAGAGAGAGAGAGCTTGGGATGATGGTGGCAGTGTTTGGTTTGTGTTTTAGTTGACTTTCAGCTTTGATTCGGCTCTAGTGGTGGTCATTGGTGGTGGGAGGGTTAAGTGGTGGTTGGATTTGGGGGTTAGGGTTTGATGATGATGATGAGATGTGGAAGGAGTGGGTCTGATGGTGGTGGTGGTCTGATGTGAATTGGGCAGCCGTGGTTCGGGTTCCAGATCTGCTTTTGTTCAAACACTTTGTATTTCCAGATCCAGTTTTGTTAAATTTTTGTTTCCAGATCCAGGCAACTATACTCTTAATAGCACAAGCCCTCTTGTGAATGGGGTTGAACTCTCCTTTGGAGTAGCGGTGAAAAAATGGGTCGATCGGTCCAGGAAGTTCACATACCGTACTGGGAACGGCCCGTGAAGGAAGAGGGTCAAGCCACGGCCTGGTTCGGGATGGACCGCGTGCCGAGCTACTGGGAGGGCCGGCAGGCCGGCCCTCCTAGCATGCCAATCCAGCGTGCCAGGCCTGTCGGACTGATCCGCCGGTCAGTTCGGCACAATTTTTTTTTTTTTTTTTCAAAAATCCTCCAACGGCTGGAATTTTTTTCTAGCTGTTGGAGGAAAAAAAAATTCCCAAAACCCCCTATAAAATCTTTTAAATTACATTTTGACCCACAAATCAAATTTTTCTATAAATACTTCCATCCATTTCATTTTCCATTAACTCTCTCTATCATTCTTTCAATCTCTCATTCTCTCAAATCTCAATCTCTAATATATTCTCCAATTCTCTAAACTTTTTCATTCAATTTGGTTATTACTCTCTCTATAAAAATCTCTACATTTTCCACCAACACACCAAATTTTAAAGGTACAATTTTGTTATTACTTTTGGTCTAACATATTCTCATAGTAATTTTATATGTTTATGTTTAGATTTGAGTTACTTAATGAAAACATTAACTATTTAGTTAGTTAGTTTATCAATTTTTGGGCTTTAATGATAATATTATTTGTTTAGTTTATTAAGATTTTTAAGTTTAGTAGTAATTTTAATATTTGTTATTAATAAATTTAGAAAGTTAATTTGTATTACTGAAATTACTTTTTGTAATAAATAAATGATGAATGTTAAGTGTAGTAATTACGTTTGATATTGTTTTTTTCATAAATTATAATTCTTCATTTGTAGATTATGTTAGTAAATTTAAGCGTAGTGGTTCAAATCATCAATTTTATGTTAGTATATTATGTTAGTAAATTTATCAATTTTATTTGTAGTAGTGAACTAGTGAATTTAAAATTTTTTGTTAGTAGATTATGATTTTTTTGTTTATTTAATTTGTTTTTTTTAAGTAAATTAATTATTGTAAGTGTCGTATTAGTTATAGTAATTATTATTAGTAAATTAAGATTACTGTTAGTAAATATTGATTTTTAATTTGACTATTAACTACTATAGTGCTCATATTTTTATTCAGATAATGGATCTTAACCAACAACCTTATTTTCCGGATGGTTTGAATATGCTCAACTATGAATTTGATATTTCAGAACCGACACATACTCAAGCGGGACCTTCTGGTTCCGGCGTTACACCAACATTACGTCCCAGAAAATTAACATCAGATGTGTGGCATGCTAAAAAAGGTTACAAAATCTAACTGTAGATAAAGAACTTAATCTAAATTTCGACAATCTATATATTGATGACCCTTCAGGTAGTGGCCAGAGCCAGAACTAGGTTATACTTTTACATATGTATTTATTATTTACTTGTAAGTTGTAAAACGGTTGCACTCTTTTTCCCTTACCAAGTTTTTATCCCACTGGGTTTTTCTTGGTAAGGTTTTTAATGAGGCAATCATGTAGATATGTATTACTGAATTCCATAAGTGAAAAATAAATAAATAATTAAAAAATTGTTCGTTCTCTTTATTCATTTCAAATCCTAATAATTGTTCGTTCTCTTCATTCATTTTAAATTATAAACCCTTAACCATAAACTATAAACCCTAAACCCTATACCCTAAATCCAAAAAAAAAGTAATTTGGAAAAAAAATTGGACCAAAAATCTAACCGGGCCTGCTTCTCCGGAAACAGGCCGGGTCGGGCCGGGCCGGCCCGTGACACCGTCGCGTGCCAGGCCCAGCCGGGCCTGTTTCCAGAAATGGACTGGCCAGGCCGTGCCTAATGGGCCGGGCCAGTCCATTTTTACACCACTACTTTGGAGTCTCCACCACTACTCCACTACGGTTCAACACTCTCCTTTAATCTCAAGTATGGGTTCCGTCTCCTCTATTGTGCAAGTAGTAGTCTAGACTGTGCTAATTGTAACCTTTAAAAAAAAAGATATTGTTTTAATAAAAACATAAAAAACACTGATGGGTTTGATTCGATCCGGGTTTGATTGAATATATTGAATATATATATATATATATATATATATATTATTAAATTAAAATGGTAATAAAAAATATGATTAACATTAAAAATCTCCCCTCACCTTTGAACTATTTCGGGATATATAATTACAAATATTTTTATTTTAGAAACCCCCTATGGACTAACGCTGTTAGCATTCCGTTTGTGTTGATTGAGTTTGACTGTTAAAAAGTCTAAAATATCGGTACTTAAGCTTTGATTGTATGAATTGACATTAAACTTTCATACTTTTACTAAATAAATTAATAAACTGATATAAAATATGAAAATGTTAACTTACAAATGAGAATTTATTTTGTGGACAATTTTATCCCTAAAAATAACAAAATTACAAATGAACTAAAAACATTAAAAATAAACCAGAATATGTATTCATTTATTTGTCTTTTTTTAATAAATTCAAGCAAATGCTAATTTTCAACGCTTTTTGTTCATTTATAATTTTGTTATATTTATGATAAAATTGTCTGTAAAATAACTTTTCATTTGCAAGTTAATATTTTTACTTTTTATATCAGTTTATTAATTTATTTAGTTAAAGCATGAAGTTCATACAATTGAAACTTAAATAGAGATATTTTGAACTTTTTAACTGTCAAACTCAGTCAACACAAACGGAATACTAACGGTGTTGGTCTATAGGGAAGGTTTCTAAAATAAAAGTATTTGTAACTATACATCCAATAATTCAAATGAGAGGGGAGGTTCTTTGATGAAATTAGATGTAAAATACTAGATGGCGTACAATTGTTTATACTTTCTAAACCTTATTAAAATGCTAAATTGAATACGGGATTTGGAATTTGGGGAGTCTATGATTTGCTTTTTTCTTCCTCAGTTGGATTTTGGAGACGTGATTTTGTTCTTTTCATGTATATGTATGTAGGTTTCTTTTAGAAAACCTCAAGATTCTTTGACAGTTGATTACAAGCTTCTAATACTTCACAATCAGGATCTCAAGCTCCATTCAAAGGTTTGCATCAGTGAATTTACATATATACATGTGGTCTATGTATGCGATTTTATGGATGTAGTCATGTAGTATCAGATACAATAGATGTTTTACTTGTTATGTTCACTATTAAATCATTACTAGAATGAAGAAGAATGAACAAAAGATGAAATATCTTCTTCAGAACTTGAAAGGTGTAACAATAATGAGTTGGGAACTTGGAAGTCCTTATTGAAAGTTTTTCTATGTTTTGTTGTCTCTTAAAAATAAGATCTATCGGCTAAGTTGGTGTAATTTTTCTTTGGCAAGTATTCAATACTCTACTCTTTATCTATTTCAAACTTGACAAAAATGTAAAAGTAGATGCATAAATACTAAAAGTAAACAATAGATGGTCAACTGTTATTAACCGTATGCACCCAAACATTTTGCTCCTACTTGTGAAAAAGAACTGCTTCATGGCACCCATTGTTATTACAATTTCAACAGAATGACAAATTGAAATGGATCGAATATAAACGAAATAGATAGGTTAGGCGATATTGGACTAGGGTCTAGGGAGATTTGAGGAAAAGTGAAACCTTAAAAGAGTCATCCAAAGAAAGAGAAGAGTGGATATGCAAGTACCGACTACCGAGTGATATTGGCAATGATTGATAATCAATTAAATGATGATGTCATAATTTGTGAAATCATGAATAGTTTTTTGTTTTCTTTTTTATTTTTTATCCGAAGAGGAATGAAAATGAGTATCTAATTCCCAATTGAAACTTAACATATATAAGCCGGTGTTTATTGTTCATTGTTGATGTATCAGCTTCTCTTTCACATTGTTTTGCACGGTGCAAGTTTACAGTTCAGTTTAGCAATGAGTAGTAGAATAATTTCTTCCTTTTCTTTTTTAATCACCTACGTAGGAGCTGCATATGATTGTCCAGGTCGCAAGATAAGGATGTTAATGGACTGCCTGGAATTCCCTACTTATCAACTGCACAAAAGAAGGCTACCATTCACGCGAGTTCAGGAAACAGTGGCTCTTCAAGAGACCAGTCTGATGATGATGAACTAGACGGAGAAACTGCAACGACAGATAATATGGACCCTGCTGAGTGCTGATGCAAAACGTGTACGGAGGTAATGTTGCTCTCTGCTGTTACAATTGCTAATGTTGTTACCGATGATGGAGTTACACAGTTAAGCAATTAATGGGGACTCGGGGAGTCATGCTCATATTTTGATAACATTTGCATGCATCTTCGAGTGAATATAATGTATTATGGTAGAGGTTTGCATAAAATTTGGTATTCTTACATCTGCATGTTGCGAAATTACATTGTTGCCCTAGGAATCTTTTGAATTATAAAGAGACATTTTTGCACTATTTTTATTTTCTATTTTCATCACCGTCATATCACCAGCACCACCAAACCAGAACATCATCATCGATATCAACAAACCAAACCCAGAACACCACACCACACCAAAACTCATCATCAACACTACACCACACCGCACCACAACTTATCATTAATACCAAACAAATGCAATTGAAACCGAAACCAAAACCACTAAAACCAAAACAAATCTAGAAAAACCACTACAAACCTAGAAATCACCATTCATTTTCTTCTTTTCTCTCTCTCACAAAAAACTCCCAACATAGCCATAAATGAAAGAAAAAAAATTCAAAATTGAAACACAATCACCAAAAGGTAAGAAAAAAATTGAAATTGAAACAAAAATAATGTCAAACACAAACTCAAACCCAAATACATATCTTTAAAATCCAAACTTATACTCACACGACCACCACCATTCCACCGTCAACTACACCCACCATAGCCACCACCAGATTCTACAACCCAAACCACCAAAATCCAGAAAAAACATAGTAATAAAAAAGGGAAAAAACCGGAAAGTGATCCCGCAAGCGGCGAGAGGAGGACCAACGACGGAGACGGGCCAGAGGAGGTTGATGGCCTGCATATCTGCTCTCTGAGGAGCAGATCCACCGTCGCTAGAGTTGTTGTCTTCGACTCACCTTGCCACCGAAGACGAGCGGAAGAGAGGTGGGAAGGGGAGAAAATAGAGAGAGCGAATACAAAAATACAAGACTGTGAGTGAAAAAATAATCGATGGGTTTGTGGAAAACAAGTCTGGGTAAGGGCATCTCCAACCTTAGCACTAATCTCCATTTTAAAGCAGCAAACCCCTCCAACATTGCGCCAATCCTTGCACCATAATTCAACCACCAGAAATCTTGCACCAGATCCGGCGCATTCTCTCTTCTGCGCTACTTTGTAACATTTTTTTTAGTCCCTTAAATTTTACTTATTAATATACCGACTATTATTGAATAAATTCTATTATGATTCTATCCCCTATTAAAAGTTTTGTTTAATCTCAATCTTACCTCTATTAAATCAAATGTATTCCATTTGTATCCCTTAATTATCCAAGGCTTTAGTTAATTAAATTTAATTTCTTAATATACTAATTTATTAATTTCTTAACTTATTATAATATTATGTTAATTAAGGGGTGGAATATTAATTGTTGACAACAATGAAAAAGTGAATATTTAAGATAAACTCTTTTTAGAGTAAGATTTGATGTAAGGCTATAGTGTGGAAGTTGTTGTATTTTACTATAAAGTTATAACAAATTAGTACAGTAATTTAAAGATGGTCTAATAGAGATTTTCAAAGTCATTGATAGATGAGGTGATTGATAGTGGGTTTTCTGTTTTTTGTTTTGTTTTGTGTAGAATAGATTTTTTAATTTTATTTATAATTATTTTAATTAGTTTAATATAATAACTTTATTTTTATTGATGTTTTAGGGTATAGTTACCTTTTTGCCCTTTAGATTTTTCAAACGTTTAACGTTTGACAAATGGATTCCAATAGTAGGTTGAATTTTGACTATTAATTCAAATTACAGTCTGTTTTTTGGCCATCATCCAAATTAGAAGGTGTAAAATAACCAATACCTCAAAATTTAGGGTGGAAAATAATAATATCCCGAAAATTAAACAATCAACCATATGCTTTCTTCTTTTATATTTAAAAAAAAAAACTATTTTCTCAATCACCAAACAAATCAATTTTTTTCTTTTAAATTTGTTTTTATTTTTAAATCCATGCAACAAGTTTTTGGTTTACAAACCAATTAAATTAATAATAATTTATAGTTGAATTAAAGTATAGTGAGTGAGTGAGTTGTGATTGAGAACAATATAGACTTGATCAAGTTCTACAATTTCTTTTTTTTTTTCTAAAAAGAGTTCTATACCTGAATGCATTCGGAATCCGTAAAATCAACTATTTACTTATCCATTCCTCGACTATATGTGAAAAAAAACATCACTTCAACGTGAAATTGTTTCAACTTACGGTTTTATCATAACACATCACTCCAACGTGAAACTATAACCACAAACGTTTTACTTATAATTTTCTATGTGAAACTTGTTACAAAACACATATATTTTGTTACACATATAAACATCTAAAACTTTATTGTTACACATTATTTAAAATTTGTTACAAGTTGAAATTGTTGTTAAACATATCTTAATTACAAAATTTGATCCAAAATTTGTTACATTGTACAAAAGTTATGTTATATTTAGTTTATCATATACAAAATAAAAATAATTAAAAATAATTAAAACTAAATTTTTATTCAAATATTATTATGTTACAAAATTTTATTAAATTAAATTAAATAAATATTAATGTCAAAATATATTACATAAAAAATATTATAAAAATTAAATAATATATATATATATATAATTTTCTAATAATAATAATAATTTAAAATATGATTTTTTTTCTATTTTAAATATGGTATATAATAAATATTTAACTAAATTAAAATAATAAAAACATATCATATATTTTTAAATCATATAAGATTATTTTGATGATATGCATAATCCTTATCTATGTATCATTTAAATTCATAAAACCAATTATTAAAATTAAATTAAATTAGTTTATTACATTTTGAAAATAGATTTTAAAAAAGGGGTTGCTTTATTGCCACCCAAAAAATATATTCATACACTTATGCTTTAATGAACTTTTTTATTTCTAAAATACCATTACATTTAATTACCTAAAATACATGAATTTATAATTGGAAATTAAATTTACTTCCTATACCTATAAATTGAATAGTCAATCTATCTTAAACCCTAATAATATATACTTAATCAGACCCAACATCAATTAAAAAATATAATATTTTTTTCACATATTGTCAAGGAGTGGATAAAGAATTGATTTCATGAATTCTAAATGCATTCATGTAGGTTTACTAATTTTTATTATTGTTTGGTGATTAAATAAAAAAAATAATATTACAGTTATAGTTTTGTAGAACTCTTTTTTTATACAGTTGTAAAACTAGATCAAGACTACACGGATCTCAAAAGTAACCCACTCACTCACTTTACTTTAATTCAACTACATATTTTTATTAATTTAATTAGTTTATAAACCGAAAAACTTGGTGCATAGATTTTTTTTTAAGAAATTTAATGAAAAAATTGGTTTGTTTAGTGATAGAAAAAATAGTTTTTTTTAATAAGACAAAATAAGTTGTATATTGTTTTTTTGTTTAATTATTATCATTGTTTTTTTTATGACGATGATTAAGAGTGTAAAGTATTATGATTTCATGGTTATTTAGATAATTCAATACATTGATTCAGCAAGTAACAACGAAAAAACATAATTAGTTTTAAAGTTGAATTTGTCTTTTATTTGTATCCAAGTAAAATTTTAGTTATAGAGTTTTATTGAACATTTTTTTTTTATTCAGCAAATTCTATATTATTTGTTAAAGGCAACGAAGGTTATGTAGTTGATTTTTTTTTTTAGAGATTCTGTAGTTGAATTTGAACATGTATAGTATTTTCAATTACCAAAAAAATACTAAATAAAGGAAAGAAGAAAAATAACTAAATAAAAGAAAGAAGGTGATTTTTTAATGTTGAATTAAAAGTTAAAAATAATGCTAAATCAAAACAATAGTACAAAATCTGAAACTTGTTTCTATATATTCTGAAACCGTGAGTGTAATGAGAAAAATGGGTAAAATGAGAAAAATAAATGTAATGAGAAAAATATGTATGATTAAAACTAACAAAAAAAAACACTTAAAGGAAAGTTTTGGTATTTAAAAGAGTGTAGGGAGTAAAATTAATAATTTTTAATTTTTAATACGGTGTCAACAGAAAATGGGTGTAGGAAGATATTTTGTGGGAGGTATTATATTAAAAAAAAAAGTAATATAAAGTAACTTGAAAGTAAACGGTTATAATCAGTTACTTCATCATTTTTAAAGTGTTTGGCTGCCACATGTCAACCGTAAAAATCTCTGTTTTTATGATTGACTTATTTCATTACATACTATATTGGGGATGATTTTATAATGGATAGCTTAGTTTACATTGGTAAGTTTCTAAACATCTCCGTGACTTTAAGGGTAAATGCAAGAGCAAAAGGTAATTCACTTGACTTGATTCTTGAATAGATTAGGTGCACACACACTTACATGCATTCTCATATTACTTTGCATTTGTGTTTCCATGATAGTGTGCATTTATGTTACAACTCATATAGACACTTCATTGTTAAATTTAAGTGTGGTTGTTGTGTTTTACGTTTTTCGTTGTGTGTTCGAAAATGTCCGCACTCGTACGATGGTGTGCTTGTGTTATGTCCGTGCTTGCACGATGGTGTGCTTGAGTCTTTAGTGCCAAGTATTTTATTTTTCGATTGTTGTTCGGAAACGTCCGTGCTTCCACGTTGGTGTGCTTTTGGTTTTAGTGAGTTGTTTGACCCTGTTTGACTGCACTGGAAAGTTGTCTCTCTTAGGTGTCATTCTGTGGTCATGATCGACCAGGGCTACCGAATTGCATTGTCGTTTTGAAACCAGTAAGTCTAAATCAATTTGGTAGTTTGATCGGCGGTTTAGGTAACCACCGTTTGTGTCCAGTAGGTCTGGTGCAAAATGGTTGTTATGATCGGAGGTCACAACCGTCGAATGTGACAGTCGAATTGCACCTGACAGGGACATTTTTGTCTTTTCACGTCAATTCATTTTGGTGATGGAACTCCGTTCACCGGTCACGCAGCGGAACTAGGTTTTAAAATTTTTATACAGATCATATCTGTATCTGGGACCAGTGAACTTTTGATCGTAATTATTTTTCGGAACCAATACATACAATATGTAAACACAAGAAATTGTAATCAATATAATCATAAGAATATATACTTACCAACGTTTGGAGACTCCTTCACTTTTCGATATGCTCATATCTGAACCAATATTACCAACGTTTGGAAGCTCCTTCACTCTACGATGTGCTCCTGTCTGAACCACTCGATCATCCTCGCTATCTCCTAGATAACCGCGTGTGGACGCGTCACGGTCTCAAAAACTTGAATGGAGGATGTAGAGAGAATTGAAGAAACTCTCTTCTATATACTTTAAAAACACGTAAAATATGAAACTATATATATATATATCACGCTGCTGCTCACAAATATATATATATATATATATATATATATATATAAAGATACGTCGCCTGTGCTTTTTCACCAAAAAAATATCTTTATCTCACGCCTGCACCAATATCACTTTATATAACACTTTTGATTTATATATATATCATATCCGAATCAACTTGCGTTTATATATATATATATAACACTTTTTGCTAACCAAAAATCTATACACGCACTGCTTGTTTTGTTTTTTTTTTTTAACGAATATATATTTTTCTGCTATATCTATTTTAATATTATATATGCATCAAGTATTTACATCATATGTAAATTCTTCTTTTGATTATTGTTTCATATACATACTAATTTATATCCAATGCAATCTCTTGCGTTATTAATTGATATATATCTTTTAATTATCTTTTTCAAATATATCTAATATATTAAAAATGATAATAAGTATTTTAAATTTAAACTTAAATTCAAATACTTAGATAAATGGTTTAATAAAATAAAATAAAATAATCCTCACCTAAATCCATATATCAACTAACACCCTCAATTTAATAGTTAATTAATAATTCATAATTATCAATATAATTAAATAATCTAATTATTTAATTAATTTAACTATTAACATTCATTAATTAAATAATCTCATTATTTAATTAATTCTCGAATATATACGTGTCACTTTTGTAACACAATTAATTGGACAATCCAATTAATTAACCGTGACCCTTGTTACCTAAATCGATCGGGCTAGCAAGGGGACTTAATAGACCCACAACATTTTGAGCTCCAATAATCATCGGAATCATTAATTAAACTCTTTAATTAATACTCCTTGATTATTAACTCCAGTGTTATTCCACTAAAAACCCGAAGCTGCACTCTCTTAACTGTAGACACTTTTACACAGACCGATACAACTCGGTGCCCATCGATATAGCTATTACACATGGTGTGATCCTCCACAGTAGTTAATAATTAGAGCTAGGTCATAATGTCCGTTATACCCCTCTAATTACATATATCCTTTAAGTACCGTTGATTCTATAATGAACAATAAATCCTATTTCCTTACGGAATTAGGAGATCGCTCATATTGTCCAAGTCCCGAATCAGCCCTTAAGGGAACTACCATCTACTTCTCACAAGAATGAGTGGATTCCACTATTGTGTACAAACCTTCCCAGCCATAAGCCAAACCGCAATCCCAAAATACAGAGTATATTGATCAGGAAACGTATCTGACCTCACCCATGGTATATCAAAGGCTACGATTTAACCTGAAGAAGCCGATAAGACACTCAGGATTAAGATCACCCATATATAGCCATCATTAGTTGATATATATGAATCTCATCGGTAAACGGATCTTGGTGAGAGATTCATATAGATCATGGTCCAGTCCTATATGATCATATCATACAAGGTGCCTCCATTCCCATATCTCATATGAATGATTCAGAATAGAATCATCGTACATTACGGAATGGACCGCAGCTATAGATTAACCACAAATAAAGTATCCAACTTTCTTTGCTATCTATGGACTCTTTAGATTGCACGTCTCTTACTGTATCCATTCGTATATGACACTCATATACACAGTTCGAGATTACATCTGGCAATCTTGGATGTTTAAATATATGCACAAGTTTATAAAATAAATAATATAACACGAATGAATTGAACTTTTCTTTTTATTTATTTCATAAATCCATTTACAAATTACATCTTTATGGCATAAACCCCAACAATCTCCCACTTGCACTAAAGCATGTAAGGCATGTCTCGTAACCCTAGACCATCTAGGTGACCCAAAAACACTTTAGTCGGTAAGGTCTTGGTAAATAGATAAGCATGATTGTCTTGTGAGGCTATCTTAGTGACGATCACATCTCCTCTCTGCATTATCTCTCTAATGAGATGATACTTTCTCTCTATATGCTTCCCTCTTTTGTGGCTTTTTGGTTCTTTGGAATTAGCCAAACACCATTGTTATCACAATAAAGTGTGATGGGCATATCCAAATCTGGAACAACTTCCAGATCACTCAAGAACTTATGGAGCCAAACAGCCTCTTTAGCAGCTACATATTTGGCTTCCATGGTGGAGTCATCAATGTAAGATTGCTTGATACTTCTCCACACAATGGCTCCGCCACCCAGGATGAATACTGATCCAGACGTGGATTTCCTAGAATCCCTGTCCGACTGAAAATCAGAATCCGTATATCCTAACGGGATCAAATCCTGCCCAAAATACATTAGCATATAGTCTCTCGTTCTCCGAAAATACTTGAGAATTGTCTTGACAGTAATCCAATGATCCAATCCTGGGTTAGACTGATATCTGCTGACTACTCCCACTGTATAGCAGATGTCCGGTCTCGTGTATAACATATCATACATGAGACTATCTACTGCCGATGCATAGGGTACACGTCTCATATCCTCAACTTATTGAGGTGTCTTAGGACACTGTTCCTTAGACAAGTGAACTCCATGCCTAGAAGGTAAATTACCTTTCTTGAAGTTTTGCATCGAAAATCGTACAAGAATCTTGTCGATATATGATGCTTGAGACAATACTATGAGTTAGTTCTTACGATCCCTTATAAGTTGGATCCCTAGAACATAACTTACCTCTCCCAAATCTTTCATTTGGAATTGGCTAGCCAGCCAACCCTTTACATCAGACAACACTCCCACATCATTTCCAATGAGTAGGATATCATCTACATATAGGACCAAGAAAACTACTTTTTTATCAATGATGCACTTGTAGACACAAGGCTCATCGACGTTCTGCTCGAAGCCATAGGTTTTGATCACATCATCAAACATGATGTTCCAAGATCTAGATGCTTGCTTAAGTCTATAGATGGACCTTTGCAGCTTGCAAACATTTTGCTCTTGATCTGGAGATACTAATCCCTCTGGTTGCATTATATAGATGCTCTCATCAAGATTGCCATTCAAGAATGCAATCTTGACCTCCATTTGCCAAATTTCTTAATCGAAATAGGCAGCAATGGATAAGAGAATCCTAATAGACTTAAACATGGCTACTGGCGAGAAGGTCTCTTCATAATCGACCCCCTCTTTCTGAGTATAACCATTGACCACTAGCCTTGCCTTGAAGGTCTCTACCTTTCCGTATACTCCTTTCTTTCTCTTGTAGATCCACTTACACTCTATGGGTTTTACCCCATCCGGTAAGTCTACAATATCCCAGACTGAGTTAAAGTACATGGATTCCATATCAAGATTCATGGCTTTAAGCCATACTTCTTTATCAGGATCTTCCATTACATTCTTAAATGTCAATGGATCATCAACACTATCAGTAGAGACAACACCTTGTCCCTCACCTATACCTAAATAGCATTCAGGTTGTCTCATAACTCTCTCACTAGTCTAGGTGGTAATGTATCCAGATCAAGAACCATCTGACTCTCAGATGTTTGTGGATCAACAACTCTTGTTGATGAAGCATTAGTCTCACCAAGCTCCAATTCATTCAATACAATTTTAGAACGAGGTTTATGGTCACTAATATAATTTTTCTCAAGAAACGTTGCATTTGTTGATACAAATACTTTGTTGTCTTCAGGACTCTAGAAGTGCCCACCTCTGGTCTCCTTGGAGTATCTTACAAACAGGCAGACCACAGACTTGGAATCTAGCTTTCCACTTCTGTTCTTTAGCACGTGTGCTGGACACCCCCATATGCGAAAATATCGCAAACTAGCTTTACGATCATTCCACAACTCTAGGGGAGTATTAGGAATAGATTTGGATAGCACTACATTCAAAATGTATGCCGTTGTTTGTAACGCATATCCCCAAAAGGAATTTGGTAATGATGAGAAACTAATTATAGATCTCACCATTTCCATTAGGGTTCTATTTCTCCTCTCCGCTGCACCATTTTGCTGAGGTGTACCGGGAGTAGTGAGTTGGGAAACTATCTCATGCTTGACCATGAAGTCTTCAAACTCTTGGTCAAGGTACTCACCTCCATGATCTGATCGTAGTGACTTGATAGTCCTATCTAATTGATTCTCAATTTCAGCTCAAAATTCTTTGAACATTTCAAATGTTTACGACTTCCGTTGCATTAGGTAGATGTATTCGTATCTTGAGTAGTCATCTATAAAGGTGACATAATACTCATAACCTCCCCTATCTTTAACATTCATTGGTCCGCAGACGTCTATATGTATAAGCTCTAGCGGTTCTTTAGTTCTAAGCTCTTTTCCAGTAAAAGGTCTCTTAGTCATCTTACCTTCCAGACAAGATTCGTAGACAGGTAATGTGCCAACCTTTAACTCACTTAAAAGTCCACTTTTTACTAGTCTGTCTATCAGGTCAAGGTTGATATGACCAACCCTTAGATGCCAGAGATACGTGTCATTATCTGGAGAAATCTTATGTCGTTTAGTTTTTGGTTTTACAACCTTAAACATTTCAGTGTTTAGCAGTGTAGTATGTATTAACGGTCTTAACTCATACAAATTGTTTTCATTAATTCTTGAATATATATTCAGACCATTCTTTCCAATAATAACAGACTTATTATTAAAAGAAATAGAATATTTTTGTTCTAACAACTTAGAAACGGAAATCAAATTCCGTATAAATCCAGGAATATAAAATACATTGTCCAACAATATATAATTATTACAAAAATATAATCTAATTATGCCCACTGCTCGTACCGACACGACATCCCTTGACCCCACACGCATTGAGAAGGCTTGCTTCTCTAGCTGTGTCCAAGACTCAGTCCATTGTAAAGAAGAACAAATATGGTTAGTGGCCCCCGAATCAACTATCCAGGGTGAAGAATCATCTTCCACTAAACACGACTCAAGAACAAGTAAATCATATTTACTTTTCTTGGACTTCTTCTTGCTTTGGGCTTTCTTGGGTTTGGGCTTACCCTTCGCTTGTATGCCTCTCGAACAGTTCGTGTGGCATTTGCAGTAGGCGCTAGAGGAGATTCCTTCGTAAGCACAAACTTGAGGTCTTTGGTGACTAATATTGCATTAATGTTAAGTTTCCACTTAGTGTAGTTATCACCAGTTAATATGTCGTTCGCGAGAATTTGAAGTAATGCAGAAGACACTATTGCTGAAATATATAAAACATTCATTCAATCATTTATTTAAAACAAGTGCGAGTGTTTTGGCATAAATTTAAACATGATGCATGCACATGTTTAACAAACTAGAACTACCCTAAAACTAGTTACTATACCACGACAATCCAACATACCACAAAGAAGTGCCGCCTTAAGGTCGGTCAAGTCTTTACATGTTGGACCGAGACATTCTCAATCAAATGATATTTTAGAATAACTCTTATTCCATATTATTCAACCATCATTCATTCAGTCAGGTTTTTAATTAACAAACTTAATCAAAACCTTCGTGAGTGTAACCCACCATTTCAGATCTCACGAGCTTAACTCGAGAATTGCCGCCTTAGGGTCGGTCAATCCCAAAATACCCTCAGAAATCCTATCTGTTAGGAAGTCAACCTTGGTATTGACCTTTGTGGAAACCCTCCTTAGGGAGGATGAAAGCAAAGCCGTCACGAGGCCTCACTCGGATCTCATGGTGTTGAACTAATGATAGAGACCGCGAGATATATATGTCATAATCCCTATCCCACCACTATTTTAAAATTATTAACAATTAATGCATCTAGATTCTACAGTATTAAACGACTAACTTTAATCAAGTTATCTAGCGCATTAACTAATTAAAAATAAATTCTAATTAACTAATAAATTATTAATGATTTTTAACAATTAAAAATCTAATCTATTAGTGAATAATTTAAGCATTTTAAAACTATTTACTAGGGTTAGATTATTTTGTTAGTGTTTACCAAATATTAACTATTAAAACTCTAACACTTTATTCGGTTAATTTATTATTAGGTAATTAATCATATTAATCCTAATTACAATAAATGACCCTATTAATATAACTTATTAAACTCTTTAATAACTAGATTAATATTAATGAGAATTACCAAGTTTTCTAACCATTAAAAACTAATCTCATTATTCATAGCCAATTATGTATATTGCCCATTTTAATCACATTAAAAAAATACATAAAATATCAGACTATGATGCATATATGACATATCAAATATATTTGTGTAGGCACATCTAATCTAAATGACATACGTATGCATGACAATGTTTTTATCATCACATAATATAAAACATATATGATTTGACCGAGTGCTGTGGATTATTTAACCTAAAAATTGGAATCTAAAATTACAAAAAAAAATTCCAAGGCATTCCTTGGTCTTCTAGTAACTTCAGATATCTTCCAGTCTCTTCAGGTCACTCCGATTTATCTCATGAATCCGAAACGAGAAATCTGCATGGAACACACTAGGCAACACTTGCCAACGAAACCGTGGTGAACAGTACCCGGTGAACAGTGCCGGCCGTGAACAGTATCGGTGAACAGTACGTGCGTGAACAGTGCTCGGTGACCAATAACGTCATGAACAGTCGGTGAACAGTACACCGCCATGAACAGTACCGACGTCGCGGGTGTTTCCAGTTCTTCGTTTACAGGTTACAATTTTTTTTTAAATTTTTTTATTATTATTTACAATACAATAACAATAAAATAAATAAAATAAAAATTATACAACCCATAAACCCTAAATCCACAGTACCATAAAAAATTACGATCAACCATGTATAAATTAAACAATTTAATTATAAATATTCATACAATTAAAAAGATGGTGCCTACACATTCATACATACAAAAGCATCGAAAACAATTTCCAGTTCCGAAAAATAATTTGGCTCTGATACCAATTGATGGAACTTCGTTCACCGGTCACGCAGCGGAACTAGGTTTTAATTTTTTTATACAGATCATATCTGTATCTAGGACCAGTGAACTTTTGATCGTAATTATTTTTCGGAACCAGTACATACAATATGTAAACACAAGAAATTGTAATTAATATAATCAGAAGAAGATATACTTACCAACGTTTGGAAGCTCCTTCACTTTTCGATATGCTCTTGTCTGAACCAATCTTACCAACGTTTGGAAGCTCCTTCACTCTACGATGTGCTCCTGTCTGAACCACTCGATCTTCCTCGCTATCTCCCGGAACTGGTAACTACGTGTGGACGCGTCACGATCTCAAAAACTTAAATGAAGGATGTAGAGAGAATTGAAGAAACTCTCTCTTTTATGTATTTTAAAAACACATAAAACATGAAACTATATATATCACGCTACTGCTGCCAGATATATATAAAGATATGTCGCCTGTGCTTTTTCAGCAAAAAATATCTTTATCTCACGCATGTACCAATATCACTTTATATAACACTTTTGATTTATATATATATATATATATATATATAAAACACTTTTTGCTAACCAAAAATCTATACACGCACTGCTTGATTTTGTTTTTTGTTTTGTTTTTCATGAATATATATTTATCTGCTATATCTATTTTAATATTATATATGTATCAAGTATTTATATCCTATGTAAATTTTTCTTTTGACTATTGTTTCATATACATATCACTTTACATCCAATGAAATATCTTGTGTTATTAATTGATATATATCTTTTAATTATCTTTTTCAAATATATCTAATATATTTGTTGTATGTAAATTTTACCAAGCATACACGTCATTGACAAGAAGGAAAAAATAGCTAGATGGATGCCCAAATGGGCATCCGGGAAATATCCTATAAGGCATCATTAAAGAGAAGAAAGCCCGAGTAAGCATATACTGAATAAAACCTACTCGGGATCAGCTAACAGCACTCAGGACTGGTTAAATAACACTTCTACTCGGGCTCAAACGGTACTACTCGGGACCATCAGGTATTACTCTTACTCGGGAATAAATACGACCCGAGTAAGAACTTGGTGCTTATTTCATACGGATTGTTATTAAATACGTGACGATATCCATCGGGAAGTAATCCTAAATGAAATAGAGTATTAAATTAGAAGAGTCCCCAATCAGGAAATAACTTGATTTCTTTACGAAGACTACATTCTTATAAGGAAACAAGTCCAAATTGAACTGCACTACTAGGATCCCACTCGATTTCCATGAGACTCCGAAACAGGAAAAAAGACAAATCGACCTCAAGAAAGTAACCGAATCACAATTAAATACAAAGATCATGTATTACTTGTACAAGGTAGATTAGGGTTCTATAAACATATAAATAGACCCATAATCTCGTCCAGAAAAGATATAGACAATATAGCATACAACAATCACAGTAAATATAGAGAGAAGAAAGAGAGATCGAGAGCTTGTAAAACATCTTATTCTCTTAGTGGATTTTGGCTTGGTTGATCTTTCAACCACCCGTGGATGTTTCTCCGGCCATCGGAGTTTTACCACATTAAATTTGTCTTTGTTACTCTCTTTGCATCTCTTTCTCTTTAAATCAATAGCCGAAATCCAATCCTTGTTGGCTTTTTTGGCATAATCCAAAAATCGACGTCAACAATTGGCGCTAGAAGGAGGGACTTGAACCTCCGAACTTGTTAAAAAGCAATGGCAGGAAGCAGAAGTAGTTCAGGGAATGACCAAAGATCACCAGGCGATTTCCATATTGGTAATACGTCACAAAATCCTGCAGCAAACACAGAAAACCAGCCTGCGCACCAAGCGGGGATCCAGCAAGTTCCTCCAACCAGCAGAGATCTTACGCTGCTTTTCCAAGAGGCCTTGCAACAATAATAAGATACTTGGCAATTGAAGTCATTCGGGTAACAACCGGTTTAATAAGATACTTGGTTAAGTTACCCGAACATCAAAGAAGCCAGTTTAATAAGATACTTGGCAATTGAAGTTATTCGGATAACAACCGGTTTAATAAGATACTCGGTTAAGTTACCCGAACATCAAATAAGCCAGTTTAATAAGATACTTGGCAATCAAAGTCATTCGGGTAACAACCGGTTTAATAAGATACTCGGTTAAGTTACCCGAACATCAAAAGAGCCAGTTTAATAAGATACTTGGCAATCGAAGTCATTCGGGTAACAACCAGTTTAATAAGATACTCGGTTAAGTTACCCGAACATCAAAAGAGCCAGTTTAATAAGAAACTTGGCAATCGAAGTCATTCGGGTAATAACTGGTTTAATAAGATACTCGGTTAAGTTACCCGAACATCAAAAGAGCCAGTTTAATAAGGTACTTGGCAATTGAAGTTATTCGGGTAACAACCAGTTTAATAAGATACTTGGTTAAGTTACCTGACCATCAGCCAGTTTAATACAACACTAGGCAACAATCAGCAAAAAATAGACCAAAACCATTCAACTCAGAACAAAATTGAATTTTATTGCTCTTAAAAGAATGGTTACAGTTCAAAGAATGGTTCTTTACAAGTTAAAAATAAATAAAGAATCAGAATCTTCTACAAATCTACAAAATTAAGGTTGCGAGGATTTCGAGCCTTTGCCAATACTCTGATCTGGCACCATCTCGTATTCACGAAGCAAGCTCTCATTAGACGGCCAAGTAATATCGTCGACAGTATCATCCCTCCACTGGCTATAATATTTACCCGGGACTGGCCCGACATTCGGGACTACACCCTCAACCGATTCTTGACTTGCGTAAAAGGTCGAGAGAGAGTGCTCGGACGGAATCTCTAAATGCATAGGATGAGGCTCTTTGCCTTGATTACGACAGTAGGCTCTCCATTCCTTCATCTGAATCCGAAGAGATTCCAAGGACCGGTCCACATGGTGTTTGATTGACAGCTCACAATTAGCACGGGCTTTCTCAGTCGCCCTATTCTTGAATTTGAAGAATTCACCGGCTGAAACTAGCCCACGTTGAAATTCTCGAAGAAGTAGGGCATCGTAAGCAGGGGATCTTTTAAAACAATCCACCCCTTGGACTTCCAGTTCCAACCTGGCCTCTCAGGAAAGGGATTCAAATTCAACTGTCAGCACTTGGCGCTCCAAATCTTAAATTTTTTGGACATACGCCAACTTCGCCTGCTCCGCCTCCTGCTCGGCCTTAAGCATGGATTCTTCAGCAGAAGAAAGAAGATTTTGAAGCGATGCAACCTTCTCCTCTGCCAAAGATGCCTTGTCCTCAACTTCAACCTGCTTCGCCAGGCAGTGGTCGGTAAATATCTGTACAGAACCGACCTCCTGCTAAAAAACCTGCTCAGCTACCCTCCTCACTCGCCTTCAGTTGAGCCTCCAGACGCCTTATTCGATCAGTTTGACATTGCTGCGTCTGAACAAGCTCAACAAATTCGGCCACCATCTGTAAAAGAATATACTTAGAAATCCAAAAAAAGCAAAACAATAAAGGAGTCAGAATTAACTGAGTCAGATTTAACTTACATAAGATGCGCCGTTGAAAACGTTTTGGAGACGTTCGGTCACTGAACCATCTCTAAAACTGCTCCAACGGTCCTCCCCGATATAAGCCCGACCGGAGGACATCTCCTGTAGCATATCCTGGGGAGAAAGGAATAAAGGCACCCCCGTGGGTTTAGCTCCCAGATTTCCAAACTCGGGGGCAGGAGAAGCCCTGTTCGGCTCTAAGGATGGAGAAGGTACCCCCGAAGGTTCAACCCCCATATCTCCAACTTCGGGGGTAGAAGAAGCCCTACTAGGTTCTGAAGTGGCTGCATCTACTGATGCTCCAGCACCAACACTCAGAGCAATCTCGTCCGTATTATCTTCGTCGCTAGAGTCAATGAATGAGACTACCCGAGGAACTTTGAGAGGACAAGACGACGAACTGACTGCCTTTCGCTTCTCACCCCGAGAACTGTGGAAGTTAAGATCAGCAGTAGGATTTTCTAACGGATCGTCCCGAAAAGACTCAAAGAACTCGGCACCGGCGGGTACTTGATCCATCAAGACGTCACCACCATCGCCAGCTTCAAACCGTACAACAGGCTCTTCACCTGGACTCACATACTGCCTCTCCCTATTTTCAGGCAGTTGGGTGTCAGTCGGCTCACCTTGGTCATTTCGACCAGCAAAATATTGAGTAGAAGGCTGAGCACCCCGATCAACGCACTCGAGAATTTCCTCAGCGATATCAGTTTCCTTATCAGGCTCGGGTGGAACAATACCCTCATCGCCCTGACGGGAAGCTTCTTTTCTACTCGTTTGTAGAATCGCCTTCACCTTGCGAGCTTGAAGATCGCTGACAACGTCCGTATCGAACACTAAAAAAAAAAAATTAGAAAAGAAAATGGAAAAGCAGAGAAATACAACAGAGGGCACCGGGTTACTTACAACGCCTGCGATGGCCCGAAATCTGTTTGAAGAAGCCGAGCTTTATCAATTCATCCTCTTTGAAAAGATAGCTCTTGCTCATCTTTTCCAGAGTATGAACAGCTGCCCGAGTCAGCCTCTTCACCTCTGAGTCGCTATAGTCAATTATTTTCTTGTTCCACACTTCGGGGGAATAGAAAAAGTGGGGAACACTCAACACCATGTGGGAATCCCTAGATCGAACAGTGATATCGAGCCCGAGAGCCTCTCCAGCAAAAAACCAACTGTTCTTCCAAAATTTGTTGGATGTAGGGAATCCCCATATGAAACCCTTCCTTTTCGGGTCATCAGAAGTATCGACCCCCCGATTCACCTTGGCTTCTTTGGGGACCCAACCGTCCGAAGAAGTAGATGCAAGGAAATAGGTCCCCGTTCTGCTAACCTGCCTCAGCATAAAGAAGTGCATGATTTCATTCGGGGAAGGCGGCGAAAGGTTCATTCGACTGAACATGTGCCACATACACATCAAGGCTTTGTAACTATTCATGGCCAACTGAGCTGGGGCTATCCCTGCCTCAGCCAAAAACCAGGCAATAAAAGGCTGAAGGGGAAGTGTGACGCCACAACAAAGCATCGATCCGTAAATCGCTACCATGCCCTCAAAAGGATTCCATACGGCTCTATCCCCCACAGGAACCAAAATGACTGAGTCGGGCAAGTCGAATCAGGAGCGGTATTTTTCTATCTCAGCTGGCCCGACCATATTCGGCTCAGTATCAAAGCCACTCGGGCGAGTATCAGAAAACAAAAGACGAGACGCCATGTACACTTCATCAACGTCGCCCTCGTTAACAGTCTGTTTCCTAGTCTGAACGCTGCTCGAGCCGTGCTTGTATACCTTACTTGTGCTCTGATTTTTACCTATCCTTCGAGAAGATACCCTGTGATCAGAAATATCAGAATCAGAAGTAGATGGAGAACTCGATACAGGGCTGAAAGTGACGTCAGGGTGAAGCCCAGAAATATCAACCTCTAAAAATGGAGGTTCATCTATTGGGATATCCCCCAGTAATCGTTTAATGCAAGATACTGGAAATCCCCACGCTCTAATGCATCAAAAGCGATTTTAAAGAGATGATGGCAGGAAGATGGTCCCATTAAAACTAACCTTGAATTGAGACTGATGCAAGATCTTCAAGCGGAGAATCACGAATTTCTGGATAAAGAAATCTGAGTTTAAAGAGATTTTTGCTGAATTTTTGAGAATAAACAAACAATGTCTCTCAGCGAAGAATTTAAAGATGAGACGACACGAAACCCTAGGATTTCAAAACGGGAAAAAATTTATGACGAAACTCGATGACGTATGCAGTGCTTGGGGAAACGCAAAAATCATTTCTCATAAATGATATTGAAAAACGAAGAGACGAGGGACTCGTGTCAAGACATAAAGTAGCCCTCAACCGTCAAAACTTTAAAACGTCGCTATCATTTAAGATCTTGTGTGATAAAGCGAATCAAAATTACAGAGTCACCATTAAAACACGTCATTATGACAAGACGGCTATTATGACGGAAGAAAATCAAGATGATTAAAATACTCTTGCCCGAAATAAAATCTTCTCGGCAAAAATATTTTTAGGGGGTATTGTTGTATGTAAATTTTACCAAGCATACACGTCATTGATAGGAAGGAAAAAATAGCCAGGTGGATGCCCAAATGGGCATCCGGGAAATATCCTATAAGGCATCATTAAAGAGAAGAAAGCCTGAGTAAGCATATACTAAATAAAAACTACTCGGGATCAGTTAACAGCACTTGGGACTGGTTAAATAACACTTCCACTCGGGCTCAAACGGTACTACTCGGGACCATTAGGTATTACTCTTACTCGGGAATAAATACGACCCGAGTAAGAACTTGGTGCTTATTTCATACGGATTGTTATTAAATACGTGACGATATCCATCAGGAAGGAATCCCAAATGAAATAGAGTATTAAATTAGAAGAGTCCCCAATCAGGAAATAACTTGATTTCTTTACGAAGACTACATTCTTATAAGGAAACAAGTCCAAATTGAACTGCACTACTAGGATCCCACTCGATTTCCAAGAGACTCCAAAACAGGAAAGAAGACAAATCAACCTCAAGAAAGTAACCGAATCACAATTAAATACAAAGATCCCGTATTACTTGTATAAGGTAGATTAGGGTTCTATAAACATATAAATAGACCCATAATCTCGTCCAGAAAAGATATAGACAATATAGCATACATCAATCACAGTAAATACAGAGAGAAGAAAGAGAGATCGAGAGCTTGTAAAACATCTTATTCTATTAGTGGATTTTGGCTTGGTTGATCTTTCAACCACCCGTGGATGTTTCTCTGGCCATCAGAGTTTTACCACGTAAAATTTGTCTTTGTTACTCTCTCTGCATCTCTTTCTCTTTAAATCAATAGCCGAAATCCAATCCTTGTTGGTTTTTTTGGCATAATCCAAAAATCGACGTCAACAATATTAAAAATGATAATAAGTATTTTAAATTTAAACTTTAATTCAAATATTTAGATAAATGATTTAGTAAAATAAAATAATCCTATTATTTTATCTTCACCTAAATCCATATATCAACTAACACCCTCAATTTAATAGTTAATTAATAGTTCTTAATTATCATTATAATTAAATAATCTAATTATTTAATTAATTTAACTATTAACATTTATTAATTAAATAATCTCATTATTTAATTAATTCCCGAATATATACGTATCACTTTTGTAACACAATTAATTGGACAATCCAATTAATTAACCGTGACCCTTGTTACCTAAATCGATCGGGCTAGCAAGGGGACCTAATGGACCCACAGTATTTTGAGCTCCAATAATCATCGAAATCATTAATTAAACTCTTTAATTAATACTCCTTGATTATTAACTCCGGTGTTATTCCACTAAAAACCCGAAGCTGCACTCTCTCAGCTGTAGACGCTTTTACACAAACCGATACAACTCGGTGTCCATCGATATAACTATTACACATGGTGTGATTCTCCACAGTAGTTCATAATTAGAGCAGGTCACAATGTCCGTTATACCCTTCTAATTACATATATCTTTTTAGTACCATTGATTCTATAATGAACAATAAATCCTATTTCCTTACGGAATTAGGAGAGCGCTCATAGTGTCCAAGCCCCGAATCAACCCTTAAGGGAACTACCATCTACTTCTCACAAGAATGAGTGGATTCCACAATTGTGTACAAACCTTTCCAGCCACAAGCCAAACCGCAATCCCAACATACGGAGTATATTGATTAGGAAATGCATCTGACCTCACCCATGGTATATCAAAGGCTACGATTTAACCTTAAGGAGTTGATAAGACACTCAGAATTAAGATCACCCACATATAGCCATCATTGGTTGATATATATGAGTCTCATCGGTAAACGGATCTTGGTGAGAGATTCAAATAGATCATGGCTCTGTTCTATATGATCACATCATACAGGGTGCCTCCATTCCCATATCTCATATAAATGATTCAGGATAGAATCATCGTACATTACGGAATGGACCGCAACTAAAGATTAACCACAAATAAAGTATCCAACTTTATTTGCTATCTATGGACTCTTTAGATTGCACGTCTCTTACTGTATCCATCCGTATATGACACTCATATACACAGTTCGAGATTACATCTGGCAATCTTGGATGTTTAAATATATGCACAAGTTTATAAAATAAATAACATAACAAGAATGAATTGAACTTTTCTTTTTATTTATTTCATAAATCCATTTATAAATTATATCTTTAGGGCATAAACTCCAACCCCTCTTTCTCTTCTTCTCCCTCACTTCTCTAAAATTGCAGAAACCTTAGAGATAGAGAGAGAGAGAGTCTAAAGAGAGAAAGCTCCATTTGAGATTGTTTAACTCTCCAAACCCAAAGTCCATGCATCCATTGCATCAATATTCCATCGGTCTTCATCATTCATAACTTGGTAAGTAAGAAAAACTTTTATCTTTGATTATTGTTTTCAAAGTCCAAGAATTCATTTTTGTTGTATAGGAATTGTAGAAATCATTCTTTAATGAATATTTGTTGACGTCGATTTCTGGTTGTATGAGAAAAGCCAACAAGATTTGGATTTTAGTTGTGATTTCAAAGAGAAAGAGAAGGAGAAAGTAATCGGACGTACGTTTTTACGTGGTAAAACTCCGATGATGAAAGAAACGTCCACGGGTGGTTGAATGATCAACAAAGCAAAAATCCACTATGAATAAAATAATTACAATTCTCGATCTCTCTTTTTTCTCTTTGTATTTTTCTATATGATTTCTATATATCCCTTTTGTGATGTGATTATGGGTCTATTTATATGTTCATAGAACCCTAATCCTCTTTGTACAAGTAATAAAAGATCTTTGTATTAATTATGATTGTTTACTTGTTCGAAGTAGTTTGTCTTCTTTCCTGTTTCAGAGACTTGTATTGAGATCGAATGGGACTCTAATAATGTAGTCCAGTTAAGACTTATTTCCTTCTAATAGCGCAGTCTTTTTGAAGAAATAAAATTGCTGCCTGATTAGGAACTCTTTCTGTTTGGTATTCTGTTCTTCTTGGAATTCCTCTTTGATATGGATATCTTCGCGTATTTTAATGACTCGATTCGTGTGAGCTACGCGCTGGGCTTTTTATTCAGTTTTCTTCATGTATGTCCTGAGTAAAACATGATATCAGCTGGTCTCGAGTGACGTCACCTGATCCCGAATAGAAAATGTCATAATCTAGCCCCGAGTATCTTTAACTGTCCCCGAGTAGTATATGACGTCAATTGACCCCGAGTAGGTTTTGTTCAATACTTGTTTACTCGGACTTCTCTTCTTTGGTGATGTCTTGCAGGATATTTTTTGAATACCTGTTTGAACGTCGACCTAACAATTTTATCCTCTTTGTCAATGAGGTGTACGTCTGGTAAAATTTACATACGACAATACCTCTTTAAAATATTTTTGCCGAACAGGATTTCATTTCGGGCAAAAGTAGTTTAATCAATTCTTCAATTTTTATCTCTTTAATGCCTGGGTAAATGTCTTGTCATAATGGCGTGTCTTAATGGTGAAGCTGTAAATTCGATTTGCCTCCTCACACGAGATCTCAATGATTGCAACGTTTTGTAATTCTGACGGCCAAAGCCAGTTCCTCTCTTAACACGTGTCCTTTGCCGTTTCATTTTTCGTTATCATTTATGAGAAACGACCTACGCGTCTCCCTGTGCGCCGTCTACATCATCAAATCTGTCATTGATTTTTCCCACCTTGAGGTCCTAGGTTTTCGTGCTATTACCCTTTTAAATTCTTCACTAAGGGGTTGCGCTGGTTCATTCTTAAAAACTCAAAATCAAAATTTTTTCCAGCCCAGGTTTCTCTACGCAGAAAATCACTGTTCTCCGTTGAAGATTTTACATCAGTTTTCTTAATTCAAGGTTAGTTTCAATGAATCCGTCTTCCCGTCATCAACTTTTTACTATTGCTCTCGAAGTGCTCAATCGTGGGGATTTCCAGCTGGTTTCTTACGCTCGAAGATTATTGGGGGAAATCCACCCGGATGAGCCTCCATTTTTAGAAGTTGACGTTTCTAGGCTTTACCTTGACGTCCATTTTAGTTCTGATTCTGATTCATCTAGTTCTGAATCTGTCGTTTCTAATCACAGGGTACCACTTCGATCAAGGATGGGAAAACATCAAAGTAGAAGCGAAGTCCACAAGCACAACTCGGGCAACGTTCATATCAGGGAGCAGACTGTTGACGAGAACGATGTCGAAGAGGCGTTAAGAGTATCTTGTCTCTCTTTTCTGCTGATCGCCCGAGTGAGTTTGATACAGAACCAAATGTGGTCGGGGCAGATGAGATAGGGAAATATTATTCCCGATTCGATCTGGACAATTCGGTTACTCTGATTCTCACGGGTGATAGGGCTGCGTGGAATCCTCCTCCGGGCATGGTGGCAATCTATGGATCCATGCTTTGTTGCGGCGTTACTCTTCCTCTTCAGCCGTTCATTGCCTGGTTTCTAGCTGAAGCAAGGATCACTCCGGCTCAACTGACCCCGAATAGCTATAAGATATTGATGTGCATATGGCACATGTGGAGCCGGATGAACTTGTCGCTGTCTTCCCCTAGTGAAATCAGGCACTTCTTCACGCTGAGGCAGTCTGGCAAGAAAGGAACTTATTTTCTCATGTCTAATCCGCTAGGTCCCCAATGTGATAAAGGTGAATCAGGGAGTCGATACCTCTTACGACCCTAAAAAGAGGGGTTTTGTATGGGGATTCCCTTCATCCAACAAGTTCTGGAAGAACAACTAGTTTTTCACCGGAGGGAATCTCGGTCTTGAAGTCGTTCTCTCGGCTAGGGAAACTCAGAGAGTGTTGAGAGTTCCCCACCTTTTTTGTTCCCCCGAGGTATGGAACAAGAAAAAGCTTGAATTCAGCGATGCTGAACTGACCAGACTTGCTCGGGCAGCAGTTCACACTCTGGAGAAAAGGAACATGACTTATCTTTTCAATAACAAAAAGATGATAGAGCTTGGCTTCTTCAACCAGAATTCGGACTACCGCAGGCGATGTAAGTGATCTTTGCAACCCTTTTTTTTGTTATTATTTTTTGCTTTTTATATATATTCTAACGCGATTCCTCTTTTTTCTTTTAAGTGTATGACACAGACATCGTCTGCTGCCTTCAAGCTCGCCAAGTGAAGTCGATTCTTTAGGCGAGCCGAAAAGACTCTTTTAGTCAGAGCGAAGATGATATTGTCCCGCCTGAGTCTGACAAGGAACCTGACGTGGTTGAGGAGCAGGTCCCCAAATATGTCCCCGAGGAAGTCGTTCGGCTGAACGTTGGGGAGCCTAGTGGTCCGAGTGGCCCAACAGATCATAATGAGAAGTTGCCTGATGACGGGGAAAGGCAAAGTGAGGGTCATGGTAAAGGGCCTACCGAGCTGTCAGACGTCGGTGATGGAGGTAAAACCTCTGAGGGACAAGTACCTACAGGTCCTGAATTTTTTGAATCTTTTCGGGATGATGCTTAGGAAGATCTAACAGCTGATCTCAGTTTCCACCGTACTCGGGTCGAGAAAAGGAAGATGGTTGATTCTCCCGCTCGTCCTCAGAAGGTCCCTCAGATGGTCTCATTCATTGACTCCAGTGATGAAAATACTGGGGCTAAGATTTCCCCGAGCGTTGATGTTGAAGCACCGGTGGGTACAGAGACTTCTGACACGAACATGGGCTCATTTCTCCCTGAGGTTGAAGATCAAAGGGCTGAACCCTCAGGAGGTCCTTCCTATCCTTCTCCCCAGGATATGCTACGGACGATGTCATCCGGTCGGGCTTTTATCGAGGATGACCGCTGGAGCTGTTTTTGGGATGGCTCTTTAACTGATCGTCTTCAGAATTTTTTTAACAGTGCATCTTATGTAAGTTATCCCTAACTTTTTCAATTGTCTTGCTTGTTCGCCAGATTTTTAATTAAACTCCTTTGTAGATGGTGGCCAAGTTTGCTGAGCTGGTTCAGACGCAACAACATCAGGTTGATAGAATAAGGCATCTTGAGGCTCAGTTGAAGGAAAGTGAGGATAGCCGTGCTCCGGTCGAATCGGCTTATCAAAAAAAAGTTGGCTCTACCCAAGTGTTTACCGACCACTGTTTGGCGAAGCAGGTGGAGGCCGAGGAAAGGGTTTATTTGGCAGAAGAGAAGGCTATGTCTCTTCAAAACTTATTGTCTTCTGCCCTAGAATCGATGCTTAAGGCCGAGCAGGAAGTGGAGCAGTCTAAGTCGGTGTATGAACAGAAAATTGAAGACCTGGAACGCCAAGCTTTGATGGTTGAGTCTCTATCCAAGGAGGCTAGGCTGGAACTCGAAGTCCAAGGGGTAGACCGTTTCAAAAGATCTCCTGCCTACAATGCCATTCTCTTTCGGGAGTTTCAGCGAGGGCTAGTTTCAGCTGGCGAGTTCTTCAAGGTTAAGAATCGGGCAACTGAGAAAGCCCGAACCAACTGAG
Source organism: Dipteronia dyeriana (assembly GCA_032871835.1). Classification (NCBI taxonomy): domain Eukaryota; kingdom Viridiplantae; phylum Streptophyta; class Magnoliopsida; order Sapindales; family Sapindaceae; genus Dipteronia; species Dipteronia dyeriana. The sequence continues at coordinate 20,237,803 of CM065302.1, forward strand.
AGCTGTGGATCAAGAATCACATGGATCGGTCCTTGGAATCTCTTCAGACTCAGATGAAGGAGTGGAGAGCTTACTGTTGTAGCCGAGGCAAAGAGCCCCATCCCATGCATTTGGAGGTTCCATCCGAGCATTCCCTCTCGACCTTTTACGCCAGTCAAGAATAGTCGTGGTGGTACCTGATGTCAGACCGATCCCGGGAGAATATTACAGCCAATGGATGGATGATTCGGTTGATACTATTGCTTGGCCTTCCAATGAAAGTCTGCTCCGCGAGTAAGAAATGGTGCCTGACCCGAGTATCGGCAAGAGTTCTAAATCCTCACAACCTTGATTTTTGTAGGATGAATTTTTGTAAAGATTCTTTGTAGCAATTCTTTGATTCTTTGTAAAGAATAATGAAATCCCGAGTTTATTCTGAACCGAGTTGTTTTGATCTGATTTCATTGCTCACGAAATTTCATCTTCTATAACTTGACTCTATTGTCGCCGAGTATCTTATTAAATCGGTTATTTCTGATGTTCGGGTAACTTCTCGAAGTATCTTATTAAACTTGTTTCGTTACCCGAATAATTTTTAACGCCAAGTATCTTATTAAACTGGCTATTTCTGGTGTTCGGGTAACTTCACCAAGTATCTTATTAAACTTGTTGTCACCCGAATAATTTTTAACGGCAAGTATCTTATTAAACTGGCTGTTGCAATCTTCATGCCAAGTATATTATTAAACTGGCTAATTTTGATGTTCGGGTAACTTCACCGAGTATCTTATTAAAATGGTTTCGTTTCCCGAATAATTTTTAACGCCAAGTATCTTATTAAACTGGCTAGTATTATTAACCGAGTCATCTTAAAACAGGCAAGTAGGTTTATACTTGTGTTTCATACTCGGTTGCTACCCGAACATTACATTAAGGCTCATCATGATCATATGTTCGAGTCCTTACACATTACCGAGGACGTCTCCCCAGTTTTTCCGTAAAGGGTTTGCCGAATCGTTACGCTTTTCAAATCGCTAAACACAGCTACGTATTTCACCAAAAAAATTCAGATAGCGTCCCGAGCCTTTCTCCAGAATCTGGCGCATCGGGTTTGCCTTTTTGCTAAGGTCAATTGACCTTGCTCGGCTAGCATGCTCCTTCGAGCTACTCCACCCATTTGGGAATCAATGATCCCGAGTATTCTATTTGCATGTTCTTATTATCATGCTTGTCTTCCATATGTTCTTATTATCATATGTTTTATTTTTCAGAAATCCCGAGTGTGATTTTTATTTATTACTGCAAAATCAACAAAGATTTAAGTTTCCAAGCTAATATTTGAACTAAAAATTGTCCTGACTAGAAAGGAAAATAAAAAATAATCTAAGGATAGAAAATTTTCAGATATTGGACATTGCATGGTCAGGGTAAAACCCCTCCATTGGGTCGTGCAATCCAATATACTCCATGTCCAGCTATTCTTTCGATCTTGTACGAGCCTTCCCACTTATCAGCCAGAGAACCTACAACTTTATTTTTTGTGTTCAATGACACATTCCTGAGTACCAGGTCTCCTAGTTGGAATTTTCTTATCCGAACATAAGAGTTGTAGTGGCGAGCTACTCTTTGTTGATACGCCATATTTCGTATTCGGGGCTTTTTCCTTTTCTCTTCTAGCTCATCTAGACTTTGTAATAGGATATCAACATTCTGTTCTTCATCATATAGCCTGACCCGGGGTGATGCATATGACGTTTCTATGAGGATAACAGCTTCTGTTCCAAACGCTAAAGTGAATGGAGTTTCTCCTGTTGACGTTCTTGCTGTCGTCCGATATGTAGGAAAAAACGGGTTCAAAACGCAACGAAAGCATGAGAAAAACGAATTTAGGGTTTACGTATAAATAAATTTTTTTCCTTTTATGCAACGAGAACCTTAACCCTAGATTAATTGACGTATATAAAAGTATCGTACCTTTTTCTAGTGACAATTGAACAAGCGTCGAATTGATTCTGTAAGATCTTCCAATCCAATCACGAACGTGAATCACCTTGGAGTGTGGGCTCCCTTACTTTTTATTGTATACCTGAGGATGGAGACAAAGCAAAATATTTTCTTTGTTAGTTACAAATATCCTCCAAGAGAAAAATCCAAGAACGTCCGGTCACTTGTGAATTATCAATCAATTTGATTGAAACTCGCGTGAACCTTGATTCAATGTTGTACACAAAACCCTTTTGATGTAAAGGATACTAGTGTACTATTGAAAACAAAAACGTTCTCTTTTTGTCTTTTCTCCTTGGCCGAATTACACACTCTTTTCTATGAGTTGATTGAATTTTGTCTAGAGTAAAAACTAATTTTTCTCCCTCAAAATTCTCTCTTGCTATGCCAAATTCTCTCTTGAAAATTGCCGAGGCATGACCGAAATTTTCATCATAGAATTCTTAGGGCTAGCCAAAAATCACACACAAATATATATAGGATCATAAATCCTTTCCTAAGAAGGATTTACTTGGTTGGCAATAATCCTTTCCTTAGGTGGATTTATTTGGTAGTTAAGAATCCTTATCTAAAAGGAAATCTAACTTCTCCTATATCCATATGGGCTGGCTGAATTTATCATTGATATAGATTAGGAGAGTTTATTCTTTACCTAAGAAGAATTACTTGGTAGTTAAGACTCCTTCCCTTAGGGAGATTTACTTGGTGGTTAAGAATCTTTTTCAAAAAGGAATTCTATCCTAACACCAAGACTCCTAATCCAACTCAAAAGTGTATTTGTAACCATATTAAAGACTTCCTAATTTGATTAGATAAATAATTCATTTTATTTATCTACTTATCAAATATAGTCTTTAACATTAACTATACTACCAACAATAGTATAGTTTTAGGAGACCATCTCCTATTAGGAAAAAGATTTTGACTTTTAATTAAATAATTAATTAATCAACAAATTAATTAATTTCCATTTAATTAAATAATAAAATAAAAAATAATATATTTAAGCTATTCTTAATAGCCTTGCCGCCTATACCATATATATGGGCCATGTATTATTTTTCTTATTTTATTAAATCCATTGGACCTTAATAAAAGTCCACATGTGAACTAGACCTATTCTTACAAAAAGAAACAAGTTCTCATACCTTAATACAATTCTAGATGGACCCCTAAATTGGTCCGGTAGAATATATCAAGTGATCCATGCATGTTCGTGTGGATTGGGGATCTTGGCGGGCTATCTAAATTTAAGCTCCAATAGACACAACCCAATCACAATCAACAAATGATTCACTTAGGTCCGATCTATTTAATTTTAGTTCATTCCACTAAAGAACTAAAATTGAACTCTTAAATAAAGATAGAATAAATTGATGTTACTCACTCATACCCTAGATAACCTTATTGAAGAAAAGTGTATTCTCGTGAAGAATACCAGTAATCGCCAAAAGCTCATAGACTGCCTATAACTCTCCAAGTTACCATATTTACTCATATGACCACATTTTGAACTTGGATATTTTTACTTGTCCAGAAGCCATGTTTCAATAGACACTATTGAAAACTTAACGTTGAGATTTAATATCCAATACATCAAAACATCCATATGATGGTATTCTACTCTCATTCAATAAATGGAGCCACTGTGTCCATATCTATAAATGAAGTCCTCTATCGATTAACAAATGAATACCACCAAACCATCGAGGATAGACTATGCTATATAATCGTACTCATTGATAGCTCAAATGATAACACTTGCAACCATAAGTCCATCATTTATCTCAGGATTGAGTTAGACTCTCCGATTGTCTTCAAATGAAAACTTTTATCCATTGACTGTTCTAGATAAAGTATTTGATTTTTATCATATTTAATGCACCCAGTGCACTAGATTCTTTTGCCCAAAGACACCACACTTTGACGATTTTAGACTCGTCATAACGCATTTGATCACACTCAAATGCTAGTAAAAGAATCTACAACTTTTACAAGATAAAAGCGCCCAACCTTCTATCTTAAGTTGTGAATATTATTCAAGACTAACTAAAGAATTGTATCTACCTCATACATATCTAGATGTATGAACAATTCTTCTTTTCTCATAGTCTTTTGACGTTATGATTATTTACTTTTGACAATTATAATAATTAAACTATAAATGCTATAAGATTTGTTAAACTAGAAATCACTTTATTCATATGAAAAGATTGTTAATTACAATATTACACTCTTACTATCGAGCATAATCCTAATAATCTCCCACTTGCTCTATAGCAAATGTGTCATATCTCTCATCCCCATGTTCTCTAGATACCCATCAAAACTCTTTTGAGGATGTGCCTTTATAAAGGGATCCGTTAGATTTTCTGCTGACGCGATCTTAGTAATCGTCACGTACCCCTATGCACAATTTCCCTTAAAAGGTGATACTTTCTTTCAATGTGTTTCCCTCTCTTATGACTTCTTGGTTCTATCGAATTAGCCACTGCTCCACTATTGTCACAATAGATAGTGATCTGCTTATTCGCATCAGGAACCACTTCCAAGTCAATCAGGAATTGACGGAGCTAGACAACCTCTTTAGCAGCCTCGCATGCGTCAACATACTCGGCTTCCATGGTGGAATCGGTAATACAAGATTGCTTGATACTCCTCCATATAACTGCCCCTCCTCTAATAGTAAACACAGATTCTGATGTTGATCTCCTAGAGTCAGAATCTGACTGAAAATCAGAATCTGTATACCCAACGGGGAATTAAATCCCCTTCAGAGTATACAAGCATATAATCTCTTTTTCTCCTAAGATACTTGAAAATATTCTTGACTACTGTCCAGTGATCAGGACCAGGATTCGATTGAAACCTGCTAACTATGCCCACAACAAAACAAATATCTGGTCTAGTAAAGAGCATTGCATATATGAGACTTCCTACTGCCGAAGCATATGGAATCCTTCTCATGAATTGCTCTTTATGCTCATTCTTAGGAACTTGTTCCTTAGAAAGTTTGATTCAATATCTGAAAGGTAACATACCTTTCTTGAAATCTTGCATGGAAAACCTAGACAAGATTTTATCTATGTATGAAGCTTGGGATAATGCAATCATTCTATTCTTTCTATCCCTTATGACTTGGATACCAAGAATATAACTTGCTTCTCCTAAGTCATTCATATCAGATTGTTTTGCTAACCATTCTTTTATTGATGTCAATACACCTACATCGTTTTCGATGAGTAGTATATCATCAACGTAAAGAACTAGGAAAACCAACTTGTCGCCTTTAATCATTTTGTATACACAAGATTCATCAAGGTTTTGAATAAATCCAAAACCTTTTACAACTTGATAGAACCTTATGTTCTAGGATCTGGATGCTTGCTTTAATCCATATATGGATCTTTGCAACTTGCATACCCTTTCCTCTTAGCTCTTTTCAATGAATCTTTCTGGTTGCATCATATAGATGCTTTCATCAAGACTTCCATTAAGGAAAGCTGTCTTGATGTCCATTTGCTAAATCTCTAGGTCTAGAGATGCCGTAATGGATAAGAGTATCCTAATGGATTTAAGCATGGCCACAGGAGAGAAGGTTTCTTCATAATCGATACCTTCTTTCTGTGTATAACATTTAGCTACCAATCTAGCTTTAAAGGTTTCCACCTTACCATCCATTCCTCTTTTCCTCTTGTATACCCACTTTCACCCAATGGGTTTTATCCCTTTAGACAAGTCTACAAGAGACCAGACTTTGTTTTTGAACATAGATTCAATTTCGGATTGCATTGCCTTTTGCCAATGGCGACAATCAACATCTTCCATTGCTTCCTTGTACGTATAGGGATTATCGTCGTCCGGAAGATTCTCTACAGATTCTCATAGACCGATGTATCTCTCGGGTTGTCTAACAACCCTCCCACTACGACGAGGTATGGTAGATTGTTGATCTTGTGTTGGTACAGAACTTACAATTGGGCATGATTGCGAAACCTCTTGTGGAATTGTATCTCTTAAAAGCTCATTTAGGACAATTCTACTTTTAGGCACAAAATTATTCATATAGTCCTCTTCTAGAAATTTGGCATTTGTCGAAACAAATACTTTAAGATCCAAAGGACTATAAAATAATATCCTTTTGTTCCTTTTGGATACCCTACAAATATGCATGTTTCTAAACGGGACTCCATCTTTTCTGTCTTTCCTTTTAACACGTGTGCAGGACATCAAAATATCCTTAAGTGTTGTAAACTAGGCTTTCGCTCGGTCCACAACTCATGCGGTGTTTTAGGAACCAAATTAGATGGTACATCGTTTAGAATATACATGGCTGTTTGTAAAGCATATCCCCAAAAAGAATTAGGGAGCGTTGAATAACTCAACATAGACCTAACTATATCCAAAAGAGTTATATTTCTCCTTTCTGCCACCATATTTTTTTGAGGTGTGCATGGTGCAGAAAACTGAGAAATTATTCCATTATCAATAAGATATTGCTGAAACTCACCAGATAGATATTCTCCACCACGATCGGACCTCAAAATTTTTATGCGTTTCTCAAGCTGATTTTCTACTTCAGCTTTAAATGCTTTGAACATATCAAAAGCATCCGACTTATGTCTCATGAGATACACATAGCCAAATCTTGAGTGATCATCTGTGAAAGTGATGAAGTACTCATATCCACCTCTAGCTTGAATGCTCATAGGCCCACACACATCAGTGTGTATCAATCCTAAACATTCGATGGCTCTTGCGCCTTTGGTTGTAAACGACCTTTTAGTCATTTTACCTTCCAAACAAGATTCACAAGTTGGTAGATCATCAACCTTTAAGTCACTTAGAGGTCCGTCACATACCAATCTTTTAATCCTATTAAGGTTGATAAGACCTAAGCGCAAATGTCATAGGTAGGTTTCATCTTTTGATAATTTTACTCTTTTATGATTAGGTTCCGTTGATTCCGTGTCTAACAAGTGAGAGATATTTCCATGCAAATAGAATAAACTGTTTTCCAATGTACCTTTGCAAATAATTTTGTCATTCTTACTAATAATAAAAGTTTTATTAAAAGTAACTGAATAACCAAATTTATTTAAACAAGAAATTGAAATTAAATTCCTATTGAATTGAGGTACATAGTAAACGTCTATTAAATCTAAATGCCTATAAGAATCTAAACTAATTCTAATATCTCCCACTGAACTAGCAAACACCAACGTTCCTTGCCTAAACGCAAGTTGAATTCGTTCTCATTAAGCCTTATCCTTTCTTTGAACCCCTGTAAGGAAAAACAAACATGATTAGTGGCTCCGAAGTCTATGATCCAAGAATCCATAGAATCCGCCAAAATACATGTTTATTTTCCAATGTCCCTTTTCACCACAAAGGAAACACTTTCCTTTGATCTTGGTTACTTTCTTTGTCTCCTTCTTTGTAGGTCCTAGTTGCTTTTTCGTATGTTGTTTCTTGACCTTCTTACGGGTCTTAACAGTAGCAACTTTACTTAAGGTATGAATCTCTTGACCCTTGCCTTTTACAAGGATCTTTTTCACGCTTTGAACATCTTGCATCAGGCCTTGCAATGTGTATTCCTTATTATTCAAGGTGTAGTCCAACTTGAATTGATCAAAGGAATCTGACAGTGAGTTGACAATCATGTCAATTTTGGTCTCACTATCTATCTCAGCACCATTTAGTTCAGCAATGTTGAGATGTGCTATAACTTTCATCATGTGATCTTTCACAGTCTGTCCAGGTTTCATCCTAAGATTCATAAAAGCAGTCACTGCCTCTCTCTTAGTCATCTTAGACCTCATAGCAAACATCTCCTCTAGAGACATCATTATATCGGCAACAGTCTCCATTCCTTCATGTTGTTGTTGCAACACGTCGGAGATGGTGGCAATAATGTAACATTTAGCCATTTCATCAGAAGACTCCCACTGTTGATACTCATCTCTTTACTCCTGAGTAGATTCATTAGTAGGAGTAGGTGGTTTAAGAGTGCACAGAACGAACTTATGCTTTTCGGATTGCAATAGAAGCCCAATTTTTCTTTTCCATGTGACATAATTATCACCAGTTAAAGTATTGTCTTTAAGGATGTTGATTAGGGATAGGGTCATGATTTCTGAACAATAACAAAAATTATATAAGTAAATAATCAAGATTAAGCACTTTTGAATATTTATCTTGAATTAATTGAAATAATTCAATCGTAAAAATTCAACGGTGATCCAACACCCATAAATGTCACGTCTCCTTTGGGAGTTTGTAATATTTACTAGTTGGACTATGTCCAACCTAATTGTTAACATAACAACCAACATTTTCAATTTTAGCCTTGTGATTTTATTAACAAGAACTCTTAGGAGGATATTAATAAACTCACATTGAGTGTGTTACCAAGTTATCGACCTTCAATATAATCCCTCACAAATATCCCTCCTTTGGGAGTAGCTATCGTTTGGGCTAATTGTCTAGTCTATCATTGTAAGGAAGTATCTTGCTAAATTCCATTCATGAATACCTCTTGGGATGTTATTCACGAAACATAAAGCTCAACTAAACTTGGAGGCCGTAGGTGTTCCAAAACACCTTCTCCCACTCAATTTTTTAAAGCGTGTGATCGAATTTCAAAGAATGATTTACCAAGTTATCTAGATGCCAATTTAGATACTTAAACCATTCAATGCATGTTCATACCAAAAGAGATATATGAGTGGCACTCCTATTCTTTATGACATTTTATCAAACAATGACAAACATTGCAATATTTACAAAAATATAAATAGCTACAATTTTGGTCAATCCTAGAAAAACAAGTAAATTATATATATCTTGGAATACAAGAACTCCTTCCTTGGCGAATAAGTCTTCACGCGACCTTCGACGTTCGGACTCCCTCGGCTACCTCCCATGGGCTTGCGCACCCTTTGCCCTTGCCCATGGGCGTGTGCACCCTTTGCCCTTGCCCATGGGCGTGCGCACCCTTTGCCCTTGCCCTTGCCCATGGGCGTGCGCATGCCGCAAACCCATAAAGGGTTGCCATGCGCAACCCATGGCTACCAAAAGGGCTGCAGTACGCAGCCCATTCCACAACAAACGTGGCTGCGCGCTCTTCGCACACATGTTTGTTGCTACGGCTCACACGGTCCCAAACTTTTTCCAGTTGCTCCTAATTCTTCAAACTTTCGAGTCTTCGAAACTTGAATGTATTACATAAGAATTTAAATAATAAAATACTGCAGTTTTTTTTTATTACAACAACAAAATAATAAAAAAAAACTTAGCAACTACCAAGAAGGAAATCATGGCGATGATAGACCACCCTTTTTGTTACAATCCCAAAACAAAATACATTGAAATTCTAGGACCAGAAATAAGTAATAACAAACCACATATAAAACACACACACACACACACACACACACACACACACACACACACACACACACACACACACACACATATATATATATATATATATCTATACATTCCAATGTAAATATATATGCGAATACCTAGAGTGCCATCTCTTTCTAAAACATACATATATACAATAAAAGAAAAAAGATTCACTTACATACATCAATTAATCAAGGGTACAACTAGGCTCTGATACCAATTGTAGGGAAAAACGGGCTCAAAACGCAACGGAAGCGTGAGAAAAAATAATTTAGGGTTTGCGTATAAATAAAAAATTTTCCCCTTATGCAACAAGAACCTTAACCCTAGATTAATTGACGTATATAAAAGTATCGTACCTTTTTCTTGTGACGATTGAACAAGCGTCGAATTGATTCCGTAAGATCTTCCAATCCAATCACGAACGTGAATCACCTTGGAGTGTTGACTCCCTTACTTTTTATTGTATACCTGAGGATGGAGACAAAGCAAAATCTTTTCTTTGTTAGTTACAAATATCATCCAAATGAAAAATCCAAGAACGTCCGGTCACTTGTGAATTATCAATCAATTTAATTGAAACTCGCGTGAACCTTGATTCAATGTTGTATACAAAACCCTTTTGATGTAAAGGATACTAGTGTACTATTGAAAACAAAAACGTTCTCTTTTTCTCTTTTCTCCTTGGCCGAATTCCACACTCTTTTCTATGAGTTGATTGAATTTTGTCTAGAGCAAAAACTAATTTTTCTCCCTCAAAATTCTCTCTTGCCATGCCAAATTCTCTCTTGAAAATTACCTAGGCATGGCCGAAATTTTCATCATAGAATTCTTAGGGCTGGCCGAAAATCACACACACATATATATAGGATCATAAACCTTTCCTAAGAAGGATTTACTTGGTTGGCAATAATCCTTTCCTTAGGTGGATTTATTTGGTAGTTAAGAATCCTTATCTAAAAGGAAATCTAACTTCTCCTATATCCATATGGGCTGGCCGAATTTATCATTGATATAGATTAGAAGAGTTTATTCTTTTGCTAAGAAGGATTACTTGGTAGTTAAGCATCCTTTCCTTAGGTAGATTTACTTGATGGTTAAGAATCCTTTTCAAAAAGGAATTCTATCCTAACACCAAGACTCCTAATCCAACTCAAAAGTGTATTTGTAACCATATTAAAGACTTCCTAATTTGATTAGATAAATAATTCATTTTATTTATCTACTTATCAAATATAGTCTTTAACATTAACTATACTACCAACAATAGTATAGTTTTAGGAGACCATCTCCTATTAGGAAAAAGATTTTGACTTTTAATTAAATAATTAATTAATCAACAAATTAATTAATTTCCATTTAATTAAATAATAAAATAAAAAATAATATATTTAAGCTATTCTTAATAGCCTTGCCGCCTATACCATATATATGGGCCATGTATTATTTTTCTTATTTTATTAAATCCATTGGACCTTAATAAAAGTCCACATGTGAACTAGACCTATTCTTACAAAAAGAAACAAGTTCTCATACCTTAATACAATTCTAGATGGACCCCTAAATTGGTCCGGTAGAATATATCAAGTGATCCATGCATGTTCGTGTGGATTGGGGATCTTGGCGGGCTATCTAAATTTAAGCTCCAATAGACACAACCCAATCACAATCAACAAATGATTCACTTAGGTCCGATCTATTTAATTTTAGTTCATTCCACTAAAGAACTAAAATTGAACTCTTAAATAAAGATAGAATAAATTGATGTTACTCACTCATACCCTAGATAACCTTATTGAAGAAAAGTGTATCCTCGTGAAGAATACCAGTAATCGCCAAAAGCTCATAGACTGCCTATAACTCTCCAAGTTACCATATTTACTCATATGACCACATTTTGAACTTGGATATTTTTACTTGTCCAGAAGCCATGTTTCAATAGACACTATTGAAAACTTAACGTTGAGATTTAATATCCAATACATCAAAACATCCATATGATGGTATTCTACTCTCATTCAATAAATGGAGCCACTGTGTCCATATCTATAAATGAAGTCCTCTATCGATTAACAAATGAATACCACCAAACCATCGAGGATAGACTATGCTATATAATCGTACTCATTGATAACTCAAATGATAACACTTGCAACCATAAGTCCATCATTTATCTCAGGATTGAGTTAGACTCTCCGATTGTCTTCAAATGAAAACTTTTATCCATTGACTGTTCTAGATAAAGTATTTGATTTTTATCATATTTAATGCACCCAGTGCACTAGATTCTTTTGCCCAAAGACACCACACTTTGACGATTTTAGACTCGTCATAACGCATTTGATCACACTCAAATGCTAGTAAAAGAATCTACAACTTTTACAAGATAAAAGCCCCCAACCTTCTATCTTAAATTGTTAATATTATTCAAGACTAACTAAAGAATTGTGTCTACCTCATACATATCTAGATGTATGAACAATTCTTCTTTTCTCATAGTCTTTTGACCTTATGATTATTTACTTTTGACAATTATAATAATTAAACTATAAATGTTATAAGATTTGTTAAACTCGAAATCACTTTATTCATATGAAAAGATTGTTAATTACAATATTACACTCGATATCGAGCATAATCCTAACACGATACGCCTATAATACTTCAGGAAGTTTTTCAACCCAACTTCCTTTCTTGGCATCTAGCTTTGCTTTGAGTGTATGCTTGATGATTTTGTTCACTGCTTCAACCTGCCTATTTGTTTGAGGATGGGCAGGTGTGGCATAGTAATTGGTAATTTGGTACTCCTTGCACAACTGTCTGAATTTTGGGTTATCGAACTGGGTGCATTTATCAGTGATGATAGTGTTTGGGACTCCAAACCTGTAGAATATATCCTTTTTCATGAAATTTATGGTATTTGCTTCTGTGATATGCACCAATGCTTTAGCTTCTACCCACTTCGTGAAATAGTCAACAGTTACTATAGCATATTTCGCTCCACCCCCTATCCCAGCTGGCATTGGGCCGATTAAATCCAAACCCCACATGGCAAATGACCATGGGGATGTGAGGTTTCTGAGCTGTTCATAGGGTTGTCGGATATCATTAGCAATCATTTGGCAAGTATTGCAACTCTCCGAACACTGCTGTGCATATGAGAATAAAGTAGGCCAATAATAGCCTTACCTGAGTACCTTGTGTGCTAAACTTTTACCTCCAGTGTGATTTTCGCAAACTCCTTCATGGATTTCCTGTAATATCCGATATGCATCTTGCACTGATACACATCTTTGGAGTGTTCAGGAAAACCCCCTTCTATATAGTTCTCCTCCAACCAACGTATACCTTGCTGATCGATACCTGATACGTTTTGTTTGTAAGGGATCTTTCGGGAGCACACCTTCTTCCAGGAATCTTTTCAGCTGAGTTATCCAACCGTTTGGCGATGTTCAGATTTCTAAAATTTCTAAGTTTTTCGGTTCAGCTGTTCTAGTTTTGAGGAGATGTGCAACCAGAATAGTTTTTAGACTGATTGTGGTTGTTGCTGATGCTAGTTTGGACAAAATGTCTACCTTTTTATTCTCCTCCATGGGGATCTGGGCAATCCTATATTCTTTAAATTTTTGGAGGATCTGTTTTACAATGTCACGGTAGACTATCATGCCTTCATCATTGGCTTGGTATTCGTCTAGGACTTGGTTGACAACTACCTGTGAATCGCTGAATATCTCGACTTCATCTGTCCCGAGAGCTATGCAAACTCTGAGCCCAGCTAGTAGCGCCTCGTACTCGGCTTGATTGTTGGTTGCTTTGAAATCAAACCTCATGGCACATTCGACATCATCTCCTTCTGGATTGCATACTACGATCCCTGCCCCGCTGCCGTGAGTGTTTGAAGAGCCATCAACATATAATTTCCATGGGAAAATTTTTCCCAACATCCTTTTTGCTTCCAGGTTTGGCTCTATGAACTCTGCTATAAAATCTGCCACTGCTTGCCCTTTGAGGGATGTCCTGGGGACGTATTGGATATCGAATTCACTTAGCTCGATAGCCTATTTGGTTAGTCTTTCTGAAATCTCTGGCTTCTGTAGAATTTGCTTTAATGGGCAGTCGGTGAGTACCTGGATTGTATGAGCCTGAAAATATGGCATTAGCTTCCTTGCTCCTAAAACCAATGCTAGAGCCATTTTTTTTGCTTGTGAATACCTGGTCTTAGCTGGTAAAAGTGTCTTGCTGGTATAATACACTGGCTTTTGTACTCCATCCTTTGTTCTGACTAGGACCGAGCTTGCTGCTAGTTATGTAATCGATAAATACAAATGGAGTATCTCTCCCATCTGTGGTTTTGAAAAGATGGGAGCCTGCCCTAGGTATTCTTTGATTTTTAAGAATGCCCGCTCACACTCTTCGTTCCATTCGAGTCCTTTTCCTTTTTTGATTACTTTGAAAAAGGGTGCGCATCTGTCCGTAGCCTTTGAGATGAATCTTCCCAAGGAAGCTAAACATCTTGTTAAGCGTTGTACTTCTTTTAATGTCCTTGGTGAGGTCATTCTCTGCAGGGCTTGGATCTTTTCAGGATTGACTTCAATTCCTCTTTGGTGAACTTGAAAACCCAGGAATCTCCCTGAAGGAACTCCAAATAAACACTTGTTCGGATTTAGCTTCATTTGGTATCTCCTCAAAACATCAAATGTCTCTCGCAGGTCTGAGGTATGCTTGTCTGCCAAGATTCTCTTGGTCAGCATGTCATCAATGTACACTTCCATGTTCCTTCCTTTTACCGTACTAAGATTCTGTTGACCGGCATTTGATATGTTGCCTCTGTATTTTTTAACCCGAAGGGAATTACTGTGTAACAGTACAAACCCTGATCAGTTGTGAATGCTGTTTTTTCTTCGTCAGCCTTGTTCATCTGGAATTGGTTATATCCCAAGTAGGCGTCCATGAAATTGAGCAATTCGTGGCCTGATGTAGCGTCCACCAACTGATCTATCCTCGGCAGTAGAAAACTGTCTTTTGGGCATGCCTTGTTCAAATCTGTGAAATCTACACACATTCTCCATTGTCCATTTTTCTTTTGGACGAGGACTACATTAGCTACCCATTGAGGGTAGTTGATCTCTCTAATCGACCTTACGGTGAGAAGCTTTTCTACTTCCTGTTTGATTGCCTGACTTCTCTCGAGATTGAATGACCTTCTCTTTTGTATCACTGGTTTTGCATTCGGGTCTACCGCGAGATGATGAGATATTATTTGGGCGTCTATCCTGACCATGTCTTAATGACTCCATGCGAATACATCCTTGTATTCTTTAAGAAGATCAGTAAGGCTTTGTTTGACTTTTCCTTCCAGGTTGGCCTCGATCTTGATCTTCTTATCTGGTTCATCTTCTTTCAAGATAATTTTTTTAATTTGGTTTAGTTTTGGATTCATTCGACTCTTCCCTTGGATCAAATTCGAATGATAGTGACTCTTTGTTCTGACTCGACTGCGTTATAGTGCATGTCTGTTCATCATTTTTGTCTTTGTATACTGACGGGTTGGCTCTTCGGGACATCTCTTGGGATTCCTTAACTACACCGACCCCCTGTTCGGTCAGGAACTTGATCATTAATGCATAAGTGGCTGTTAAGGCCTTAGTTTTATTTAAGAATGACCGACCCAACAATGCATTATACGGCCAATTGTCTAAGTCTATTACCACGAAGTCGAGCAATACAGTTCTCTGGAAAGGTGCCACTCCAATCTTTACGGGTAGCTTTACAGTCCCAAGTGACCTGCCCACAACTCCTCCGAATCCTCTGAGTGGAGTATGGAAAGGCTGTAGATCCTTTCGGTCCAACTTGAGTTGATCGTAGACGGCTACATTGAGAATGTCTGCTAAACTTCTATTATCTATCAAGATTCTCCTGACTTCCCGATGACCAATCCGGGCACTTATGACAAGGGTGTCATTTGGCCGAACGTCGACCCCATGTGAGTCTGCTTCTGTGAATATTATTGGGTCCCATCCTTCTTTTACCCTTTTCAGGTCTAGCTCGACCGAGTTCATGTCAAAGTTATGTCTTGCTTCTACTGCTTCTCTGATTTCCTTCGTTCACACTTGGTTACTTCTCCCAGTGGATGGTCCTCCAAAGATTGTATCTGTTACTTCATTGGCCTCTAGACTGGCTCTTTGATTTCGACAAGAGCTGTGATCGGCCCTGATCTCTTTCTTTGTTTCTGACTTCTCATCCCTTTTCAAGATTACATCCTAAAGATGTCCCTCCCTAATGAAGGTTTCTATGTAATCTCTGAGCTAGTAACACTTGGAAGTCTCATGACAGGTTTCCTTATGGAACCTACAGTATTTGGTTGTATCTCGCCGAGCAAACTGAGATTGACGGCGTGGCTCTTTTACCAGATTTTTCTCTTCCAGTATGGCCAGGATTTCCTCCTGCTTTTTTCGAAGATGGGTGTAGTTGGCGTATCTACCTCGGAATTTCTCCGTGGTCTGTTTGACATTACGCATGTTTCCCCTGTCCTAGCTTTTTTATTTGCTGCTTCCTTTCTGTTTTCCCTTTTGGTTCTACACCTTAGACTCAACGTCATTTTCAGCTTTTCCTCCATGCATATAACATCCTCCCGTGGCTAATTCTTCTTCTTCGGCTAGTGCATATCCTCCCGCCATGTCCATCATATCTGAATATCTAGTTAGACAAGCTCTTCTAAAGTCAAAAGATAGTCGTCCATTTTGTAGATTGTTGATGAACACAGTAATTATCACTTCGTCGTTTGCACTACCGATTTCTGATACCGCTTGACCGAATCTCCTCAGGTATTTCTTCAGCGACTCATCTTTCCCTTGTTTTATCTAAGAAAGGTAAGCCACCAATTTTTTCCTGTGAACGTTGCTCAGAAATTGCCTTGAGAAACTCCTGCTTAGTTCACTGAAGCTTCCGATGCTCGCTGGGGGCAATCTCCCGAACCATCTTGAGCTTGTGTCCCCTAGAGTCTGTGGGAAGTTGATACATAGTAAAGAATCGTTGTGGGCATACTGGGCCATAGCACTTTTATAGAGTCTGACGTGTTCTTTAGGGTCTGTATCATTCTTAAACTGCTCCACGTGCGGCATCCTGAACCTTTTTGAAAAAAACGTCCGTAAGATTTCCCTAGTGAATGGACTGTCAAAATCTTCGTCAGATAAATCGTTGTACCCATAACGTCTGACCAGTGCGTCCATTTAACGCCTATTGTTCTCGACTTCTCGAGTTAGGCTCTGGATTACAACATCTCTGTCTCCCACCAGACTCCCATGATGGTTGAACCGCTGGGTGATTGTCATTCCTCTCCTTGGCTCTTCACTTTGATACCGAGTTTCACGGGTTGATTCTTGTAGGCGTATGGTTCCGTGATGTCGCTTGCAATGGTGCCGATCACTATCTTCTAATGACGACCGATCCCTGTTAGGGTGTTCCACTTCCAACCTGATTACTTAGAGCCGAGTTCCTTCCAGCTTTCGGTACATTTAGTCTTGGCCATACTACAACCGAATGAAGCCTCACAGGTGGGAGGTTAGGAGGTTGTGCTTTTTCTGCAGCCAGTAGATCAACTCTTTTCTTTGCTGCGTCTGCCACCAACTGTTACAGTGCCTCTCGGAAGCGTTGTGTCAGGTCTTCACTGGTTGGAGGAACTTGCTGGATCCCCGCCAGGGATGTTGGTTGGTTCTCAGTGGTTGCAGTGAGATCTCGCGAGCTACTGCCAACATGGAAGTTATCTGGAGATTTTTGGACATCCCCATAATTGCTTCTGCTTCCTGCCATTACCTTTAATTAAATCGGAGGTTCAACCGTGCCCCTCCTTCTAGCACCAATTGTTGACGTCGATTTCTGGTTGTATGAGAAAAGCCAACAAGATTTGGATTTTAGTTGTGATTTCAAAGAGAAAGAGGAGGAGAGAGTAATCAGACGCAAGTTTTTACGTGGTAAAACTCCGATGACCGGAGAAACGTCCACGGGTGGTTGAATGATCAACCAAGCCAAAATCCACTATGAAATAATATAATTACAATTCTCGATCTTTCTTTCTTCTCTCTGTATTTTTCTATGATTGCTGTATATATCCGTGTGAAGAGATTATGGGTCTATTTATATATTTATAGAACCATAATCTTCTTTGTCCAAGTAATAAAATATCTTTGTATTTAATTACGATTGTTTGCTTGTTCGAAGTAGTTTGTCTTTTTTCCTGTTTCAGAGACTTTTATTGAGATCGAATGAGACTCTAGTAATGTAATCCAATCAGGACTTATTTCCTTATGAGATTGTAGTCTTTTTGAAGAAATAAAATTGTTGCCTGATTAGGAACCCTTCCTGCTTGATAATTATGTTCTTATTGGAATTCCTCTTTGATATGGATATCTTCACGTATTTTAATGACTCGATTCGTGTGAGCTAAGCGCTGGGCTTTTTATTCAGTTTTCTTCATGTTTGTCCCGAGTAAAACACGATATCAGCTGGTCCCGAGTGACGTCACCTGTCCCGAGTAGAAAATGTCATCATTTAGCCCCGAGTATCTTTAACTGACCCCGAGTAGTATATGACGTCAATTGACCCAGAGTAGGTTTTGTTCAATACTTGTTTACTCGGGCTTCTCTTCTTTGGTGATGTTTTACAGGATATTTTCTGAATGCCTATTTGGACGTCCACTTGGCAATTTTATTCTTTTTGTCGATGACGTGTGCGTCTGGTAAAATTTACATACGACAATATTATTGTTGAATGATGACATGATTGAGTTTGTATTTGATAGCTTTCATGATTAGGTTATTTTTACCTAAATAGTTAAGCTTTGATATTGTTGATAGATTAATTGATAATGAGATTGATGGATTTGTGTTTATTAATCTAGTTAAGCTCTCTGGAATATTCATGATTGTTTGATTGACAATTAGGTTGTTGGAAAATCTCTACACAACTTATTGAGTTTGTTTTAGATAGTCGTTGGTCTAAGACTTGCATTTATCGTATGCCTAATACCTTGTCTGAATCACATGAATATATGCTAAGTATATGCTGAATACATTGTGAGCATTTTATTGGTTCATTGTGATTGCTTATGATAGCTAGGATTGTATGTTATTGATAACATCTAGCTAAGTTTTTATGCTTTGCATCTAGACATTGACAAATTGGATTTATTGATTGTATCATTTAACTTCTAGTTGAGTAATTTGTGTAAGTTTAGCACTTGAATGCATTACATTTAGACATTGATCTCTTCATTGAGTTAAGTCTTGTGGCTACAAGTGGTAGTTACACAATCAAGAGAAGCCTTGCAACCAAGGGTGTGGTTGGCAACCATTGTGTCGGGAATCCATTGTAAAAGGTTTGCGGGTAGATTAGAAGGTGCTCACTCCAAAAGTAGTAAATCCGGGAATATCACTAGGGATTGAACCAAGAGTGGTGAGTGGTAGTATTCATAACCTGATGTTATATAGAGTGAGAGTTTGTGTATCACTTGAGGGTATAACTTTCTTTTCATATAGTGGATTTGGTAACTAAGTGGCTAGCTTGTCTAGTCATGTGATTTTTTCCGTTTGAAAGGTTTCCACGTAAAAATCAAGTGTCTTTTATAATCCGCACTTTACTTGATTTTTGTTGTATGTTTGTATTGGGTTAATTGTGATTAATATTTGACTGATCAAAAAATTTGTAATAATCAATTAACAACGCATTCATCCTCTCCTACCCCCTCTATAGGTTGTATTAGACACACACGTGTAGTTTCAACAACCAAATATCTGAAAAATCTTGTAATAAAATCTCAATATCATTGTTGGGATTTAATCTCCTGACAAAGTAGTCATATACTTATTTTCAGTTGACACTGAACATGTATTAAAATTTGAGAGTTTGTCTACCTTACCAAGATCAAGTAGTTGTAGTTCGGTTTGGAATCATATTATAGCTTAGTCCGAATAGTTAAACAGATAACTCGTTTAAAATCAATCAATCAAACAAGATGGAATTGTCCAGTGTTATGTCTTTAACATGTATACTACTTAAATTGTGGGTTCTAATCATAAATTCATTTTCCAAACAACGAATTAAGGATTGTTATATTGCAACCCAAAAAAGATATTGGTACACCCATTTTTTAATAAAGAGTAATACTAAGCTTTTTAATTCTTTTACAAATTTCTTCTCGAACGGTGTCAACACGTTAGATGTCAACATTTTTTAAATCATGAGATTATGCAGTGAGTTGTATGATGTTGACAGTTTACATGCCAATACAATTTGGGAAGGGATTTAGGAAAAAATTTGGGAAGTCTAGCATTATTCTTTAATAAAACTCCATTTAAAAAAAACAAAAATCTAAAGACAATCCATTTTATTTTAATATTACCCATTTTGAATATCTCACATTAGAAAATTTGAAATGAGAAATGAAAAAGAGATATTATGTAATCAAATGAAAATAACATAGAGATTAAGACTAGGGATGTCAATTTGACCCGCACCCGTGGGCACCCGCCCAAACCCGACCCTGTAGGGTCGGGTGTGGATGGTGAATTTACAACCTGCGGACCTGTAAACCCGTTTACTGAAAAACCCGGTGGGTTCGCGGGCGGGTTGGAAAAACGAACCCGCGAACCCGTGAACTCGCATAAATAAAATACTTGTATATAAACATATATAGACATTTGAATTATTTTTGGTCTTTTATTTTTATGGTTATTATTTTTTTGTAATGTATCAAATAGGGAATTAGAAATGGAAATTTAATTCATTTAAGTATCCAATAGGAGATTACATGTGGAAATTTACAAATGATAAATCACGGGTTCGCGGGTTCGTGAGTTGCGGGTTTGTGGGTATCCCGCGGATAAAGCATCCACCCTTGAACCCACATTGTTTCGCGGGTGAGGGTATGAGTGCAGCCATAACCCGCGGGTTCAAACCCGCCTGCGAACCCGCTTACCTTCTCGAGGTCGAGGGCGGGCATGGGTGAGAGGGTTCGCGGGCGGGTGTGGGTGAGGGAAATTTTCGTGGGTGAGAGTTTGGATTTTACAAAACCCACCCGAACCCGACTCGTTGCCATCCCTATTTAAGACTGAAAATAAAAAATATAAGAAATCTAAATTTTCTTTTTTAGATTTTAAGTTGAACAAACAAAATTCTATTGAGTAAAAATAATAATTTTAATTTTTTTTTTTTTGGAATTTATATATATATATATATATATATATATATATATATATATATATATATATATGTATGTATATTCTACTGATATGATGATTGAACATGGATGGTAATTAAGAAGAAAAAAAAAGATTGTATTCAAATTTGTGGATATAAATATTTTTATAAATATATAGAGGAATTTACAGGAAATAATCAAAATATTTATAGGTTTATTGTTTTTGACCAAAAATTTATATTTGAGTACATTTATCATCTTTTAACTTGAATAGACAAAATTACCCTTAATTTTGTCATTACTACATCCACCAAAAACCGTTCTCTCATTCTTCTCCACCGTTCAAATCAGATCTCTCTCTCTCTCTGATAATTTCAAAATTAGATCTCTCTGTTTGGCTCTCTCTTCGGTGATCGTAGTCCATCGTTGCCGCCGCCTTGACTGTCAACGCCGCCAACTGCAGCGACCGTCCTCATGAGCCCGTCAACGCCGTGCCTTCGCCTTAGCCGTTTATTTCTCGTCGACGACGCCGCTTGGGTAGACCGTTCAAGCCCGTCAACGCTGCGACCAGTTGTGTTCAAACAGCAACACCGTAATAGGTTTTCGATTTTCAAGTGATTTCTTACAAATACAACAGTTAATCACTATTATCATTAAGAAAAAATAGGTTTTCTTTAAAAAAATATTGTTGTGTTGGATTTAATTCGATTTCGAAATCGTTCGTGTCTCGTAAAGTTTCAATATTTTTGTTTGCTTTGTTGTTGTGTTTATTTTTGCATTGGATATATATAATGAAGTTGTAATTTTGTAAGCTAAGATGTTTCTTTTTTGTTTTCGGAATCAAATGATGATGCTCATTGACTGTATTTTGTGATATTTCGAGACTTTGAGATTGGTTGTGTTAATTTATTGCTTGTTATTGATGTCTTTGTGATATGTTTTTTTCTCTGGTTATGTATTAGTTAGTTAGAATGGTTCAGTTAGTTAGAATGGTAATTCCTTACAATTTTAGAATTTAAATTATAGTCTTGTAGTCTGGATTGTCCATACTCATGCCCAAATTTGTGGCAGCCCCATGTGAGCTCTATCAAGACCTCAATCAATTTAGGAGTTGAGATTATTTACTTAAGTAAAATCAGTGAATATTGAAATCTGACCCAACTGACTATATATCTGAAGGTGTCTTTGACTGAGAAACACTTAGGCTAGTGATTTACAAACTCCTATTATTTCTACGGTAGATTCATTGAAACCATGTTAGCACATATGTCAACCCCACCTTAGTATGTTAGAAAAGCAAGAAGATATGATATTCTCATGTCGTTGCTTATTTCATGAAAGAGTAAAGTGGCGAATCAGAAACGTTTTGCTGCTCTTTGATATTTGAGATAACTAATCTAGTATCTTTTGTTTCTTGCCAATGTATATCATCTTATCATCATGTCCAGTATTGGAACAATACGGTATTTGCTTAGCGCCTTAGCTGACTTCTGAACTGGCCAACTAGTTATCTTCAATTTGGCCTTCTAGCTGCACTACTGATAATTCAAAAAATTCAGAAGCTTTGTGACTAGTGTTGTGGTTTACACTAGGTGTGTTTTGTGTAGCCTGAAGAGACTTGTGATCCGGACTGATTGCTTATAATTTACCACTGCATTCTTGAGAGGATCTAAACCTTGATTCTCAAATTATTGAATAGTGTTACTCATGTTTAATTATCTGGCTTGTAACCTAAATATGACCAACATGTAAATTCATCAACCAACATGTAACTTGGAAATCGATTTACAAGTTACATGCCACTTGACTTTTCAAGTTACATGCTAGTCGTATATCAAGTTACATGACAATTAAAACTTGAATTTTAGTATTAGAAAAAATAGCTATTAATTATTAGGAGATGGATATTGTTTTGATTTTTCTATAACTGATAAGTGATGCCCTTGGATTTTTTTTTGTGACACTCAAAAAAGAATAAAAGAAAACAATAAATGATGTCTTTGTTTACAGTTGTGTTTTTGTGTGTTAAAAGTTCTATCATAGTTGCATTTGATTGGTCTATGATTACTTGGATTTGGTCTGTTTATGAATTGGATCTTGCATATTGATTGCACTTTGTTTTTGTCTTTGATAGATAAGGTAATTTGCCATTATACCGCCAAATTGTAGGAGACATAGCCATGGTTCTAAAAAACGTAATGAGGCGCGCCTGGATAGCGAAAGTTAAAAAAACGTTATGAGGCGTAAGTTACGCCTTATAACTGGTCAATGAGGCTTACGCCTCGATACGTCTCATAACTGATCAATGAGGCGTACACTTCAATTGTGAAAAATTTTCTGTTGGGTTGTGAAGGTTTTTGAGGCTCAATTTGACCCGTTTAATTCATCCCATTTAAAATTATAAACTTGTGGGTTTTTAAGTATTTTTAAAGCCCAAATAAGAGGCCCATTTGTAATTTTTTTTTTCGGTTGGGTAATCTAGATGATGAAGATGATGAATTCATAGACATGGACATGGATGGAGAGGCGGATATAAGTGTTGGACATGATAGTGAATCGTCATTACATTTTTCTAGTGACGAAGAATGATGATGTGGAGTGAATGAGTAGTCAATAATCATGAATTTATGAACTATTTTTCATTTTATTGTGTTATGAACTTGTTATTTTATATGGTTATTAGTTACCATTTGAATTATAAACTTATTGCCTTAATGGTTGTTATATAGAATATGAAATATTGGTTGTTTACTTGTTTTATGAATGATGAATTATAAACTTATTGATTGTTTTATGTATTTTAAGTTTTTATCTCTTCCTAATGAGGCTTACGCCTCAATGCGCATTGAGGTTTACGCCTCGTCTCATCAGAGGAAATCGTCTCAATACTGAAAACGTGTTTTAGAACACTGGACGTAGCAGAGTTTGCACAACCACCCGATCATAATCAACAAAAGACTGCACCATTCTTCCAACCAAATTGACCTTGTAGACATTACCGATGCAATAGATGTAGAGAAAAAGATCATAATGTAACATGCGAGTTATTTAATTTCAAATTATATATAGTTGTATAAATTTACATATTAATAGGATTCAACGTTACATACGAGTTTTATTATAAATTAGATGTCAAGTCAGTTCAAAGTTACATGCCGATTGAATTGGACTTGACATGCCAGATGTATTCAAAGTTACATGCCATGTGAATTTCAAGTTACATGTTAGTTTCATTACGATTTATATGCTAATTGATTTTGAAGTTACATGTTGGTTGTATTGCAATTAACATGCTAGTTGTGTTAAAATTTATCGGCTAATTGGATTTAAACTTATATGTCAGTCGATTTTCAAATTACCTGTCGATTGTTTTTAATTTACATGCTAGTTAATTGAATTAGAACCTGCCCTCTATTTTTAATTTACATGCTAGTTAATTGAATTAGAACCTGCCCTCGCAACATAATCTTTGTCCGGTATTGATGTACGTTGCCGTATTGAATGAATTTATTTTGATGATAAAATTTCAGCATTGTTATATGCTAGTGTTTAAAAGCTACATGCAAATTATTTTTTAAATTATATGCTAGTTATTTCGAATGATACATGTCAAGTCATATTGAATTCCATATTTCAAATGCTGATTTAAAGATAACATTCAAGTATTGTTACATACTAGTGTTGGTTAAAAAGTTACATGTCATTGCTTTATTAAGTTATATATTAGTTATTTAATGTTACATGACTAGAACTATTTGTAAAAAATTCTAGTGCCATATCCTCTCTAAACCTGGAGACGTGTTTGGTTTCCCATTCTCAAAAACGACAATGACATATCAAAATAAAGCAACACTGATGTTTTTGGAAAGACATTGATTTCAAAATAAAATTCCAATACTGATACATTCCGGTATCGATTAAAAAGTTATATGTTAGTTAGACTTTAAGTTACATGTCAATTGATTCTTAATTACATGTTAGTTTATACCGTCAATACACTATATCCGTATAACCTTTACAATACCAGGGAGGCTATTCAAATTGCAATGTATACATTGATGGTCATTCTCTACCATTAACAATGCCGCTTAACTTCCTATTTACTGTCTGGTCTGGAGTCAGGAGGCTTATTTTCTTTGCTTTTCACGGCATCTATCTGTGAAAAAAAAAGTACAATGAATTTAGATGACTACTCAAACAGTACTTTCAAAAACCCTTCGCTGAGCATTCAAAGTATCCCAAAATCAATATTTTACAGGACTATTCAAATAAGCAGGATAAATCATGTCAACCAAACTATAAATATAATGGTTAAAATTTAGACAACAGAACTTTAAACAGAAGACATTTAATGAAATGGGGCTGAAGAACAGTAGCTGAATTACTTAAACAAAAAGAAAACAGTAGCTGTCATTATTCTTATTTAATTTTGAAACAACATCCTATTAAAGAAAATTTACTGGCAGTTATTTATGCATATACCCTTAAAAGAAAATGCTCTGAGGGAGATTGTGGTTACATATATCTTCAAAAAAGTTATAATTACAATTTATAATGATGAAAGTATGTAGAAAATCGAAACATTATCTTCATTTAACTTCAACAATACTAAAAACAGGAAAAATAAAAAAGAGCAAATAAAGACCTTAAACAAAATCTAATTTCTGGTTAGATCTGCATCTAGTATTTTTAAAATAAAAAGAAAAGGGAAGACATAAAACATAATTCAGCACATCTAATGATCTAAACATCTTAGATTGTTGTCCAAAATCGCTATCATCATCACCATCAGAGCAAAACACAAACCAAGGGTTCACATTTGATAAAAATAGTTATAAAACCAGAAAACATTGAAGATTGATAAGATTACAAAATCCCTAACCTAATCTATTCATAACTAAATACATAATGTGCATGAATCACAAAATAGAAAATAATTAAAGAGAAGTCTTGTTAGTTTTAAATAATAATTTTGAAAAATACTTATTCTAAACAAACTAACAACATGGTGGGTGTGAAAAATCAGTATGTGTTTTTTTTTTAGAGGATCAGTATGAAGATCTGTTCGTTGAATTAAAAAATTATATCAAAGAAGCACCAAATTCTTCTTGATAACATAAGATAATTACTTATTAATCAAACACACAAAAGTAATCCAATTCTTTTCTGGATAACATGAGAACAATTACGCACCTAATCAAAAACAAAATCAAATCAAATCCACTGACCTAAGATTATGATAAATGAAACCCAGAAACAGAAACACAAGCGTCGAAAGGCCAATTAATCGAAAATCAGAAGCAAAGCATGAAACTCAAAATAAAACGAAATTCAACATGAAAGGCAAACCTGGGGTTAGCTCTGTTGACGTCGATTTCTAGATGTATGAGAAAAGCCAATAAGGATTGGATTTTAGCTGTGATTTCAAAGAGAAAGAGAAAGAGAAAGAGAAAGAGAAAGAGAAGGAGAAAGTAATCGGACGTAAGTTTTTTACGTGGTAAAACTCCGATGACCGGAGAAACGTCCACGGGTGGTTGAATGATCAACCAAGCCAAAATCCACTAATATAATTACAATTCTCGATCTTTCTTTCTTCTCTCTGTATTTTTCTATGATTGCTGTATATATCCGTGTGAAGAGATTAGGAGTCTATTTATATATTTATAAAACCCTAATCTTCTTTGTACAAGTAATAAAATATCTTTGTATTTAATTACGATTGTTTGCTTGTTCGAAGTAGTTTGTCTTTTTTCCTGTTTCAGAGACTTTTATTGAGATCGAATGAGACTCTAGTAATGTAATCCAATTAGGACTTATTTCCTTATGAGATTGTAGTCTTTTTGAAGAAATAAAATTGTTGCCTGATTAGGATTCCTGCTTGATAATTATGGTCTTCTTGGAATTCCTCTTTGATATGAATATCTTCATGTATTTTAATGACTTGATTCATATGAGCTACGCGCTGGGCTTTTTATTCAGTTTTCTTCATGTTTGTCCCGAGTAGAAAATGATATCAGCTTGTCCCGAGTGACGTCATCTGATCCCGAGTAGACAATGTCATCAATTAGCTCCGAGTATGTTTAATTGACCCTGAGTAGTATAAATCGCAAGTTAAGCCCCGAGCAGGTCTTGTTCAATACTTGTTTATTTGGTCTTCTCTTCTTTTGTGATGCGTTGCAGGATGCCTATTCAGATGTCCACCTGACAAATTTATCCTCTTTGTTAATGACGTGTATATCTGATAAAATTTACATACGACAATACCCCCTTAAAATATTTTTGCCGAATAGAATTTCGTTTCGGGCAAAAGTATTTTAATCAATTCAAATTTTATTTCTGTGCCAGAGTAAATGTCTTATCATAATGGCGTGTCTTAATGGTGACCCTGTAAATTCGATTTGCCCCCTCACGCGGGATCTTCAATGATGGCGAAGTTTTGAAATTCTGACGGTGAAAGCCTGTTCTCTCCTTGACATGTGTCCTATGCCGTTTCGTTTTTCGATTTTATTTATTAGAAACGACCTTTGCGTCTCCCCGTGCACCGCCTACATCATCAAATCTTCATCATAGGTTTTTCCCGCCTTGAGACCCTAGGGTTTCGTGCTATCACCCCTTTAAATTCTTCACTGAAGGGTTGCGCTGGTTCATTCTAAAAAACTTGAAAGCCAGAAAATTATTTGCCAGCCCAGATTTCTTTACAGCAAATCGCCATTTCTCCGTAGAAGATTTCACGTTTCAGATTTCTTCATTCAAGGTTAGTGCTAATGAATCCGTCCTCTCGTCAACGACTTTTTACTATCGCTTTCGAAGCGCTCGATCGTGGGGATTTCCAGCTTGTTTCTTGTGTTCGAAGATTATTGGGGGAAATCCCCACTGATGAACCTCCATTTTTAGAAGTTGACGTTTTTGGGCTTTCACCCTAATGTCTAATTTTCTGTATCCAGTTCTTCATCTAGTTTTGAATCTGATGTTTCTAATCACAGGTTACCTGTACGAAGGATGGGAAAACATCAAAGCAGAAGTGAAGTCCATAAGCATGGCTCGGGCGACGTTCGGATCAGGGAGCGGACTGTTAACGAGAACGACGTTGAAGAGGCGTTCAGAGTATCTCGTCTCACTTTCTCTGCTGATCACCTGAGTGGATTTGACACCGAGCCGAATGTGGTCGGGGCGGATGATATTGAGAAGTATCGTGCCCGATTCGATTTGGATGACTCGGGTATTCTGGTTCCCGCTGGTGATAGAGTTGCGTGGAATCCTCCCCCTGGCATGGTGGCCATCTATGGATCCATGCTCTGCTGCAGCGTCACACTTCCTCTTCAACCGTTCATTGCCTGGTTTTTGGCTAAAGCAGAGATCGCCCCGGCTCAACTGGCCCCGAACAGTTACAAGATCCTGATGTGCATGTGGCACATGTACAGCCGGATGAACTTGTCACCGCTATCCCCAAGTGAAATCAGACATTTCTTCACGCTGAGGCAGTCTGGCAAGACAGAGACCTATTTCCTCATGTCTAATCCGCCCGACTGCTGGGTCTCCGAGGGGACAAAGGTGAATCGGGACGTTGACACCTCTGATGACCCCAAAAAGAGAAGGTTTGTATGGGGATTCCCTTCATCCAACAAGTTCTGAAAGAACAATTGGTTTTTCACTGGAGGGAATCTAGGTCTTGAAGTCACCCTATCGGCTGAGAAAACTCGGAGGGTGCTGAAAGTTCTCCGCTTCTTCTGTTCTCCCGATGTTTGGAATAAGAAGAAGCTTAAATTTAGCGACGCTGAGCTGACAAAACTTGCTCGGGCAACAGTTTGTACGCTGGAGAAGAGGAGCATGTCTTATCTTTTCAACGAGGTGAAGATGATAGAGCTCGGCTTTTTCAGCCAAGTTTCAGCTTACCGCAGGCGATGTAAGTGATCTTTGTAACCGTTTTTTTATTGTTTATTTGCTTTTCAGATTCTGAAGCGGTTTTTTTTCTAAGTGTACGACACTGATATCGTCTGCGACCTCCAAGCTTACCAAGTGAAGTCGATTCTTCAGGCGAGCCGAAAAGAAGCTTCTCGTTAGAGCAATGATGGTATTGCCCCGCCTGAGTCTGATGAGGAAACCAATGTAGCTGTGGAGCAAGTCCCCAGATATGACCCCGAGGACGTTGTTCAGCCGGCCTTTGGGGAGACTAGTGATCCGAGTGACCCGACAGATACTCAACTGCCTGATGATGGGGAGAGGCAAAGTGAGGGTCTTGGTGAAGGACCTGCTGTGCAGTCAGACGCCGGTGATGGAGGTAATACCTCCACGAGTCAAGTACCTTCAAGTCCTGAATTTTTTGAATCTTTCCGAGATGATGCTCAGGAAGATCCCGCAACTGATCTCAGTTTCCACAGTTCTCGGGCTGAGAAATAGAAGGCAGTCATCTCTCCAACTCGCCCTTTAAAGGTCCATCGGGTGGTTTCATTCATCGACTCCAGCGATGAAGATACTGTAGCTAATATTCCCCATAGCGTTGATGTGGGAGCATCGACGGATGTGGAGACTTCAGAGCCGAACAAGGGTTCCCCTCCCCCCGAGGTTAAAGATCAAGGGGCTGAACCCTCGGGGGTTCCTTCATATCCTTCTCCCCATGATATACCGCGGGAGATTTCATCCGGTCGGGCTTTCATCGGGTAAGACCGTTGGAGTTGTTTTCGGGATGGCTCCCTGACAGACCGTCTTCAGAACATTTTTAACGGTGCATCTTATGTAAGTTATCCTTAACTTCAATTGTTTTGCTCGTTTTGCTTGTTTTGCTCGTTTTGCTTGTTTTGCTTGTTTTGCTTGCTAGATTTTTAATTAAACTTCTTTGTAGATGGTGGCCGAGTTCACTGAGCTGGTTCAGACGCAGCAACATCAAGTTGATAGAATAAGGCCTCTCGAGGCTCAGCTTTAGAAAAGTGAGGATAGCCGTGCTCGGGTTGAAGCGGCTTATGAAAAGGAGGTGGCCTCTTCCCAAGTGTTCACCGACCACTGTTTGGCGAAGCAGGTTGAGGCTGAGGAGAAAACATCTTTGGCAGAGGAGAAGACAACTTCACTTTAAAATTTGTTGTCCTCTGCCCAAGAATCAATGCTTAAAGCCGAACAAGAAGCAGAGCAATCTAAGTCGGTGTATGAGCAGAAAACCGAAGACTTGGAATGCTAGGCTCTGATGGTCGAGTCTCTATCCAAGGAGGCCAGACTGGAACTCGAAGTGCAAGGGGTAGATCGTTTCAAGAGATCCCCTGCCTACGATGCTCTTCTCCTTCGGGAGTTTCAGCGTAGGTTGGTTTCTACTGGCGAGTTCTTCAAGGTTAAGAATCGCGCAAGTGAGAAAGCCCGAGCCAACTGGGAGCTGTCGATAAAAAATTATATGGGCCGGTCATTGGAATCTCTTCTGACTCAGATGAAGCAGTGTAGAGCTTACTGCCGTAGCCGAGGCAAAGAGCCCCATCCTATGTATTTAGAGGTTCCATCCGAGCACTCCCTCTCGACTTTTTACGCCAGTCAGGAGTCGATCGTGGATGGTGTGGTCCCTAATGTCAGACCGATCCCAGGAGAAGATTACAACCAGTGGATGGATGATTCGGTTGACACGATTGCTTTGCCTTCAAATGAAAGTCTGCTCCGCGAGAACGAGATGGTGTCCGACCCGAGTATTGGCAAGAGTTCAAAATCTTCACAACCTTGATTTTTGTAAAAGTTTCCCAATTTTTTGTAGAAACTCTTTAACAATTCTTTGTAATTTTTTGTAACAATTTTTTTGTAATGAATTCTTTGTAATTTTTTTTTGTAACGATTCTTTGGAGAGATTAATAAAATCCTGAGTTTAGCTTCTGATTTCATTGCTCATGAAATTTCTTCAACTTGACTCTATTGTTGCCGAGTATCTTATTAAACCAACTATTTCTGTTTGGGTAACTTAACCTAGTATCTTATTAAACTGGTTTTGTTCCTTGAATAATTTTTAACGCCAA
Source organism: Dipteronia dyeriana (assembly GCA_032871835.1). Taxonomy (NCBI): domain Eukaryota; kingdom Viridiplantae; phylum Streptophyta; class Magnoliopsida; order Sapindales; family Sapindaceae; genus Dipteronia; species Dipteronia dyeriana. The sequence goes on from CM065302.1 coordinate 20,268,373, forward strand.
ATATCTTATTAAACTGACTGTTGCAATCTTCATGCCAAGTATCTTATTAAACTGGCTAACTCTGATGTTCGGGTAACTTCACCGAGTATCTTATTAAACCGGTTGTCACCCGAATAATTTTAATGCCAAGTATCTTATTAAACTGGCTAGTATTATTAATCGAGTCATCTTAAAACAGACAAGTAGGTTTATACTTGTGTTTCATACACGGTTGCTACCCGAACATTACATCAAGGCTCACCATGATCATATGTTCGAGTTCTTACGCATTACCGAGGACGTCTCCCTAGTTTTTATGCACAAGGGTTTGCTGAATCGTTAAGCTTTTTGAATTGCTTAACACAGCTATATATTTCACCATAATTTTTCGATAGCGTCCCGAGCTGGTGCATCGGGTTTGCCTTTTTGCTAAAGTCAATTTACCTTGCTCGGTTGGCATGCTCCTTCGAGCTTCTCTGCCCATTCGGGAATTAATGGTCCCGAGTATTCTATTTGCATGTTCTTATTATCATGTTTGTCTTCCATATGTTCTTATTATCATATGCTTTCTTTCGGAAATCCCGAGTTTGATGCTTTATCTTTCGAAAATCCCGAGTTTGATTTTTATTCATAACTGTAAAATAAATAAAGTTTTTAAATTTCACAGCTAATATCTAACCTAACTAAAATTGTCCTGACTAGAAAAAAGAACAAAAAATAATTTAAGGATAGAAAATCTTCAGATATTGGGCATTGCATGGTCGGGGTAAAACCCCTTCATTGGGTCGTGCAATCCAATATACTCCATGGCCAGCTATTCTTTCGATTTTGTACGGGCCTTCCCACTTATCAACCAGGGAACCTGCAACTTTATTTTTTGTGTTCAACGACACCTTCCTGAGTACCAGGTCTCCTAGTTGGAATTTCCTGATCCGAACATGAGAGTTGTAGTGGCGGGCTACTCTTTGCTGATATGCCATATTTCGTATTCGGGGTTTCTCCCTTTTCTCTTCTAGCTCATATAGATTTTGTAATAGCATATTAACATTCTGTTCTTCATCATATAGCCTGACCCGGGGTGATGCATATGACGTTTCTATGGGGATAACAGCTTCTGTTCCAAACGTTAAAGTGAATGGAGTCTCTCCTGTTGATGTTCTTACTGTTGTCCGGTATGCCCATAATACTTCGGGAAGCTTTTCAACCCAGCTTCCTTTCTTGGCATCTAGCTTTGCTTTGATTGTGTGTTTGATGATTTTGTTCATTGCTTCGACCTGCCCATTTGTTCGAGGGTGGGCAGGTGTGGCATAGTAATTGGCAATCTGGTACTCTTTGCACAACTGTCTGAATTTCAGGTTATCGAACTGGGTGCCGTTGTCAATGATTATAGTGTTTGAGACTCCAAACCTATAAAGTATATTTTGTTTCATGAAATTTGTTGTGTTTGCTTCTGTGATATGCACCAATGCTTTAGCTTCTGCCCACTTCGTGAAATAGTCAACGGCTACTATGACATACTTCGCTCCACCTCGATTTAGTTCTCATTTTTATGTTCGTTTTGGTCATGAACATGCGCCTGGTTCTGTAAGAGTCTCTGGAGAATATAACCCTTCACTATCCTCTTTTAGAAGTGGCCTCACTTCTCTCTCACATAGGAGATTTCTTAATTAAGAGTAATCCGCTTTACTTTGCTCGGATTTCCATAGCTAGAAATTTCGACGCATAAGAATCATTAAAAACATAGTTTAACCTTTTCCCTACGGGCATCACTGTTTCATCATAGGAATGGACTTGAGGGTAACCCCCACAGTGATCTAACTGAGTCTTACAACTTGGTTGTCCCATTGAACCTAGATCTTGGGATCTCCAGTCAACTAGGTTGGGTGTCCATTGTATCGACTTTTTATCTAATGGGCTTTAGTCCTATTCCTCTCGATGATGTCTCAACCAATTCTCTGTTTAACCCTTTAGTTAGCGGATCCACAATGTTATCTTTTGACCTTACATAGTCAATAGTGATAACCCTAGTTGAGATTGGTTGTCTAATGGTATTATGTCTTCGACGCATATGTCTAGACTTCCCATTATACATGTTGCTTTGTGCTCTTTCTATTGCTAATTGACTATCACAGTGAATGCAAATCGCTAGCACAGGCTTTGGCCATCTTGGAATATCTTTTAAGGATTGGCATAGCCATTCAGCCTCCTCACCACATTTATCTAATGCTATAAACTCAGATTCTATGGTGGATCTGGCTATACATGTTTGTTTGGAGGATTTCCAAGATACCGCCGCACTACTTAGTGTGAACACATACCCACTAGTGGATTTTGAATCCTTCATATCAGACATCCAGTTAGCATCAGTGTATCCTTCTAGGACATCTAGATATCTGGAATAATGCAGTCCATGATTACGAGTGAATCGTAAGTACTTCAATACTCTTACTATTCCTTTTCAGTGATTGGCTCCTGATTACATGTGTATCTGTTTAATTTACTGACTGCATTAGCTATGTCTGGTTGTGTACAACTTGTTAAGTACATCAGACTTCCTATCACTCGAGAATATTCTAGTTGAGAGATGCTCTCACCCTTATTCTTGGATAGATGTAGACTTGTTCTTCTTCAGTTTAGAACTTTGCCCATGTTCAACTATATTGATCTTAGCTTCAGGCGTATTGACATCTTTCTTGTCATACTTAATGTGATCTTTCTAAATACGAAGCTTGAGAATCAGATCCTCAATATTCATCTCCTTTCGCTTGTGTTTGAGATAGCTTTTGAACTCTTTCTATGAAGAAGGAAGCTTCTCAATGATTGCAACCACTTGGAAAGTTTCACTCAGGGTCATCCCTTCGACATTTATCTCATGCAGAATCACTTGTAGCTCTTAGACTTGACTCATAACTATCTTGGAATCCCCCATCTTGTAATCAAGAAACTGGCCCACAATAAACTTCTTGGAATCAGCGCCCTCGGTTTTGTAATTCCGATCTAATGATTTCTACAGTTCTTTGGCTGTTTTTTTTAAGAATAGACGCTATATAGCGAATCTGATAGCCCGTTCAGTATGTAATTACGGCACAGGAAATCCGAGTAATTCCATGCATCAATAGCATTACATACCTGAACATCTCGCTCTTCACCATTATTAGGTTTATGAGCATCTTCAGTCAAGAACCTGCCAAGGTTCAGTGTGATCAGATAAAACAGCATCTTTTACTACCATCGTTTAAAATTCGGTCCACTGAACTTATCAGGCTTCTCCATATGATTCATCGGCAAAGGTACCAAATTCATGTAGGGATTTACCATGACAACATTCCCTTGACTCATTTACTGGCTCATCACCGGATCAGGCATATTTCTCAAGAAGGAGTTGATGGTCGGAGTTGTTGTGGCCACAGTAGGCAGTACAGGTACCCGGCCCACAAGCATGGATTTCATAGCCGAAGTATCTAATCCCATACTTGGATTAACTTCCGGAGTCTCTAGTGGAACACTGGAGTTCACATTAGATTTGTTTGCCATAATGTCTGAAACAAAAAGAAAATCGTTTTAGTATTACAGAAATAATAGCATAGATATCACTTGATATCTAATCAGATTTCAAGAAGGAAATCGCAATCAGTGTCTGATACTGCAGACCGGATTACCCAGTTGAAATCGTAATTGATTTCGAAATCAGTGTCGAATAATAGACCCGATTTCCTAGAGTTATAGATTAGATAATCAATTGAAATACAGTGTTTCGAGAGAAACCTGATTTCCACAGATTACATATGTATAAAATTGAAATCAATGTTCCAAATAACCCAATTTCCACAGATGTAAACCGAACTAGTGATTTTTAATTGCAAACGTAATTCAAAATTGCTACAGTCTATATCAAAACCAGAACCAGAAGTTTTATATAAAACAGAAGAAATACGTAATTAAAAGAAAATTGTCTTAAGATTGTAAGTAGTAATTCCAAAACAAGCCTGTCTGGTATCTGGAAATCAGAAAGTAACAATACAAAAAAATCATGTTAGAAAAAATTTTAGAATCGAGGCCCGTGTTTCACACGGTTCAATAATGGTAGGCCTAAGCAGACCACTATCAGCGAACTCAAATCGAGTTTAAACTTACCAGAAAAACGGAGAAGAAAAGAATTCGGCTGCCTCTAATTTTTTTTTTCGGTTATCTGAACAGAATGTTAGAGCAATTATATACCCAAACCGAAACACTAGGGTTTTAGGAATTAATTCAGGATTATTTTGGTAAATACGTTTTTGATTTAATAAGGAAATAATTTATTTAGATAATATTCTCCAAAGAGATTTACATCTAATTAAAACCGATTCTGTATTCTTAGTGATCAAGTAAGAAATCAGAATCCAAACAATTAAAACTTTCCTTATTCATCACAACCAAAAAACGTTGACTTAGGGAAGTGACAAAAGGTCAACTAGACTCTCACGGTCCAATCGAGCGGCATTCGAGTTTACAGATCGCGCCCACACACGAGTCATGCATTTGAAGGTTCGGGATCCATGATTTGCACCCCCCTGCACGGGCGAGAGAGAGCCTCTATACCACACATGTTGATAGCTCATATCACACATTCACTTATAAACTACTTATAAATGATTTCCCTAAGCAGTGTGAGATTCATTTTAATCCATACACAATGGATTCACTTTGAGACTCAATTTCTCATTCACCCATTAATCATTTTGTGAATTTGAGTATACCATTTCGAAGTTCTCACGGTGGAGAATTCGAATCCACTTTAATCTTCCAATTTTATGGAATTTATCATACTCAATTTTTGCTCTCAAATTGTGTGTTAGTCATAAAATTTCCAACGATATATATATATATATATATATATATATATATATGTATATGTATATATAAATATATATAATTAGTTAAGTCTTCATCAGATCTCCTTCTCTTTCTCGGATTTTTTTCTTCTTGTTTGTTTTTTTCAGCTTCTACCACTGGATTCCGCCCTATTGACACCGAGAAGTGTCGGCTACCAGAGTCGACGAAGCTCTAGAAACTTAAATACGACACCGTCAAAGCCACCAAGAACAGAGCTCGCAGAAACATGGTGCTGATTTTTAATCAAGTTAGAATCATGTTTGTTTCAAATTTTTCATGATTAAATTTTCTTTGTTGATTGATTTGGGCGAGAATTTTGGATTGAAGAATAAAGAAGAATAATAGTGTAATTGCAAAATTGTTTAGGGGTTTCTCTGGAAGCAATGTGTTAAATACATATCTGGTGGTTTTTTCTCTGGGTTGAATAAGATTTTATCAACTCTCAGATCTTGATGAGTCTGTGATAAGAATATAAGAATAAGATTATCGAGAACGTCAAATTGGTGTTCTTAATGTTCTCAATTTTTTGTTCATTAAAAGTGGGAAACTGTTCTCAGTGTTCGCTAATTTTGTTTTTGGAAATCATCCCACCGAACAAGTTTTCTGTGTTTTTGTGGCTATAAAAAAAAAAGCATTTCGGAAACAATACTGAACAAGCGCTAAAGGATCCCACCGTTATCGTATTAGTTGAAATTTAGACCAGACATAATTACACCAATCCCATTAATTCGATATTACACTCAACTCATTAATTCAATACAAATATACAATAACACTCGTCTAAATCGGTTATGAGTCTAGTTTTATTGGATTGGGTAATTAAAACCCAAAAATAATAAGCCAAGTTTGGGTTTATCTTTCAAAACCCGTAAATACCCATGATCCATTCATTAAGTTTAATAATATTATTAACATTATTTTACATCCAATTTATTCCTACAAAATAAAACCCTATATTTCCTAATAATAATGCTACAATGCCAAATCTGGTGTTCAAATGATGTGGCAATACTTGAATCCATTCATTTAAATTGTATTAGATTTACATGATTTAAATGAATAGATTAGAGTGTTCCCACATCATTTGGACGCTAGATTTGGACACCAAATTTGGGTAAAGTAGCATTACTCTTTCTTAAATTGATTATGAAAAAAGTTTGAGAATCCAAAAATTTCCCAAGTTGATTAATTAAAATTTTTTGAAATCCTAAAATTTCCAAAATTCATTAATAAAGAAGTTTGAAAGCCATGAAATTTCCTAAATTCATTAATAATTTTTTTTATAAACCTTAAACAACTAATAACAAACCTATAATCCATTTTTTTTTCTTCGGTTCTTTTCTAGATAAATATTGATATTTTGATGAGCTTCATCCACTATCAAAGTTCATTAAGGTACGATTGTTTATGTGATTGATATATTCATGATATTGTAACTGTTGATGGTGATTTTTGGATTAAGTAAAATTAATCATGCGTATAACAAATTAACACAAATTGATAATCAAATTGTAGAGCAATGAGAAAAATCGATTATGTAAAACACAAAGTTTTACATGGAAAATCCAAGAAAGGAAAAAACCATGGTTGTCGAAGACGGCAAGAGAAAGACTTCACTATGAATGTTTTTTATTACACACTCAACCTCTCTTGCACTCTCGTAAAATTATTTTACATTAACCCCTTCAAGGGTACTTTTAGGGTCTATTTATACATGTATATAACATCAATTCTTGGTTTACAATTAAAGAAAGGTGGTGGTGTTTTATTAGGACTTGTTACTTATTGAAGTCGTCTTTCCTATTTCGAATCTTTCACACATTAGACTTCTTGCCTAATCTAGATTCTGATTCCTTTAAAGAAGTTTTCTTCCTTATCAAAGCATGCTTCTAGACACCTTGTTCAAATAAGATTCATTCTCTACATATCCGAGTTGTAATTGTATTGAACTTGACGTTATCCACGTGCCATTTAGCCGACCATCTCCTAGAATTGTCTACGTGTCGCACAACTGACCATCTACCAAACCCGACCAAACTTCATTCACCCCCAACCAGTTACTTGATCCCGCCTGGATGTCTTTATCCGACGATTTAGGTTATCCCGACCGGATCATCTTTACTTGGTCAATATAATTACCTTAGTTAAGTTGTTTCCACCTGACTATCTAGGTAACCCTGACCAGGTGTTATGGAGTTATCTTTGGCTGACTCAAGTTGGTTCGGTTCAGTTGACTTTTGGTGACACATCACCCATAATCTCCTTGAATCCTAGCGATCATGCTGATGTGTCATCCTTCCGAATTTCACCAATAACAATACCCCCCTTAAACATTTACATTGAGCATCTCGTTCATCGAAGAGAACTCGCTCTGTGAGGTATGTTTGACTTTACTTTTATCTGTCTTGTAGCCCGTTAATGTTATTTAAAGCTTAACAACTAAGTATTTATTCTCAGCCACAACATTCGATTTGTCCAATTGATAGGACGTGACTGCGAAATAATGGTGAATCATTTATCCCTCAAATGTCACCCATCACACAATTAGTGGCCGCGTCCTTCGAATTTCGTGCACCAGCACCCACTCTGTAAACTCTTTGTTTTCCCTCTCTTATAACTTTCCTTTGCAATTTTCATCTTCAGAACTATAACCCTAGTTTAGTTTTCTCACTCAAATCTCCCTTTAAAGATTTTCATTGATTAAGTTTTTTCGAGACCATTTGCCTCTTATCAAACCTTCGATTCTACTGGCGTTGACGCTCACATTTTCATCTACTTAATCATTCAGGTATGGATCCTATCCTTCACCACTGTATTCCGAATTATGTATTAGTGATGTTGAAATGGGTGATAAAGAGAATATTGCCATACTTGAGTCTATATTGTGGGGCCGTCCCCATGTTCTTACTCCTCCAACTCAACACATTGCTCTCAACATGGATTATTCGATTGCTCGCCCTGAATTTTTACCTTCGCATTCTAACTCCTATGTTTCTTCTGTTAATACATGCCCAACGATGTCAAAGGCAACAAGTGCCAATCGAGGAATAGAGTTTCCACCAAGAATTCTCCCTCTCCATCGAGTGATTTGAAGATTTCCTCCCAACTATTAAAGTTACCCGACGTCCCCAAGAGGCTCTAAGCACACTTGTTGAGGTTTTCTGCCGACCAACCATGTGCCTTTAATTATGAGGTGAATGTGGTGACCGATTGAGAAATCATAAAGTATGTTGATAGATTCAACATTTCCCGAGTAATGGAACTAGTCCCAAATGGTCGGCGTGCTGTTTGGAATCCTCTTACATGAACTATTGCCATTTACGGAGTCATGATTACTTCTAGAGTGACTCTGCCAATCCAACCTTTCATCTCCAGATTCTTAGCTGAGGCTAGAATTGCTTCTGCGCAGCTGACTCCAAACTCTTACCAGGTCCTGATCAGGTTATGGCATTTATGGAAACCGATCGGGGCCAAGCATCCCCCGACAACTTAGGAGATTTGTAACTTCTACACCCTTGGCCGATTAGATGCTGGGGGTACTTTCTACCTTCAATCTAACTCTCTGAACCACTAGATTCCTTATGAATTAACCTAGAAACCCACCCACCGCATATAGCACAAAGGCTTCATCTGGGGTTTTTTATCATCGAACAAGTTCTGGAAGAATATTTGGTTCTTTGTCAAGGGTGACTGAGGTGAGACAATCGTGGCTGATCCTTGCCAAAATTTAGCTGGAAGTAGTGTCCTCAGACACTTTTACAGTCCCGAGTTATGGAATAAAACTCCTGTAGAGATGACTCGGGACCATGCTAACTTGATTATTGTAGTAACTCAAACATCTTGGGAAACTAGAGACCACCGCTCTTTCTTTATGTAGAAGGATCTGATCAAACTTGGACTCTTTCTCGCCATTTCCAACTGACACAAATGTTGTAAGTCATGAACCATCCCTTACTTAGCTTATATCACTCATACCTATTCTTATAACATCCCTTGAATTTATTTTCTAGTGTATGAGATAGACGTCGTTACTGGTGATCAGGTCGAGAAGGCCGAGAATTTAGACAGGTTTAGCAAGAGAGAGGCTGTTGACTAGGTGGCTAAGGGGATCGCTCCCCCCGAGCATGATCCGGTGGAACATACTTATGAGCCTGATCCGGTGGAACATACTTATGAGCCTGATCCCAATTCCACTTCAAGTCCAATTGGACAAACTCAAGAAAGTAGGCACGTGTTAGGGTTTATGCCTTAAATATGTAATTTATAAATGGATTTATGAAATAAATAAAAGAAAAGTTCAATTCATTCTTGTTATGTTGTTTATTTATAACTTGTACATATATTTAACATCCAAGATTGTCGGATGTAATCTCGAACCGTGTATATGAGTGTCATATACGGATGGATATAGTAAGGGACGTGCAATCTAAAGAGTCCATAGATAGCAAATAAAACTGGATACTTTATTTGTGGTTAATCTATAAATGTTGTCCATTCTGTAATGTACAACGATTCTATCATGAATCATTCATATGAGATATGGGAATGAAGGCACCTTGTATGATGTGATCATATAGGACTGAGCTATGATCTATATGAATCTCTCACCAAGATCCGTTTACCGATGAGATTCATATATATCAACTAATGATGACTATATATGGGTGATCTTAATCTTGAGTGTCTTATCAACTCATTCAGGTTAGATCATGGTCTTTGATATACCATGGGTGAGGTCGGATGCAGTTCCCGATCAATATACTCCGTATGTTGGGATTGCGGTTTGGCTTGTGGCTTGAAAGGTTTGTACACAATAGTGTAATCCACTCATTCTTGTGAGAAGTAAATGATAGTTCCCTTAAGGGTTGATTCGGGGCTTGGATAATATGAGCGCTCTCCTAATTCCGTGAGGAAATAAGATTTATTATCCATTAGAGAATCAATGGTACTTAAATGATATATGTAATTAGAGGGGTATAACGTACACTATGACCCAACTCTAATTATGAACTACTGTGGAGGATCACACCATATGTAATAGCTATATCGATGGACACCGAGTTTTATCGGTCTGTGTAAAAACGTTTGCAGTTGAGAGAGTGCAGCTTCGGGTTTTTAGTGGAATAACACCGGAGTTAATAATCAAGGAATATTAATTAAAGAATTTAATTAATGATTTTGAGGATTATTGGAGCTCAAAATACTATGGGTCCATTAGGTCACCTTGCTAGCCCGATCGATTTAGGTAACAAGGGTCATGGTTAATTAATTGGATTATCCAATTAATTGTGTTATGAAAATGACATGTGTTTGGAGTTGATTGAGTAATTAGATTATTCAATTGATTAAAATGACAATTATGATAATTAAATAATAAGATTATTTAATAGTGTAATTAGTCATAAATGGACGGTTTCAGTTGTTATTTATTTTTGAATGATGAAATAATATGATTATCTCATTTATTAAATAAAATAAATTGAGTATATTTGAATTTAAATTGTTTAAATTTAAATATATATATATATATAATATCTTAATTGATTAATAAAATATAGATTTTATTTTTCAAATATAGATATAAACAAAATTTTTCAAATGTTAAAATTAAGTATATATGTGATATATATTGTTTTGAAAACCGAATCAATGTCATCGTTTTCATTTTTTTTAAGTTAATTTTTTTTTTGATTTGATATATAATTGTTTTTAAAAGGCAAAAGCACAGGAGAAAAAATTTCCTTTTGGTTTTGTCAAACGCAAAAAGAAAAGGATATTTTGTTTTGTTTTGTTTTGTGTAGTGCATGTGTGTTTTTTGATTTATTAAAAGTAAAACATACCTAATACATTTTTGTTTGCAAGTGTTGCGTGAGATTAGAAAATATATCAGTGCTCATTTAGTCCACGAGTGCGTGTGTATCAATGCATATCAGTGTTTTATTGGGTCAAGTATTTCATATGCAAGTGTTGTGCGTGAGTTAACAAGAAGAGAGATACATGCATGTATGAGTGCAAGTTTTGCACAGTGAATAAAAAAAATTGTTTCTTTTTATTCATTCTCTCTGAATCCTCCATTCAAGTTTCTGATATCGTGACGCGCCCACACAGAGTTACCAATCCCGGGATATAGTGAGGAAGATCAGTGGTACAGATCAGGAGCATATCATAAAGTGAATGAGCCTCCAAACGTTGGTAAGCTTTTTAATCTTCTAAATATATTGAATTCAATTTCCTGTGTATACATATTTATTTATTATTGTAATAATTTTTATGTATGAGTTCCGAAAATAATTATGATCCCAAGTTCACTGGTTCTAGATCGTTTTATGATCTATATAAAAATTTTAAAACCATTTCTGTTGCGTTACCGGTTAATAGGGTCCAACATCACAATGCCTCCCGAGGGATTGTAAGAGAAGATTTACTAAGGAAATGACTGCCATGAAGGTGACCAAGATAGTTGAATGGACCTTCGCCCTCGAAGCTTCTCATAGGCGAAAAGTGACCTAGCTTGTAGTGGGTCTGGAGGCCTATCACGTAGAGGTCAAGTTTGTAGACCCTGAAGAGGATAATGATGTTCAAGAAACGATGACTAACCTGATCCTAAGAAAGCATCGTTCAAAGAGGAGAGCTGATCATACGTCTGTGACATTCATTTCACTTTCATTTGAACAAACCAAAACGGACGATCAAGTCCCTGTTATGAATAGTGTACAGATCAATCTTCAACAAATGGCACTTCCCGCACTAGTCGACAAACCTATTTCATCTCGTGCCCAAGCCGACCGCCTTATAAGTCTGCCTTTGACTAATCCTCATACGCAACGTGCTGGTAAAGCCCTAATGTAAGTTGCAGTCAAGCGTTAGATAGTATTTATTGACTCTGATTCTGAAGTAGGTGAGACATATCTCGTTGAACATATCACCGATAACAATGTATCCGCACATTTTTTTAGATCATATTGACACGAGGTCCATACGATTAGGTCGATCATCCGGGGTTTTGCCAAACACTGAAGCGACCCATTGGTAGGTGATGTTGGGACCAGTATGGCTAAAAGCACCATCATAGATCATTATGCTCTCATGCCCATAGAGGCAACTCCTGATATTTCTCTTAACATTGAAGGTGGTGATACTCAGGCAATTGGAGTATTAGGGGAAGCAAACCCTTCAACATGCCTTCAAACCGGGGAGGTTGAAGGAACTCTAAGTACAAATGTTGTGGCGGGCTCGACCTCTTCAATTGTGTCCCCAATAAGGCTTTTTCTTCCTAAGCATGGAGACACGATCTCTCCATCTTCTCCGATCAGAGTGTCGTCTAGACCATTTCCTTCCTCAAGCCCAAACGGTCCATTGGTTGACCCCTAGTTATACTGCGCTCCATGTCCACCAGCGAGGGATATATAGGAGATGGATATTGGAATAAGGCGAGAACTACTAGTAGCTCTGAGCGGATTCGTGTGGTCTTCAAAAATGATGTATATGTAAGATTTCTACATCTTTCACCCCTTACCCAGTCTTATCTCCCTACTTACCCTTTCTCTTTTGGTAGGATATGGAAGAGTTGATTCGGGCCGTGATCACCTAGGATAGGCAAACTACTGAAATCTCTCGACTAAGACGAGAGCTCGATGAGAAGAATGAAGCTCTCAGATTCACTTCGACCAACGAATCGAAGATCAATCAATCCTATGAGAAGGGACTGAGAAAACACAAGGTGACTGAGGGCACCTTGAGGAGGTCATTGGCCAGTGCTCAAAATAGAGCTTCCATAGTCAATGACATTTTCAGAGAGATTACTATGAAGAATGGTGAGCTAGAGGTGAGAGTGGTAAAGTTTGAACTGTGGTGTGTTGTGCTTGAATCAAGAGCTATTTTAGTTGAGAAAGAAACCGCCAAAATCGAGGGAGAGGCTAAAATTGCCAATGACACTCTTACCTCTACTTAACATTTTATGCTTGAGTCATAACAAAAATCTGATGAGGCTAGGCTCACTACGAGAGGCTGACAGAAGACTTGAAGCAGCAACAGGTCAACATGAAGGTGCTCTCACATGAGGTTCAAAATATTGATCGGTATTAGAGGTCTTCTACTTTTGAGGCTATCTTTCTAAATGAGCTAGAGTGAGGGCTTGTTACCGCTCGAATGTTCTTCGATGCCAATGAGCGATCTTCAGAGGAGGCTAGTCAAAAATGGATCAGACGATCCAGAATCATAAGGTTGAATCTCTAGATGCCTTAAAAATCCAAACAATACGATGAAGGACCTATTGTAGATCAATTGAGAAGGACCCCCACATCATCCATCTTGAACTCCCCTTTAAGTCCTCCTTAGTGACCTTCTATATAGAAGAGGAGAGTGGCAGTTTGGCAAAAAGGTCTGACATTGGGCCCTTGCCTAACACTGATTACTCTTATTTCATGGTTGATGACCCAGATGACATCTACTGGCTGGATTTTTGAGACCTGACCAATGGTTATGGAGATGAAGACAAGCCCCACGGTGGTTCTGGGCATGGTGGTCCCTCGAGCACATCAAAGGCCTGAATCTATTGCATCATCATTTTCAGTATATATATATTTTTTATATCACTGTGTTTTGTAAAACTTTGTACAAGATTTTGTTTATTTTAAATGATATAGTTATTTATTTGCTTATACCTTGCCTTTACTGTTGCACTAAGATGAGTGACTCATCTAGTCATACTTAACCGGGTGATGAGTATATGGCTTGGGTCATTCATTACCTTAAATTATGCATATAACAGTGTTAGGCGATATCATGATTAAACATTCTTCTCAGTTTAGCGGATCACTATTAAGGCATTTAAAGGAATCGACCTTGTTGTCAATTAATCTTCCATGAATTTTATCGGTTATCTCGCTGACTATCATTTTTTTGACCCGATCAGTTATCTCATTAACTGATTGTACTCAGTTTGACCAGCTACGCTATTAATTGACCATCTTTGATCTGACCCGATCTATTACTTATCTATCGGTTGACCATCTCTGGCTACTTATTTTTGTCAAGTAGTGTTATTTTTTATGGACCATTTGTATGATATCTAGTTTATAGACGCTTATCTTTTATCTGTCAACTAAGTCACTAGGACGTCTCCTAGTAGTCTGTTGCTCAAGATTCGCTGCAATGGGGGTGGTCCATATCTCATTGACTTAACTTATTACCACCCAAAACTCTATTGGCAGTGATTTAAGTATGAGCATTTTCTTTCCCCGGCCAACTATCTGCACATCCCATCAGGTACTTGTGACCCGAAGGCGCTCTAATAATGTTTCTATACACTCAGTTTCGATGAGTGTGCATTGCCTTTGCGAAACCTCTGCAGATAGAAAATCTTCAAGTACTGGGCATTGCATGGTCAGGGCTACTCTGTTAGGTTTTTGAGTTTACTGTTGGCATAATTCTATATCAAAACGACATTTACTTTGCATTGATTTGTCGTCTAGGATTTGTGGATAATCAAGCTTCAAGGAAGATTAGACAACATTCAAGCAAAGTGATGGCTTCAAGAGGAAAAAGCTTAATTGCATAGTAAAAGGTATATCGATACCTCTTTCCTCTTTGTAAGGCCTAGGCACACAAATAAATTGCATTCATATGTATCACTGCATCATTGTGCAAAATTTTCTATAACACAATACACACACTTGTTCATGTATGCACATGCATTAGAATTAAAGTTGACAACTTTCGTAAATTCCATGTTCTAGGACAATCTCTAGGAAATAGCATACTTGTGTGTTCTTGTGTTCATATTTTATGCTTTAATTTGTGCTTATATAATTCCTCATTGAGTTCCGGTTGTTCCTGTTACTCATTCATTAAGTTTCGAGTTCAAACTAGGGAGTAAAGAAATTTTCCCTGAATTTATCGTACATGGTTTTCGTCTTTGATTTTCAAGATGAATTCCATAATTTATGTGAAAGATTCATAGTATCATTGTGCATGAAAGAGTCTCATTTCATAATCCAAAGACGGATTTGAATTCGGAGTTCGAAGGCCGGAGAACGGTCAAAGAACATGACAATACGTGAGGGGAGGAGATGAACCAAGCAAGAGGTCAAGCTCCTCTCCCCGTGGAGGCACGTGACCTCCACAGAAAGAGAAGCCCTCTGCCCTGTGGAGCCCACATGCCACTACAGGGATAGAGAACTTGCTACTCTTGATTGGTTGCTCAAATCCTTCTATTATATCCCTCCTACATAATCCACTTTCCCTCTCATTTCATTCAAGGAAGAAAACTTGAAAAATTAGTGCAGAATTTTTCTCTCCAATTTTCCTATCTTCCAAACACAATAACTTTCTCATTCGGAGTCCAATTTGAGTGATTCAAGTTAGACAATCTCCGTCTAATAGTCCTTTATCATTTCCACAAGATTTTGGAGTCATTTGATTGATTTTTCTAGTAGCTCTACTCACAAAAAGAAGCTGCACATTGTTCATTTTGGGTATTGATTTTTCTTTTGATTTTGATCTTCAAGTCTTCATCACTTTGGGTTTTCTTCTTCAGTCTATGTATGTTTCATGTGTAAACAGTAATTAGAGTAATGATTGAGCTTCAATTGATTAGTATGTTGAGTTAGATTTCTTAAACCTATGTTTTCACATACTTGTGGAGTTGTATTGAGCTAGCTTCTAATCTAGGACTATCTTGTGTGTTGATTGACATGATTTCAATGATTGATAGTCTTTTCATATGCTAGGTCACTTTGATTGAATATTTGTTGAAATAGCATATTTGATTGTTGATTTAGAGTTTGTTTGAGATCAAGTGATTATCTTGTGTTTCTAAGCTCTAAATATTGTGCTACAAATTTATTTTGAAACTATTAATTGATTCTAACATTTTTACTTGACTGAATGTGATCTAGGTTTTTGTATGTGTTTAGGTGTTTCACATACTCTAGATTGTTTCGTCATACTGTAAGCCCTGGATAAAATTGATTTGTGTTTTTATTGCTAAAAATCTAGTTCTTCATGATTTGTGCATAATCCACACATTTCATATGTCCATGCATTATTTTTAGGATTACAACTAGAATACATATGACATGTGCTTACTGATTCATTTCTAGTTTCTATAGGATATATTGATCATATATACTATGTTGTGTGTGTTTGCATCATTTGCATTCACTTAGATCACATGCTTTGTGGAAAGGTTGGAAGTCTCATTTCTTCGAGTGATTCTTCGATTTATGCTTTGAAAGTCTTGGCTAGAGTCGTGAGGACTTGGATAGCTAAGCACTGGAAGTCTTGGCTAGGATCGGGGGTGATCCGGATAGCTGAACATAGAAGTTTCCTATTGGAGAGTGATTCTTCGATTTGAGCATGGAAGTCACATTTTGGAGAGTGGTTCTTTGATTTGTGCAAGGTGGCATCTCTTTCATTGTATAAGGTTGAAGGGTAGATTTCTAGGTGAAATTGTCACTTGAGAGATTGTATCTTTTTATCTTACTAGTGAAAGGTGTTTACCGATGGTTGTGGAATCAACTCGTGGATGTTTCCTCTTCGGAGGTTTTACCACGTAAAAAAATCATGTGTTAATTTTCTCTATCCTTATCTCTTGATATTTGTATATGTGTTGATATATATCCTACTTGATGATTGATATATATCTTGTTTGATATCTTTGAAATTGATATCCTTTTTATATCAAGTTTGTATATGTTGAAAGCTTGTGTTTAAAAGTCAATAGTTTACATTGACTTTGTTTAACCAAGCATATCTTTAATTTGATTGATTGTGCATGTGTTTGTTTATTAAAGTGTGATACAAGCTACTTAGAGGGACAAACTTATGTTTGTTTCAAGGGAATGAAAAAAGGTGTAATAACCAATTCACCCCCACTCCCCCTCCCCTCCCCCTCCCCCTCCAGATTAGCTTATGGCAAATTAACCATATTTGTATTTTTCATTTGGTATCAAAGCGGGTCATTAGATGCACTTAGTGTGATCTTAGGATACACTCACGGTGATTTGTAGAGCTTTGAAGCAATGAGACTTCAAGATTATGTAATGGTGGAAGGAGCTTCGAATAAAAGACCATCATTACTTCGGAGTAACAACTATGGGTTTTGGAAATTAAGGATGAAGGCCTACATTCACTATATTGATGAAAAGGCGTGGATGGTTGTTAAAGAGGGCTATACTCCTCCTAGTAAGGTTCTAGAGGGTGGAACCGAAATTCCAAACCTAAAAGTGAATGGACGCCTAATGACTTTAAGGTTGCTAAGTGGCACCATCGTGCTATGAACGCCATATTTGGAGGAGTGGATGTACACCAATTATTCTACATACAAAATGAAGGCACTTTTGCGGTAAGAAAGTCTAGGCTTCAAATGTTGACATCACAGTTTGAAAACTTGCAAATGTGTGATGAAGACAAGTTTGAAGACTTCAAATTTCGTCTTCTTCCTATTGCTAACCAATGTCAAGCACTTGGAGTGCCAATCTCCAGAGAGCGTTTCAATTGGAAGATCCTAAGATCTCTCCCCAAGAGATTCAAGGCCAAGGTTACAACCATAGAAGAAAGCAAGGATAAAGATTGCTTAAGTATTGATAAATTGCTTGGGTCTCTCCAAACTTATGTGATGTGCTTGAAGCCAAAGACCAAGAGTAAGAGAATCGCTCTCAAGGCTATTGAAGAAGAGAGTTTTGATGAGAATGAAGCAATGACTCTTTTGGTTAGGAAATTTAAGGAGTTTCTAAGAAGAGGTACCAAACCTAAAGGTAGCTTTTAGTTAAGAACCCCTCTTCTCCAAGATCTAATAGGAATGGCCAAGCCAAGAACAAGAAGAATGTTCAATGCTATGAATGTCAAGGTTTTAGACATTTTGCAAATGAGTGCACTAAAAAGAAGTCCAAGAAAGACAAGAATGGCAAAGCTATGGCGGCCACTTGGAGCGATAGTAGTTCTAGCTAGGAAGAAAGCTCAAATGATGAGTCTTCGAGTGAGGAAGATCATGTAAGCAATTTTGTTGCTCTCATAGCCTCTCACACTATGCTAGAAGATGATTGTAAGTTTTTAGTGAACAAGGAATGTGATCAAGGTTATCAAGAAAACAAGAGCTTGATTGCTACCAATCTCGCACTTAAGGCCCGAAGGGATGAAGCTTGGAGAGAGGTGAAGGAAAAAAGATGACTTGATTAGGACTCAAGTAGACGAGTTTGTAGAAACTTCTCATAGACTCTTGAGTGCAAAGAACAATAATTTGAAGAGGCTATATGAAGTAGAGAGATTTGTCTATGATAAAGAGAAGATTGTTTCAAATATGAGAGTTAGAGAGCAAGCTTATATTGAAGAGATCAACATAGCCAAGCAAGCAATTAAAGACTTAGTCAATGGTTCGGTCAAGGTGAAAAATGTCAGAAAACTTACTCAACCTCATAGAGAGTCTAGCAATTTGAAAGGAAAGGAGAAGCTTGAAATGGCATCACCTATTTCAATTAAGGCTAAGATCAAAAAGGTGAAAAAGTCTCCAAAGAACAATCTTCTCAAATTCAAAGGTAATGTGAAAGACAAGGTATCTTCACAAACTCTTCCTACTTCTTCAAGCACTCAAGGTACAATCTCAACTTTCACTCCTATTTGTCATTTTTGCAACACCGTTGGTCACATTAAACCAAGGTGTTACAAGTACATAGAATTATGCAAAATAGGTAATGCATCTATAGATAGGAAGATTGACTTTACTTTGAAGCATGCTAGGGCTCTAGTTGTTGATAAGCATGAAGCTCCTAAAATGCATGTTAAAAAGCATTTGAAGAAGTTTATTCCTTGCCAAAATCTTGAAAAAGCATGTATTGCTAATAATGTTGAGGAGATGAGTATTAAAAATATTCTTTTGAATCAAATCATTGATGATCTCCAATCTAGGTTCGATATTAAAGTCAAAGATAAGTATGATTTATGTGTAAGTTAACCCAAGCCAAATGGGTCAAGGGAGAGTGCTCTTACCATTAAATGTAAGTAGCACATGTGAGTTAGCTTGAAGATTAATGTCAAGTTGTTGAGATTTATAGCTAGGTCGCTTTGTTTCTCTACAACTTGGTATGAACTTTGATATCTCACATTTGTTTGTTATGATAGTCAAAATCAATTGTTTAACTTTATGAGAAGTCCTATATATATATATATATATGTATGTATATATATATATATATATGTGTGTGTGTGTGTGTGTGTGTGTGTGTGTGTGTGTGTGTGTGTGTGTGTGTGTTTGAGTTGAAATGCTTAGTTTTTATTCTCTTGGAAGTGACACACCAATAAGTTGTTATCATGAACAAGCCAAAAAGCTCATAAAAAGGGCGAAGGCTTTGCATTTGATGAAAAATGCTCGCTAAGGTATATCTATATCCTATTGCTTGCATTATAGGTATTTCATCTCTCAACTCAATGTTTTCACTACATCATGTATCATGTCATTTTTAGAGAACTTAGTATAATATGCATATGGTTCTCATTGACATTTGCTCTCTAAAGATCTTATAATGATATTGTTCGCAAAGGTCTTATATATGATGTGTGAAGTGTTTGCTTGAATAATGAGTGGCATGTTTTGAAAATATGAGCTTCATATTCTTTTAAAGCTGCTCTCTTGAGAAGTAATGATCTTAAGAAAATCTCTTGAATTGCTGTTAGATCATGTTCTTGTAAACCATAAAATTTTTGGTTTTTGAAAATTGCACTTTTGCTTCTCTTGTATGTTTGGTTGAGTAAGTTGAGTTTGAAAATATGTGAGTTGTGGATACACCTTGAAGTTTTATGACTAGTACATTCAAGATGACCTATGGTTAGTATCCATTTTGCTTTGACAACTATATAGAATTCAACGAGCACCTTCATCAAAAGGGATACACATATTGGTTGTGAAGCCGCCCAATGTAGGAAATAACTATACCATTATAATGAGTGAAAGTCGTCATGAAGTGTATATGTTTATATAGAAAAATCAAAGAAGTGTTGAAAAAATCAATAAAAAAAAATCATTGATTCAAGCCTAAAAAAAAAAGCCTTAATGGAGTATAGTTGAAAATCATGAAAGCTCGAGTTGAAAAACAGAAATGGGATGACGAGCCACATGCACACACGCTCATATGTTGAATATGATTTGCATGTTGATTATCAAATTACTCATTTGCATATATTTGAATCAATATTCACACACACACACTTTTGTTTATAAGTGTTTTATATTCTTGCAATTCAAGAAGAATTACGAGAGATATTGAAAATCTTGATGTGTCTCTCATGGTTTGTGAAGCTTATATTTGATTAATTTTTTTACAATTGCATGATTATGTGAATGTGTGGATATCATTGTGAACATTATTATATCTTGATCATTGGAGAGAGCACTCATCAAGGGGGAGCATTGCATGTTAAACTTTATTCTCTTTTATGACATGTTCACATGATTTGCTTTGGTATATTTTTGCAATATTGACTGATTATATAATTGAATGATGAGATTGCATAATATCTATCTCGAAATAATTGCATGAATGTGTTGGCAATAAATTTATCCTGGTTTGGGTTGAAAGTAGTTGATATTGCAATGAATTCCTTCATTCTTGAGGTTGATAGTAATTGTAGTTACAAACAAATTCCTCCTAGCTTGAGGTTGATTAAGTTCCTTCTTGCTTGGAGTTGATAGTAGCTGTTACAACCAATTCCTTCATGTTTTGAAGGTTATAGTAATTGTGGTTGAAACCAATTCCTCCATTTGTGAATTAATCTTGTTGTTAAATGCATTTGTTAACATTGGTCAAATGTACCAATCTGCTTGAAAAAGAACATTTATGCATTTATGATTCATTATTTCATCATATATCTTCTTATGTTTATTTTTGTCAACTAACATTCACTTGTATCTCTTTTCCACTAATGTGTTTTTGTGTTGTAGTGTTAACTGTTAGGATTATGCTCGATAGTAAAAGTGTAATATTGTAATTGACAATCTTTTCATATGAATAAAGTGATTTCTAGTTTAACAAATCTTATAGCATTTATAGTTTAATTATTATAATTGTTAACAGTAAATAATCATAAGGTCAAAAGACTATGAGAAAAGAAGAATTGTTCATACATCTAGATATGTATGAGGTAGACACAATTCTTTAGTTAGTCTTGAATAATATTCATAACTTAAGATAAAAGGTTGGACGCATTTATCTTGTTATAAAAAGTGATCAGACATTTTTGGTTTTTCTCTTAGAGGATTATTGTGACTAACAAAGAAGAAGATTTTGTTTGTTTCCATCCTCATGTATACAATTTAAAGAAAGGGAGCCCACACTCCTAGGTGATTCACGTTCGTAACTGAATTTGAAGATCTTACAGATTCAATTCGACGCTAGTTCAATCGTCACGAAAAAAAGGTACGATACTTTTTATATACATCAATTAATCTAGGTTAAGGTTCTTGTTATTAAAAGGGATTTTTTTTATATACGCAAACCCTAATTTTCTAATTTTCTTACGCTTCCGTTGCGTTTTGAACCGTTTTTCCCCTACATTGACAACAAAGCCATAGGAAGAAACAAGGTTTCTAATTCTATCCATCCATCAAAACCTATAGTCAAACCCAAATCTACTCTAACAACCTCTAAAACATCCAAACCTAACAAGTTGAAAGCCTTGGGTGCTATGGGGACTAAAAAGTTTATCCAACATAGGGGTGTTGATTTGGTTAAGGGTTCTTACATTTATCACTCTACACATGAAAGGCAATGGGATACATGGATAAAATCTATTGTGGTTGCTAATGAGAGTCTTATAAGATAGTTTTATTTTGAGTATAAGGAGACCTCAACCTTTGAAAATGCCTTGGTGAGTGTGAGAGGGAAAACATTTAGGATCTCCTCGGATAGCATCAACAAGTTCCTTTGTATTTTTAATAAGATTGTTTTTAAACTACTTGATAGGAATAATATTGATCTCTTGAATCTTATGAGGTGAACTTTATTTGATGATGATGGATTTGAATGGGGTAAGAGAGCATATATAGATCAAAGTAAGTTAGCCAAGGTTAGTGCCTTTTGGCATCTATTTGTATGTGCAAATCTTATAGGTTCTACAAATGCTTCCGAGCTTAACAAAGAAAAAAACAAGATTGTGTACACCTTGGTGACAAATAAGCCTTTGAACCTTGGTGATCTCTTGATAGAACATATAGAGAGTGTGGTTTCCTCATTAAGATTAGACAAGAAGTTGGCTTCTCCGGGGTTCATTACTCATTTTTGCATGAAGCTATGAGTTTCGAAGCTTGATAACGAAGTGCTTCTACCTCCCTTGGAAATATTTTGTGACAAGCGTTTAGTGTTTATGTCTTACAAAGTAAAGGGAACGACTAGTGACAATTGTAGGCTTTTTGATGGGCACCATGAGCCATGAGTTGTGTCAAGCAAAACTTTTTTATCGGAATGGGCTATGCAATTTCAAGAGGGGCTTATGACCAAGATTAGATTGCTTAATGCTAAGGTAGTGGAATTAGATGCATAAGTGATACAACAATATGAAAAGATCAGGTACCTAGAAGACAAGATTGCCTCTAGCAATTCATCCACTACAAAGCACTATGTGAGATCAACAACAAGAAGAAATTTCTTTGACAATGCTTGATCTTGAAGTATTATGTTTTCTTAACCTTTTGGCTTCATATTATGTCAAATGGGGGAGAATAACAATGATACTAAAACCTATGCTTTCTTAATCTTAGGATTGTTTAGTTTTCTTTTTATTTGGTATTCTGAATTCTTGGTTTGTAACATTTGGATAATGATACTATTTTGTTGATGGATAGTATGCATGTATTTAGGGGGAGACATGTATATCCATTTGGACTTTAATTGACACTTATCTAAATATCTTGCCATATATGTATTTTCTCTAGTATATGCTTTGTGTTTGAAGATAATTTCAGGTGATGACAAGAGAAGACTACATGAAAGAATTCAAGATTTGATGAAGATTAGTCTAAGAGAACTAACTCATTGTAATGTGAGGGTATGATTTGTGACCAATCTTCATTTTGTTTGTTTTAGTATTTGTATAGGTGTTTTGACATAGAATTTGTCAAATGAGGAGATTGTTAGGCTTTTGAGTTTAGTGTTGGCATAATTCTATATCAAAATGATATTTACTTTGTTTTGATTAGTTGTTTAGGATTTATGGATAATCAAGCTTCAAGGAAGATTGGACAACGTTCAAGCAAAGTGATGGCTTCAAGAGAAAAAAGCTTAATTGTATAGCAAAAGGTACATCAATACCTCTTTCCTCTTTGTAAGGCCTAGGCACACACATACATTGCATTCATATGTGTCCCTGCATCGTTGTGCAAAATTTGGTATAACACACTACACACACTTGTTCATGTATGCACATGCATTAGAATTAAAGTTGACAACTTTTGTAAATTGGATGTTCAAGGATTATCTCTAGGAAATAACATACTTGTGTGTTCTTGTATTTATATGTTTATGTTTGTATGATGTTAAACTTGAATTTGTACTTATATAATTCCTCATTGAGTTCTGATTATTTCGGTCAATCATTCATTAAGTTTCGAGTTCAAATTAGGGAGTTAAGAAACTTTCCGTGATTTTATTATACATGGTTTTCGTCTTTAATTTTCAATATGAATTCCATATTTTTTGTGAAATATTTTGTGATTTCCTTGTGCATGAGAGAGTTTTGGTTCATAATCCAAAGATGGATTCAAATCCGGAGTTCGAAGTCCAGAGAACGATCGAAGAACACGAAAGTGCATGAGGGGAGGGGAGGAGAGGAACCAAGCAAGAGGGCTCCTCTCCCCGTGGAGGCGCGTGGCCTACACGGGAAGAGTATCCCTCTGCCCCCATGGAGCCCACGTGCATCCATGAGGATGGAGAACCGTCTCCTCTTGATTGGTTGCTCAAATCCTCCTATTATTTCCCTCATACATAATCCATTTCCCCTCTCATCTCATTCTAGGAAGAAAACTTGAAAAATTAGTGCAGAAATTTTCTCTCTAATTTTTCTATCTTCCAAACACAATAAATTTCCCATTTGGAATCCAATTTAAGTGATTCAAGTTGGAGAATCTTCATCTAATAGTCTTCTATCATTTCCATAAGAGTTTGGAGTCATTTGATTGATTTTTCTGGTAGTTCTACTCATAAAAACGAAGCTTCACGTTGTTCACTATAGGTATTGGTTTCTCTTTTGATTTTGATCTTCAAGTCTTCAATCACGTTGATTGACATGATTTCAATGATTGATAGTCTTTTCATATGCAAGGTCACTTTGATTTAATATTTGTTGAAATAGAATATTTGATTGTTGATTTAGAGTTTGTTTGAGATCAAGTGATTATCTTGTGTTTCTAAGCTCTAAATATTGTGCTACAAATTTATTTTGAAACTATTAATTGATTCTAACATTTTTCATGATTGAATGTGATCTAGGTTTTTGTATGTGTTTAGGTGTTTCACATACTCTAGATTGTTTCGTCATATTGTTAGCTCTGGATAAAATTGATTTGTGCTTTTATTGCTAAAAATCTAGGTTTCATGATTTGTGCATAATCCACACATTTCATATGTCCATGCATTATTTTTAGGATTACAACTAGAATACATATGACATCTGCTTATTGATTCATTTCTAGTTCCCATAGAATATACTGATCATATTGTTAGGATTATGCTCGATAGCAAGAGTGTAATATTGTAATTAACAATCTTTTCATATGAATAAAGTGATTTCTAGTTTAATAAATGTTATAGCATTCATAGTTTAATTATTATAATTTTAAAAGTAAATAATCATAAGGTCAAAAGACTATGAGAAAAGAAGAATTGTTCATACATCTAGATATGTATGAGGTAGACACAATTCTTTAGTTAGTCTTGAATAATATTCACAACTTAAGATAGAAGGTTGGGCGCCTTTATCTTGTCAAAGTTGTAGATTCTTTTGCTAGCATTTGAGTGGGATCAAATGTGTTATGATGAGTCTAAAATCATCAAAGTGTGGTGTCTTTGGACAAAAGAATCTAGTGCACTGGGTGCATTGAATATGATCAAAATGAAATACTTTATCTAGAACCGTCAATGGATAAAAGTTTTCATTTGAAGACAATCGGAGAGTCTATCTCAATCCCGAGATAAATGATGGACTTATGGTTACAAGTGTTATCATTTGAGCTATCAATAAATACGATTATATAGCATAGTCTATCCTCGATAGTTTGGTGGTATTCATTTGTTAATCGATAGAGGACTTCATTTATAGATATGGACATCGTTGCTCCATTTATTGAATGAGAGTAGAATACCATCATATGGATGTTTTGAGGTATTAGATATTAAATCTTAACGTTAAGTTTTCAATAGCGTCTATTGAAACATGACTTTTAGACAAG
The DNA here is from genome assembly GCA_032871835.1 of Dipteronia dyeriana. Classification (NCBI taxonomy): domain Eukaryota; kingdom Viridiplantae; phylum Streptophyta; class Magnoliopsida; order Sapindales; family Sapindaceae; genus Dipteronia; species Dipteronia dyeriana. The sequence goes on from CM065302.1 coordinate 20,293,661, forward strand.
TCAAAATATCCAAGTTCAAAATGTGGTCATATGAGTAAATATGGTAACTTGGAGAGCTATAGGCGGTCTATGAGCTCCTGGCGATTACTGGTATTCTTCACGAGGATACACTTTTCTCTAATAAGGTTGTCTAGGGTATGAGTGAGTGACATCAACTTATTCTATCTTTATTTAAGAGTTCAATTTTAGTTCTTTAGTGGAATGAACTAAAATTAAATAGATCGGACCTAAGTAAATCATTTGTTGATTGTGATTGGGTTGTGTCTATTGGAGCTTAAATTTAGATAGCCCGTCAAGATCCCCAATCCACACGAACTTGCATGGATCACTTGATATATTCTACTAGATCAATTTAGGGGTCCATCTAGAATTGTAATAAGGCATGAGAACTTGTTTCTTTTTGTAAGAATAGGTCTAGTTCACATGTGAACTTTTTATTAAGGTCCAATGGATTTAATTAAAAAAGAAAAATAATATATGGCTCTTATATATGGTATGGGTAGCAAGGCTATTAAGAATAGCTTAAATATATTAGTTTATTTTATTATTTAATTAAATGGAAATTAATTAATTTGTTAATTAATTATTTATTTAAATAAAAGTCAAAATCTTTTTCCTAGTAGGAGATGGTCTCCTAAAACTATACTATTGTTGGTAGTATAGTTAATGTTAAAGACTATATTTGATAAGTAGATAAATAAAAGGAATTATTTATCTAATCAAATTAGGAAGTCTTTAATATGGTTACAAATACATTATTGAGTTGGATTAGGAGTCTTGGTGTAGGAAAGAATTCTTATTGGAAAAGGATTCTTGGTCACCAAGTAAAACTACTTAGTGGTAGAATTCTTCTTTGAAAAGGATTCATAACCACCAAGTTAATCTACCTAAGGATAGGATTCTTGGCCATCAAGTAATCCTTCTTAGGAAAGAATAAACTCTCCTAATCTAAATCAAAGAGTAAAATTCAGTCAACAACATATGGTCATAGGAGAATTTAGTTTTCCTTTTAGATAAGGACTCTTAACTACCAAATAAATCCACCTAAGGAAAGGGTTCTTGACAACCAAGCAAATCCTTCTTAGGAAAGGATTTATCATCCTATATATATGTGCAAGAGAATTTCGGTCATGACTAAGGCAACTAGAGGTGAATTTCGGCCAAGCTAATTTTTCTAAGAGAAGAATTTGGTCATCATAGGAATTTTGAGGGAGAAAAATCTGATTTTACTCTAGATAAAATTCGATCATCTCTAAGCATAAGTGTGGGAATTCGGCCAAGTAGAGGAAAAAGGGGAACGTTTTTATATTCGATAGTATACTAATATCCTTTACATCAAAAGGGTTTTGTGTACAACATCGAATCAAGGTTCACGCGAGTTTCAATCAAATTGATTGATATTTCACAAGTGACTGGACGTTCTTGGATTTTTCTCTTGAAGGATATTTGTAACTAACAAAGAAAAGATTTTTGTTTTGTCTCCATCCTTATGAATAGAATTTAAAGAAAGGAAGCCCACACTCCAAGGTGATTCACGTTCGTGATTGGATTGGAAGATCTTGCGGAATAAATTCGGCACTTGTTCAATCGTCACGAATAAAAGGTACGATACTTTTATATATGTCAATGGTTCTCGTTGCATAAAGGGATTTTTTTTTTATATACGCATACCCTAATTTCATTTTTATCACGCTTCCGTTGCATTTTGAAACCCGTTTTTCCCTACAATTGGTATCAGAGCTTGGTTGTACCCTTGATTAATTGATGTATGTGTTCGTGAATCTTTCTTTTATTGTATATATGCATGTTTTAGAAAGAGATGACACTCTAGGTATTCTCATATATATTTACATTGGAATGTATGGATATATATATGTTTTATATGTGGTTTTCTTATTGCTCAATTTTGGTCCTAGAATTTCAATATAATTTTGTTTTGGGATTGTAACAAGAAGGGTGGTCTATCATCGCCATAATTTCCTTCTTGGTAGTTGCTAAGTTTTTTTTTTTGTTGTAATAAAAAAAACTGCAGTATTTTATTATTTAAATTCTTCTGTAATACATTCAAGTTTCGAAGACTCGAAGTTTTGAAGAATTAGGAGCAACCGGAACAAGTTTGGGACCGTGCGAGCCGTAACAACGAACGTGCGTGAGAAGAGCGCGCAACCACGTTTGTTTTTGCATGGGTTGTGCATGCCAGCTCTTTTGGTAGCCATGGGCTGCGCATGGCAGCCCTTTATGGGTTTGTGGCATGCGCATGCCCATGGGTAAGGGCAAGAGGTGCGCATGCCCATGGGAGGTAGCCGAGGGAGTCCGAACGACGAAGGTTGCGTGAAGACTTGTTTGCCAAGAAAGGAGTTCTTGTATTCCAAGATATATGTAATTTACTTGTTTTTCTAGGATAGACCAAAATTGTAGCTATTTATATTTTTGTAAATATTGCAATGTTTGTCATTGTTTGATAACATGTCATATAGAATAGGAGTGCCACTCATATATCTCTTTTGGTATGAACATGCATTGAATGGTTTAAGTATCTAAATTGGCATCTAGATAACTTGGTAAATCATTCTTAGGAATTCAATCACACGCCTTAAACAATCGAGTGGGAGAAGGAGTTTTTGAACACCTACGGCCTCCAAGTTTAGTTGAGCTTTATGTTTCGTGAATAACCTCCCAAGAGGTATTCATGAATGGAATTTAGCAAGATACTTCCTTATAAGGATAGACTAGATAATTAGCCCAAACGATATCTACTCCCAAAGGAGAGATATTCGTGAGGGATTATATTAAAGGTCGATAACTTGGTAACACACTCAATGTGAGTTTATTAATATCCTCCCAAGAGTTCTTGTTAATAAAATCGCAAGGCTAAAATTGAAAACCTTGGTTGTTATGTTAACAATTAGGTGGGACCTAGTCCAACTAGTAAATATTGTGAACTCCCAAAGGAGGAGTGACATTTATGGGTGTTGGATCACCGTTGAATTTTTACGATTGAATTATTTCATTTAATTCAAGATAAATATTCAAAAGTGCTTAATCATGATTATTTACTTATATAATTTTTGTTATTGTTCAGAAATCATTACCCCATCCCTAATCAACATCCTTAAAGACAATACTTTAACCGGTGATAATTATGTCACATGGAAAAGGAAAATTGGGCTTTTATTGTAATCTGAAAAGCATAAGTTTGTTCTGTGCACTCCTAAACCACCTACTCCTACTAATGAATCTACTCATGAGCAAAGAGATGAGTATCAGTAGTGGGAGTCTTCTGATGAGATGGCTAAATGTTACATTATGGCCACCATCTCTGACGTGTTGCAACAGCAACATGAAGGAATGGAGACTACTGTCGATATAATGATGTCTCGATGAGATGTTTGCTATGAGATCTAGGATGACTAAGAGAGAGGCAGTGACTGCTTTTATGAATCTTAGGATGAAACCTGGACAGACTGTGAAAGATCACATGATAAAAGTCATAGCACATCTCAACATTGCTGAACTGAATGGTGCTGAGATAGATGGTGAGACCAAAATTGACATGATTATCAACTCACTGTCGGATTCCTTTGATCAATTCAAGTTGGACTACACCTTGAATAATAAGGAATACACCTTGCAAGACCTGATGCAAGATGTTCAAAGCGTGGAAAAGATCCTTGTGAAAGGCAAGGGTCAAGAGATTCATATCGTACGTAAAGTTGCTACTGTTAAGACCCGTAAGAAGGTCAAGAAACAACAGAAGAAAAAGCAACTAGGACCTACAAAGAAGGAGACAAAGAAAGTAACCAAGATCAAAGGAAAGTGTTTCCTTTGTGGTGAAAAGGGACATTGGAAAAGAAATTGCCTAAAGTCTCAAGACAAAAAGGAAGAAGGTAATATTAATTATCTTGTAACATGTTTTTTGGCGGATTCTATGGATTCTTTGATCATAGACTCCAGAGCCACTAATCATGTTTGTTTTTCCTCACAGGGGTTCAAGAAAAAGAGAAGGCTTAATAAGAACGAATTCAACTTGTGTTTAGGCAATGAAGCGTTGGTGTCTGCTAGTTCAGTGGGAGATATTAGAATTAGTTTAGATTCTTATAGGCATTTAGATTTAATAGACGTTTACTATGTACCTCAATTCAAGAGGAATTTAATTTCATTTTCTTGTTTAAATAAATTTGGTTATTCGGTTACTTTTAATAAAACTTTTATTATTAGTAAGAATGACAAAATTATTTGCAAAGGTACATTGGAAAACGGTTTATTCTATTTGCATGGAAATATCTCTCACTTGTTAGACACGGAATCAACTGAACCTACTCATAAAAGAGTAAAATTATCAAAAGATGAAACCTATCTATGGCATTTGCGCTTAGGTCATATCAACCTTAATAGGATTAAAAGATTGGTATGTGACGGACCTCTAAGTGACTTAAAGGTTGATGATCTACCAACTTGTGAATCTTGTTTGGAAGGTAAAATGACCAAAAGGTCGTTTACGACCAAAGGCGCAAGAGCCATTGAATGTTTAGGATCTATACACACTGATGTGTGTGGACCTATAAGCATTCAAGATAGAGTTGGATATGAGTACTTCATCACTTTCACGGATGATCACTCAAGATTTGGCTATGTGTATCTCATGAGACATAAGTCAGATGCTTTTTGATATGTTCAAAGCATTTAAAGCTGAAGTAGAAAATCAGCTTGGGAAACGTATAAAAATCTTGAGGTCCAATCGTGGTGGAGAATATCTATCTGGTGAGTTTCAGCAATATCTTATTGATAATGGAATAATTTCTCAGTTTTCTGAACCAGGCACACCTCAACAAAATGGGGTGGCAGAAAGGAGAAATAAAACTCTTTTAGATATGGTTAGGTCTATGTTGAGTTATTCAACGCTCCCTAGTTCTTTTTGGGGATATGCTTTACAAACTGCCATATATATTCTGAACGATGTACCATCTAAGTCAGTTCCTACAACACCGCATGAGTTGTAGACCGGGCGAAAGCCTAGTTTACAACACTTAAGGATATTTGGATGCCCTGCACACGTGTTAAAAGGAAATACAGAAAAGATGGAGTCCCATTCAGAAACATGTATATTTGTAGGGTATCCAAAAGGAACAAAAGGATATTATTTTTATAGTCCTTCAGATCTTAAAGTATTTGTTTCGACAAATGCCAAATTTCTTGAAGAGTACTATATGAATAATTTTGTGCAAAAAGTAGAATTGTCCTAAATGAGCTTTTAGGAGATACAATTCCACAAGAGGTTTCGCAACCAAGCCCAATTGTAAGTTTCGTACCAACACAAAATCAACATTCTACCATACCTCGTCGTAGTGGGAAGGTTGTTAGACAACCCGAGAGATACATCGGTCTAGAAAAATCTGTAGAGAATCTTCTGGATGACGATGATCCCTATACGTACAAGAAAGCAATAAAAGATGTTGATTGTCGCCATTGGCAAAAGGCAATGCAATCCGAAATTGAATCTATGTTTAAAAACAAAGTCTGGTCTCTTGTAGACTTGCCTAAAGGGATAAAACCCATCGGATGCAAGTGGGTGTACAAGAGGAAAAGAGGAATGGATGGTAATGTGGAAACCTTTAAAGTTAGATTAGTAGCTAAAGGTTATACACAGAAGGAAAGTATCGATTATGAAGAAACATTCTCTCCTGTGGCCATGCTTAAATCCATTAGGATACTCTTATCCATTGCGGCATCTCTAGACCTAGAGATTTGACAAATGGACGTCAAGACAGCTTTCCTTAATAGAAGTCTTGATGAAAGCATCTATATGATGCAACCAGAAGGATTCATTGAAAAGGGCCAAGAGAAAAGGGTATGGAAGTTACAAAGATCCATATATGGATTGAAGCAAGCATCCAGATCCTGGAACATAAGGTTCGATCAAGCTGTAAAAGGTTTTGGATTTATTTAAAACCTTGTGTATACAAAAGGATTAAAGGCGACAAGTTGGTTTTCCTAGTTCTTTACATTGATGATATACTACTCATCGGAAACGATGCAGGTGTATTGACATCAATAAAAGAATGGTTAGAAAAACAATTTGATATGAAGGACTTAGGAGAAGCAAGTTATATTCTTGGTATCCAAGTCATAAGGGATAGAAAGAATAGAACGATTGCATTATCCCAAGCTTCATACTTAGATAAAATCCTGTCTAGGTTTTCCATTCAAGATTCCAAGAAAGGTATGTTACCTTTCAGGCATAGAATCAAACTTTCTAAGGAACAAGTTCCTAAGAATGAGCATGAAGAGCAATTCATGAGAAGGATTCCATATACTTCGGCAGTAGGAAGCCTCATGTATGCAATGCTCTGTACTAAACCAGATATTTGTTTTGTTGTGGGCATAGCTAGCAGGTTTCAATCGAAGCATGGTCCTGATCACTGGACGACAGTCAAGCATATTTTCAAGTATCTTAGGAGAACAAGAGATTATATGCTTGTATACTCTGGAGGGGATTTAATTCCTGTTGGGTATACAGATTCTGATTTTAAGTCAGATTCTGACTTCTGGAGATCAACATAAGGATCTGTGTTTACTATTGGAGGAGGGGTAGTTATATAGAGAAGTATCAAGCAATCTTGTATTACCGATTCCACCATGGAAGCCGAGTATATTGCCGCATGAGAGGCTGCTAAAGAGGTTGTCTGGCTCCACCAATTCCTGATTGACTTGGAAGTGGTTCCTGATGTGAATAAGTAGATCACTATCTATTGTGACAATATTGGAGCAGTGGCTAATTCGAGAGAACCAAGAAGTCATAAGAGAGGGAAACACATTGAAAGAAAGTACCATCTTCAAAGGAAAATTGTGCATAGGGGTGACATGACGATTACCAAAATCGCGTCAGCGGAAAATCTAGCGGATCCCTTTACAAAGGATCTTCCTCAAAAGAGTTTTGAAGGGCATCTAGAGAACATAGGGTTGAGAGATATGACGCATTTGCTATAGAGCAAGTGGGAGATCGTTAGGATTATGCTCGATAGCAAGAGTGTAATATTGTAGTTAACAATCTTTTCATATGAATAAAGTGATTTCTAGTTTAACAAATGTTATAGCATTCATAGTTTAATTATTATAATGTTCAAAAGTTAATAATCATAAGGTCAAAAGACTATGAGAAAAGAAGAATTGTTCATACATCTAGATATGTATGAGGTAGACGCAATTCTTTAGTTAGTCTTGAATAATATTCACCACTTAAGATAGAAGTTTGAGCGCCTTTATCTTGTCAAAGTTGTAGATTCTTTTGCTAGCATTTGAGTGGGATCAAATGTGTTATGATGAGTCTAAAATCATCAAAGTGTGGTATCTTTGGGCAAAAGAATCTAGTGCACTGGGTGCATTGAATAGGATCAAAACGAAATACTTTATCTAGAACCGTCAATGGATAAAAATTTTCATTTGAAGACAATCAGAGAGTCTATCTCAATCCTGAGATAAATGATGGACTTATGGTTACAAGTGTTATCATTTGAGCTATCAATGAGTACGATTATATAGTATAGTCTATCCTCAATAGTTTGGTGGTATTCATTTGTTAATCGATAGAGGACTTCATTTATAGATATGGACATCGTTGCTCCATTTATTGAATGAGAGTAGAATACCATCATATGGATGTTTTGAGGTATTGGATATTAAATCTTAATGTTAAGTTTTCAATAGTGTCTATTGAAACATGGTTTCTGGACAAGTCAAAATATCCAAGTTCAAAATGTGGTCATATGAGTAAATATGGTAACTTGGAGAGCTATAGGCAGTCTATGAGCTCTTGGCGATTACTGGTATTCTTCACGAGGATACACTTTTCTCCAATACTGTTGTCTATGGTATGAGTGAGTGACATCAACTTATTCTATCTTTATTTAAGAGTTCAATTTTAGTTCTTTAGTGGAATGAACTAAAATTAAATAGATCGGACATAAGTAAATCATTTGTTGATTGTGATTGGGTTGTGTCTATTGGAGCTTAAATTTAGATAGCCCGTCAAGATCCCCAATCCACACGAACTTGCATGGATCACTTGATATATTCTACCGGACCAATTTAGGGGTCCATCTAGAATTGTTATAAGGCATGAGAACTTGTTTCTTTTTGTAAGAATAGGTCTAGTTCACATGTGAACTTTTTATTAAGGTCCAATGGATTTAATAAAATAAGAAAAATAATATATGGCCCTTATATATGGTATGGGCGGCAAGGCTATTAAGAATAGCTTAAATATATTATTTTATTTTATTATTTAATTAAATGGAAATTAATTAATATGTTAATTAATTAATTATTTAATTAAATGTCAAAATCTTTTTCCTAGTAGGAGATGGTCTCCTAAAACTATACTATTGTTGGTAGTATAGTTAATGTTAAAGACTATATTTGATAAGTAGATAAATAAAAGGAATTATTTATCTAATCAAATTAGGAAGTCTTTAATATGGTTACAAATACATTATTGAGTTGGATTAGGAGTCTTGGTGTAGGAAAGAATTCTTATTGGAAAAGGATTCTTGGTCACCAAGTAAAACTACTTAGTGGTAGAATTCTTCTTTGAAAAGGATTCATAACCACCAAGTTAATCTACCTAAAGATATGATTATTGTCCATCAAGTAATCCTTCTTAAGAAAGAATAAACTCTCCTAATCTAATCAAAGAGTAAAATTCGGCCAACAACATATGGTTATAGGAGAAGTTAGATTTTCTTTTATATAAGGACTCTTAACTACCAAATAAATACACCTAAGGAAATGATTCTTGACAACCAAGCAAATCCTTCTTAGGAAAGGATTTATCATCCTATATATATGTGCAAGAGAATTTCGGTCATGACTAAGGCAACTTGAGGTGAATTTAAGCCAAGCTAATTTTTCTTAGAGAAGAATTTGGTCATCATATGAATTTTGAGGGAGAAAAATCTGATTTTACTCTAGACAAAATTCGATCATCTCTAAGCATAAGTGTGGGAATTCGGCCAAGTAGAGAAAAAAGGGAACATTTTTGTATTCGATAGTATACTAATATCCTTTACATTAAAAGGGTTTTGTGTACAATATCAAATCAAGGTTCACGCAATTTTCAATCAAATTGATTGATAATTCACAATTGACCGGACGTTCTTGGATTTTTCTCTTGGAGGATATTTGTAACTAACAAAGAAAAGATTTTTGCTTTGTCTCCATCCTTAGGAATATAATTTAAAGAAAGGAAGCCCACACTCTAAGGTGATTCACGTTCGTGATTGGATTGGAAGATCTTGCGAAATAAATTCAGCACTTGTTCAATCGTCACGAATAAAATGTACGATTCTTTTATATATGTCAATTAATCTAAGGTTAAGGTTCTCGTTGCATAAAGGTATTTTTTTTTATATACACAAACCCTAATTTTATTTTTGTTACTCTTCCGTTGCGTTTTGAAACCCGATTTTCCCTACACATATATACTATGTTGTGTGTGTTTGCATCATTTGCATTCACTTAGATCACATGCCTTGTGAAATGGTTGGAAGTCTCATTTCTTAGAGTGATTCTTTGAATTGAGCATTAGAAGTCACATTTTGGGGAGTGATTCTTTGATTTGTGCACTGGAAGTCTCAGTTAAAGTCATGAGGATTTGGATTGCTAAGCATTGGAAGTCTTGGCTAGGATCGGGGTGAACCGGATAACTAAGCATGGACGTCTCATATTGGAGAGTGATTCTTCTATTATAGCGTGGAAGTCACATTTTGGAGAGTAATTCTTTGATTTGTGCAAGGCATAATCTCTTTCATTGTGTAGGGTTGAAGTGTAGATTTTTAGGTGAAGTGGTCACATGAGAGATTGTATCTTGTTATCTTACTTGTCAAATGTGTTTACCGGTGGTTGTGGAATCAACTCGTGGATGTTTACTCTTCGGAGTTTTTACCACGTAAAAAGTCATGTGTTAATTTTCTCTATACTTATCTCTTGTTATTTGTATATGTGTTGATATTTATCCTACTTGATGATTGATATATATCTTGTTTGATATCTTTGAAATTGATATCCTTGTTATATCAAGTTTGTATATGTTGAAGGCTTGTGTTTAAAAGCCAATATATAAATTGAGTTTGTATCACATGCGAGTTATAGTTTACACTGAATTTGTTTAACCAAGCATTTTAATTGGATTGATTGTGCTTGTGTTTGTTTAGTAAAGTGTTATACAAGCTACTTAGTGGGACAAACTTATGTTTGTTTCAAGGGAATGAAAAAAGGTGTAATAACTTATTCATCCCTCCCCTCCTCTAGGTTAACTTAAGGCAAATTAAGCGTGTTTGTATTTTTCATACTCTCTTTCATCTGGTCGGGTAAAGCGATATGCCTCATGACCGGCTAACCCGATCACCTGATAATGCCCTTCCCACTTGTTTGCCAATGATCCAGATGCCCTTTCCTTTGTATTCGGGGATACTTTCTTGAGAACCAAATCCTCAAGCTGAAATCTTCTTACCCGAACATGCGAGTTGTAGTATATGGATGCCCGTTGTTGGTAAGTTGTGTTTCTCACTCTCGCCAAGTCCCTTTTTTTCTTCTAGCGCATTCAGTTTATGTTCCAGTGAATCCACGTTTGCGTTAGGATGGTACAACTGGACTCTTGAGAAGGCGTGGATTACCTCGATTGGGATTACAGCCTCAGTCTCGAACGTTATTGAGTAGGAGTTTCTCCTGTTGAAGTTTTTTCGGTCATTTAGTAAGCCCAGAGTAACTCATGTAGCTTGTATCCCTAATTTCCTCTTTTAGCATCAAGCTTGGCCTTTAAGGTGTGCCTGATGATCTTGTTCATAGCTTCAGTTTACCTATTTGTCTGAGGATGATCTGGTGTGGTATAGTAGTTCTTGATACGGTAATTTTGGCACGTCTCTCTGAAGTTATCGTTATCGTTATCGAATTGGGTCCCGTTATCAGTAATGATTATGTCCGGGATCCCAAACCTATAAATGATATTCTTCTTAACAAAGCTGGTTGTGTTAGCCTCGGTTATATGCACAAGTGCTTCTGCCTCTGCCCATTTTGTGAAATAATCCAGTGCCACTATGGCATGCTTTGCACCCCCCTTTGGCTGCAGTTGGCATTGGGCCGATCAGGTCCAGTCCTCATATTGTGAATATCAAGGTGAGGTCAAGCTCTTCAAGCTCTTAGATGGCTGCTAGATATCATTCGTTACTCTTTGGCAAATGTCACACTTTTCTGCCACTGATTGTGCATCCTGGAACAGGGTTAGCCAATAAAAGCCTTGTCTAAGGGTTTTATGAGCTAATTTTTTACCCCTAGTGTGGTTTCTACACACTCATTTATTTAAACTTGTTAGGATCTTGACACCTTCTGTCAGACCGATACACATTTGTAGGGCTTTTGAAAACCCCATTTTGTAAAGTGCTCCCCCAATTATTGAATACCGGGCAGCTCTATACCTGATGCTTTTTTCTTAGGTTGTATCCTTAGTGAGCACACCATCTTCCAAATATTTTCTAACCAGGGTCATCCAGATGACCTACCCTTCTTCGACTACTTCAACCACTAACTCTTCCTCTTATCTGATGTTGGGCTTCTTGATATGGGCCACTGGGATTGTTTTGGACCAGATGCTTGTAGTTGTTGATGCCAACCTTGACAGGGTGTCGACTTTATCATTTATCTCTCTTGGAATTTGAATGATTCTATATGTCTTAAACCTCTCGAGTAAGGCCGTAGTTATCTCTAAATAGGCCATCATGTTATTGTCCTTTGCCTGATATTCATCTAAAACCTGGTTGACCTCAACCTGTGAATCACTGAATATTTCTAACTCATCCGCTCCCCACGTCGTGCAAACCCTGAGTCCTGCCAACAATGCTTCATATTCGGCCATGTTGTTGGTAGCTTTGAAGTCAAACCCTATGGCACATTCTACTTGATAACCTTCCGGGGTGGATACCACTATTCCTACCCTGCTGCCATGCGTGTTTGACGACCCATCGACATGTAGCTACCAGTGAAAAAAAAATTATTTCTTTATCTCCAAGCATTCTGATACTCTCGTTGTTTAGTTCAGTGAACTCGGTGATGAAGTCTGCCACTGTCTGGCCCTTAATTGTGGACCTTGGTGAGTAGGTGATATCAAACTCACCCAACTCAACTACCTATTTTGTCAGTCTTCTCGATACTACTGGTTTGGAAAGGATTTGTTTGAACGAACAGTCTATGTAGACTTCAATTGGGTGCGCTTGGAAATAAGGCCTCAACTTTCTTGCTGATGTTACCAATGCTAACGCCATTTGCTCGGCTGCGGAGTACCTTGCTCTGCTGGCAGTATGGCTTTGTTGTACACCGGTTTTTGTATTCCTTCATCTAATATAATCAGTTTTGATCTCGTAGCCATTGATGTGACTGATAGATACAGGTATAGTACTTCTCCAGATAGTATTTCTCCGTCCTATGGCTTTGACAGGGCTGAGGCCTTGCCAAGGTACTACTTGATCTTCTAGAAGGCTTGCTCACACTCTTCAATCTATTCCACTCATTTTCCTTTTCTTATGTCCTTGAAGAAAGATAAGCATTTATCTGTTGATTTGTTGATGAATCGATTTAACGAGGCCAAGCAGCTATTAATCTCTGAATGTCTTTTAGGGTAATTGGGGACCTCATGTTCTCTAACACCTTTATCTTCTCATAGTTTACCTCGATCCCTCTTTGGTAAACTTGGAAATCGAGGAACTTTTTCGGTGGTAACCCGAAAACACATTTCTTCAAGTAGAGATTTATTTCATATCTTCTTAGCATTCCCGAACGTCTCCTTTTGATCTGTCACATGCCCCTAAGCAGTAATGCTTTTTGATAGCATGTCATCTACATATACCTTCATATTCCTACTAACCTATCGGGCGAACATCTTATTTACCAACCTTTGGTAAGTTGCCCCGGCACGCTTGAGGCCGAACGGCATTACTCTGTAACAGTAGACCATCTGGTCAGTTGTGAAGGCAGTCTTCTCTTCATCCAGCTTAAACATCATGATTTGGTTAGAACAAGAGTAGGCATCAATGAAACTGAACAATTCGTGCCACGTAGTGGGAGATTACCTCAGCGACAATCCCTAGCATGTATTCGTGCTTCCATGTGAACATGTCCCTATATTCCCTTAAAAAGTAGACCAGATCTTATTAGACTTGTTCTTTCAACCAAGCCCCTAACTTTACTGTTTGCTCGAGATCACCTTCATCGATTATAACTTCACGAGTCGGTTCTTCTTCCTGGTTTTTCCCATCTTCTAGAGATGTCTCCTTTGGGTACAGGTCAAACCGGGCCGGTGTCTCTTCTTTGGCCTCCTCTTCATCCATCTTTGGACAACTTTTCTATTCAGGAAGGTCTATCTGCCTTATGTCTGACTCCGTTTTTTCCTTGTATACTACTAGGTTTACTTTATGAAAATATACAAACGCGGTTGAATTGCCTTAAGCTAACCTAGAGGGGGTGAAGTGGTTTTTACTCCTTTTTCTAATCCCTTGAAACAAACAAAAGTTTGTCCCTCTAGCTAGCTTGAATCACAACACTTTAGATAGCCGATATTTATTCTCAAACAAAATATTGTCAAACAAGCTTACAAGTTGCTCATGAAAGGATTATAATGAAACTAAAAACAAAGAATACTTGTATTCTCAATATTGTTCAATATGTACAAGTACTTAATCAAAATGATTATATACAGGTAAATCTAATTACAAATACACTAAAATTTACAACTTTGATCAAATGAAGTGCTTGTATCTCACACATTACAACAATCTTATTTTCAAGAATATCTAGAAATGAAGTTTGTGAAACAAGGTACAAACATACACATACAAGTACATAAGAGAGATAGGAAGAATTAACACAAGGATTTTTTTTTTAACATGGTAAAACCTCCTAAGAGGAAACATCCACAAGTTGAATATAACCATCGAGTACTTTTATTATTGGAAAGCAGACAAAACATTCCTCAAAAGTGACCAACAAATGACACACTCTATATTGGATTTGACGTCTACCCAATCCCTATTAGTAGATTGGAAAAACCTCAAAAGTGATCAATAAATGACACACTTTCTATTGGACTCCACTTCTACATAACACCATTAAAAAGCTGAAAATTCCTCAAGAGTAATCAACAAATGACATACTCACTATTGGACTCCATCACATCTTAATATCTCATGTATACCAATAAAAATCCTACTTTCTATCCAATGCACTCTTGCCTCTAGAAAGTCTCCCTTACTTGATTATCCGGACCACATGTCCTAATCAAGACTCCTTGCTTAGCTATCCGAACCACATATCCTAACCAAGACTTCATGCCTTTTACAAGGACTTTCTAGTGTGATCAATGAATGCAAAAATGCAAACAGGCACTCAACATAAAATATGAGATCAATACATTCTATGGGAACTAGATATGAGCATGTGAGTTCATTAAAAAAAAATATTGTCTAGTTACTAAACATGAATAAATTTGTAAGAACCTCTATTTTTTATTGGCTTATTAAATGACAAACCACAATGGGATTATTTGTAATGAGTAGCTTAGGTCTTCATTGTGACTTATCCTCAACAAGCTTCCAAGATCCCAAAGTGCTTCAAGAGAGGTAGTTTACTTGACTTGACTCTTGAAGAGATTTAGGTTAACACACTCAATAGGTTGCATGTGAAAATTGATCTTGCATTGTATCTTATCTGCTTATATATCTTACATGATAATTATGCTTTGTTTATGTGCATTTCACACACTCCACACTTGCACTTATATTGCATATAAGTTAGTGTGTTGAGTTTGCCTGGAAAAGTGGATTTTCCATTTCACCGCGGTGCAGGTCGCAGGCTATGCACCTTCCTTCGCCGCGATCCCAATAGCGGTTGGTTCAATAAGTGGCATGCTTCTGTGTCGTGGTCCTTACCGCGACATTCTTCAGGAGGCTTATGTTGCCTATGTCGTGGTATGTGCTCCTGTATGCCAAGCGGTCCCAGTTGTAATGCCGACCAGAGAGTGCAATATTGCATGCACAGCAGTATAGACACTTACCTGGACCGCGGTTTGGATATCGGTTGTAACAGGATTTTGTTTCTCAAGTTCAAAACGATGATGTTTTGGTCTAGGACTGATATATATATATATATATATATATATATATATATATATATATATATATATGTGTGTGTGTGTGTGTGTGTGTGTGTGTGTGTGTGTGTGTGTTCTTTTCTCTTATTTGCCTCTTTAGAGCTTAGAATTTCCAAATCCTAGTGTGAGATAGAGTTTCCTTAGAGAGAGAAAGCTTCAAGCTTTATTTTTGACTCTCCAAAACCCAAACTCATAAGCATTCAAGCATAGTCATGCATCATATCATCATTGGTCTTCTTCATTAAATGACTTGGTAAGTAGATTGAATCTCATCTTTCATTAATTGTTCTATTTACTTAAGGTCTAGCCTTTAAAGTATATTTATTGCAATACTCATGCTTTAATTGCATATTCACATTAGTGATGGCATGTTTGGGTTTTGTTTGGTGATAGCTTGCATTTAGGACATATTTGCCCTCTGGCTAAATCTATTTGCTTTGCACTTAGATATTGTTGATTAGGACTTCTTAATTGCATTTTTTAATTACGTTATTGTCCTTGCCATTTTGTGTGATAACTTATGTTGATATGGCTTTGTTGATGACTAGATTTTAGACTTGCATATCTATATCTAGTTAGGTCTTTGTGTGTATTCACTTAGGCATATTGATATCTAGGATTGTTGTTTGAGTGCCATCATTTGAATCCCTAGATAAGCATTTAGTGTTTCCTAGCGTTATTTGTATTTAGAATATTCAAATATTCACTTTGGTTGTTAACCTCTTCTTTGAGAGTTAAGTCTTGTGACTAAGGGTGTGTAGTGCACAAGCAAATTGATCTAGAATCACTATAAAGGCATACGGGTAGTAGTGGTTAGTAACCGAGAATGGTGTGACTAGAGGTCTACCTAGGTTGTAAAAATCATTACAATAATGGATTTGAGGATCGAAGTGGCTAAGTGGTTAGCCCGTGGTTTTTTCCTTGTTGAAGGGTTTCCACGTAAAAATTCAAGTGTTGTTTAAATTTCCGTACTTTACACTTGATTTTGTATGTTTGTTTATAGGATGAATTTTTAATATTGACTAATCAAGAAAAGTTGGTAATTAACTTGATTATAACCTATCACCCCCCCTCTCTCTCTAGGTTATTAGACACATTCTTAGATTTGCATTTTCAATTGGTATCACAGCAGGTTCCTAGACATACTTAGGTGATCCTAAGTCTTGCTTGTGTGTCTTTCTATTTGCATTTTGATTGTTGCATTCATCTGTATTCATTTGCATATATTAACCCAAACATTATGAGTGACTTTGGAAGCAAAGAGGGAGCATCGAGCATAATACCATCATTGCTCAAGGGTGACAATTATTTCTTATGAAAAGAGAAGATGGAGTCCTATCTATCAACGATTGATGACAAAGGTTGGATGGTGATTGAGGATGGATACACACCACCTACCATGACCGCCGAAGATGGAAGCAGTGTGCCTAAGCCCAAGTCTCAATGGAGTTCCCAAGAGTTTGAAGCCTCAAAGTGGAACAAGACGATGCATGCCTTATTTTGTGAAATGGATGAGAGTCAATACAAACTCATCCAAATCACAAAAAATGCATAAAAAGCTTGGAAGATCTTAGAGACAGCGCATGAGGGAACTGAAGTGGTTAAGGATTCTAAACTCCAAGTTCTCCAAGCACAATTTGAGACATTTAGGATGGAGGAGGATGAGTGTTTCACTGACTTCCAAGTGTAATGGTGAAGAGATTCAAGAGTTTATAAAGCTTCACAAGAATGACTTGAAGAAGATGACCCACTTCAAGAAGATTGAGCCAAGTCAAGAGAAGCCTACAAGAAAAGTCATTCAATGCTTTGAATGTGAAGGATTCAGACATATCTTCAAGGAGTGTAATAACTTGAAGGTCAAGAGAAAAGGAAAGATTATGGCCACCTCCTCAAGTGATTGTGAAAGTGTAGAAGATTTTTCAAGTGATGAAAAACTTACAATTAACTACACGACCTTCGGGGCCTCATATGTGGAAGTTGAAAGAGAAGGTAAGAGTGTATTGACTTGTGACCTTGAAGAAGGATTAGATAAAGTGGTAGCTAGAGGTGTGATTGATGTAGCTACACATAGGGATTTTGTTGATAAGACAATAAGTGACACTAGTGATGACTCTTGTGATGAGAATTCTTCATCTCACTCTAGAGAAATTGGTGAAGATATAGACCTTAAACTCGTCATCAAGTATTTTAAAGACTCTAGGTTGAAGAAGAAAAGGGAGATTCAAAAATTGAAAGAGGAGAATCTCAAGCTTTCAACAAAGGTAACACACTTGAATGAAGAAGTGGGGAGATTCAAGGAAATTGAAGACTTGTTGAAGAAGAAAAACCTTCAAATAAAGGCCAAGTTAGATGACTCCTTGAAGATAGACACGGTTGATGTGTCAAAATATGAGAAGGAGATTGAAGATTGCCATGAAAGGATAAAGGCAATGAAAGATGAACTTGCCAACAAAGATAATACCTTGAAGATTGCCAAGGATAAAGAGATGAGGCACCTTGAAGATTTGAAGAAGGCTAAGATCAAGCAACCTCAAGCTCAAGGCAAAAGCAAGGACTCACCTTCTCAATATCCTAGGAGGAAGAGTGATCATGGAGAGTCATCCAAGAGTGGCCAAGTAAATATACTAACAAAAGGTGAAGCTCAACCTCAACATCCAAGAGCTTCACAACCAAGTCTTGCCTAACCAAAATTTGATCAACCAAGAAGGCAAGCCATGCATGCTCAACCAAGAAGGCAACCCCACCCGGTTCAACAACAAAAAGGAGAGAACCGGCTCAACACTAAAGGCGACATCAAATGCATGACAAGTATCCAATGACCTCACAAAGATATGGTATGACTCCTTACTTTACACCTACTTGTCATGTTTGTGGTGTTAATGGGCATATTAGGCCAAATTGTTTCAGGTATATTAAGAAATGTATGGTTGGGAGCATGATTGAAAGAAACAAACTTAGAAGAGCCAATATGCATGTGCCCAGAAAATCTAAAGTCAATGATCCTAGGAAATCTAGTAACAAGTTGACTATGACCACTAGGAATGAAAATGTATCACCTAGATGGATTATAAAGGATGAACACGTATGTTGTTGTGTTAACATGTCTCCCATAGACACAACTAAGTCTAATAGATTTGGTAGGACTATAGAGGTCCATGGCTCCCATTGACTTGGTTGGATTTGACCTCATTTGGGGAGCTCAAGTAAAGAGAGTGAACTTGTATTTTTTAAATGTGCAAAAATTTGATATACTTTATGCCTGTTTATTAATTGCTTGAAATACTAGGTTGCACATATATGATTATATGGTATTTTTATTCAATAAGTGTGTAACTTTGCTTTGTTTGTAATCCATGTCACATTTATGTTTAAATATGCATTTTTGGACTAGGATATTTGATTGGGAGTACATTTGAATGACCTATAATTTATCTCTATGACATGTGAACTTGATTATGACATGCTTTAAATGATATGCGTGAAATTTTTTTGATTGCTCTATGCAAATGTGTGTGAATGCAAATGAGAAGACTAATCAATAAGGATCTTGTATCCATGCAATCAATAAGGATTTTATATCCAAATTAGTTTTCTCTCTCTTCTTAATGGTTTGAACAAGACAATAACCAATAAAGATTTCATATCCATTTAATAAGGATTCTATATCCATGTCTTGTTTGGCCCTTAAGGATTGATATAGTTGTTTGTGTGTTGAATTTTTTTTGAAGAACTATATCATGTTTGCTTATGACAAAAGGGTACAAATTGGTTTGAATTCTTGTGGAAACCTTTTTTGTGCTTGCTTTGCCAAATACCATCACTTGAACCTTGATGTTATATGTCTTGCATACAAATCAACAACTTCACACATTTTCTTTTAAAATAAAACTTCTTAAATATCTCTCAATTATTCAAGTTGCATAAAGTTTATGTATATGATTATGCAATCGTCTTTTGTGTGAATATCTCTCTTTGCTAAACCAACCCGATAAGGGGAGCTCATTTGCTTATATCATGAGAAAAAGGGGGAGAAGTCTTGGGAGATATAGGGGGTGCATTTTTTTATGCTTTATGGAGAAGTCTTGGGAGAAAGTAACCATTTAGGGGGAGCATTGCATTGCGCTACATTATATTGATTGTATTGTCTTCTTAATGCAAATTCTTGTTATTTGTTCACCTCGCATGCACTTGTTCTTGGAAAGTGCTTCATTGTTATTGTGTGTAGGTACGATGATCTACGAAGAGATTGAAGACCTTGAAGACTTAGATCTTAGGTTTCTCTTAATGTAATGTAGAATTACTTGTTGACTAATAGCTTTGTTTCTTTTGTTTTGTGAGGATTATTTTGTGAGTGGTTGTTTTGTCATGAAATAGCCAAATGGGGAGATTGTAAAAACCTATATTTTTTATTGGCTTATTTAATGACAAACCACATTGGGATTATTTGTAATGGGTAGCTTAGGTCTTCATTGTGACTCATCCTCAACAAGCTTCCAAGATTCGAAAGTGCTTCAAGAGAGGTAGTTTTCTTGACTTGACTCTTGAAGAGATTTAGGTTCACACACTCACTAGGTCGCATGTGAGAATTAATCTTGCATTGTATCTCATCTGCTTATATATCTTGCATGATATATGCTTTGTTAGTGTGCATTTCACACACTCCACACTTGCACATTTTGCATATAAGTTAGTGTGTTGAATTTGTCTAGAAAAAAGGATTTTCCTCTTCACCGTTGTGTAGGTAGCTGGTTATGCACCTGCCTCCGCCACAATCCCAATAGCGGTTGGTTCTAGAAGTGGCATGCTTCAGGGACCGCGGCTTATGCACTTGTCTGTGCAGCGGTCCTTGTCATGGCATTCTCTAGGAGGCTCATGTTGGTTATGTCATGGTCTGTGCTCCTGCACGCCAAGTAGTCCCAGCCGTGATGTCGACCAGAGGGTGCACTCCTGCATGCGCTACGGTATGGACACTTACCTGGACCGCTGTCAAGATAGCGGTTGTGACGGGATTTTGTTTCCCAAGTTCAAAACGACGATGTTTTGGTCTAGGGCTAATATATATATATATATGTTATCTTCTTTTTTTTGCCTCTTTAGAGCTTAGAATTTCCAGATCCTAGTGTGAGATAGAGTTTCTTTAGAGAGAGAAAGCTTCAAGATTTATTTTTGACTCTCCAAAACCTATACCCATGAGCATTCAAGCATAGTCATGCATCATATCACCATGGGTCTTCTTTATTAAATGACTTGGTAAGTAGATTGAATTTCATATTTCATTAATTGTTCTATCTACTCAAGGTTTAGCCTTTATTGCATATTTATTGCAATACTCATGCATAATTGAATATTCACATGAGTGATGGCATTTTTGGGTTTTGTTTGATGATAGCTTGCATTTAGGACATATTTTCCCTCTAGCTAAATCTATTTGCTTTGCACTTATATATTGTTGATTAGAACTTATTATATGCATTTGTTAATTGCATTATTACCCTTTCCATTTTGTGTGACAATTTGTGTTGATATGGCTTTGTTGATGATTAGATTTTAGACTTGCATCTACATCTAGTTAGGTCTTTGTGTGTATTCACTTAGGCATATTGATATCTAAGATTGTTGTTTGAGTGCCATCATTGAATCCCTAGATAAACATTTAATGTTGCCTATTATTTGCATTTATAATATTCATATATTCACTTAGATTGTTAATCTCTTCTTTGCGGGTGTGTAGCGCACAAGCAAATTGGTCTAGAATCACTATAAACGCGTGCGGGTAGTAGTGGTTAGTAATCGAGAATGGTATGACCAGAGGTCACCCTAAGTTGTAAATATCATTACAATAGTGGATTTGAGGATCGGAGTGACTAAGTGATTAACCCGTAGTTTTTCCCTTGTTGAAGGGTTTCCATGTAAAAATTCAAATGTTGTTTAAATTTTCGCACTTTACACTTGATTTTGTATGTTTGTTTATGGGATGAGTTTTTAATATTGACTAATCAATAAAAGTCGGTAATTAACTTGATTATATAATCTATTCAACCCCCCCCCCCCCCCCCCCCCCCCTCTCGGTTATTAGACACACGCTTAGAGTTGCATTTTCAAAATTCTAGAACATGTGAAGCACCTAAACACATTAACTTCATATATACATGCATGTAACTGAAACTTGAATCAATCATTTACATTAAGCACACATTCAAGATTTCAGTAACAAACATAAACATGCTAGATTCACAAGATATGATTAATGAATATTCTAGCAAATATTTAGAGCATGTATTCACAAAATAATCAATTAAATCCTAACTAGATCTAAATACAGAAACAAATGGGCTAGTCCTAGATTTATTTGAATAATGAGTCCTAGCACATGATAGGCTATCAATAATAAAAATAAAATCAATCAATGCACAAATAGCCCTAGATAATAAGCTAGCACAATACAACTCACAATCATATGAAAACATAGGTTTTAATAAAACCTAACTCACATTCAAGTTTCTAATTAAACACAACTAGCTAATAATTGAAGCTCTACTTCTCAAATACATTTGTCCAAGTAACACATACATATATAAGAAGAAAACCCAAGGTAATTGAGGACTTTGAAGATCAAAACACAAAGAATAGATCAATATCTTGTAATCTCATGCAGTTTCGGTTTTGAGTGTAAAACCACCGCAAAACTTGAACAAATGACTGCAAACTAACTTGGAGAAGGTAGGCGACTTCAATTCAAATATTCTCCAACTTGAATCACTCAAATCAAACTTGAAATGAGCAAGTTACGTTGTTTTGAAGATGATAAAAGTTGGAGAGAAAATTCTGCACAAGTTTTGAAAATTTTCTTCTTAAAATGAAATGAGAGAGGGAAAGTGTTTTTAAGTGAGAGGGAGAGAGAGGAAATTTGGATGACCAATGGCCATGTGCCACCTCACATCCCTTTGGAAACACGTGGCCATCTTAGAGCAGGAGGCCCTCTTCCTCGAGATAGCCACGCTCCTCCTCAGGGATGGGTGGCAAGTGGCCTTTAGCCACTTGCTTCCTCCCTCGAGCACCTTCATGTTCTTCGACAACTCTCTGGCCTTCGAACTCTGAATTCGAATCTATTTTCAGATTAAGAACCGGGACTCTCTCATGCACATGGACAACTATGAAATTTAGACAAAAAATTATGAATCGATTCGATACAAGAAGACGAAGACAATGTATGGTAAGTGACCAGAAAGTTTCCTAACATTTTACTCAAAACTTGAAATATAATGAATAAGTGACTGAAATGATTGAAACTCAATAAAGAATAATATAAGATAAATTCAAGTCTAAAGTCCATAAAACATAAATAGACAAAAACTTGAACAAACAAGAATGTCATTTTCTAGATATAGTCCTAGAATATGCAATTTACAAAATTTGTCAAATTTAAGTCTAATGCATGAGCATTAAATATCAAGTATGTGAATGCGTTATACAAATTGAGCACAACAATGTTGGGGTCACAGAGGGTAAATCTCCTCTAGCTATGCTAGCATTCGCCAAACCAGAGTTGTTACCGCCATGTGGAGTGTCAACATCATGTGGGGATTGACTTCCGTCTCTACTGTTTGCCATGCTACTATTTCACAAGTTTTTGGGTGAGAGTTAATTGTATAACCCTGAGCCCCCTTCTTCTAGCATGAATTGTTGACAGTGATTTTTGGATAAAGTAAAATTAATCACACGTCTAACAAATTAACATAGATCGATAATCAAATTGTAAAGCAATGAGAAAAATCAAATATGCAAAACACAAAGTTTATGTGGAAAACCCAAGAAGGAAAAAAACCATAGTTGCCTGAGACGGAGATAGAAAGACTTCACTTTGAATGTTTTTTATTACACGCTCAACCTCTCTTGCACTCTCGTAAACTTATTTTGCATTTACCCCTTCAAGGGTAATTTTAAGGTCTATTTATACATTTATATAACTTGAATTCTTGGTGTGCAAGTAAAGAAAGGTGGTGGTGTTTCATTAAGACTTGTTACTTATTGAAGTCTTCTTTCCTGTTTTGCATCTTTCACGGATTAGACTTCTTGCCTAATCTGGATTATGATTCCTTTAAAGAAGTTTCTTCCTTATTAGAGCATGCTTCTACATCCTGTTCAAATAAGATTCATTCTCTACATATCCGAGTTGTAATTGTACTGAACTTGACTTTGTCCACATGCCACTCAGCCGTCCATCTCCCAAAGATATCTATGTGTCGCTCAGCTAACCATTTACCAAACCCGACTAAACTTAATTCACCCCCGATCAGTTACTTGATCTCGACAGGAGGTCTTTACCCGACCATTTAGGTTATCCCGACCAAATCATCTTTACTTGGTCAATCTAATTACCTTAGTTGAGTTGTTTCCACCTGACCATCTAGGTAACCCTGACCAGGTATTATGGAGTTATCTTTGGCCAACTCGGGTTGGTTCAGAGCAGTTGACTTTTGGTGACACGTCACCTCTAATCTTCCTGAATCCTGGCAATCATGTTGATTTGTTATCCTTCCGGATTTTACCATTATTCCGGATTTGACATACTTATATTTGTGTGATCAATATATTTTTAATAATCAATTTATTATAATAAAAGACAATTTATTTATGTTTTTGTTTTATTTTTATAGAAAATTCTCTAGATTAATATTTGCTTATTTTAGAGATTTTGGTTGTTAAAGTTCTTCGTAAGACTGTTTTCACATACATTTATTTTTAATTTAATATATTACTATTATATTATAATATGTTTGTCTATATTAGTGTCATGAGTATTCAAATATATATATATATATATATATATATATATATATATATATATTCTAGTTTTTACAATTAAAATTATTAGTTACTAGAAGTAATAAAAAATAACGGGTTAAATGAATCAGTTTTTGGGTTAAGTAAAATTGGGTTTGCCTCATTTGCCATTCGACATGTATTCGATTCGGTTCAGACGAATTTTTCCATAATGCTTTCGAATAGAGAGTCAGTGAAGCACTCTAGAAGAAACTAAGCTTGAGACACGTGTTGTTCTTTCTCCAACCTTTTTGATTTTGCTTCCATTTTTTTTGGTAGTATGAAGAAAATTTAAAAGATTCTTATGCATTGTCTTTTGTAGGTTTCTCAATTAAGAGTTGAAAATTCATCTTTACTGAATGTCATACGGACATAAGCAATAAATACAATGAAGCGGCTGTCGACAACAGAGCTTTAAAAACCGATGTTGAAACATTTAGAGCAAAGGTAGGTCATTCATCGATAGCGTTCTTATAGTCGAGTGCCTTTCTTGCAGGCTATTTTTCTGGAACACGATAGAGTGCCTACTTTTGATAGGCACTCACAAAGGTAGACTTATGGCTTGTAACTTGCAATCCGAGGGATTGAAATCCAATGATTAAAGGATTTCATTGTTCTCATTTTTATATAGAGTATTAGAGATCTTGATGTACAAAAGGCAGCAGAAGCCTACTATTCGATGTCTTTGTGCGTTTCTAGGTGAAGATAGCTGAAGAGTCGGGTCGGGTTGAACCCTATGTTCCTGCTGCCATGCCAGATTTAACCACAATGAACCTGCCCCCGCATTTAACGAAAGTTCCCCTCCTGACTCTTCCGCAGATTGTGCTGTTCCTACAGAGGACGACCTCAATCATCACTTTTTTCAACCCCCTTCAGATGATCCTCTTTTGTCCACTCATGACTCTATAGTCAACAACAATGGTTTGGCAGACATTTTTTCAGCTGAAAACTTGCAGCCGAATTCTGAAGCAGCAGATGTAGCAGGGAACAAGATTAGCATATCTGTTTTCATTCAGCGAGTGGCTAGTCCTTCCGGTCCCCAGTCCAAGAAAGAGTCATAATTAGCAAACAGCTTGACCCTTCTAGTGTTAGGAAGGTTTTTCATTGAAGAATGCTTGAAGATATGATTCAAATGCAGCATTTATTTTTGGCTCAGCAGTATGTAAAGAATCCTATTCTTTATATCAACTACAATATGAGTCAGATTGCAATATTTAGCCGACATTTTGATCATGTGAAACCTGCTGGATAAACTACTGATCATAATAGTTTTCAATTTTACGTAGGCTATTATGGTTGCATGTATAAGCTTCTCAGCACATTCAATCCCTTTCATTTGTAATTGTATGCTTTACCGCATTCTGATCAAGTAGTAAATAGACTCCATAACAGTAATGATCAAACTGCGAAATCAATGAGCACATAACCACATACCAAGTTGCTATCAAGGAGGCTGATAAAGCATATGTCCCATTAATCAATTTATGTACATGTTGCTTGTCTGTCTCTCTAATACAATTGTTTCCTCCAGTCTATCAAATTCTAAGATCTCCTCTCGAAATCTTCACAATCGAACGCTGATATTGCTTACTGGATTCAATATCTACAACCCATCTAAGGTGTTTTAGTGGTTTGAACTAAACTACAGACTGGTTCAATTTCTATCCTTTTAACCTTTATTTGCTTTCCCAAACTCTCCACTTCTTGCCATCTTTCTGCAGAAGCATAAACTTTCGACAGAGCTACATAATCCTTACTAGCACCGGTCAAATCCTCAGAAATCAACTCTGGTTGTAGCTGGAGGAGGATTTTCCCCACATTCTCACCCATCACAACATCTCCTTAGACATAGCAAGCACTTAACAAACTCCGCCACAGAATTGCATCAGGTGAAATGGGCATCTTCATGATGAATTCGTATGCTTCGCTTAAATGCCAAGCCCTGCCAAGAAGATCAACTATGCATCCATAATGTTGTATATTAGGCTCAAGGTCCCATTTTCTCTTCATGTCGTCAAACAAACTAAGTCCCTCTTTGACAAAGTCTGCATGGCAACAAGCCGAAAACAAGCTAGTGAAAGTCACTGCATTAGGCTTCACATCACAAACCCTCATCAAATCCAAAAGTCTTATCACTTATTTTCCTCTCCCGTGAATGGCTAACCCTGTTACCATTGTTGTCAATGTCAATACATTATTGTCTCTCATACGTCAAAAAATTGATAAAGCACTGTCAAGACACCCACATTTTGAATTCATATCAAGTTATCAACAAGACCAGTGCCAACAAACAAACCATTCTCAGGCATGCAAATTGTCTTCTTTATATATCCATTAACACAAGCACCACTTTCAAGCACACCCAGTTGAGAACTCGTCGAAAGAACGCAAACCATGGTGGTATCAGTAGGTTTCACTCCACAAACATCAACCAACATGTCCTTAAATAACAACAACGCCTCAAAGGCACAATCTTTTGCCTTTTTGCTCTATGAACAATACCTAGTTATCATTGCATTCCATGTAACACTATTTCACATTGGCATTTCATCAAACACTTTTCTTCTTGACATAACATCCTTATTACTCACATAACAATGAATCAATGTAGTTGGCACCAAAACGTTAAACATATCACCAACTCTAACTACACGTGCATGTATTTGTCTACCAAGCCATAATGTTGAAACTGAACAAAACCTAGCACAGGGCCCCAGTACAAAAACATACGTGAAATCATCAAAAGATGAGATTTTTTCTACGACCCAGTTGGAGAAAATGACAAGTGAGTTTTTAGGTGGAGTGCAACGTATCAAAATGTTGAAGAGAAAATGATTTGGGGGATCAAAGTGGGTGAAAATGAGGTTGGCCAAGTGGGTGGTTTGTGGGGATGGTTTTGGCACAGTAAAGCTGGATGAGTTTGGCATGAAAAGAAAGAGATTTGAGGCTGTTGATGATCAATTGGGCATGAATTGGTTTGGTGTGGTTTGGTGTGGCTGCTTTCAGGTTCAGTTTCAACTTTCAAGTGGGAGAGGCATCTGTGTCTGGGAGGAGACTGCATGTATGTGTGTGTGTTTTGTTAGTTCTGGTTGAAACTTTAAAGAGAGATTGAACAAGAATGCAAATAAAATTATTATTTATTTCTTTTTAATTGACACTTTGTGTACATTTGATGTGGCTTTTGAAATGGTTAAAAACACTTTTTTAATATTAGAAGCTGTTTTGAAGTTTTTTTTTTATAAAACTTAAAATAGTTTTTTTAATATATGGAATTGTCTTAACTGTCCTTTATAAAAGTTATTTTATGTCTATTAGTAGAAGCCTAAATTTTTGGCTTCTTTAAAAAGTTTTTTTGAGTTTTTTTTTATAACACATGAATTGTCTTAATTACCCTTTATAAATTTTAGATATTACACCATACAACTCTTTCATTATAAATTATCAATACTCTTTTTTGTAATTCATACAACCAAAAACTATTTTTAAATATACATTATCAACAACTTTTTTATAGTTAACATAATCAAAAGTCTTTTTTGATAGAAGGTCTGCTCATTAGAAACTCAACACACTATTAAAATGGATTAAGATAGTTTATATCAATATATACCATTTAAATTATGGTTTCGAATAATAAATTCATCTCTCAAATCGTGAATTAATTGTAATAGTTAAAAAAAAAATCGACTAATCGTGACCCGTTTAATTTTAGATCAAAATTTGAGAATCATTTGCTTGTGCTTATAAGCTATATGAATTGAATGTTAAATTAATCTAAATTAATCACGTAATAGTATAGAATAATTATGAATTAATCTGATAAGATTTATCAAAGAAAAATTTTAATCTGGTTCCTTATTCATTTTATTTAGTTTGAAGGGAAAAAAAATCAAGTCCACCAAACACTTGACATACAACCAGAGATTTACACTTTTTCCCGAAGCTCTAAATCACAGCACTTCAGAGGAATTTTTTTTAGGAAAAAATAAAAAAATGGAGGATGATATTCCAGAATACAACTCTTTCATCATTTACTCGTGCTTATAAGGGATATGAAATTGAATGTTAAATTAATCTAAATTAATCACGTAATAGTATAGAGTAATTATGAATTAATCTGATAAGATTTATCAAAGAAAAATTTTAATGTTGTTCCTTGTTCATTTTATTTATTTGTAAGGGAAAAAAAAATCAAGTCCACCAAACACTTTTGACATACATCAGAAGTCAGAAATCCCAAAACTCCAAAACCTCCCTTCCCCACCTTAGCCGATTATGTTATCTATTGTTCATCTCCAAAACACACAGAAACTGACCAAAACATCCAAAACCCAGTAAAAAAGAAGACCATGGAGATCACCTCATCTTTAGCTCTCTCTGTCTCTTCTCCTTCTCTTTCAAGACCCCCACCACCATCTTCTCTTCCCTTCTCTTCTTCTCGATCAAATTTCTTCACCACCTCCTCCATTTCTCTCCACAACAACTTCAAAGCCAGCTCCTTGGTTCTGGGTCGGCCCAGAAGAAGGAGGACTGAGAAGGCCAAGAAGGGTTTTTCTTGCAATGCCTTGTTTGGTCTTGGTGTGCCTGAGCTAGTTGTTATTGCTGGCGTGGCTGCTTTGGTTTTTGGTCCCAAGAAGTTGCCTGAAGTGGGCAAGAGTATTGGCAAAACTGTCAAGAGCTTTCAACAGGTTGGTTGATTTATCTGGGTCTGTTTGGTTAATGAGAAAATTAATTACAAGGATGAAAAGTTTTGGTTTTGATTTGTTATTTGTGCTAATTGGGTTTATGGTAATTGAATAAATGAATCATAGTTTTAGTTCAAGGTAGTGAAATAGCTCTGTTAAGCGGAGATAAATTGTGTTCTAGACTTGGCATGGTAGCTAAAAAAATAGAGGGGAAGAAAACAGAAGTTAAATTTTGAATCTTTATATTGTTTTAGTTTTGATTTGATTGGAGAAGAATATATTTGATGTTAAGTTTGTTGATTAATTTTAGTGTTTAAAAATCAGAACAGTTCAATTTGTATGGTGAATAATACAAAATCGAGGCTTAGAATTCCATTTTTCTTTTTTGGTTTAATTTTCCTCTCTTATGCGAGAGATTGAATAACAAGTGGGGGCTACTTGAAATATTTTGAGATGATTATCTTCAGCATATTGGGTTTTAGATTATTATTAAGTGGAGTGATTTGTTATCATAGCGTAATATTAATGAGCTAATTGCAGAGGCTTTGTTTGAGATAGTGAATGCATTGGTCATGCCTGAGATGGTATTGCTATAGTAACTGTGCCAATTCCTAGCTCTGTTTGCTTATGTGAATAAATACGTATTCTGTATTCAGAAAAAATTCTGTTAAGAAGTGGAACAGAAGTATATTTCGTATGATTTCGTTATAATTGCCTTGAAGCCTGTTGATTGAGGTGCCTGGTGTAGTTATATCTATTTTAGATTCGAAAGATCAATTTACATGTCTACGTAGGTGATGCTTGGAGTTGTCTGTTTCTTGTCATTGATTCCTGGAATGGATTTTGGATAGTTCAGTTAGTTATTTAAGAGCTCTTGAGAGTTGAGATGATCAATCCCTTTTGATGAGGGGTATTAAGTAAACAAAAAGAGGCCTTCACTAGGCATCCTCGTATTTGCAAACTTTCTTAATAGCGAAAACAATACACTCCCACCCCTTAGAAAAGATTCATAGAGGGGATGATGATAGTCTCTCCACAAACCATTGTCTCGATTTTAGGATCTCCCTCGCTATAGTTTTATTATCGCCGGTAAATACATAGAATGACGGCGTCACTTCTCGCACTCCCGAATTGTCACCTAGAACCGTTTTAAGTTAATCTCCCTCTTGATTTTGCTCCAGCTTATTATATAGCAGAAAGTGAGAAAGATACTCGCTATTACAATGCTGGACCTTATACTTCTACATATAATCAGCCTGTGAGCTTAAATTGTAAGGGATGCAACTTGGGTTGGATTGGGGCTTTTTGGAACCAACCCAACGTGACACACTAACAGAGTAAATCCATACCAGCTAGGACTGCTTTGGCTCTCAGTATCATTTCTAGCTTCCTAAAACTATTTCTTATGTAGCAGACAACTCCTAAGAGGCCAACCTAACCAAATGTGATTTTCAAATGAAGTGCAACCATGACCTCAAAGGTTGCTACCAGCAAAGAAATCCTCATTAATTATATCGGTTTTGACTTTTGACTAGGAGAAAGAATGAATAAACCCCTACCATTTCCCTTTTTAACTTGTGTAAGATTGTGTGTGTGCATAGATAGGGAAGGAAATCCTTGTTAATCATGTAAGCTGGAAATGCTAAAAGATTTAACATTCAAGGCTTTTGACAATATTTTAACGATATATAATTACTAATGTCACCTTATTTGCTACGGCATGTATAAACGACGTGTTCAAATTTTTGCAGGCTGCAAAGGAGTTCGAGACTGAGCTGAAAAAGGAACCTGATTTGTTAACAGAACAGCCTGGGGAGAAACCTACATCAGTAGGTGAAGAGGAGAAACAAGAAGACAAGGCGGCTTCAAGCTCGAAAGAGAGTGTATGAGTGTAGAAATCCTGTTTAGCTGGCACATTTTGACAATATTTAGCTATTGTATCAATGAGTTTAGAACAAGCATATTCATTTCATATGTAGATCAGTTATTTGAGTCATGCTTGCTTAATTTCCTCTTTCGAAGTTAAGGGTTGGTTGAATACTTGAATCGGTTAGATTATAGTCCCGCCAAGTTCCCAGGAAAGAAAAAACTTTATTTGAACTTTGCATCTCTTGAAACTCCAAGAAGCTAGAGAATTCATGGGCAGACTCAGAACCACATTCAAGGTTCCTCATCCCCATTGCATCCGTCTCTTTTGGGCATAATTGATCATGTTGTTAGTACTTAGTAGAATAATGGGACAACATACATTAACTGGCCAATATAATCTTTTTGACATGGGTCCAATAGTGCTTCTGAGCTTCCATCTAGTCGGTCATGTTTCGGGCTATAGGCCCAGCCCAGCCTATACAATGTTCCGGAAGACATTCTTTGATCATATTCATTGTTGCTGTTGTTTTTATGAAATGGATCCTTCTCTTTCTTCACATTTTGTGAATTGATCTTGATTACGAGAAATACTTTAGTATGCTTAACAAATGTTTTAGTACGTTTAATACTTTCGTTCAAACCATTTGAATCATGTTATATGATATGAATAATCAATCATATAAAATATGCATGTCGTAGGACATTATTAAGTTTGGTTTGAATGTATATGTGTAGGGCGTATGTAAGCTTTTCTGGGTTTCCCCATCTTGATTGAATTTGGGATGGTGTACATTAGGGATCATAGACTCTCACACACCATTTCACATCTCAAAATTTCCAGCTTTAGTAAAAAAAAAAAAACGAATGGGCAGCAAACACTACTGAGAAGGGGTGGCAAAAGTTGGTGAGACTTCAAATTAAAAGTATCATTATTAAACACTTAAATTATTGAATTAGAGATGATAAATGATAATCTATTAAAAATATGATTACACTTTATACTACTTTTTTTTTTGTTGGACTGTAATAATGGGTCACTCTTGCATCACATAGAGACAAAAGTGATTTTACCAAAAACATATTTTTTACTACTCTTATGGTTCTAGATGTGTCTTGTTTTGATTTAATAAAAGATATGCTGAGGCTCATCATGATGATGATCATCATAATACTCTACTAGACTATAGTTCTTTTTGTTCAAAGATGATTGATGAATCATAATTGCATCGCATCTTTAATGTGAACGAAATGTAAATTTATCGAGACGAGATCAGTTAACTGTTATTTCTCTCGAATATCTCAAATTATCTGTAAAAGCTAAAAAACATTAGAGTAAAATTGTTTCAATTCCAAATACCAGGAAGACCAATTTTAGCACTTCTTAACTTTTGCACTAGCAAAGACCAAAATACAGCATTAGAAAAGTTTTTATAATTTCTTGTTTAAGGTTGACTTGTTTGTAGAAAATTTTTAAAAAATAACGAGAAAATGTTTATCGGAATTTATACGTTTTTAACATCCTAGTCAATGAGATCGTGGATT
The DNA here is from genome assembly GCA_032871835.1 of Dipteronia dyeriana. NCBI lineage: Eukaryota > Viridiplantae > Streptophyta > Magnoliopsida > Sapindales > Sapindaceae > Dipteronia > Dipteronia dyeriana. The sequence continues at coordinate 20,325,770 of CM065302.1, forward strand.
TTATATAATAACATAGCTTATACAAGAAATAGAATAAATATTGTAATATATGAGTTTGGTTAACATTATGAAACTATAATATTACCAAAACAGTTATTACTTTATAGGAACTAAATTAAATTTTATGTATTCTAAGTTCTAAACTGTCTAACGACTTTTTAATATAACAGAATTGAAATTTCAGATATTAAAATATGCGAAAGCCACCTATGATAATTCCTCGGATAAATTTACAATTGCAATTGGGGGAAAACTATATCAAAAGAGTATTTTTTTTTTATATATATTTATATATATCGTTTGAATTCCGTAAGTATTGGGATTCTAACCGATCCTGAGTCATAAGAAAATTATTAGGATATGATCTCAGTGAAGCGCGTGGGTTGTCTCTCCCTCTCACTGTACACATAAACTTTCCCATTCACCATCATCGTCATCATCATTTCTCCCAACTCTCATAGAAGCCATCAAGCCAATAAATCACACACAGAGCATTAACAAGTCAGACCCCCCCAAAAGCCAAAACTGAATTAAAAAAAAAAAGACTCACAAACATCCACACTGATTCTCTCTCTCTCCTTCAAAATTCAGTCTTTAAATTCAAAAAAAGAGACCACCAAGAAAGGGAAAAAAAAAACCATCTTGAAGTCCACAAATTTCCTTTCCGGGTTATCGGGTTCCGGATCTGCCTCCCAATTCCCCAACACCACCTCTCTCTCTCTCACTCTTACCTTTCTCGGGTTCTCAAAAGAAACACCACTTTTCTCCCTCCATTTCTTCATATTCTTCTTTGAAAACACCTCTCACGAGCATTTTCACAAACACTTAACCTGCATTAACGAGGAAAAATGGCTGGCACGGGACAGGAAGGCTTGGGCGATGACTTCTTCGAGCAAATCCTCGCGGTCCCACCTGGGTATACCAGTTCCGGAGGTGGGTCCGGCGGCGAATTGGGATCCTCCTCCGCCGTGCCCATGTTCTTGCAGCTGGGTTCTGGTGGCGGTGGCGGTGGAGCTGGAGGGCTGTCTATGGGGATGGGGATGGGGATGGGTATGGGGATGATGCCTCTAGGCTTGAATTTGGAGCACAGCTTCTTGAGACAACAAGAAGAAAACAACAACAACAACAATAACGCTTCTTCTCCAAGTTCAACTACTACTTCTGCAATCAACGTAAGAGACTTCAACTCTCTATCCACTTTTTTTCTGGTAATTTTTATATAAGTTTGGTGACGTTAACATGTGAAAACTTTAGTTCAAAAAGGGTTCATTTTCTTTTACTAAAATTTTCCTGGTAAATTGCTGCAAATTTTCCCGGGAATATTCACTTACTCCAGCAACTAGTCAAAAGTTTTTTTTTTTTTGTGTGGATGGTTTTTATGTGAAATGAAGGTAAACAAAAGGGTAATTTGGTAAAAAATAATGGTTTGTACTTTTGATTGTTGTGGTTGGAAGGAGAGAGATTCGGTGCACATGCCAAGTCTGTTTCCAGCTTTTGGACACTTGCAATCTCAATCACTCCGCCCTACACCACCGCTTCGTCCACCGCATCTCCACCAGGTACATTTTCTTTTTCTTACAACAATACCCTTTTTGTGTCTACTTTATTTCACTTGCACTTTGTTCCTAGGCTATTATTATTTGGTGCTCCATGTAACAAAAGGCCAGAAAATACTAGTGGAAGGTTTTACCGTGAGACTTATTAAAAAGCTTACACTTTGACATGAGAGAATATATGATTGGTTGAGTATGTGTCCGTTTTTTAAACGAAAGTCTCACCAAAAAAACATATGACATGAGATAATATATGACTGATCGGAGGTGATATGTCGGTTTTTCTAGTGAAAGTTTCACCATCTGATGATTCCGATCCTTTGTGTCCTCCGTTAATATCTTTTATCGTGAAAGTTGATATCCGATCGTGCAATTACCGTTTCATCCGATGAAAATACAAAACAATAACCTATAACTTTCTTTGGATTCTAAAAAACAGTTCCCAAGAGAAATATTTAAAATGTTTTCAGATTTTTTTTTTTGTGGTGCAAGTTTCATTTCGTTACATTGTTTTGCCAAATCTAGAAAATAGAATTGAGAATTTTGTTTGTTCATGTTCTCTGTTGGGAGTGAATAATATTTTATTGAGGGTGTTGGGGGAGTGGTGTGCACGCGTTTCTGAAGAGCGTTAGGTGATGGGTTTCTTCACACACACTCTCTCTCTCTTTCTCAAGTGGAAAGTGATGAGTTTACTGACACAAAGTGTTACTAGTGTCGTGCACGTGCGAGTAATTTCAAACGTGTGGTGAACTATGCCAATTATTAATTTATTATTATGTCATCTTAGGTAATGAATTGGGACTTGGTGGTCCTTCTCAGCATTTGTAGTGGCAATCTTTGTCCATTTATTGACACTGTAACTTTCAAAAGTGTTTATGAGGATAGGGTTCATGTCAAAGTTTTTGACTTTCTGTGGTTTTGTTTGGTTGTGTTGGTTGATTCAGTCCAAACCCTTTTTTGAATTCAATTAGCGGATTATCGGCATGACTTTGGGCACTTTAAAATTCTTGCTTGATCGAATTGCTTTATCTTCTAGACATTCTTTATGTGTATAAGTTTCTTCTTCAATAATTCTTTGACTTGAAAAGTTTCAACTTAGATGTGCCTTTTCATTTAATATTACTTGAGACCTGTGAACATGGTGAATTGTTGATATCCTGCAAGACAATGCGATGTGTAAAGGATTGTGTTGAACTTTCCTTGACTAGAACATCAGTTCATTGTTGAATCTAATACAATATTGTTTGATAATAATTATATATTGCTGTTTGTTCTGGGTTATAAATCAACCATAAATGATTGTTACTGTATCATTTGTCAAATCATGGTGCAGCCTTTTAACAGCCAACCGACACAAGGAATGGTTGCTACTGCACCACAACCTCCTACTATGCGCCCAAGGGTTCGAGCAAGACGAGGGCAAGCAACGGATCCTCACAGTATTGCTGAGCGGGTAAACTTTGCTTCTGTTTCTTAGGACACATAATTATGCAATGCAGATGTTACTTTTAAGGAAAACTATTATAAATTGTGCAGTAAGTTATCTCGGATTGAAGATATACTCTATAAAAGGTCTCAGTACCAAATAGAATTTTGATCTATAAAAGGTCTTGGTGTATTTCACTTGTGATGTATGATGTATAGACGGATTTAGTGGTTTACCATTTTTGGCTACAACTGATTACATGAGTCATGAGTGAAATCATAAAATTCTTGGATTGATAAGCACAACGTGCCTTTTGTTCAAATCTCAAGTTCAGTCACTTTTATGCATATTCCTAAGGGATGGAGTTTTATCCAAAATACCCTTTACAAGACGGAGAATCATATTGTTTCAGTTAACTGTTAATTTGAACGTAGTCTTATATCTAGCTCACAACTTAATACATTCTGCTTACTTTTACTCCGTCAAATTTCTAAAACCGTTTTCCATGGATGTTATCTACAAACTTACGGTATGTTCTTCCCGGTGCAGTTACGTAGGGAGAGAATTGCAGAAAGAATGAAGGCTTTGCAGGAATTGGTTCCTAGCTGCAACAAGGTTAATGGCTGTCTCCTCACTGCTGTTACTTTATCTGTGCCTTCTGGTTCAGTTGCTTGCCATTCCTTTTTGTGCATTTCAAATTTGGCCAATCCAAAAATCATATTCTGTAATGTGTTGAAAAGTATGCTTCATATCATATATGTTGCAAAATAAGTTCCTGCAGTTTCCTTCTCTCATGACCCTTTTTTATAACTCATCGAGTTAATTTTATGCATAAAAGTTATTGTTGATAAGTGAATCTTTCACTTGCCTTTGAGATCTATGTTTTATACATAACGGTACTTTGATTATCTCTTTTCAGACAGATAGGGCGGCCATGCTTGATGAAATTGTGGATTATGTGAAGTTTCTGAGGCTTCAAGTCAAGGTATTTACGGTCAAAAACTCTATTAGATTATTTGCTTCAAAAGATTCACTGTTTCTTCTCTATTACTTTTAAAATATCTTTCTGGACTAGTTGTTCTAAGAATAATTGAGCATATTATTTTTATTTATAAATGCATACTTTCACGGGTATTTTCTATGAGTGGACCCGCTTGCACAAATTGTATGGACTGTCAATTCAATCCAGCATTGTTATCCAAAAGTAGTTACCTAATCCCAAACACTTGCCTCATATTCATCATCCAAAGCATTGGAAGTCCTATATCGTGGTACTATGGTAGGCCATCTCATGTTGAATATCCTTGACATCTATGAAGACCTTGTGGCCTTTCTTTAAATAAAGTTGTTGGGAGTCAAGCCTGAATCGACTCTTGTCTGGTGTTGAATCGCTGTTTAACTATGTTATTTTGTAATAAAAGGAGATGAATTACATTATTTTTACCACTCACCCCGTAGTAAATCGTTTAGTTTTGGTTTACTTGTCAGTTTCATCTCATTGACATATCTAAACAGGTTCTGAGTATGAGTCGATTGGGTGCAGCCGGTGCTGTGGCTCAGCTTGTAGCTGATGTTCCCATATCATCAGTTGAGGTTGTATACTTGGAAAACTTACATTTTTCTTTGAACTATAAATGGACTCAAGTAGTTTGCATGTCCTTTTCTACTTCAAAGTTTTTTCTTGTTAATAATTTTCTTTTCGACCCATCCGTGATTAAGGGGGAAGACGGCATCGATGGTGGAGCCAATCAGCCAGCTTGGGAGAAGTGGTCAACTGATGGCACAGAACAGCAAGTAGCTAAGCTAATGGAAGAAGACATTGGAGCTGCAATGCAATTCCTTCAATCCAAGGCACTCTGCATCATGCCCATATCACTCGCCTCTGCAATCTTCCAGACCCACCAGCCAGACACACCGATATACATCAAGCCCGAATCAAACACCCCTTCATAGACACCTAAACCAGAACTGCAGTTCCACTTGATCACTCCCAGAATGCGTACTAGTCCCAATCTCACAACAGGGCATAAATTATATGCTTTGGTACATTTCTAAATCCATAACTGGACAAAAAAAAAAGTCATGTGCAAGTGCTAGTGTTCGTTTCGTTTTCCCAGTTTTGACAAACAAGAAGTGGATCACAGGCACACAAGTGAAAGGGAAATGTTTTTTTTTTTTTTTTCAAAACTGTATTGATGCAAAATTTAGACTCCGGTGGGGTTAGTGGTGGGTGGACCAAAGAGATATATAATATATAATATATCTTCGTAGTGGTGAAAGCTTGGTTTCTTTTTCTTTTTAATGGTTAGTGCAATGTGGGACCTTGTAAAAGAGATGGATAGCTATGTGTATGATGTATTTGCTGAACAAATTTCAGTGCAAGTTGAAATATTGTATGTATAATGGTTGGTTGGTTGTTTTTTATAAAGCATTTTTGGAAGCTTGTGGTTTGAGAAAAAGATAAAATTGTTGCTCAGATTGCTTGTTTAGTCATTATTTTTTATAAAGATAATATGAATAATTTTAATTCTCGATTCAATTCGTCAAACCCAACCCAAACTTTATGGGTTGATTTGGTTTCATATATAAAAAATTTATTAATCGGTTTGTCATTTACCAAACCAATATGAGTTGTTAAAAATAAAATTCATACAACTCAAACCAACCCATATATTTAATAAAATATAATCCATATTTCTTAGGATTTTTTAACTTTTATTTATACTTATTTGCTTTTCATATAAATAAGTTTTTTTTTTTCTTCTCATTCATTATCATCAACCATTTGATATTCTACTATTTCTCTTTCTTTTACATATTATATTTTTTTAATAAAAAAATACAATTACTCATCCCTTCCATTACATTTTAAAATATGAGTTTTATTATGTTTTATTTTTTATTTTTCTGTTATAGTACCTTTTATTGTTAATTTATTAATGATATAATATTTTTAATTTTTAAAATAATTAATTAACACCTACTTAATATTTTTATATTTAAATATCTTTTTATAATAATACAAAAAATGATTTTTAGGTTCAAACATAAACCGTCAAATCAATCAAAACCAATCCGACTTTTTTTGGTTTGGTTTGAATCGGTTTGACAAATTCCATTGGTTTAGTTTGGGTTAAAATATAACAAAACCGATACATATCGGTTTAGTTTGATATTGAGCTCCAACCCAAATCAATCCGAAATTGCACTCCCCTACTCATGGTTGGATAGTATATCGTTTGATGTAACATTACATGCCATGAGCTTAAGATGTATTATTTGTTTTAGCCCACACAAATATTTCTCCCATTATACAGGCAATGTCCCTACTATATAACTCTCTCTCTCTCTTCTTTTCTCCTTCACAGTCATTTGTCAATTTTGAAAGAAAAGCTCCATTTACTTTTGTAATTATCTATGTAAAACAATTCTTAAAATGAAAAAAATTAATATTGGAAGTGTATTTTGATATGAAATTATTCTTACTTCAAAATAATTTTGACAAAAATATTCTTAAAATACCTTACTTTGAATATAGATACATGAAAAATATAAACTAAAATCAAGGAATCAAGATATTCCATTTCCGATGAAAATAGAGGTTTGTGCTATTGTTTAATAAAAAAAGCAATAATCCGATGAGGAGGAGTTGATCCAGACACCCACCGGTTCTTCAAGTCAGAGTGGTATGGATTTGCTCCTCAAACCATAATTTTATTGTAATAATTAAAAAAAAAAAAGGAAATGAAAAGAAATAAAACTTATTCAATATACTGGGCTAAGCCGGGCCGAACCATCTACTGGACAGGATTGGGTTGTTGATGACCCGAACCACAGAATCCGGATACCATGTAATCCGAAACAGGGTTTTTCTTCATTGGAGGCATCTACCAGCTAGGGTTTTACGTTTTTGGCGTCTACCCTTTATCAATTTCTGTCTCTTATATTCAAGTTTATAATTGGTAAGTGAAAGTTATGATCTTTTTGCTTCAATTTCTTCATTTGTTGATTTATTTTTAATTTTTTTTAAGCTATGGAGGGACAATGAATATCCATGTATCAAGCTTATTACAAGTCTGAGTGTTTTTAAACAAATTTGTTGGTGTTAAAGGGATACAGTTCTTATTGAGAGAATTTTTTCAACTTTGGTGATGTGTAGGCCATGGAAGACACTTCCATTTGATTTTTTTTTTTTTTTTTTTTGAAGCTGAGTATGCCTAGTTTTGTTTTAGTGGGAGAATCAGTTTTCTATGTTTTAAAGTCATGAAAAGTGTAAAACTTTTGGCATTTGAACTATAATGGTGAATTGGTGAATTGGTGATCAGGGTATATTGAGTTTTATATCCCTTTAAATGAATTTGATTGATAGAATGGTAGTGACTGATCATTTAGTAGTTGTTTAGTTTTAGCAGCTTTGATTCGTTTGCCGGATATTTGTTTATCTATGTATCATTATGGGAGAGGTATTCGGTTTCTTAGTTTTATGTCAATGGTCAACAAGACGAAGTGGGATCCGATTGAATCACTTGAACTTAATCACCCAACTCTTGTTTTGCTTGAAAAATGCAGCTCAAGAGATCACTTTAGACAGATTTTAGGGCAGATGATGAGGATTGGTCTCATTGGTGAGACGTTTCCCATGAGCAGGCTCATTTTGTACTCTGCAATTTCACACCCCGAAAACTTAGACATGTCTATCCTTTTGTTCTCTTATTTTACTCCTCATCCGAATTTGTTCATTTACAAAACTATGATATCTGCTCTATCTTTTGCCTTCAAACAAGCATATGTTGTATACAAATCTATGCTTAGGTCCTCTATTTGGCCGGAGAAACAGACACTCCTTTACTTGCTGAAAGCAGCTAAACATGTATCAGAAGCCAAGCAAGTTCATTGTCATGCAATTGTTATGGGATTGGTGTCCTATGATTATTTACTGAACTCGCTTCTGAAAATGTATATGAATAATGGGAAAATGGATCTTGCTCGTAAGGTGTTTTTGTGTAGGTCAAGTTCAGATGTTGCCTCTTTCAATATTATGATTGTTGGGCATGCCAAGACGGGGAATAGTTTAGAGGCAATTAAAATGTTCCGCAAACTGGTGGATTCGGGACTCGAACCTGATGAGTTCACCATTTCGGGACTTCTTGTTTGTTGTGGGAAGTTAGTAGATGCGCGACTGGGGAAGTCTGTTCATGCATGGATGGCAAGGAGAAAACATATTAGCTCATCAAATTTGGTCTTGGGCAATGCTCTTTTGCATATGTATGTGAAATGCAAAGAAATAGAACTTGGCCGGAGGACATTTGATGCCTTAAGAGTCAAGGATATCGTTTCATGGAATACCATGTTTGAAGGGTTTGTCATGGTTGGGGAGTTGGAATCTGCACGGAGTCTTTTTAATCATATGCCTTGCAGGGATTTTGTTTCCTGGAATTCTTTGATTTGCAGTTATGCACAGAATGATGATTTGACGATGATGACAAAAGTGTTCAAGGACATGGTTGCTGAGAATGTTATGCCAGACAATGTCACGGTGACTATCCTGGTCGCTGTTGCAGCAGAAGTTGGAGAACTGAACCAAGGGAGATGGATACATGGAATGGTGTTGAGAACGGGGATGAAAATAAATGCATTTTTGGGTTCAGCATTGATAAACTTGTATTGGAAATGTGGAAGCATTGAAAAAGCTTTCGTGGTTTTTAGAGACATTACCGAAAAGGATGTCACAGTATGGACAACAATGATAACTGGATTTGCATTCCATGGTTATGGAAGGAAAGCATTGGAACTGTTCTCTGAGATGCAAGAAGAGGAAATGCCAAACAAAGTGACAATTCTTGCTGTTCTAACAGCTTGTGTTCACTGTGGACTTATAGATGAAGGGCTTGAACTATTTAGTAGCATGAAAGAAAACTATGGCATTGAACCTGGAATTGAACATTACGGATGTTTGGTGGATCTTTTAGGACGATCAGGGAGGTTGACAAAAGCAAAAGATGTGATCGACATGATGCCTATGAAACCAAGTCGATCCATCTGGGGAGCAATGCTGAGTAATTGTCGAGCTCACGGAAATGTGGAAATGGCTGAGATAGCTTGGAGAGAATTACTAAAGTTGGAGCCTGATAAAGAAGGTGGATATGTATTGTTGTCTAACATTTATGCTGCTAACAACAAGTGGAGCTTTTCGGACAAAATCAGGGAAGTCATGGAAAGCAGAGGAGTGAAGAAAACAGCAGGTTGCAGTAGCATTGTTGTTGATGGAGTTCTTCATGATTTTGTGGCTGCAGATAAGCGGCATCCGAGATGGTTAAACATGCAGCCCATTTTATATTTTCTGAATAGTGAAATGAGGTTACACACTGATTTTCCTGAGGACTTCTGGGTAGCATTTATGGAAGCATGTTGATTGTGGTCTCTCTCTTTTTTTACTTTTTTTTTTTTTACTATTACAATTAAAATCAAGTGTAGGTGAGGGAAGTATACTACCAAATCAACTTTATCTCTCAATGATGATGTTGTTGATCACATAATTTAATGACTCCAGGAGAATATCTGAATATATATTATATATTGACATGATTGGAGTCAAGATTCTGTTGTTGAAATCATATGTGCTGAAACATATTTGAGGCCCAATAAATCCATCCTACACTATAAAAAAGCAACATGAACCAGAGCATACACCAAGTTCCACATCAAAATTTTGTAATTACAGCAATCTGGTAGAATCTAAAGACAATGTTGGGGATACACAAGTAAACAACTCTGGGAAGAATATATATATATATATATATATATATATATATATATATATACAAAGTTTTGTGTCTTTCTCAGTAAGTGTGACCTGTTCAGGGAAAACCACCACTACAATACAGTTATCTTCAAAATCATCTGGTGCTTGTTTGTTTCTGTGTATCTTATAGTATAAGAGAATTAAAATATATTAAGTAGTATAAATTGTAATGTATTAAATAATGCCAATACAAGAACGCACTATGTAATACATAACGAAATGGTGGGTTTATGTTGTATTAAAGTTATAGGTGAACTTTTTTTTTTTCAAATAATTTTATAAAAACCCGTTGGACTGACTGCAATCCCACTAATATTTTTTAAAGAAAAATATTTTAATTTATTTTAAAATTAATATAAATCTATATTTTAAAAATATCTAATAATATATAAATTAAAACATTTATTTTCTGAAAAAAGTAATAATTTATTATTCAATTTTAAAATATTATCAAATTTAAAATATTATTATATTCAATCCGATCTCATGTTTCGTCAAACAAAACATAATATTAATTCAATCCAGCCATATTTCTTTATAACTATAATAGTATTAATTTATTCAAATCCAATCTAACGTCATCTAACCTCAATCCATCTCAATCCAATGTATTCCAGTAAAATAGTTCAATTTAATCCGCGTGCCAATTGGGACCTTAGGGTGGGGGTCAAAACCCTTTGACCATTAATAATAATAATAATAATAACTAAAAAAAACCTTTCTTTGCTGGTTAATTATCAAATTGCAACACAATTGAACACATGTAGAAACTCATATATGGATTTAAATTGACTTAAAAGAAAGAAAGAAACTTTTATTAAATTGTTGGATTCTTAACTTAGGACTTAGGAGGAGACTGTGCTCTGATTTCAACATTATCTTTCAAGTTCAAATAACAACTAATTCGCTTCAAATTTGTGTAAAAGAAAAGGTAAAAACAGTTTTATTTATTTATTTCTATTGACTATCTATTAGCTACATAAAAATTAAAAGTGAGAGTTTGGCTTTTAATTATAGCATCTGTTGTAATTGTTGCTTTCCACGATACTTACAAATGAATGGGTATTTGTGTCATTGGTATTTATATGACATGTGTAAATACATATATCAATTTGAAAGTAAGGTGTCAATACTATACGAGAGACAACAAAGTATTGTATATATAAATTGCAATAAACCCCATCTTTACTTGTCTATAGAAAAGTCATTCTTGTAATTTTTGAAGATAGTAATCAATACAAATCTTTTACACTAAATGTATATCTCGATCTCTCATCTCCTTTTGCTTTGTTTATTTTATGATTTTATATTATTATTAATAATCCTTATTGCTTTATCTATTATTTCTTTTAATTTATAACACGTTATCAGTATGATAATGTTATTTTCAGAACTTGAAGTTTTTGAATTTTATTTCCATTAGAACCTGAAGTTCATAAATTTATTTCTAGAACATGAAGTTCCTAAATTTATTTCCAGAATCCGAAGCTTTTGAATTTATTATTACTAGAACCTGAATCTTTTAGATTTTTATTTATCAATACCAGAACTTGTAGTTCTGGATTTCGTTTCTCGTATTTTATTTACTTTTACGCAATTTACTTTCACGCAATTTACTTTCTTGCAATTTATTTATTTTTACGTAATTTTTATTTAAACAATTTGGCCATTCATCCAAAAACCTGAAATTTATAGATTTATTTATCATTACTGGAACATGAAACTTTTGGATTTATTTACTCACAAATGTTCCTTTATATATCTAAAAATTTAAATTCCTCGGATTTTTATCAGACCAGAAGTTCTGACTCCGATTGTGATTTTCAGATAACCAGAAACTACAAAAATGTCAAAACTTGTACGCTTGAAGTTTGCTGCACTGGAAGTATCTGGGGACAACTACATGTCCTGGGTAATTGACGCGAAATTATTGTTAAAATCAGAAGGCTTATATTACACCATTGAAGAATGAGCTGAGGCAACTGAACAAGATAAGTCCACTGCTATGGTCATTATCCGATGTCATCTACATGAAGATCTAAAAGTCCAGTACCTAACTGTCACGGAACCAGAAGTTCTATGGCAATAATTAAAAGACCGATTTGATCATCAACCCGATGTTGCATTACCAAATGTCAGGTATCAGTGGCAAAATTTACGTTTTCAAGACTATAGGTCAGTCTTTGAATATAACTCTGTTTTATTCAAAATAGCTACACAGCTGAAATTGTGTGGTCAGGAGGTAACAAAAAATGATATGTTGGAAAAACATTTACAACATTCCATGTCTCACATGATATTACAGCAGCAATATCGAGAACGTCGATTCTCAAAATATTCAGAATTAATCTCATGTCTCTTGGTTGCAGAGAAAAATAATGAATTATTAATAAAAAAACATGAACCACACCTGACCGGCTCTACAGCATTCCCAGAAGTGAATGCCAATACTGTTAGGGGACAAAATCATGGTCGTGGTCGCGGTCCTTACCGTGGTCGTGGTCGTGGTCGTGGTCAAGGTCTCGGAAGAGCATATGATTATTCTAATCCTATTGATTATAATCAAAACATTTCCCAGAAGTAGAATGTTAATAAGATTAGGCTATATAAAGGAAAAAGTATCCAAAGGGGGCCTAAGAAAGATGATGGTGTATGTTTCAGATGTGGCTGTCATAATCATTGGTCAGGTACATGCCGTACATCCAAACATTTGGTTGAGCTTTATCAAGCATCGACCAAAAGAAAGGAAAATGGGAAGAATCATGAAACCAACTTTATGGAGGATTAAGATTTTATGGATATTACCCAGTTTAATGTTTCTGATTTTCTAGTTGATCCAAATGACAAAATGACCACTTCAATTGGTGATGGAAATATCCATACCAATTAAGTACTATTTGTAATATTTTTGTTATCATGTGAAATGCTTCTGTAAATATTTCTTTTATAATATATACTTTTGATCACTTCATCTAATATGCATTTTATTTTTTCTTTGTGAAGCATAACAAATATGTCTCTAAATGATAAATTGAGTATTATTGAAAAGCAAGGTACAAGAGATATATGTCTAGCCGATAGTGCAACACACATACGATTTTACGGAATCAGAAATACTTTCTGAATTTAACTTTGTTTAAGGAAAATGTTAATACAATATCAGGTCCATTAGATCTGATAGAAGGCTCCGGTAGAGCCATGATATTGTTACCAAACAATACTAAAATATGTATCAATGATGCTTTATATTCAAGTAGATCCAAGAGAAATCTACTAAGTTTCAAGGATATACGGTGTAATGGATTTCACATAGAAACCATAAATGATGAGAATATCGAATATCTGTACATTATTTCCCATAATTTAAGCCAGAAAATAATTCTGGAAAAGCTATGTGCTCTATCATCTGCATTATATTACACTCTTATAAGAGGTGTAGAAGTTTATGCAGTTACGAACCAAAAGTTCTCGGACCCAAAAAATATTTATGCTTTGCCATGATCGTCTTGGTCACCCAGGATCCACAATGATACGAAGAATCATTGAAAATTCTCATGGGCATCCATTAAAGAACCAGAAGATTTTTTATCCTATGAAAAATTAGGTGCCACATGTTCACAAGGGAAATTAGTAATAAAACCATCTCAATCTAAGGTTGGTTTTGAATCCCCGTAATTCCTACAAAAGATTCAAGGGGATATATGTGGACCTATTCATCCACCAAGTGGACCATTCCGATATTTTATGGTCCTAGTTGATGCATCCATCAGATGATCACACGTTTGCTTATTATCATCACGTAATGTTGCTTTTGCAAGATTACTTGCACAGATTATCAAGCTTCAGGCACATTTTCCCGATCATCCGATTAAGTTAATACGTCTTGATAATGTTGGTGAATTTACTTCCAAGACATTTGATGAATATTGCAGATCAGTTGGGATTGATGTTGAACATCCAGTTCCACATGTTCATACTCAGAATGGATTAGCAGAATCATTTATCAAGCGTCTCCAAGTAATTGCAAGAACTTTATTGTTGTGAACACAATTACCAATTTCTGTTTGGGGACATGTTATTTTACATCCTGTTGCATTAATTCGTCTTTGTCCCACTACATATCATCAATATTCACCAGTACAACTTGTATTTGGCCATCAACCATATGTTTCTCATCTGCGTACTTTTGGTTGTGCAGTATATGTCCCAATTGCACCTACACATAGAACTAAAATGGGACCCCAACGGCGTTTGGGAATATATGTTGGTCTAGATTCACCATCAATTATTAGATATCTGGAACCATTAACAGGTGATCTTTTTACTGCACGATTTTTTGATTGTCATTTTGATGAGGAAAATTTCCCATCATTAGGAAAAACTTCTCCTGAAGAGAAGTGTGAACTGTTGGAACCCCGTTCACCTGTAACGCAGCGGAAATGGGTTTTAAAATTTTTTATACAGATCGAAATCTGTATCTGAGACCAGTGAACTTAGGATCGTAATTATTTTCGAAACTAATATATATCAAATTATTATAATAATAAAATATATGTATATATACAAGAAATTGTTATCAATAAAATAAAATTAAGAAAACCGAACCATACCAACGTTTGGAGGCTCCTTCACTTTACGATATGCTCCTAGTATGTACCACTTGATCTTGGTGTGAGATTCATATAGATCATGACCCAATCCTATATGATCACATCATACAAGGTGCCTCCATTCCCATATCTCATATGAATGATTCAGGATAGAATCACTGTACATTACGGAATGGACCGCAGCTATAGATTAACCACAAATAAAGTACCCATCTTTATTTGTTATCTATGGACTCTTTAGATTGCACGTCTCTTACTGTATCCATCCATAAATGACACTCATATACACAGTTCGAGATTACATCCGGCAATCCAGGATGTTAATATGTACATAAGTTTATAAAATAAATAACATAACATAATGAATTGAACCTTTCTTTTTATTTACTTCATAAATCCATTTACAAGTTACATGTTTAGGGGTATAAACCCCCACAATCTCCCACTTGCACTAGAGCATGTGAGGCATTTCTCATAACCCTAGACCATCTAGGTAACCTGAAAACACTTTAGCTGGTAAGGCCTTCGTAAATGGATCAACATGATTGTCTTGTGAGGCTATCTTGGTGACGATAACATCTCGTCTATGCACTATCTCTCTGATGAGATGATACTTTCTCTCTATATGCTTCCCTCTCTTGTGGCTTCTTGGTTCTTTGGAATTAACCACAGCACCATTGTTATCACAATAAAGCGTGATAGGCTTATCCAGGTCTGGAACAACTTTCAGATCACTCAAGAACTTACGGAGCCAAACAACCTCTTTAGCAGCTTCACAAGCAGCTACATATTCGACTTCCATGGTGGAGTCAGCAATGCAAGATTGCTTGATACTTCTCCACACAATGGCTCCACCACCCAGGGTGAATACTGATCCAGACGTGGATTTTCTAGAATCCCTGTCTAACTGAAAATCAGAATCCGTGTATCCTAACGGGATCAAATTCTGTCCGGAATACACTAGCATATAATTTCTCGTTCAAAGATACTTGAGAATAGTCTTGACAGCAACCCAATGATCCAACCCTGGGTTGGACTAGTATCTGCTGACTACTCCCACTGCATAGCAGATGTCCGGTCTCGTGTATAACATAGCATACATGAGACTACCTACTGCCGATGCATACAGTACACGCATTATATCCTTAACTTCTTGAGGTGTCTTAGGACATTATTCCTTAGACAAGTGAACTCCATGCCTGGAAGGTAAATTACCTTTCTTGGAGTTCTGCATCGAAAATCGCACAAGAATCTTGTCGATATATGATGCCTGAGACAATGCTATAAGTCTGTTCTTACGATCCCTTATAAGTTAGATCCCTAGAACATAACTTGCCTCTCTCAAATCTTTCATTTGGAATTGGCTAGCCAGCCATTCCTTTACGTTAGACAACACTCCCATATCATTCCCAATGAGTAGGATATCATCTATGTATAAGACCAAGAAAACTACTTTCTTTTCAATGATGCGCTTGTAGACACAAGGCTCATCGACGTTCTGCTCGAAGCCATAGGTTTTGATTACATCATCAAACCTAATGTTCCAAGATCTAGATGCTTGCTTAAGTCCATAGATAGACCTTTGCAGCTTGTAAACGAATCCCTCTGGTTGCATCATATAGATGCTTTCATCAAGATTGCCATTCAAGAATGCAATCTTGACGTCCATTTGCCAAATTTCATAATCGAAATAGGCAGCAATGGATAAAAGAATCCTAATAGACTTAAACATGGCTACTGGCGAGAAGGTCTCTTCATAATCGACCCCATCTTTCTGGGTATAACCCTTAGCAACTGGCCTTGCCTTAAAGGTCTCTACCTTCCTGTCTACTCATCTCTTTCTCTTATAGATCCACTTACACCCTATAGGTTTTACCCCATCTGGTAAGTCTACAAGATCCCAGACTGAGTTAGAGTACATGGACTCCATCTCGAGATTCATGGCTTTAAGCCATTCCTCTTTATCAGGATCTTCCATTTCATTCTTAAATGTTAATGGATCATCCACACTATCAGTAGAGACAACACATTGTCCCTCACCTATAACTAAATAACGTTCAGGTTGTCTCACAACCCTCTCACTACGTCTAGGTGGTAGTGTATCCTGATCAGGAACCATCTGACTCTCAGATGTTTGTGGATCAACAACTCTTGTTGATGAAGCACTAGTCTCACCAGGCTCCAACTCATTTAATAGAATCTTGGAACGAGGTTTATTGTCACTAATGTAATTGTCCTCAAGAAACGTTGCATTTGTCGATACAAATACTTTGTTATCTTCGGAACTATAGAAGTGTCCACCTCTAGTCTCCTTGGAGTATCCTACAAATAGGCAGACAACAGACTTGGAGTCTAGCTTTTCGATTCTGTTCCGCAGCACGTGTGCTGGACACCCCTATATGCGAAAATATCGTAAACTAGCTTTACGACCATTCCACAACTCTAGAGGAGTCTTAGGAACATATTTGGATGGCACTACTTTCAAAATGTATGCCGCTGTTTGTAACGCATATCCCCAGAAGGAATTTGGTAATGATGAGAAACCAATCATAGATCTCACCATTTCCATTAGGGTCATCTCCGCTACACCATTTTGCTGAGGTGTATCAAGAGTGTGAGTTGGAAAACTATCCCATGCTCGACCATGAAGTCTTCAAACTCTTGGTCAATGTACTCACCTCCATGATCCGATCGTAGTGACTTGATAGTCCTACCTAATTGATTATCAAAATGAGGTAGGCTCTACCCAGGTGTTTACCGACCATTGTTTGGAAAAGCAAGTTGAGGCCAAGGAAAGAGCTTCTTTGGCAGAGGAGAAGGCTATGTCGCTTTAAAACTTATTGTTTTCTGCCCAGGAATCGATGCTCAAAGCCGAACAGGAAGCGGAGCAGTCCAAGTCGTCTCATGAGCAGAAGATCGAAGACTTGGAATGCCAAACTTTGATGGTCGAGTCCCTATCCAAAGAGGCCAGGCTGGAACTTGAAGTCCAGAGGGTCAATCATTTTAAAAGATCCCTTGCTTATGATGTCCTTCTCCTTTGGGAATTTCAGCGAGGGTTAGTTTCAGCTGGCAAATTTTTCAAAATCAAGAATCGGGCAACTGAAAAAGCCCGAACCAACTGGGAGCTGTCGATCAAGAACCACGTGGATCGGTCCCTGTAATCTCTTCGGACTCAGATGAAAGAATGGAGAGCTTATTACCGTAGTCAAGGCAAAGAGCCCCATCCTATGCATTTGGAGGTTCCATCAGAGCACTCTACCTTTTATGCCAGTCAGGAACCCGGCGTAGAAGGTTTGGTGCCTGATGTTGGCCCGATCCCTGGAGAAGATTACAGCGAATGGATGGATGACTTGAACGACATAATTACTTGGCCTTCAAATGAAAGTTTCCTCTGTGAGTACGAAATGGTGCCCGACCCGAGCATCGGCAAGAGTTATAAATCCTCCTCCCAGACTTAAGTCATTTTTGTAAATATTCACCTTTGTAAAGATTTTTATGAATGAAATTTCCATGTTTAAAACTGTAATTCAGAAAACTAAGTGGTTTATTCCAACTCATTGCTCAAGAAATTTCACCGAGTACCAAATATCTTATCTAACTTGGTTTTGTTATTTGGAGTCGCTTCTAACGCCAAGTATCTTATTGAACTGGCTAACGCGATCTCTGCCAAATCTTGTGTCAAGTATCTTATTAAACTGTCTAATGCAATCTTTTTGTGCCAAGTATCTTATTAAATTGGCTAACTTCACCGAGTAACTTCACCGAGTATCTTATTAAACTTGGTTTCGTTACCTAGAGCTACTTCTAACGCCAAGCATCTTATTAAACTGACTTATATTAACCGAGCCATCTTGAAACAAGCGAGTATATTTACTCATATTTCATACTTGGGCTATTACCCAAACATTACATCAAGGCTCACCATGATCATATGTTTGAGTCCTCACACAAATTACTAAGGATGTCTCCCTAGTTTTGTCTGTGTAAGGATTTTCCAAATCATTAAGCTTTTCGTACTGCTTAACACAGCTGCACATTTCACTAGAATTTTTCCCGATAGCGCCCCTAGCCGTTATCCAGGATCTGGTGCATCGAGTTTGCCTTTTTGCTAGGGTCGACTGACTTTGCTTGGTTGGCGTGCTCCTTCGAGCTTCTCCACCCATTCGAGAATTAATGGTCCCGAGTATTCTATTTGCATGTTCTTATTATCATGCTCGTCCTTCATATGTTCTTATTATCATATGTTTTATATTTCGGAAATCACGAGTTTGATTTTTATTTATATCTGTAAAACCAACAATGAATTAAATTCCAAAGCTAATAATTGACCTGACTAAAATTGTCCTAACTAAAATGGAAACAAAATTTTAAGGATAGAAAATCTTCAAATATTGGGCGTTGCACGGCCGGGGTAAGACCCATCCATCTGTTCGTGCAATCCAATATGCTACATGGCCAGCTACTCCTTCAATTTTGTACGGGCCCTCCCACTTGTGAGCCAAAGAACCTGCAGTTTTGTTTTTTGTATTCAGCGACACCTTTCTGAGTACCAGGTCTCCTAGTTGGAATTTCCTAACTCGAACATGAGAGTTGTAATGGCGAGCTACTCTTTGTTGATATACCATATTTTGTATTCAGGACTTCTCCCTTTTCCCTTCTAGCTCATCTAAACTTTGTAACATCATATCAACATTCTGATCTTCATTATATATCCTGACCCTGGGTGATGCATATCATGTTTCTATGGGGATAACAACTTCTGTTCTAAACGTTAAAGTGAATGGAGTCTCTCCTGTTGAAGTTCTTGATGTCATCCAATATGCCCATAATACTTCGGGAAGTTTTTCAACCTAACGCCCTTTCTTGGCATCAAGCTTTGCTTTGAGTGTATGCTTGATGATTTTGTTTACTACTTCAGCTTGCCCGTTTGTTTGAGGGTAGGCAGATGTGACATAGTAATTGGCAATTTGGTACTCTTTGCACAACTGTTTGAATTTCAGGTTATCGAACTGGGTGCCGTTGTCAGTGATGATAGTGTTGAGACTCTAAACCTGTAGAGTATATTTTTCTTCACAAAATTTATGGTATTTGCTTCTGTGATATGCACTAATGCTTCAGTTTCTGCCCACTTCGTGAAATAGTCAACGGCTACTATGGCATGCTTCGCTCCACCCCATGTCCCAGCTGGCATTGGGCCAATTAAGTCCAAACCCCACATGGAAAATGGCGACGGGGATGTAAGGTTTCTAAGTTGTTCAGGAGGTTGTCGGATATCATTAGCAATCCTTTGGCAAGTATTGCAGCTCTCCGAACATCGATGTGCATTTGAGAATAAAGTGGGTCAATAATAACCTTGCCTGAGTACCTTGTGTGCTAAATTTTTACCCCCGGTATGGTTTCCACATACTCCACTGTGGATTTCCTGTAATATTCGACATGCATCTTCCTCTGATACACATCTTTGAAGTGTTCGGGAAAACCTCCTTCTGTATAGTTCTCCTCCGATCAATGTGTATCTTGTAGGAGATCTTTCGGGAGTATGCCTTCTTCTAAGAACCTCTTTAGCTGAGTCATCCAACCGTTTAACGGTGTTTGGATTTCTAAAATTTCAAAGCTTTTTGGGTCAGCAGTGCTCGGTTTGAGGAGATGTGCAACGGGAATAGTTTTAGGTCTGATTGTGGTTGTTGTTGGTGCTAGCTTGGACAAAGCATCTTCCTTTTCATTCTCCTCCCTGGGGATCTGGGCAATCTTATATTCTTTGAATTTCTGAATGAGCTATTTTGCTATGTCACGATAAGCTATCACGCCTTCATCTCTGACTTGGTACTCGTCCTGGACTTGGTTGATGACTACATGTGAGTCACAGAATATCTTGACCTCATCTGCTCCAAGAGCTATGCAGACTTTGAGTCCAGCTAGTAGTGCCTCATACTCGGCTTGATTATTTGTTGCTTTGAAGTCGAATCTCATGGCACACTCGACATCATCTCTTTTCGGGGTGCATACTACGATCTCTGCCCCGCTGCCATGAGTGTTAGAAGAGCCATCGACATATAATTTCCATGGGAAACTTTTACCTAACATCTTTTTTGCTTCCAGGTTTGGTTCTGTGAATTCTGTTATAAAATCTGCCACTGCTTATCCTTTGAGAGATGTCCTGGGGACGTACTGGATATCAAATTCACTTAGCTCGATTGCCCATTTGGTTATTCTTCCTGAATAAGAACCTGGATTGTATGAGCCTGAAAGTATGGCCTTAGCTTCCTTGTTGCTGAAACCAATGCTATGACCATTTTTTCTGCCTGTGAATATCTGGTTTCGGCTGGTAGAAGTGCCTTGCTGGTATAGTACACTGGTCTATGTACTCCATCTTCTGTTCTGACTAGAACCGAGCTTACTGCTAATTCTATAATTGATAAGTACAAGTGGAGTATCTCTCCCATTTTTGGTTTCGAAAGGATGGGAGCTTTCCCTAGGTACTCTTTGATTTTTAAGAATGCCTGCTCGCATTCTTCATTCCATTCGAGTCATTTTCCTTTTTTAATCACTTTAAAAAAGGGAGCACATTTGTCTGTGGCCTTTGAGATGAATCTACCCAAGGAAGCTAAGCATCCTATTAAGCACTGCACTTCTTTTAGTGTCCTTGGTGAGGTTATTTTTTGTAGGGCTTGAATCTTTTCAGGATTTACTTCGATTCCCCTTTGGTGAACTTGGAAACCGATGAACTTTCCTAAAGGAACTCCAAATAGGCACTTGTTCGGATTCAGCTTCATTTGGTATCTCCTCAAAACATCGAATGTCTCTCGCAGGTCTGAGGTATGCTTGTCCGTCGAGATGCTCTTGGTCAACATGTCATATATGTAAACTTTCATGTTTCTTCCTATTTGGCGTGCGAAGATTCTGTTGACTAGCCGTTGGTATGTTGCCCCTGCATTTTTTAACCCGAAGGGCATTACAGTGTAACAGTATAAGCCTTGATCAGTTGTGAACGCCGTTTTTTCTTCGTCAGCCTTATTCATCCGGATTTGATTATATCCTGAGTAGGCGTCCACGAAACTAAGTAATTCGTGGCAGGATGTGGCATCATCCAGTTGGTCTATCCTTGGCAATGGAAAATTGTCTTTTGGGCATGCTTTGTTTAAATCTGTGAAATCTATGCACATTCTCCATTGATCATTTTTATTTTGGACGAGGACTACATTAGCTACCCATTGAGGGTAGCTGATCTCTCTAATTGACCCTACAGCGAGTAACTTCTCCACTTCCTACTTGATTGCCTGACTTCTCTCGAGGTTGAATGACCTTCTCTTTTGTATTACTGGTTTTACATTCGAGTCTACCGTGAGAAGATGTGATATTATTCGGGCATCTATCCCGACCATGTTTTCATGACTCCAGGTGAACACATCCTTGTATTTTTTGAGCAGATCAGTGAGGCTTTGTTTTACTTTTCCTTCTAAATTGGCCCCTGATCTTGATCTTCTTGTCTGGTTTATCTTTTTTCAAGATTAATTCTTCAACCGGTTCATTTTTGGACTCCTTTGGTTCTTCTCTTGGATCAAATTCGAATGATAATGATTCTTTGTTCTGATTCGGTTGAGTTATAGTGCATACTTGTTCACCATCGTTTCTGTCTTTGTAGACTGACAGGTTAGCTCTTCGGGCCATCTGTTGGGACCCCTTGACTACTCCGACCCCCTGTTCGGTCGGGAATTTGATCATTAGGGCGTAAGTAGCTATTACAGCATTTGTTTTATTCAAGAATGGCCGACCTAACAATACGTTTTATGGCCAATTATCTAAGTCTACCACTACAAAATCGAGCAAAACCGTTCTTTAACAAGGTGCCACTCTAATTTTTACGGGTAACTTTATCGTCCCGAGAGACCTAACCTCAACTCCCCCGAATCTTCTGAGTGGGGTATGAAAAGGATGCAAATCCTTTCTGTCCAACCTGAGTTGATCTTAGACAGCTACATTGAGAATATCTGCCGAACTTCCATTGTCTATTAAGATTCTCCTAACTTCCCTTTGTCCAATTCGGGCACTTATGACCAGGGCGTCATTTGGTCAAACATCGACCCCATGTGAGTCAGCTTCTATGAATATTATTGGGTCTCATCCTTCCTTTATCCTTTTCGGGTCTGGTTCGACCGAGTTCACGTCAAAGTTCTGTCTTGCCTCTACTGCTTCTCTGATTTTCTGTGTTCGCTCTCGGTTACTTCTTCCAGTTGATGGTCCTCAAAAGATTGTTTGTATTACTTCATTGGCCTCGGGGTTGGCCCTTTGGTTTCGACCGGAGCTATGATCGGCCCTAGTCTATTTCTTTGTTTCTGGCCTCTCATCCCTTTTCAGGATTATATCCTATAAGTGTCCTTCCCGAATGAGGGTCTCTATGTAATCTCTGAGCTGGTAACACTTGGAAGTCTCATGACCGGTTTCCTTATGGAATCTGCAATATTTTGTTGTATCTCATAGGGCAAACTGAGACTGTCGGTGTGGCTCTTTTACCAGATTCTTTTCTTCCAGTATGGCCATGATTTCTTCCTGCTTTTTTCGGAGAGGGGTGTAGTTTACGAATTTTCCTCAGAATTTTACCGTGGTCTGGTCAGCATTACACATGTTTCCTCCGTTCTTACTTTTTTCTTTGCCACTTCCTTTTTGTTTCCCCTTTTGATTATGTACCTTTAACTCGGTATCCTTTTGTTGGGGTTTTCCTCTGTGCATGTAGCATCCTCCCGTGGCTAACTCATCTTCTTCGGCTAATGCATATCCTCCCGCCATGTCCATCATATCTGCATATTTGGTTAGACGACCCCTTCTTTAGTCAAAAGACAGACGTCCAGTATGTAAATTGTTTATGAATGAAGCAATTATTGTTTCGTCATTTGCACTGCCGATTTCTGATACCACCTGGCCGAATCTCCCCAGGTATTTCTTTAGCGACTCATCTTTCCTTTGTTTCAATTGAGAAAGGTAAGCCACTGATTTCTTTCGGTGAACATTGTCCAGAAATTGTCTTAATAAACTTCTGCTTAATTCACCAAAACTTCCAATGCTTGTTGGGAGTAATCTTCTGAACCATCTTGAGCCTGTGTCTTCTAAAGTCTGTGGAAAGTTAAGACATAAAAAGGGGTCGTTGTGGGCATACTAAGCCATAGCACTTTTATACCGCCTGACGTGTTCTTTAGAATCTGTATGTATCCTTCTTGAATTGTTCCACGTGCGGCATTCTGAATCTTTCTGGGAATGGAGTTCGCAGGATGTCCTTAGTGAATGGACTATCAGAATCGTCGTCAGACAAGTCATTGTACCCATAACGTCTAACAAGTTCGTCCATTTGATGCATATTGTTTTCAACTTCTCGGGTCAGGCTCTAAATTACAACATCTCTATCTCCCACCGGTTCTCTATGATGGTTAAACCGCCGAGTGACTGTCATGCCTTTTTCAAGCTCCTCTTCGCTTTGTTGCCGAGTCTCACGGGTTGATCCTTTCAGGGGTATGGTTCCGTGATGGCACTTGCGATGGTGCCGATCACTATCCTCTGAAGACAATCGATCCCTGTGTCGGTCATGCTTGTGGTGTCTAGTATGGGATCTGGTCATGGCTCTGCCTCTGGCGAGGTTGCTCCTCTTCGAGTGTTTCACGTCCAGCCTGATTAATTGGAACAGAGTTCCTTCCAGCTTCTTGTACATCTGGTTCTGGCCCAACTATAACCGAACGAAGCCTTGTAGATGAAGGATTAGGAGGTTACGCCTCTTCTGCAGCTAGTAGATCAACTCCTTCTGTCGCCGCATCCGTTACTAGCTATTGTAGCGCCTCACGAAAATGTCATGTCAGGTCTTCGCTGGTCGGAGGGATTTGTTGGATCCCCACCAGAGACGATGGTTGGTTCTCGGTTGTGGTAAGATCTTGTGAACTACTGCCAATATGAACATTATCTGGATGTTTTTGGATATCCCCATAATTGCATCTGCTTCCACTTCCCACCATTACCTTTAATCAAATCAGAGCTTCAACCGCCCTTCTTCTAGCGCCAATTGTTGACATCGATTTCTCGATGTATGAAAAAGTCAACAAGATTAGATTTTAGCCGTGATCTCAAAGAGAAAGATAAGGAGAAAGTAATTGGATACAAGTTTTACGTGGTAAAACTTCAATGACCGGAGAAACGTCCACGGGTGGTTGAATAAATAACCGAGCCAAAATCCACTATTGAAAAAGATTTACAACTCTCGATCTCTCTTTTTTCTCTGTATTGCTATATCTTCTTATGATGAGATTATGGGTCTATTTATATGTGCTTAGAACCCTAATCCTTTTTGTACAAGTAATGAAAGATTTTTGTTTTTAATTATGATTGGTTACTTGTTTGGAGTAGTTTGTCTTCTTTCCTATTTCAGATATTTGTATAGAGATTGAATGGGACTCTAGTGATATAGTCCAGTTAGGACTTATTTCCTTTCAAATGCGTAATCTTTTTGAAGAAATAAAATTGTTGTCTGATTTGGAACTTTTTCCTGTTTGGTATTCTATTCTTCTTGGAATTCTTCTTCTTCGCGGATATCTTTACGTATTTTAACATGATTCTAAGTTCGTTTACGAGTTATTTGCTGGGCTTCTTTATTCGGGTTTCTTTATATTTGTCCCGAGTAGAAAACGACGTCAGTTGATCTCGAATGATGTCATCTGATCCCGAGTAGAACATGATGTCAGTTGATCCCGAGTGACGTCAACTGATCCCGAGCAGAATATGACGTCAACTGATCCCGAGTAGGTTTTGCTCAATACATGTTTTTATACTTACTCGGGTTCCTCTTCTTTGGTGATATCTTATGGGATATTTTTTGAATGCCTATTTGGATGTCCACCTGGCAATTTTATTCTCTTTGTCGATGACGTGTACATCTCATAAAATTTACATATGACAAGGTTCGATGGCTAAAGGAAGAGAACCTCAAGCTATCAAATGAGGTGATTCACTTAAGTGAGAAAGTAAAAAATTGAAGAAGGTGGAAGAAAGCTTGAATAAGGAGCTTAGAGAGGCTAGAGAGATGATTGCTAAGATGACTTCGAGTACGGAGAAGCTTGACCATGTGTTGGGAGTTGGTAAGAAGCCAAGTGACAAAAGAGGTTTAGGGTTTGAAGATGATAAGAAGACCTCAACTCCTAGCAAGACGGTATTTGTCAAGAGCATGGACTTCATAGAGACCCTTCCTTCACTTAATCCTAGAGAGAAAATTGAACTAGGAGAGTGCTCTAAGAATGCCTAAGTCAAGGTGACACCAAGAAGTCAAACTCAAGCTCAACCAATGAGAGCATATCGAGCAAGCCTTTCTCAACTCAAATACCATCAAGCCAAGATGCAAGTCATGCAAGTTCTACCAAGGAAACAATCTTCTCCAACTCAACAACAAAAGAGAAGAAATCCAATACCATACCAAAAGAAAGCTCAAAGACATGGGAAAGCATCTTTGTCCTCACAAAGGAATGGTATGTTTTTGTGGTGTTGATGGTCATATTAGACCAAATTGCTTTAAGTATATTAACATGTGTAGAACTAAGAGCATGATTGAAAGAAAAAGGGCTAGAGCCAATATGCATGTGCCTAAGAAATATAGTGTCAATGATCCTAGGAGTAATATGATGACCTTGACCACTAGGAATGACAATTTGTCACCTAAGTGGGTTAGAAAAGATGAACCTGCATGCCATTGTGCTAAGGGTTCACCCATAGACTCAACTAGGCCCAATGGACTTGGTAAGTCTATAGGGACTCCTATCCCCTCTTGATTTGTTTTAGATTGACCCCATATGGGGAGCTCAAGCAAAGAGAGCAAATTGGCATTGCATTGTGCCCATTGATAATACTTATGCTCCTTTATTAATTGCTTGAAATGATTGGGTGTACATTCTTTTTTTAAATAAGTGTGCAACTTTGCTTTACATGCAATCCATGTCTTATTTATGACCAAATATGCATTTTTGGACTAGGAGAATTTATTGGAAAGTACATTTTGAATGACCTAGAATTGATCTCCATGACATGATGATTCTATCTATGACATGCTTTAAAGTGATATGCATGAGAAAACTATTGTATGCTCTATAATGAATGCAAAAATTTATGTGTGAAAGTGATTTTGAGACTTCAATCAATAAGGATCTTGTTTCCATTTGAAGTATTTTACAATCTAAAAGTCACTCTCTCTTTACTTGTCAAACAAAGCTACTATCATACGGGCATTCCACCCAGAAAAATCAAAAAGGGCGCAATAGTCGCTCATGTCTTGTTTTGCTTGTAAAGTTTGATATAGCTGCTCTTAAATGAATTTATTTTACAATCTATATCTTGTTTATTCCATGACAAAGGGTGAAATTGGTTCGAATTCTCTTGGAAACCCTTGTTATTTTGCTTTTACAAATACCATGTTTTGATCTTGAATATAACTTGTCTTGTATGCAAAGCATTTGTTCACACACTTTTCATGTAATAAAAATCCTTGATTCTCTCTTCATAATTGAATTGCATAAATTTGTTTATATAATTATGCATGTCTTGTGCCATAAGCTCTCATTGCTAATTCTTTCTTAAGGGGATACTCCTTTGTCTATCTCAAGACAAAAAAGGGGAGTAGTATGGATTTAGGGGGAGTTGAGAATGACATGATTTAAGGGGAGATTGACCTATTGAGAGGGAGTTGACCTATTTAAGGGGAGCATTTGCATTTGCATTATTGTTGCTATTTTTTTTGTTTCAAATTGCTCTTGTTGTTTTTATCTTTTTTTGATCACCTCACATACACTTGTCTTGGAAAGTGTAGTTTTCTTGTTTTGTAGGTGTTAACGGAAAATTTACTAGATGTGAGAATTTTCAACTAACACCCTCGAAACCGCTACCACAGAGGTGGCGGTCGGGGTAGGTGCCTCGTGTCTAACTTGTTCGAACAAAGGTGGGTGTTTAAATATGAATACAATGGAAATGGGAATATAGTTCTTTACTATAGATCGTATATGCCATACAAAAATCTCTCAAACACTCTCAATCTCGCTGAGGTACAGTAGGTTGGCAACCTCATGCCCGTCGAATAGTAGAATACTACGACGGTCGTGTTCTGTTTACAGAATTGGGGCCAAGAATCCCTTCTTTCTATATGTTTTTTGTCGTTTTTCCCTTATTTTGTTTATCCCCCTTTTTTCATCATGCTTGAGCGTATTTATACATGGTTCAAGTAGGTTAAACTTCACGAATCTCCCGCCATGATTTTCTGAATCCCTTCCCTCCCTATCAGGTGGGATATTTTATTTGAAAATCATTGACTTTGGATTAAAGGCGGAGTTGAGAATATCTTTGTTGGAGATAAGTTTGTTTCCTCTTTGGACTCAATCTCTTGCCCTGCACATCCGTGGTAGTTTAACGTTTGGTAGATATGATCTTGTGTGTCTCCATGGTGTGACTCTTCATGGAGGTCATCGAGTATGAAGTTCATTGCTTTGTAGGAAGAGGTAAATTCATTCCCTGGTTTTGGTGCTAGGAGCTTGGACTTACCTTTCCGGGTCCTTTGGAGCTGGGGATAACCCGGTAGGTACCCTTTGGTGGCAGCGGGCCTTGGCGAGCTTCCTGCTACCTGTCCAAATAGGTTTGAATCTTCCCTCGACCAGATGGAGCAATTTCGTGGCATGGGCCCGTTGCTTAATAGGTTCTTACTTACATCTAGAGATGATGGTAGGCTTCTGGGGACATTACGAGGTAGTTTCAATCTCGGTGAGCCTTGATCACCATGCGTCGCGCTTTATCTTGGATACTTACTGAGTTTGGCGACCTTCCTTCGCTACTTTGAGTTGGTGCTAGAGCTCGACCCCATGACCCGGGTTTCCATGGTAGGTAATTTCAGGCTTGGACCCGGGCCAGGAGAATGGAAAACTTCTCTTTGGTCCCTAGCCAAATTTGGCTATTAACATAAGTCATCTCTGACTTGAACACCGGTGGTTGAGTTGGGATTGGATTCAGATTTCCTATTTTGATTGGGAAATTTTCCCTCCAAAGTTGCTACCAGAATCTTGGCAGAAATCTCCTCATTAAATGCGTGAGTGACGTGGCGAACAAAAAAACGGTGTGTTTCTTAAAATTATACGGCTCTGTTACGCCAACTCTTGGGTTTCGAGGAAATCTCGACCGAAGAGTTAGCCAACGTCACTGCTCCATTTACCTCTATTTCAACTCGGCTACTTAGTCGCCTTTCTCACGCCTCCAAATTTTTTTTAAAAATTTCAAATTTTCTCAAAGAAAGCCTCACTTCAGCACCCCTCTCTTTTTTCTCAACAAACGCAAAAATTCTTTATACCATGTCAAAAAATAGCCGTGGTTTCGTTGATTTTATTGTCGATAGCGAGGAAGTTTCAAATCTCATCCTCGGAAAGAGAACACGAAAGAACTTTGACAGTGATGACTCTCCACCTAACCCGTAAAGACGCCGGTCGAATAGGATTGTAGCAATCGGGATCAGGGTTTCCAACAAGCCTGATAGCCCCCTGAATTGAGTTGACTAGGATTCTGACGATACCCAATGATGCTGTTACCGGGAGGGGTCAGGTTACAGTTATCGGTCCTCCTCTGGAGAGGCTTCTCCCCTCTGATTTTAGGGTTATCCTGGACTCTACCATTAACCTAAACTGGCTCGATCGCCTACAGTCGAAGTATGGCATCCCCGACAGTGTTTCTATCTACGTCCCTCTCAGGAATTATGACGTCTTCAATCCTCACAGAGCCATGCTCCCAATTCATGTAGCGGCCCTCGAGAATGGGGTCAGGTTTCCCCTTCATTCTACTATTCAATGGGCTTTCAACACCCTAAAGCTAGCTCCCCTCCAGTTGATGCCCGACTTCAGGAGGAATCTAATCGGCTTTCTCGTGATGTGGAGGGAATTGCAAGGATACCATGAAGCCCAGAGCCGAGGAGCTAGCGTACTTCTTTCAGATTGGAAGCCTGTCTGGAACTCCTCGAGGTAAGTTCTATGCCAAGGCAAAGAACAAGCTCAATTTCATCATCCCTGGCACTTCGAGGAAGGACCCCGCTTGGAAGATAGAGTGGATCCTAGCGGGAAACGATTGGGAAAGCTCGACTTTCATTGGCAGGCATTAGTTTGTGGTTCCCACGGCTTTCAACGATAATACATTTTAGGGCCGGGATTCCTTACCCGCTGAGTCTGAATCTATATAGAAGACCATCCTTGCTAGGAACTACCTGAACCTGAAATTCCCAAATGTCGACCTCTTCGATTCTCGCTGAGTTAATCGTTATCTGTGAATTTCTGATGCAACTTCTCGTAAGTAACACTGAACCATCATGTTTTATTTTGTTGACTAGCGTGATTTTGACGGCTTCTATTTTCTCTCCTTTTTTTTAACATTTTTTGTTATTGCTCCAGCTTTCCGCGAAGCCCAACAAGATCGCACCCCTCCCCTCTTTGCCAAATAGAGTTGGGAAATCCCTTTAACTTCCTCAGAGAAAGGGGGCCAATTGTTCCAGCTGGGGCTTCATATGTTCTTGCTCAATCCTCATCCCAGCACAGGTTCAAGATGGTGTTCCTCGCATCGCGAGCTACCAAGGTACGGGGTAAGGGAGCCTCTGTTTCTCAAGCAGCTAATGTAGCAATGACAGGTTCTGTTCTAGTTGCCCCTACTCCTTTTGTTTATGCTCTTGTCACCCCCACTTCTAACTTGCCAGATGTTTTTGTCTCTCCATCTAAATTCCTAGCCCCCTGAGCTTCAAAGAACCCCGAGGCTGGTGTTGAAGGGTCCCCCTGTTTGCCCACAATATCAATCCCGTTCTGCCATGCTTGACGAGGTCTTGGAGCAATTCGTCACTTCCTACCTTGGGGGTACTCTTTCTATGATGGCTTCAATGCCACTAAATATCCTGATCACCAAAGGATCTACTCTCTTGATCGAGGTAATCATCATCTTTTATCTTTTCCTGCACCGGTTTGTTTCGTCACTTTCAAACTTGAACTCTTTTATAGGCCTTCAAATTCAATGTGGCCATGGGCCTCTAGGTGGCCTCTCTCCTCAATTGGACAACCAAAGTTGAAGCTGAAGTTGAGCGGGCTATGAATTTGTTAGCGCGGGCTCAAGATCTAGTACAAGAGATGACCTTTAGCCAAAGGGGGATGGAGACGGAGCTAGCCGAGCTTCATTGTGAGAACGAGAGGTTGAAGCGGTTTTTCAATCAAGAAACCCTCCGGTCTGAACATCGAGCAAGACAGCCGGACTTCTAGAAGGCTAATGCTAGGAAGCTAGACATCGAGAACCAGGTCTTGCATGCTCAAATGGCCAAGTTGTAAACGGAAGTGGATGCCTCCTTCAGTGACGGGTATTTTTACTCCTCCTTCAGTGATAGGTATTTTTACGCCTCCTTCCAGGTCACCAAAGCCCTCTCTTTTCCTTTTGACCTCTCTAGTATCACCGGCTGGGACAGGAAGGAAATCATGACCAGGGTTGTAGAGATGTCTCGCCTCTAGGGTGACGGGACTGGTTTTTCTAGGGGAGCTTGAGTAGGGAAGCAAGCAGTCATGACAGATCCTCCCCTTCCTCCTCCTGTCTTACCAGTCTCAGATCCCAGGAAAACCTTTAACGGGGTTTGTCCTGCACAACCTGAGGGGACCTGCCAGAATTTTAAGGGGAGGTCCATAACCTTCCTGAAGAGCCCTCTGCAGAAGAATTGGAGGTTGAGCAGAACATGATAGAGTCTCTAGCAAACCTTCTCGATGCAGCCATCCATCTTGAGGTTTTGGTGATGGTTAATGAGGTTCTGGAGGAGAACTCAACTGAGCAGCAGGAAATGAAGGATTCTCGGGATGTCGGGGTAGCACGCAAATGCGGCCATGGCGAGTAACCACCTGAAAGAGGGACAACAGTCGAAAAACAGAACGAAGCTGGAGCCTGATACAGTCTATTCACAACTTGATTTTACTGCCTGGAAGGGGGGGGGGGGGGGCGCCCTGCCTTACTTATGCTATGTCTAGTTAGCTTTTCTTCATCATTCTTTTAGCTTCTGTAGCCTGGAACCGGGGTTTAGGTTTCCTGCTTGATAACTGTAGCCTTTCTTAGGGATAAGCTCTCGTATCATTAATGAAGAATGGCTTTAGATTTCATTCGTACTTGCTTCAATGAATTTTGACTTGACTGACATCTCCTTGCTTCATTCCTGATCTCGACCTAAATGCGACCTCTGAAATAACTTGACTTAATCGAATTTGGAAAAAATAACGAGACACTAAATTTGTTTATGTGCGAAAATAGACAGCTAGCTTGAGCTCTTAACTTTCAGCAGAAACTTGTAGCCCAACGACTTTAGTGAGTTGTCCTCTTATATGATTTCAGGCTAGTTTGCACCTGTCACGGTAAGCAATAATATGCACATGGAGGATTAGTAACCAGTAATAACTTTGACATTGGAGTTTAGGTAGGAGAACTTTCCAAGACCAGGTCCCTCTATGGGGTTATAGCTCGACCGAGGCATCAGGAAGACTTGATAGCTATTTTGGTCTCGAGATCTTGATGGTAACTATGCTCTTACACTTAGACCCTTCTTGGGGGTTGTAGCTCGACCAAGGCATCAGGAGGGCTATCTATCTATTTCCTGGTCTCGAGATCTGGATGACAACTATGCTCTTACACTCAGACCCTTCTTGGGGGTGGTAGCTCGACCAAGGCATCAGGAGGACTATTTAGCTATTTCCTGGTCTCGAGATCTGGATGGTAACTATGCTCTTACACTCAGATCCTTCTTGGGGGTGGTAGCCCGACCAAGGCATCAGGAGGTCTATCTAGATATTTCCTGGTCTCGAGATCTGGATGGAATCTATGCTCCTACACTCAGACCCTTCTTGGCTGGGGGGTGGTGCCCGGCCGAGACATCAAGGATAGCGAGGGGACTTCCCCGGCTAATCCCTGGTCTTGAGGTGGTTATATCCAACTTACCCGTGTAGAACCTAATTGCGGAGAAATTAATGTAGAATATAATCGAAGATGGAGAAAGCAGACTTTAATGATAAAAAAATGGAGTACATTGTTGTTGGGGATTTTATGGAAACCTAAATGGAGGTTGTCTGCTCACGAGTCCCCTGTTTAGGGTTAGTACTTCCTCGGGTGATCTGCATTCCAGGTGTGATCAATGGGTCGGCCATCCATGTCCTCGAGCTTGTACGCCCCGTTGTGGACCACTACCTTTACCAGTTGGGTCATATGACCCCATTTGACCTCTCCTGGTATTCAAGGTCAATTTCCTAATAACTAGATCCTCTTTCTTAAAGTTTCGACCTCTAACCTTCCTGTTAAAGTACCTAGCGATCTTGCTCTGGTAAATCGCTACTTTCTCGGCTACCCGATCTTGTTTCTCTTCCAAGAGATCTAGATTAGCTCTGAGCTTATCCTCATTGCTTCCATGTTCAAAGTGATACACTCTGAAGGAGGTTAGTATGTGCTTGATGGGAAGAACTGCTTCAACCCCGAAGGTTAAGGAATATTGTGTTTCTCTGGTGGATGTTCTATTTTATTCCGGTATGCCCAGAGGACCTCGGGAAGCTCCTCGGCCCATCTTCCCTTTCTCTGCTATAATTTCTGTTAATAGTAAAATTTAGCTAGGGGTCAAAGAGAAATTTTCCACTCTCCCAGCCCAAATCGAAGCCCAAAGTCGACATTTATAAAACCCCGGATATACCATAAAACTACCCCGTAGAAGCACGGAGGGATCGCTTAGATTCAGAACTATCTGGGAAGAATCTAAGCACGACCAGGTTGAGCCCCAACGTGAACACTGGAATTCAGGCTTCTCGATGCCACCTACCTGGAAACCTCGATTCCTGGGGTCGGGCTCCTCAACCACCCCGTGAAAGCTAGGAAGGGTTGTTGAAAGAAGCCCGACAAGCAAAGAAATCCCCCTCCGGGTTAAGGCTCTTAGAGGTCAAACTTAATTCATAGCCTGAATGAGAAGCCTACCAACCTCTCCAGGCGCCCGCTGTCCCCTCCACCATACGAGGAAGAAGAAAGCCTCTAAGTGAATCAGATCCTTGTTACCTTATAGGAATGCCTTATAGGGTGTCCATTCCAAGCTTCCGAAAGTTGAACCAAAGAATAGATCTACCTTGCTTTACGAAAACTACAAATAACTAGCTCAGCAACCTCCATGAAGAATCATGCCGTAAGTACGCACAGGAACATATCTACGTAATAACCAGCATTTACATGCAAGTCAAGAGTTTGATTCCAAAAAGGAAGTAAACTTATCTTCGTCAACAATATCATCTCTTCCGCTATTTACTCAGAGTCAACGACTTTCAAATAGAGGATCTCGCCCGATAAGAGGGTAGTAAGTTCAAATAATCAAGGCAGGAGATACACCCATTCAAATTGATTCGGTCGTATATAAATATACCTAGACAAAAGATATAGAGAACAGAGTAAAAAAAAAGGAGAGAAAAGGAGAAGCACGTCGGGCCTAAATTCTGTGATCAAAACACGACCATCGTCATATCCACTATTCGACAAGCACGATGTCACCACCTTCCTACGTTGTAGAAAGATAGTGAGAGTATGGGGGGGAATTATGTATACCACGAGTAATCAATACTAAGGTCCCCACTTACTATTGTTATACAAACGTTCATTTTTATCTAAGCAGGTTAGGTATCAAAGGTACCGACTCTGGCCACCATCTCCATGGTAGTGGTCTCGAAGGTGTTAGTGGGAATTTGTCATCTTGAGTAAATTTCCCGTCAACACTTTCTAGCACCGTCTGTGGGAAACTCATACACCATCATCTTTATATTCATAAAGTTTATTGTTTTAAAGGAGTCATGAGGCTTCGCTCCTCTCAAGGACAGCCAGGCACGTCGGGACAACCTTCTGCTGCTTCGACACTAAAGGTCCCGAAGAAAAGAAGAAAATTTGGGCTCCATAGCCAGGTCCCAGTCCAGCCAGCTATTGTACGGGCTTTGGATCCCCCTATGGGAAACCAAGTCGAGCTTGAACAACAAGCGGCGGCCTTCATGGAAAACGTCCGCCTTCGACTGCTCGCTGAGGGTATTACTATCCAGCAAGCAAACCTCTGCAATCGAGCAGAGTAAAGCAGGCCCGGGGCTAGGAAACCCGCCTTTTATTACCTGGGACCTACCTTTCCGGAGCCAGCTCATAACAGAACGGAACTTCCACCCTGGATCCGGGATATGTTAGGGCCCATGCCCTCCGTTCCCGAAGCACTGACACGCTACCAACCCAGGCCAGTCAAGTCCGAGGCAGATATCCTTCCCGGAGAGCGGGGAGAGTTTCTCCACCCAACGACTTCAATGAGGGAAGCCAGAGTCAGGGAAGTAGAATGTCAACAAAGCCCTCAAGCAGATCCTCTCTGAAGGGTCCGATAGTAAGAAGACTGAGATCAACTCGAGGGAACCCGAGAGAAAACGCCAGAGAAACCAGTTGGTAGAGCTTCAGAAAGAGGTCTAACTGGTGAAGAAATGGAAGTACAAGGAGGATAAGAAAGATCCTCTAAGTGAGATGAATGCTCCCTTCACCAGAAGGATCCGGGAGGAAGAGCTTCTGCTAAAATTCAAAATGTCGATTGACAGATTCTCCGGAACTTAGGATCCCTTGAGCCACTTGGAGAGCTTCGTTAAACAGATGGAGATCCAAAACACGACTAGGGCCGCTATATATCGAATGTTCCCAACTACGCTCACGTGTTACATTAAAACCTGGTTTAGAAAGCTACCTGCTGGCAGCGTGGATTTCTTTATGAAGTTGTCGACCGATTTTTACTCACAATTCCAGGGAGTTAAGCCCCGATTGAAGGACTCAATCCATCTACAGTACATGATTCACGAGAGAGGGGAAACCCTCCAGGCTTATGTCGAGCATTTCCACAAGGAATTTATCCAGATGGGAGTCTTCACGGAGAAAGAAACCCTCGCCAACTTTAGAAGGAACCTGTGGGCAGGCAAGCTTTTTCGATCTTTTACCAAGAGGCCTCCAGAGACCTACCAAGAAGCCTATGATCGGGCTTTGGAGCAAATTGAAGTCGATGAACAACTCAAGGTCAAGATGGAACACGACGATATAAGATCCGTAAAGCGATAAAAGAAGAAAGCTCCCAAACCAGAGCAAGTTCAGAAAAGCCAGAATAAACCCCCCAATAAATCGACGTATCGCTTCCCCACTTCTCAACCAATTGGAAAAATATCCTGCAAAACAAACTCTTCCGCGAGCTTCACCTCATTCCAGGACAATGGCCCCAATAGCTCGAGATGAGAGAGGGTATGATCGTTACACCCCCTTAAATGCATCTTGTGAAACAATCTATCTCGCCATTCTGGATTATGGGTTGTTACAGAAGCCCGCACCTATGAAAGCCCCTATCGATAAGAGGAACCAATATAAGTATTGTGACTTTCACGAAGACGTGGGACACAACACTTCAGAATGCTATAACCTGTGATAAGGGGAGGATGTTTGGTAGAATTCTTACAGCAAGTCAGGGATAACATTTAGACTGGACGAGAAGTACAAGCTGAGATCCGTGAGCAAGCTGAGAAAAGAAAAGGGGAGCAGATGGATTTGATGCATCAAATCCAGATAATACATACCATCAGCGGATGGCCTACTCAGGCCGGGACCTCCAACAATTCCAGAAAAAATGATGCAAGAAAAGTCCCTCTTTTGGATGAAGAGCGGGGTATCTTCAAGGTCTACCAGAACCCGACCAACCCCTCTTTGTTGTCACGGATCATTTTCACCGAAGCAAATTTCTACAACACCTTACAGCCTTATGGTGATCCCATGGTGATCACGGTACAGATTGCCAACTGCATGGTACACCGTGTGCTCGTCGACACAGGCAGCGTCGACACAGGCAGCGTCGACATCCTATTTAAAGACACCTTGGAAGAACTGAACTTGAAACAGTGGTGTTACAATAGTTGCACTACCCCGCTATATGGGTTCACTAGGGACTCAATCATACCTTTGGGATCAAAAATCCTACCACTGATCATTGGAGCCACACCTCTCTAGCAGAATATCATGACAGACTTCGTGGTAGTGGATACCCCGTCGGCCTACAATGCAATATTAGGAAGGCCATTTTTATCATCCTTGAAAGGGGTCTTATCCATTTACCACAGCGTCCTGAAGTTCCCAGTAGGAGACAAGGTGGGGGAAGTTCGGGGTGACCAGCAAGCAGCCAAGAGATTTTACGCAATGTCTTCCAACCTAATCGCTCTAGCGAAACAACTTGCCCAAGTGACAACGATCCAAGATGGGGCAACCCCTGTATTGGCCCTAGAAGATGTAGGTCCCACAAATCACCCCAAGAATGACCCCGTGGTACCCGATGAGAAGGAGCAGAAAAGGGAATGGGGAAGCGGCCATCTAGTGGATAAGCTATAAGAGATTTTTATTCGAATGGACGATCCATCGAAGGTCGTCAAAATTGGAGCCACCCTTGAGCCAAGAGTGAAAGAGGGTTCGATCAGGCTCCTCACAGAGTTCAATGACATTTTTACTTGGAGTCACGCCGAGATGTCTGGGATCCCGGTGACTTTGGTAGCTCACCGACTAGCAGTGGATCCCACCTTCAAACCCATCAAACAAAAAAGATAGCACTTCAACACTGAAAGAAATGTGACGGTCCAGGAAAAAGTGGACAAATTGACCCAAGCAAGCTTTATCAGAAAGGCACGTTACCCCGAGTGGATCGCCAACTTGGTCATGGTCACAAAGGCTAATGGGAAGTGGTGCATGTGCATCGATTATACTGACCTCAACCGGGCATGCCCGAAAGACAGTTTCCCTTTACCAAAAATTGATCAGTTAGTTGACTCTACCCTCGGAAACAAGCTCATGAGCTTCGTGGACTAGTTTTCAGGGTACAATCAAATTATGATGCACCACGCCGACAAGGAAAAGACCAGTTCATCACCGGACGGGGTCTATATTGCTACAAAGTGATGTCTTTCGGCCTTAAAAACGCAGTAGCTACTTACCAACGGTTGGTCAACCGGCTGTTCAAGCCCAAAATTGGAAGATCAATGGAGGTGTACATCGACGATATGATCACTAAGTCATTAACCTCCGAAGGGCATCTGAGCGACCTCCGTAGAACCTTCATGATCTTAAGGGAGAACCAAATGAGATAGAACCCCTCCAAATGTGCCATTGGGGTGACTGCGGGGAAGTTTTTAGACTTCATGGTCCATGAGGGAGGCATATAGGCTAACTCAAAAAAGATTAAGGCCATCATGGACCTGGAGTCCCCCAAGTCACTCAAACAGGTTCAAGTCTAGACCGAGCAGGTAGTAGCGCTCAACAGGTTCATTTTTTGGTCTATCGACAAGTGTCTCCCATTCTTCAAAGCCATTAAGCAGGGAAGAAACATGAAATGGGATAAAGAGAGTGATCAAGCTTTTCAAGCCTTGAAAAATTACATGTCAAGCCCTCTACTACTGGTTAAACTAAGCCCTGGAGAAGAGCTACAAATTTACTTGGCTGTTTCAGAAACTACGATAAGCGGGGCTCTGGTCAAGGAATGTGGAGATATGGTCCAGCGGTCTATCTACTACGTGAGTCACGCTTTAACCAAGCCCGAGAAGAACTATACCCTTTTGGAGAAGCTCGCTTATGCCTTGGTAACCTCGGTGAGGAAGCTCCGACCCTACTTCTAAGCTCATTCGATAGCATTAGTGACAGATCAACCCCTCTGTCAATTTTTACAAAGGCCAGATGTTTTCAGAAGACTGGTTTTGTGGGCCCTAGAACTCACCCAGTTTGATTTAAGGTATAAGCCTAGGACCGTTATTAAATCTCAGGCTCTAGAAGACTTTGTAGCAGAGCTCTCAATGCTCCCAGGCCAACCGACCTCCGCAACAACAGACGTAGCCCCTAAGAAGATTCCAGAGTCTGACAGCTGGCCGGAAGGTTACAAGTCATGGATCTTCTACACTAATGGAGCCTCCGGGCAAACTGGGGGAGGAGCGGGCATAGTTCTAATCGACCCAGAAGAAACTGAGTGTTGTCACTGCCTCAGATTTGAATTTAATACCACTAACAATGAGGCAGAGTATGAAGCCCTTTTAGCAAGAATAAGGGTAGCCGCAGAGCTCGGGGTCGATTACCTGTAGGTTAGGAGTGACTCGTTGCTCATAGTCAACCAAGTTTCTAGGGATTATCAAGCGAAAGGGGATAACATGATTGCTTACTTGAAGCTAGTTCAACAACTAAGGAGCAAATTCAAAGGTTACAGGATTGAGCAAATACCTCGATAACAAAATCGTCGAGCTGACGTTCTAGCTAAGATAGCTACAATTTGTGGCCAGGCCTTACCCCAAGGGGTCCCTCCTCAAGTGATCCCCCTATCTAGCACAGTGGAAAGTAAGGAGATTCATACCTTGGAACAACAACTATGTTGGATGGACCCGATAGTGGATTACCTATAAGAAGGGAGACTTCCCGGAAAGCCAGACCAGGATCAAAAAATCAAGAGGCTCTCGATCCGGTATTGCTTGGTGGATGGGTACTTATACAGGAGGGGCAGATCCCTTCCTTTGCTCCGATGTTTACACCCTGAAGATGCCAAATAGGCATTGAAAGAAGTTCACTTAGGGGAATGCGGCAACCATATTGGTGGGGAGGATCTGGCATATCAAGTACCCCGCATGGGGTTCTACTAGCCTACCATCCATCAAGATGCAAAGATCTTGATACAATCACATGAAGCTTGCCAGAAGACCGTAAAATGGAGTCACCTAACGCCATAGCGATTATCATCCCTTAGCTCACCATACCCCTTTGCTATGTGGAGAGTCGACTTGATCGGACCGCTCCCAACTGCTCATGGTCAAGCCAAGCATGTTATCGTGGCCATCTACTATTTCACAAGATGGGTTGAAGTTGGACCACTCTCCCAGATATCGGAAGAAAATACAACAAGATTCATCAAAAACAGTATGGTTTGCAGATTCGAAACCCCTCTTGCCATTATAACTGACCTCGATAAGCAGTTTGATAATGACTGATTCAAAGACTTTTACGAGGGCTTAGGAATCGACCTTAGGTTCGCTTCAGTAGCCCATCCCCAGACTAATGTGAAATTCCCTTTATCTTTATAGTGTGAATATACCTAAAGGGGAGGTGAATAGGTATATGCTCCAATTTTTATCTTCTTTTAAAATCAATGCAATTCTAACAATGCTTAATGAAAATTGCAAACAAAGACCCACAATATTTACGTGGTAAAACCCCCAAAGAGGAAACATCCACGGGTTGATACCACAACCACCAGTAAAAGCAAATCCACTATTTCAAATAGATTCACACACTCAAGCAATCACACATGCTCTACGAGCTCTCACTCTCACTCTATCTTGAACCTAGTGATCTACTAAGCCGACTTCCTATCCAAGACCCCTGTCTCTAGAAAGATTTCTTGCTCACCTATCCGGATCCTCTTGACCAAGACTTCTTGCTCAACTATCCGAGTCCTCCCGACTCTAGTCAAGACTTCCTTGCTTGACAATCCAAGGCTTCACATATTTTGCCAAGACTTCCTTTCTCAACAATTCGAGGTTTCACACCTCTTGTCAAGACTTCCTCTTGCTTAGCTATCCAAGTCCTCCCGACTCTAGTTAAGACTTACAATTGCTCAAATCAAAGAATCATTCTAAGATATAAGACTTTCAACCTCATCACAAGGCATCTAAGTGATCATGAATGCAAAAAGCAAACAAGCACTCAACATAGAAAATGATGATCAACAAATTCTATGGACATGCAATTAGATGACTAGATTATGCTTTCAAAGATCAATCACAAATGCATCTAGACAACCTAAGCATGTTATCAACTAAGAACATAGATATGAAGATATAGACATCAATTGAAACAAAATCTAGTTCTTAGAAAAATGAAATTAGATCTAGAAACAATCAATCAAGCATAAGAACAAGGATCTCTAGAAACAATTTCAAGTTTATCAAGTTTAGCACAAATTAATCAACAAACCACAAAATTATATCAAAACCATCCTATTCATGCTTCTTAATCAAATAACATCAATCAATAAGAAGATCTAAGAAGAAAACTAAGAAGAAGATGATTTTACCAACAAGGATGCAATCACGAACTGAAGATCAGATCACAACGAAAAATGTAGACATAATTTGGTTTTAGAAATGCTTGGGGTTTGTAGAAATCTTCAAGACACTCAAAATCGGTTTTTGAATCAAGTGATTCGGAGTAGAAATGAAGAAGTTATCACAAAAACAAAAATCAAAATGTTGAGAGAAAAATTCTGCACTTGTTCTTCAATTTCTCAACTTGTTCTTTTCTTTTGAAATGAGAGGGAATGAGAGGTTTTAAAGAGTGAAAAGCCAAAAAGATGTTTTTTCCCTTCTTCCTTAGTGTCTCCCCGAGATGGTGCATGGGCATCTCGGGGCAGAGCACTCTTGTGGCCGAGATGGCCACGCGCCATCTCGGGATGGTGCTTGGTGATGGCTTAAGTCATTGTACCTCACCTCTTGCACTCTCCTCATGTTCTTCGACCGTTCTTTGGTCTCCGAACTCCGAATTCGAATCCATTTGAAGATTACAAATTGGGACTCCCTCAAGGACATGGAAATATAAGATACTCAACCCAGAAAATAAGAATTCGACTCGATATACGAAGACAAAGACAATGTATGCAACATGAGTTGAAAGTGTAGTATCTTTTGACTTAGAACTTGAAATCAATAGAATGAGTAACCAAAATGACCGGAACTCAATCATGAACAATATAAGACTAAAATCAAGTTCAAGATCCATGTTATACAAACATATAAACAAACAAATACATTTCACACAAGAATACAAACTATATAGAGATAGTCTCCAATCATGCATTTTCCAAAACATGTTACTTTCATACCAATGCATGAGCATTCAACTTCAATTGTGTGAATGTGTTATACCATACGATGCAGGGACACAAATATATGAATTGTGTGTGTGTGCACAAATAATGATGCATAACAAAGCAGGGACACATATGAATGAATTATGTGTGTGTGTGTGCCTACGCCTGGCAAGAGGAAGAAGGATCTCGATACCTTAGCATCCAAGAATAGTACCAATCCTCTTGAAGACGAACTTTACATCATGAGAAGTTGATTTTCTTCCTTGAAGCTCTTATCATCATGAACCACTTAAGCAACTAAGCAATACAAAGAAATGAAGTATCCCTCGCTGAAGGAGGAATCCACCTCAGCCTGAAGCTTGGCAACTTAGGCTTGAAGAGCATGATTCTCAACATCTAACGCCTTTGCTTCTTCCTTCCAGTCATCCTGTTGGCTGGCTCGTCACTTAGACCGAAGAGTTTCTTAGTCAAAAGATACTTCAGCCTCTCGTGGTCGCACTGAAGCTCAACCAGTTGTGTTTCCATTCCCCTCTGGCTGGAAGTTATCTCCCGGACCAAGGATTGAGCCTGCGCTAGTAATCCCATAGCCCGCTCAGCCTCAACTTAAGCTCTAGCTGCCCGATCTCAAAGAAAGGATACCTGGTGGCCCATTGCTGCATTGAACTTGAAAGCCTACAAAGCATGAAACAAAGGTTAGAAAGCAATCAAAGCTCACAATCACAGGAAAAAAAAGGCGATGACTACCTCAGTCAGAAGGGTAGACCCCTTGGTAACCAGAATATCCACGGGCATGGAAGTCATCCTAAAGAGCCCGCCACCCGGGCATGAAGCAACGAACTACTTAAAACCTCATTCTGGCCAACCGAGTCCTACTGATGGTAGGGGCGAGAAGAGAGAATCTCATAAATACCAGTCTCGGGAACCCCTGGAGCCTGAACTACCAGGAACGCAGCTGGATCAGCGAAAGGAGTGGGTAATGTAAATGGAGAAACAACAATTGTAGCAGGATCCACTGGGAAAGAGGCGAAGGTGGACGTATCAATGGCTTGGAAAGCAGGCACTCATCGATTTAGAGCCTTAGCTGCCCGAGATGCGAGAATAGCCATCTTAGATCACATCTGGAAAGGCGATCAAACAGGAGCAGGCAAAGCAGTGGCCATAATGATTGGCCCCCCTTTCTTCGAGGTAGCCAAGAAGGTTCCCGTGGATGACCTGGAAGGAGAGGGAAGGGTCCAAGCTTACCGGGCTTCGAGAAGCTGGAGCAATAACAATAATTGTTAAAAAAAAGATGTGAGAAGCAAGCCAGCTAATAGAACGAAGCATAGTGACTTAGGATTACTTATGAGGAGTAGCATCAGAGATCCGCAGATACTGATTCACCCTACGAGGATCGAAGGGATCAGCAGTTGGAAACCTCAGGTTTAGGTAATTCCTGGCGAGGATAGCCTTCAGCACAACCTCAGATTCTGCAGGTAGGGAATCCCGGTCCCAAGAGGGTTTGAGGCTGAAGGTTGTGGGAACCGCGAACTCATGCCCGCCGATGAATACGGAGCTTCCCCAATCTCTCCCCATTAATATCCACTATTCCTTCCAAGCGGGGTCTTTTCTCGAAACACCGGGGATGATAAAGTTAAGCTTGTTTTTGGCCTTCATATAGAACTGTCCCCGGGGACCTCCAGATAAGCTCCCTATCTAAAAAAGGTAGGCCAGCTCTTCTGCCCCAGGTTCTCGGGTGACCTTGCTTAGCTCGTATTGCTCCCTCCACAGCACGAGGAAGCCAACCAGGTGCCTCCAGTTAGTTGGAGGGGAGTCAGCTGAAGGATGTTGAGAGCCCGTCGAAGGGTGGGATGAAGAGGGAACCTTACCCAGCTCTCAAAGGCTGCAACATTGATGGGGAGTAAGTCTTTGGGTGGGTTAAAGATATCATAATTTCTGTGGAGGACTGTGAGAGAGACTGTGTCAGGGATGCCGTATTTGGTCCTCAAGTGGTTGATTGACTTTGGGTCAACGGCAGAATCTGGAATTACCCTGAAGTCATATAGAGGGCGCCTCTCCAAGGAAGGACCGACGACTGTGACCAAGTCCACTCCAGCGACACCGACCCTATTCTCTTCGACGGAGCCCTCATCAACCAAGTTCAGGGGATTATCCGGTTGGTTAGAAAACCCAGTCCCGATGGCTACATTCCAGTTCGATCGATGACGTTACGGGGTGAGACTTGAGACCTCTGTGCCTTTAACAAGGGAGTCAATGGAGTCACGACTGGCCTTCGACATGGTAAAATAGGTTTTTGGGATTGAGAAGAAAAGGAAAACGATAGAGGGTAGCGAGAGAGAATAAATCACTAAACTCGAAATTGAGAGAAAGTGTGAAGAAACGGGCAGTGAGTTTGAATTTAAATAGAGGTTAGGGGTGTAATGACGTCGGCGATATCCTCGGGAAGATCACCTCGAGCCACAGACGGAGTCGTAATGCAGCCAGTTTTCCTCGAAGAACACACCAATTCAAGTTCGACACATCATTTGGGCAATTAATGAGAAGATTTCATTCGAGATTCTCAATAATTATCTCATAACGAAAAATTTTCCCAATTAAAAAAGGAATCTGACTCCAACCCCAACTCTACCTCCGGTGTTTAAGTTAGAGGGGACTTCTGTTAATAGTAAAATTTTGCTAGTGATTAAAGAGAAATTTTCCACTCCCCCTGCCCAAATTGAAGCCCAAAGTCGACATACATGAAACCCCGGATGTACCATAAAACTACCCCGCAGAAGCATGAAGGGATCGCCAGGCTTCAGAACTATCAGGGAAGAAGCTAGACACGACCAGGTCGAGCCCCCACGCGAACACTGGAATCCGGGCTTCTGGAAGCCATCTACCTGGGAACCTCGGTTTCTGGGGTCAGGCTTCTCAACCACCCCGTGAAAGCCAGAGAGGGTCGCTAAGCTTAAGAAACACTCGAAAGAAGCCCAACAAGCAAAGCAAGCCCCCTCCGGGATTAAGGCTCTTAGAGGTCAAACTTAATTCATAGCCTGAACGAGAAGCCTACCAACCTCTCCAGGAGCCCGTTATCCCCTCCTAAGTGAATCAGATCCATGTTTCCTCATAGGAATGCCTTCTAGGGTGTCCGTTCCAAGCTTCCAAAAATGGAACCAAAGCATAGATCTACCTCGCTCTACGAAAACTACGAATGGCTAGCTCAACAACCTCCATGAAGAATCATGTTGTAAGTACGCACAGGAACATATCTACGTAATAACCAGCATTTACATGCAAGTCCAGAGTTTGATTCCAAAAAGGAAGTAAACTTATCTTTGTCAACAATATCATCGCTTCCGTTATTTACTCGGAGTCAACGACTTTCAAATAGAGGATCCCGCCCGATAAGAGAAGAGTAAGTTCAGAGAATCAAGGTGGGAGATACACCCATTCAAATTGATT
This sequence comes from Dipteronia dyeriana, assembly GCA_032871835.1. Lineage (NCBI taxonomy): Eukaryota > Viridiplantae > Streptophyta > Magnoliopsida > Sapindales > Sapindaceae > Dipteronia > Dipteronia dyeriana. Next base: position 20,370,546 of record CM065302.1, read on the forward strand.
TGGTTGTATATAAATATACCTAAAAAAGAGATATAGAGGACAGGGTAAAAAAATTAGAGAAAATGAGAAGCACGTCGGGCCTAAATTCTGTTATAAGAACACGGCCATCTTCATATCCACTACTCGACAAGCACGAAGTCACCACCTTCCTACAATGTAGAGATATATTGAGTGTATGGGAGGGAACTCTGTATACCACGAGTAATCAATACTAAAGTCCCCACTTACTATTGTTATACAAACATTCATTTTTATCTAAGCAGGTTAGGTTTCAAAGGTACTAACCCCGGCCACCATCTCCGTGGTAGTTAGGGATGGCCAATGAGGAAATGGGGGCGGATGTAGGTCCCCCCATCCCCAACCCCATTTTCCAAACCCTCCCTCATCCCCTCCCCCTCATTTCCCCATTTGGGGGAAATGGGGTTAGGGTAATTTTGGGGGGAGGTCCCCCCATCCCTATCCCCATTTCCCCCATTTTTTCCTGTTTCCCCATTTCCCCAAAGTCCCCCATTTTCCCATTCTCCCATGTTTCCTATATCAGTAAAAATTACATATTAAATAAACACATAAATTCATAATCCAATAAATTCAAAAACAAAATAACATCTCATACAAATTGAAATGAAAGTTAAGTTGTTTAATATGTATATATAGTTAGTAAAATATGTTATCAAATTATATGGAGCTTGCTTGGTGTGTAATTCAACAAGAAAGCCAATATGTATATATAGTTAGATTGCTTGGTGTATAATTTAAGTTATAGTTTATAAATATGATATATAGTTAGTAAAATAAAAATAATAAAAATAATAAAAATATTAAAAATATATATTAATATATTTTTATATAATATTATAATATTCAGGGGAAATGGGGAAATGGGGATGGGGGCACCTAACCCCAACCCCAACCCCAACCCCAACCCCAACCCCATTTCAAGGAATTTGTAGGGGAAATGGGGAAATGGGGACGGGGACAGGTCTCCCATCCCCAACCCCATTTAAATTTGGGGTTAAACGTCACCCCCATCCCCCCCCCCCTATTTCCTTATTTCCCCCCAAAAAAATTCCCCCAAATGAGGATAGGGGAGCAAGGGTTCGGGGCCCCGGGGTAAAATGGTCATCTCTAGTGGTAGTGGTCTCGAGGGTGTTAGTGGAAATTTGTCATCTTGAGTAAATGTCCCGTCAACACTTTCTTTTTCAACAACTTCTTGATAGTTCTTTTAGTGGATTCCACCAGCCCATTAGTCTATGGGTGGGCTACTGAAGCGAACCTAAGGCCAATTCCTAAGCCTTCTCAAAATTCCTTGAATTGGCCGTTATCGAACTGCTTACCTAGGTCAACTACAATGACGAGAGGCTTCTGAATCTGCAGACTACATTGTTTTTGAAAAACCTTGTCGTATTCTCTTCCGATATCTGGGAGAGCGGTCCGGCTTCGACCCACCTCGTAAAATAATCGATTGCAACAATAGCATGCTTGGCTTATCAAGTGGCGGTAGGAAGCAGTTCGATCAGGTCGACTCCCCACATAGCAAAGGGGTAAGATGAGTTGAGTGATGACAAACGCTCCGGTGGGAGGTGACTCAAGTTAAAGTTCTTCTAGCATGGTTCACAGGATTGTACAAAGTTCTTCGCGTCTTGATGGATAGTTGGCCAATAGTACACCATGTAGAGTACCTGATATGCCAGAGCTTCCCCATCAATGTGGTTCCCACATTCCCTAAAGTGAACCTCTCTCAACGACCATTTGGCATCATCATGATGCAAACACTGAAGCAAGGGAAGGGACATGCCCCTCTTGTATAGGTACCCTTCTATCAGGCAATATCGAACAGAGAGCCTCTTAATTCTTCTAGCTTGATCGGGCTCCTCATGAAGCTTTCCTTCTTGGAGATAAACCATTGTTGGATCCATCTAGTATGGCTGGCGATCCATGGTACATATCTCCTTGCCCGCTACTGTGCTTGGTCTGGAGATCACTTGGAGGAGAACACCTTGTGGTAAGGTTTGGCCACCATTCGTAGCTATCTTGGCTAGAACATCAGCTCGATGATTCTATTGTCAAGGTACCTGCTCGATCTTGAATCCCTTAAATTTATTCTTAAGTAGTTGAACTAGCTTCAAATAGGCGATCATGTTATCTCCTTGTGCCTGATAAACCCCAGAAACCTGATTGACTATAAGTAATGAGTCACTCTTGACCTGCAGGTAATCGATCCCACCTAGAAGGCTGCCTTCAACCCGGCTATGAGGATTTCATACTCCGCCTCATTGTTGGTGGCCTTAAATTTGAATCTAAAATAGTGGCAACACTCAGTCCCCTCTAGGTCTATTAGCACTATGCCAGCTCCAGCTTGCCCGGATGCCCCATCTGTGTAGAGGGTCCAGGGCTTGCAACCCACCGGTCAACTGTCAAACTCCGAAATCTTCTCTGGAGCTATATTTACCGCTACGGGGGGTCGCTTGGTCTAGGGGCACTAAGAACTATGCCACAAAGTTTGTAAAAGCCTAGGCTTTGATTATGGTCCTAGGTTAATAATTTAAATCTAATTGGGTGAGTTCCAAGGCCCATAAAACCAGTCTTCCAGATACTTTCGGCCTTTGTAAAAATTGACGAAAAGGTTGATCTGTCACTACTGCTATTGAGTGAGCTTGAAAGTAGGGATGGAGCTTCCTTGCCGAAGTCACTAGAGCATAGGCGAGCTTCTTCAGAAGAGTATAATTATTCTTCAGCTTGGTTAGAGCGTGACTTATGTAGTAGATAGGTCGATGGACCCTATCTCCACATTCCTTGACCAAGGCTCCACTCACTGCAGTTTCTGAAACAGCCAAGTAGATTTGCAGCTCCTCTCTAGGACTTGGCTTGACTACCAATGGAGGGCTCGTCAGATATTTCTTCAAGGCTTGAAAGGCTTGCTCGCTCTCCTAGTCTCATTTCTTGTTTCTTCCCTGTTGTATGGCTTGGAAGAAAGGAAGACTTTTATCGGTGGAGCGAGAAATGAACCTGTTGAACGATGCTACATGTCCGGTCAAGACTTGTACCCGCTTAAGGGATGTAGGGGATTCTAGGTTCAAGATAGATTTGATCGTTTATAGGTTAGCCTATATGCCTCTCTCATGAACCATGAAGCCTAGAAACTTCCTCGCAGTTACCTCAAAAGCACATTTGGAGGGGTTCAATCTCATCTGGTTTTCCCTTAGGATCATGAAAGTTCTATGAAGGTCATCCTGATGTCTTTCTGTGGATTGTGATTTTGTGATCACGTCGTCGATGTACACCTCTATCTAATTTCTAATCTCGGGTCTGAACAGTCGGTTAACTAGCTACTGGTATGTAGCCCCAGCGTTCTTAAGACCAAACGGCATCACTTTATAACAATACAAACCTTGTCCGGTAATAAAACTGGTTTTATCTTGGTCGGCTGGATGCATCTAAATCTGGTTGTACCCTGAGAATGAGTCCATTAAATTTATGAGCTTGTTTTCGGACGTGAAGTCAACCAACTAATCGATCTTCGGTAAAGGAAAACTGTCTTTTGAACATGCCTGGTTAAGGTATGTGTAGTCAACGCATATACACCACTTCCCATTCACTTTCCTGACCTTAACCACGTTGGCAATCAATTCGGGGTAGCGCGTCTCTCTGATGAAGCCTGCTCTGATTAATTTATCTACTTCCTCATGAACCACTTCATTTATTTTGGCATTAAAGTGACGTCTTTTCTGCTTGACAAGCTTGAACGTCAGATTCACCACTAATTGGTGAGCAGCTAATGACATTGGGATCCCGAACATCTTGTCGTGACTCCAAGCGATGATGTCATTGAATTCTTTGAGGAGCTTGATCAGACCCTCTTTCACTCTCGGCTCAAGGGTAGCTCTGACCTTGATGACCTTCGAATGAGCATCCATCCAGATGGGTATCTCTTCTTGCTTGTACACATGATGCCTGCTTGCCAATTCTCTGCTCTGTTCTTCTACATCCGAAATCACGGGGTCATCCTCTGGGTGATGTGTGGGCTATATATCTTCTCAGATCATCCCGGGTGTTACCCCATCCTAGATCGTTGTAACCTGTGCAAATTGCTTTGCTATAGCTGTCAGGTTGGCGGATACTGCATAGCAATTCCTGGCTACTTGATGGTCACCACGTACCTCCACTACCTTGTCTCCAACTGGAAACTTTAGGAGGTTATGGTAAATGGACAGGACCCCCTTCAAGGATGATAAGAAAGGTCTTCATAGTATCGCATTGTAGGCCGATGAGGTATCTACCTTCACGAAGTCTGTCATAACATTTTACTGGAGAGGTGTTGTTCCAGTGATTACTGAGAGGATCTTTGATCCCACAGGTATGATCGAGTCCCCAGTGAATCCATACAGCGGGGTATTGCATCTATTGTCACACCATTAATTCAAATTCAACTTCTCCAAGGTATCTTTAAAGAGGATATCGACGCTACTGCCTGTGTCAACAAGCACGCGATGGACCATGCAGTTGGCAATCCATATTGTGACCACCATGGGATCGTCATGAGGTTGCACAATGTTGTAGACATCCGCCTCGGTTAAAATAATCTGTGCTAATTTGGAGGGGTCAGTCGGGCTCTAGTCGACCTTGAAGATACCTCACCTTTCATCTACACAAGGGATCTTTCTCGCATGGAATTTTCTGGAATTATTGGAGGTGCCAGCCAAAGTGGGTCATCTGCTGATGGTATGTATCACCTGGATTTGTTGTATCAGATCCGTCTGCTTCCTCTTTCTCTTCTCGGTATACTCACGGATCTCAGCCTGTACTTCTCTTCCAGTCTGAATATTATCCCTGACATGCTACAAGATCTCGATCAAACATCTTCCCCTTATTAGAGCCTTGATCTGCTTGCTCAGGTTATAGCACTCTGAACTGTTATGACCCACGTCTTCATGGAAGTCACAATACTTGTACCGGTTCCTCCTATCGACGGGGGCTTTCATGGGTATGGGCTTCTGTAGTAGTCCCTTGTCTCGAATGGTGAGATAAATGGTTTCACGAAATGCATTTAAGAGGGTGTAGTGATCATACCCTCTCTTGTCTCACATTACAAGGGCTACTGTCCTGGGAGGAGGCAAAACCCGCAGAGGAATTCGCCTTGCTGTATACCTTTCTTGCTTGGGTCGAGAAACAGCGAAGCGGTATGTTAACCTATTGGGAGATTTATTCTGATTTTTCTGAGCTAGCTCAGGTCTGGGAGTTTCCTTTTTTGACGCTTTGTCGTTCTCATGTCGTCCTGCTCCATCTTGACCTTGAGTTGTTCATCGACTTCGACTTGCTCTAGAGCCTGATCATACGCCTCATGGTAGGTCTCTGAAGGTCGCTTGGTAAAGGATCGTAAAAGCTTACCCGTCCACAGGTTCCTCTTGAAATTGGCAAGAGTCTCTTTTTTAGTGAAGACCCATATCTAGATGGCTTCCTTGTGGAAGCGTTCAATGTATGACCAGAGTGCCTCACCTCGCTTCTGGATCACATAATGAAGGTGTATGGGATCTTTTGGACGCGGTTTGACCCCTTGGAACTGCGAGCAAAAATATGTTGATAACATTGTGAAATAATCCACTCTACCCGCAAGCAACTTCTTGAACCAAGTCTTTATGTAGTACGTTAGATTGGTAGGGAACATCCTACACATGGCAGCCCTGGTGGTATTTTGGATTTCCATTTGCTGGACGTTCCTATCAGTCGACATCTTGAATTTCGACGGGAGCTTACTGATGAAGGGATCCTTCATTTTGCTCAAAGGGTCTTTCTTTTCCTCCTTAAACTTTCCCTTCTTTATCTGCTGGATTTTTTTCTGTAGATTTGCCAGCTAGTCTCTCAGACACTTGTTCCCAGGTTACTTTGAGTTGACTTCAGACTCCTCGCTGTCAGATCCCTCTGATGAATCGGTGATCTCTACCTGATCCTCTCTATGAAAGGGATCTGCATGTTGGCTTCCTTCTCTACTAGCCTGGGCATCCCTCCTTGAAGTCGTTGGGCGAGGAGCCTGTCGCCGCTCCTGGGGCAGGGCGTCCGCTGCAGATTTAACTCGTTTGGGTTGGTAATGTGATGGTCTTTCAGAAACTGGGGGCATGGGCCCTAGCATATCCCGGATCGAAGGTTGGGGTCTGGTCCTATCTCAGGCTGTCTGGCTCCGTGTCTGCTCGACTATCCCTGATTGTTGGGATTTATTGGCTGGACTGTAATGCCTTCAGCGAGCAGATGAAGGTAGACGCTCTCCACGAAGGTCACCGCTTGCTGGTCGAGAGTAACCTGGCTTACCATAGGGGGGTCAAAAGCCTGTGCAGCGGTTGGTTGGTCCGGAACCTGGCTGTGTCACCCAGATTTTTTTCTCTTCTTCGGGGCCTGTCGTGTCAATGCAGGCGAAGGTTGTTTCGAAGCTTCGGGCTGTCTTTGGGAGGAGCGAAGCCTCATAATCACTGCAAAACAATAACCTGTAAATATAAAAATGGTGGTGTGGTTTTCCCACAGACGGCACCAGAAAATGTTAACGAAAAATTTACTCAAAGTGAGAATTTTCAGCTAACACCCTCAAGACCGCTACCACGGAGGTGGTGGCTGGGTAGGTGCCTCGTGACTAACTTGTTCGAACAAAGGTAGGTGTTTAAATGTGAATACAATGAAAATGATAATATAGTTCTTTTTATTATAGATCATATATGCCACACAAAAATCTCTCAAACACTATCAATCTCGTCGGGGTACAGTAGGGTGGCAAACCTTATGCCTGTCGAATAGTAGAATATCACGACAACCGTGTTCTAATTACAGAATTTAGGCCAAGAATCACCTCTTTATATACGCTTTTTGTCGCTTTTCCTTTTTTTTTGTTCATCCCCCGTTTTTCATCATGCTTGAGCATATTTATACATGGTTCAAGTAGGTTAAACTTCAAGAATCGCCCGCCATGATTTTTTGAATCCCGTCCCTCCCTATCGGGTGGGATATTTTATTTAAAAATCATTGACTTTGGGTTAATGACAGAGTTGAGAATATCTTTGTTAGAGATAAGTTTGTTTCCTCTTTGGACTCAATCTCTTGCTCTACACGAACGTGGTAGTTTAACGTTTGGTAGATATGATCTTGTGTGTCTCCATGGTGTGACTCTTCATGGAGGTCATCGAGTATGGAGTTCATTATTTCATAGGACGAGGTAAATCTGTGCCCTGGTTTTGGTGCTAGGAGCTTGAACTTACCTTTCCGGGTCCTTTGGAGCTGGGGATGACCTGGTGGGTACCCTTTGGTGGCAGCGGGCCTTAGCGAGCTTCCTACTACAGTACTACCTGTCCAGATAGGTCTGAGTCTTCCCTCGGCTAGATGGAGCAATTTCGTGGTATGGGTCTGTTGCTTAATAGGTTCTTACTTACGTCTGGAGAGGATGGCAGGCTTTAGGGGAGGTTACGAGGTAGTTTCGACCTCAGGGAGCCTTGATCGCCATGCGTCGAGCTTTATCTTGGATACTTCTTAAGTTCGGTGACCTTCCTACGCTACTTTGAGTTGGTGCTAATGCTCGACCCCAGAACCCGGGTTTTCGTGGTGGGTAATTTCGGTCATTCTCTTGGTCCCTAACCAAATTTGGCTTTTAACAATAGGGAATGACATTCTACAAGAGATGGATAACTTGAAGATCTAGTTTTTTAGGCATCTCTTTATAATGCAGAAAATTTTTGTTGACCCTTGTCTTTTGCTTTGTTTTTTACGGATGAATTGTAAGTGAGTGATTTTGTCAGGAATTAGCCAAAAGGTGAGATTGTAAGTTCCTCGGTTTTTTGATTGATTAATTTCGATTGACGAACCACATTTGGGGATTAATGTGTAATGGGTAGCTTAGGTCCTTATTAGCAAGCTTCCAAGCATCTCCATGACTTCAAGAGCAAAATGTATATTCACTTGACTTTGCCTCTTGAAGAGTTTATGTGCACAAACACACTTCATGCATGATTTGATTATTCTTGCATTTGTGTTGTCTATTGCTTATATGTGCATCCTTACTCACTATCACACTTGCACTTCATTTCTAGATTTTAGTGTGATTTTGTGTTATGTCAACGCTTGCATAATGGTATGCATGTTTTACCGCATTGAGTGACCATTTGAAAAGGTCTCATTCTTCTCTTAGTTTTGTCTTTGGTCATATGGTTTTATTCTATGAGTTTGGGCATTCTTATTAATGTCCAATTTTGACCTTTGGTCCCTCATTTAATCATAACTCTTTCTACAAACATCCAAATCTTGTTTTGTAAATTGAAGTAGAAAGTATACTTCCATACCTTTCCAACGGTATATTATACGAAAGGTTTGGATACGATTTGGTCATGTTTTGGATAGCTCAAATCTGGAGCTGTTGTGTTGTCGCGTTTTTCCCAAAGCATAGCGACCTCAGAGCGACCTCACTTCCAAGTCGCTTTTTCAAGTCTATTTTGGCACCCAAACCCGATAGAAAAGTGACCTAGAAGCGACCTATTATCCAAGTCGCCCTAAGGTCGCATCTGACGCCCGGAAATCATTTTTTTATCTCCCAAAATGACGTAGTTTCATTTGGACTATATATATACATCATCGTCTTCCCCAAATCATACCTAGAGCTCTGAAAATCTATCCTTAGAGAGAGAAAGTAATTTCTAGTGAGAGAGAACTCCCAAGAACTCATTTTGACTCAACTCTAGCATCTTCTTGCATCTTCTTGCATCTTCCAAGCATGGATTCCTCTTGTTTTAATTGACTAGGTAATCTCTATATGCCCTAGAACTAGTTCTTTCGTTACTAGGCGATGTTTACCTAGGAATAGCATTTATTGCTTATTGAATATAAGTTTTTATGTTTAGTTGCATTTATTACATGTTTGGTTTGTTGATTATCAGTTGAGATGTTTGTTTGTGATAGCTAGATTTTGGACGATTTTACCCTTCTAGCTAAATCTCTATGCTTTGCATTTAGATATTGTTTAGGTCCAATTGATTGCATTTGTTGATTACACTGATTGTTCTTTGCCATTGTTTATGACAACTTTTGTTGACTAGCTTTTGTTTGATAACTAGATATTATTCTCTTATAGCTATATCTAGTAAGGTCTTCTTGCACTTGCATTTAGACATTGATATTTTGGGATTGGATTTATTGACATCTCAGAATTCCTAGATAAGCATTTAGTGTAGCCTAGCACTACTTGCATGTTTGAATATTTCATAATATTCACTTAGGTTGTTTTGACTCTTCATTGAGGTTAAGTCTTTTGACTACGGTGTGTAGTGCTCAAGCAAGTGAAGTCTTGCAACCAAGGTTGGGTTGGCAAGCATTGATCAAGAATCACTATTAAGGCCCGTTGGGTAGTAGTGGTGGGTTAGTAACCTTGAAGTGTGACTAGGTGGTCAACTTAGGTTGTAAACATCATTACAATAGTGGATTTGAGGATCGGATGTGGCTAGAAGGATAGCCCGTGGTTTTTTCCCTTGTCGAAGGGTTTCCACGTATATATCTTGTGTCATTTATTGTTTTAAGCATAATTAGTTTAATTGAATGTTTTATAATTTGGGGTAATATTTGGAATATTGATTCATCGAAAAGTTGGTAATTGATGCAATTAAAACATATTCACCCCCCCCCCCCCCCCCTCTAGGTATAGACATTCACAGTTTTTAGGGAATTTTCAGGGTATACGGGAGGGACAGATAAGATGGGTGGACGTAGCGACCAGCCACATATTAGGGAGGAGAGGTCTAGAGAGTGAGGCTCGGCTACGTACCGGTGATACAGGGCATGCTACAAGTACAACAGTTATGTCGGACCTCTCAAGAGTCATGTCAGAGTCGATCGATCCCTGGCGTCCTCTCCCCCTATCAGATTTACTGAAAGCCAGAGCTCTCCTCTACCTTCCCCGTCGATCGAGGCCCAATATTCCTTTCCACCTTCTTTATCGATCTAGCCGCAAAGGTCCCCTCCACCTTGTATATCGACTGAGTCCCAGCAGTCCCACCCCCCAATCTATGGAGAAAGAGATCCTCATTGCAACACACCTCAAAGGCTGGAGTTCCGCTTAAGAGGCGCTTACTCAAGCGTGATTGGCAGTTGCTTAGCCCTTACATAGATCCATTCAGGTCGAAGAGGGTGAGGGTACTGCCCCAGGCATCGGACCACGTTTTTTACCACCACGAACAGGTGGACGCTAACCAGATTAGGGCGTACAAAGCCTACAAGAATAACTCGACCGAGGAACGGTAAGTAAAAGTTTATCTATGTATTTGCTAGTCTTTTTTTGGTAAATTAAGTAATTATGTAGCTAATGCAACAATTACGCAAGCATGATGTGGACATGTTGGAGCCAGTTGATGCCTTATGGTTCCACCGGATCGGGTCCAACATCATGAACTTGGTGGACACGATACATGCGTTAGGAGAATTTCTATTTTCAGTTTGTTTAAGTAATGCTACACTGCTAATAATTTATAACTTTTACATTTTTTCAGCATATGGACGCGTATCTCTATATTCTTCGAAAGTGTCAGTGAGCATTCCCCACTGGGTACAATCAGAGGATCAATATATTGAACACGCAGTTCTATGAAAGTATTTAATACGTATTGTTTACGCATGTTGGTATTTTAGTTTGTAAGACTTTATTAACTTTCTGTCCATCAATTTTGTATAGTCATCAGTGGGGGAGAATGATGCATCGTGATGCTCACGAGGAGATCACCACGGCATGGTGAAATGTATTGAATTTCTAGTGGTCCGTTGATGACCTTACGACGGCACATGGCGGTGTCCCGATTGGAACCCGTCTATGGCACGAGGTTAGTCTGGTAAGTGTTACGTGGTGTGTATTTTTAAAATAAAAATGTCTTTGTATATCCTAACACTTCTTGATACTTTTATAGGCCCTGATACTGTGCAATATTGGGTGCCAACATTGGCTTTTGGTGACCGTCGACATCACCATCGGGAAGAGGCACATATTGGACCCCTGGAGACAGAAAGTCCCAGTGCATATTAGGAAGCAACAGGTAGCTCCCTTGCACTGGTTTTTGCCCTCGATGTTGCATTAGGCATGGTTTCACACTAAGTGACCGGCTGGGGGTGAGAAGTTCCCCTAGAATAATTGGCCCTTCTCTGTCAGCATGGTGTTCGCATCACATCACCCCCAACAGAACCGAGCATAAGACTTTCTTTTTCATTAACTTAGAGATTGTTTTATTAAAAACCTATTATAACGCGTGTTAATGTGTCCAACTGCAGGGGTAACTACGGTCCCCATACGTTGAGATTGATTGAGTACTTACTGGAAGATAGGAATGATTTCGATTGGTCAGAAGACGATATGGGGATCATTTGGAAGAAGATGGATGAGGAGATTTTTTGTAACCCCCGGCCAGCCTATATTTTTGTTGTATTTTATTTTTAGTATGTACCATTTTTTTTGTACAAAAACAGTTGAATGAAAGCAATTTTTTTTTGTTTCTGTTTCAAGTGTCTAGAATCACAACTTGAACACACATTGCAAACCTAAAGTATTAAAACTGCAAATGGAAACTCCCGTATAATTACATTTTAAGTTATTGAACAAGTCATATAATTCCAAACTGGAAAACCCTCTATTCATTCCATGGAAGAGTCCCTGTCAGGCACATCTGTTAGTTTTGTCTCACTGTATGACAGATGCTACAATTGCAGAGGAATTCCTAAGGAACAACCCTGGTCGGACCTTCATTAATCAAATATGGGTTGGAACACCTCTTGGTATTATGCCCTGATTGTCCACATCGTTTACAAGATTGTGTAGTTGTTCTCTCCAAAGATAAGACATGTCGACCCGCCCTCGGGCGTCTTGCTTGTCTCATCAATATTCAATTCAAATCCACCCACCCAGCGATGTCAGTTAGCACTACCTATGTAGAAGGATGTCCAAGCGGCATAATAGAAACCGAGTACGTGTCAATACGAGTATGTCTCTTATAGTAGTCCAAACACAGGGATGTTAAATCCAAGTTTCGCTCCCTGCAGAAACAATGAAAATAATGAGATACGTGTTCCAGTAATATTAATCGTATACTAAAACTTATAATGTACCTTGCGTAGTGCGTTCAAATATGAAAAATGGTCCATTTGGAATTTGTTGCATGTGCAGGTTTTTCAAGTTAAGTCAACAGTCCACTGTTTTCCAGACCATTTCACCGAGAATATGTTTCAGTCTACTGGATTAATGGTCATATATCCCCATTTCTCCACACTGAAAGTTCCCTAAAAACGTGTGTGTGTCTATACCTAGAGGGGGTGAATAGGTTTTAATCAAGTCAATTACCAATTTTTCTTGATTAGTCAATATTCAAAATTCACCAAATAAAACCAACATACAACATCAAGTGTAAGGTGCAGAAATATAAATAACACAATATGTATACGTGGAAACCCTCCAAATGGGAAAAATCACGGGCTGTTAAGTGCGCCACACTCGGTCACAGAAATCCACTATATGAATAAAAGGTTACACCCTCAAGTGATACTCGGACTCTCACTCTCGACAACCTCAGGCTATGAACACCGCCACTCACCACTCTTGGTTCAATCCCTAGTGATATCCCCTGATCCACTACTCTTGGCTTGAGCACCTCCTACTCTACCCCTCGGGCCTTTTACAGCGGATAACCGACCAATTGCTTGCCAACCTACCCTTGGTTGCAAGACTAGACTTGCTTGTGCAACTTCACCTAGAAGCCACAAGACTCTGACTCTATGGAGAGTACAACAACCTATGTGAATATGATGAAATATTCAAACATGCAAATAATGCTAGGCAAAACACTAAATGCTTATCTATAAATTTAAAAATGTCACTAAGTACAATTCCTAGATATCAATGTCTAAATGAATGTTCATGAAGACTTAACTATATATAGTTATACAACATTCTATCCTAGTTATCAAACAAAGCCATTTCAATATATGTTGTCATTAAGCATGGCATGTTCATTAAATGCAATCATCAAAATGCAATCAATATGACCTAATTAGCTAGAGGCAACAATGACCTAAATGCTAGGTATCACAAAAGTCATATCAACATAAGTTGTCATTAAGTATGGCAAGGACTATAATGCAATCATAAAATGTAATCAATGAGTCTTAAACAATTATCTAAATGCAAAGCATAGAGATTTAGCTAGAAAGGCAAATATGTCATAAATTCAAGCTATCAACAAACAAACCCAATCATGTTATCAAGACTCTTAAATATATACAATAACTAGAGTCTAGGTATTTAATCATGCAATAAACATCTAATCTAGAGTAAGAAGAACAATAAAAGATATTCAATGAAGTTCTTACTTACCTAGTCATGAAACCAAAAACGCCCATACTTATATGATGAAGAATGATGCAAGATGGAGATAGGTTTTGGGTTTAGAGAGTTAATCAAGCTTTAATGAAGCTTTCTCTCTCAAGAAACTCTCTCTCTCACTCTAGGGTTTGTTTTTTAGAGTCATTCCAATAAAGAAGATGAGTTAAGGATGTATTTATAATGCCATCGTTTTGGACGAAGGAAACAAAGTTTTGTCAAGACCGTTGTGCATGTCGCGGTCTAGGCAAGTGTCCAGACTGCGGTCTGTGCAGCATGGCACTGCTGGACATTACCGCTGCCTAGGTCGCTGGCTAGGCATGGCACCAAAAGCAGTCTAGGCCGTGGTACATGCCAGACAGTACAACAACTCAAGCTTCGAGCTACCGAAAAATAGTAAAAGTGCAATGCACGATTACTCTCAGTGAACTCAAAGAAAGTCCGAAATTACCAGAGAAGAAGAGATTGAAACGAAAGAAGAGAAAGAAACTGCTACAAACACTGTGTGTTATCTCTATATTTTAGGAACAAAATACTAAGGCTCTTATATAGCCAAACCGAAGCACTATGGTTTAGGGATTAATTCGAAATTATCTTGGTGAATACGTTTTGATTTAATAAGGAAATAATTTAATTAGATAATATTCTCTAAAGAGATTTACTTCTAATCAAAACCGAATATGTATTCTTAGTGATCAAGTAAGAGATCAGAATCAAAACAATTAAAGTTTTCCTTATTCTTTACAACAAAAACATTGACTTAGGGAAGTGGCAAAAGGTCAACTGGACTCTCACAGTCTAATCGGAGTGGCATTCGTGACCACAGGTTGCGTCCACACACGAGTCGTGCATTCGAAGGTTCGAGGTCCATGATTTACACCCCACCTCCACGCGTGTGAGAGAAAGCCTCTATGCCACACATTGTTGATAGCTCAAATCACACATTCACTTATATACTACATATAAATGATTTTCCTAAGCAATGTGGGATTCACTTTAATCCCTACACAATGGGTTCACTTTGAGACTCAATTTCTCATTCACCCATTAACCATTTTGTGAATTTGAGTATACCGTTTCGAAGTTCTCACAAAGGAAAATTCAAATCCACTTTGATCTTCCATTTCTATGGAATTTATCATACTCAATTTGTGGTCTCAAAATAAGAGTTTGTCACGAAATTTCCAACAATCCCCCACAAGAATGAAATTGACCGAGGAGACATAAAGAAGATGTTTGGTAAGTTCAAATGGTCGAAACCTGCATAGGATAGGTAAGTGTTACCCTTTGAACCTTCCCTTGTAAAGGTATATTTACTTTACTGGTTGATCAATAGATGTGATATCCTTGAACTGTTCTGTCGTTTTGTGTAAACAATCACACACCTTACACAAGTATCTTCCAGACCCGATTTGGTTCTCATTTTTATGTTTGTTTTGGCCATGAACATGCGTCTGGTTCTGTGAGAGTCTCTGGAGAATATAGCCCTTCACTATTCTCTTTTAGAAATGGCCTCACTTCTCTCTCACATAGGTGATTTCTTAATTAAGTGTCACCCGCTTTACTCTGCTCAGATTTCCAAGGCTAAGAATTTCGACGCATAAGAATCATTAAAAACATAGTTGAACCTTTTCCCTACCGGCAACACTGTTTCATCATAGAAATGGACTTGAGGGTAACCCTCACAGTGATCCAACTGAGTCTTACAATTTGGTTGTCCCATTGAACCTAGATCGTGGGATCTCCAGTCAACTAGATGTTGGAACCTCCTTCACCGGGTACGCAGCGGAACTAGGTTTTAAAATTTTTATACAGATCATATCTGTATCTGGGACGAGTGAACTATTGATCGTAATTATTTTTTGAAACTAATACATACAATATGTAAACACAGGAAATTGAAATCGATATAATCAAGAAGAAAATCTTACCAACGTTTGGAGGCTTCACTTTTCGATATGCTCATGTCTGAACCAATCTTACCAACGTTTGGAAGCTCCTTCACTTTACGATGTGCTCCTGTCTGAACCAATTGATCTTCCTCGCTATCTCCCGGGATTGGTAACTGCGTATGGGCACGTCACAATCTCAGGAACTTGAATGGAGGTTGTAGAGAGAATTGAACACACTCTTTACTCTATGAGAAAATTAACTAGAACAATTCTAGTTATAAAAATAATAGTACTCTTATTATTATTATTATTTTCAATGGTGTATAGTGCACACGAAGCACAATATATATATCACGCCCTGCACCTCTTTTTTTCACAAATATATATTTCTCATAAATAACGCCTAATATTGCGTATATTATATATGATCAAAAGTCAACCTCTTATATATATATATATATATATATATATATATATATATATATCCTTGTTTGTATCCTATACAAACACTTATATATGTGCACACACCAATTTGCATCCAATGCAATCTCTTGTGTTATAATTGATATATATCTTTTAATTATTCTTTTCAAATATATATAATATATTAAAAGTGATAATAAGTATTTTAAATTTAAACTTAAATTTAATACTTAGATAAATGATTTAGTAAAATAAAATTGTTAATAGTGAAATTTGGTCAGGGGTCAAAGAGAAATTTTCCACTTTCTCGCCACAAGTCCAAACCCATAATCGACAATCATGAAGCCCGAAAAGACCATAAAGCCACCTCGTAGAGCAGGGAAGGCCAGCTCGGCTTCAAAACTACCAGAAAACAAGCCAACGAGACCAGGATGAGCCCCCACAAGAGTACTGAACCCCGGCTTCTTCAGGCCATCTATCGGGGAACCTCGGCTCTGAGGTCGAGCTCCACAACCGCCTCATGAACGCTAGGGGATGTCTCCAAGCTCAAGAGACATTCGAGAGAAGCCCGCCAACCTCTCCAGAAACCCGTTTTCCTTGCTGGACATAAAGGAAGAATCACACCTAAATCTACACTACCCCGGCTACCTCCCAAGAATGTCTACAAGAATACCTCAAGCCCCCAAAGGTCAGGGAAAATCTATCTCAAACTTCTAAGAACAGAGTCGGAGCAGGGATCTACCTTGACCTCTATGAAAAACCATGTCGGGATAAAATACAAGATCATTTCTAGAAGATAACCATCATTAATCCCATATTCGTGCGTACCAAGAGTTTGATTCCAAAAAGGAAACAAACTCATTCACGTTAATTGTTTCCGCTATTTATTCGTGGTCAACCACTTTTAAATGTAAGATCCCGCCCGATAAGGAGGAAACAGATTCAAAGGATCGTGGCGGGATATCAGCAAATTCAAACCAACTTGGACCATGTATAAATAGAGCCAAGCACGGTGACCACAAGATATAAAGAAAAATATATACAGAGGACAGAAAAAAAAAAGATAGGTAGCAACAGAGAGAAGAGAGAAAGAAAAGAAGAGGGGAAGGCCTAAATTATGTATTCAGAACACGGCCACCTTCATTTCCACTATTCGACAGGCACAGAGTTTCCATCACCCTACATCTTAGAGAGACTGCGAGCATATAAAAGAGTGATTTGTATTTTAAAGCAATATATCAATAATAAAAGCTTTCATTAACTGTTCCAGCCTCTCATCTATCTCTTAACAGATCGGGAACCAACGGTACCGACCCCGGCCACCGCTTTCGTGGCAGTGGTCTCGAGGGTGTTAACAGGAATTTCTCATCCTGAGCAAATTTCCCGTCAACACTTTCTGGCACCGTCTGTTGGAAACCTCTCACACCACCATCTTTCTACATTCGAAAAATTTGTTATTTCATAGTAATCATGAGGCTCCGCTCCTCACAGGGGCAACAGGCACATCGGGATAACCTTCTGCTACATCGACATGAAAGGTACCGAGGAAAGGGACAAAATCTCGGCTCTGTAGCCAGTTTCCTACCCAGCCAGCCATTGAGCGGGCTCTGGATCCCCTTCTAGGAAGACAGGTCGAGCTTGACCAATAAGTGGCGGCCTTTGTAGAAAACGTCTGCCTCCGACTACTAGCTGAGGGTATCGTTATCCAGCAAGCGAGTCTCTGCAATCAGGGAGAGTCAAGCAGGTCTGGGGCTAGGCAACCCGCCTTCGATCACCTAGGACCTGCCCCTCGGGAATCAACTCATAATATAGCGAGGCTCCTAACCTCGATCCGGGATAGGCTAGGGCCCATACCCCATGTTCCCGAAGCTCTGCCACCCTACCAACTAAGACAAGTCAAATCCGCGGCAAATGTTCTTCCCCGGGAATGGGGAGAGTTTCTCCACCCAACGACTTTAAGGAGAGAAGCCTGGGGTAGAGAAGAAGAAAGTCAGCAAAGCCTCTGAACGGACCCCCTCTGAAGAAGGAACCTGGTGGAGGTCGCCAGTTCCTCAGAAAGATTTGATGGTGAGGAATCCGAGGTAACTCAAGAAAATCTGAAAGCAAACGTCTAAGGGACCAGTTGCAGAACTTCAGAAAAAGGTCCAATTGATGAAGAAGGGAAAGTACAAGGAGAACAAGAAAGATCCTCTAAGTGAAATGAATGCTCCTTTCACCAGGAGGATCCGGGAGGCAAAGCTCCCGCCTAAATTCAAAATGCCAGCTGACAGATTCTCTGAGACTAAAGATCCCCTAAGCCACTTAGAGAGCTTCGTTCAACAGATGGAGGTCCAGAACACAACCAGGGCCGTTATGTGTTGAATGATCTCCACTACACTCACGGATTATGCTAAATTCTGGTTTAGGAAACTACCCGCTGGTAGCGTGGATTCCTTCACCAAGTTATCAACTGATTTTTGCTCATAATTCTAGAGAGTTAAGCCCTGATTGAAGGAACCGATCCATATACAGTACGTGATTCAAGAGAGAGGGGAAACTCTCTGGGCTTATGTCGAGCGTTTCCACAAGGAAGTCATCAAAATGGGGGTCTTCATCGAGAAAGAAACCCTCGCCAACTTCAAAAGGAATTTATGGGTGGGAAAACTTTTTCGGTCTTTTGCCAAGAGACCTCTGGAAACCTACCAAGAAGCCTCTGATCTGGCTCTGGAACAGATTGAGGTCAACGAACATCTCAAGGTCAAGATGGAACATGATGACATGAGAGCCATAAAGCGACAAAAGAATGAAGCTCTCAGACCCGAGCAAGCACA
Source organism: Dipteronia dyeriana (assembly GCA_032871835.1). Taxonomy (NCBI): domain Eukaryota; kingdom Viridiplantae; phylum Streptophyta; class Magnoliopsida; order Sapindales; family Sapindaceae; genus Dipteronia; species Dipteronia dyeriana. The sequence goes on from CM065302.1 coordinate 20,389,040, forward strand.
AAAAAGTCAAAACAAACCCCCTAATAAATCAACATACGGCTTCCCTCTTCCTCAGCCCAGGTCGGAAAGGTTTCCAGATAAACGAGCTTCTCCTCAAGCTTTACCACATCCCAGGACAGTGGCCCCTATAGCTCGAGATGAGAGGGGGTACGACCATTACACTCCCTTAAATGCATCTCGAGAAACAGTCTACCTTACCATTCGAGACAAGGGTTTGTTACAGAAGCCCGCTCCAATGAAAGCCCCGATCGATAAGAGAAATCGTTATAAATATTGTGACTTTCACCAGAACGTAGGGCACAACACTTCAGAATGCTACAACCTGCGAAACCAGATTAAGGCTTTGATAAGGGGAGGATGCTTGATAGAATTATTACAACAAGTCGGGAGAACATTCAGACTAGAAGGGAGGTGCAAGCCGAGATCCGAGAACATGCTGAGAAAAGGAAAGGAGAGCAAACGGACCTCATGCAACAGATTCAGATAATACATACTATCAGCGGCGGACCCACTCTGGCCGGTACCTCCAACAGTTCCAGGAAAAACCAAGCGAGGAAGGTCCCTCGTACGGATGAAGAGCGGGATATCTTCAAGGTCGACCAGAGACCGACCAATCCCTCCCAGCTGTCATATATCATCTTCACCAAAGCAGATGTCTATAATACCGTGCAGCCTCGTGATGACCCCATAGTCATCACGGTACAAATTGCTAACTTCATGGTGCACCGTGTGCTCGTCGACACAGGTAGCAGCATCGACGTCTTGTTCAAAAATACTTTGAAAAAGCTAAACTTGAAGCAGTGGTGCTACGATAGTTGCACTACTCCATTATATGGATTCACTGGGGACTCCATCACACCCGTAGGATCAAAAATCCTACCAGTGATCATTGGAGTTGCACCTCTCCAGCAAAATATCATGACCGACTTCATGGTGGTGGATACCCCATCGGCCTATAATGCAATATTAAGGAAGTCATTTCTATCATCCTTGAAAGGGGTCCTTTCTGTTTACCACAATGTCCTGAAGTTCCCGGTATGAGACAAGGTAAGGGAAGTTCAAGGTGATCAGTAAGCAGCTAGGAAATGCTACGTAGTGTCAGCCAACCCAACAGCTCTAGCTAAACAACTCGCCCAGATGACGACGATCCAAGGTAGGATAACTCTTACACTAAACCTGGAAGACGTGGGTCCCACTGATTACCCCGAAGAAGACCTCGTGGTGCCCGACATGGAAGAACAGATAAAGGAATGGGTCAGCTGCCATCCAGTGGATAAGTTAGAAGAGATTCTTGTCCAAATAAGCGATCCCTCGAAGGTCGTCAAGATCGAAGCGACCCTTGAGTCGGGAATGAAAGAGGATTTGATTAGGCTCCTCACAGAGTTCAACGACATTTTTTCTTAGAGTCATGCTGAGATACTGGGGATCCCGATGACATTAGCTGCACATCGACTGGCGGTGGATCCGACCTTCAAGCCCATCAAACAGAAAAGGTGCCACTTCAACACCGAAAGAAATGTGGTGGTTCAAGAAGAGGTGGATAAACTAACCTAGGCAGGCTTCATTCAAGAAGGTCGTTACCCCGAATGGATCGCCAACATGGTCATGGTCACAAAGGCAAATGGGAAATGGCACATATGTGTAGACTACACTGACCTCAACCGGGCATGCCCAAATGACAGTTTCCCTCTGCCAAAATTGATCAGCTGGTCGATTCCACCTCCGGGAACAAGCTCCTGAGCTTCATGGACACATTATCCTGCTATAATCAGATTATGATGCATCCCACAAACCAAGAAAAGACCAGTTTCATCACCGCTCAAGGCCTGTACTGCTACAAGGTGATGCCTTTCGGGCTCAAGAATGCTGGAGCTACTTACCAGCGGTTAGTCAATCGGTTGTTCAAACCCGAAATCGGAAGGTCGATGGAGGTATACATCGATGACATGATCACCAAATCTTCAACCTCGGGAGGCCACATGGATGACCTTTGTAGGACCTTCGTGATCCTAAGGGAAAACCAGATGAGGTTGAACCCTTCCAAGTGAGCCTTTAGGGTAACTGTGGGGAAGTTTCTAGGCTTCATGGTCCATGAGAAAGGCATAGAGGCTAACCTGAAAAAAATCATGGCTATCCTGGATCTAGAATCCCTCACATCTCTTAAACAGGTTCAAGCCTTGACCGGACAGGTAACAGCTCTCAATAGGTTCATCTCTCGGTATACCGATAAGTGCCTACCATTCTCCAAGGTTATCAAGCAGGGAAGAAACATGAAATGGGATCATGAGAGCGAACAAGTTTTTCAAGCTTTGAAAAGATACCTAACAAGCCCTCCACTACTGGTCAAGCCAAATCCTGAAGAAGAGCTCCAAATATACTTAGCCGTTTCAGAAACCGCCGTGAGTGGGGCCTTGGTCAAGGAATGCGGGGATAGGATCCAGTGACCTATCTACTATATAACTCACGCTCTAACCAAGCTGGAAAAGAACTATACTTTATTGGAGAAGCTCGCTTACGCCTTGGTGACCTCGGCAAGGAAACTTCTTCCCTACTTCCATGCTCATTCAATAGCAGTGGTGACAGACCAACCCCTCCGTCAATTCTTACAAAGGCCAGATGTTTCTGAAAGGCTGGTTCTATGGGCCATAGAGCTTACCCAGTTCGATTAAAGTATACTCCTAGGACCGCGATAAAAGCTCAGACACTAGCAGACTTTGTATCCGAGCTCTTAATACCTTTAGATCAGACAACCCACACGGTAACAGATGTAACCCTTGAGAGAACTCCAGAATCTGATAACTGGCTGGAGGGCTGCGAGTCGTGGACTCTCTATACTGACAGAGCTTCAGAACAATTTGGGGGAGGAGAGGGCATAGTCCTCATCGACCCAGAAGGAACTGAGTGCTGCCACTGTTTCAGGTTTGAATTTAAAGCCACGAATAATGAGGCGGAGTTCGAAGCCCTGCTAGCTGGAATAAAGGCAGCTATAGAACTCGGGGTTAATTACCTGAATATCAAGAGCGACTCTTCACTCGTGGTCAACCAAGTCTCTGGGGATTATCAAGCAAAGGGGGATAATATGATCGCATACCTAAGACTGGTTTAAAAAATCAAAAGCAGATTTAAGGGATTCAGAATCGAGCAGATACTTCGACAATTAAATCATCGGGCTGACGTCCCTGCCAAGATAGCTGTATATAGTTGCCAGACCCTACCTCACGGAGTCCCTCTTCAAGTAATCCCCCTACCTAGCATTATGACAGGTAAGGAAGCTTATACCTTGGACCGACAGCCATGCTGGATGGATCCAATAGTGGAGTATCTACAGGATGGGAAACTTCCTAGGGAGCCCGACCAAGCTAGGAGGTTTAAAAGGCTCTCGGTGCGGTATTGTATGGTGGATGGATATTTATACTGAAGGGGAAAATCCCTTCCCCTGCTCCGATGTCTACACCCTGAAGACGCCAGGTGGGCTTTGAAAGAGGTTCATTCTGGGGAATGCGGGAACCATATTGGTGGAGAGGCCTTGGCATATCAGGTTCTCCTCATGGGGTATTATTGGCTGACCATCCATCAAGATGCTAAGAACTTGGTGCACACCTGCGAGGCATGCCAAAAGGCCACAAACTTGAGTCACCTCCCTCCGGAGCGCTTGTCGCCCCTTAGCTCGCCATACCCATTTGTTATGTGGGGAGTCAATTTGATTGGACCGCTTCCTACAGGTCCGGGACAGGCCAAGCACGTTATCGTAGCAATTGACTATTTCAAAAAAATAGGCTGAAGCCGGACCACTCTCCCAGATATCAGAAGAAAACATAACAAGATTCATCAAGACCAATATAGTTTGCAGGTTCGGAACCCTTCTTGCCATCATAACCGACCTCAGAAAACAGTTCGATAATGGCTGATTCAGAGATTTCTACGAAGGCTTGGGAATCGACCTTCGGTTTGCTTCAGTAGCCCACCCTCAGACCAATGGTCTGGTGGAATCCACAAACAAAACCATTAAGAAATTGTTGAAGAAAAAGCTACAGCAGAAGAAAGTCAGATGGGTAGAGGAGATTCCCGAGGTCCTCTGGGCTTACCGCACTACAAGGAGAATAGCTACCGAGGAAACACCCTACTCGATGGCCTTCGGGGTTGAAGCATTACTACCTACCGAGCACAAATTAACCTTCTTTAGAGTCCAGCATTTTGAACCAGAGAGCAATAAAAGTAAGCTCTGAGCTAGCTTGGACCTCTTAGAGGAGAAGAAAGATCGAATAGCTGAGAAGGTAGCGATCTACCAAAGAAGGATTGCCAGGTACTTCAATAGGAGGGTTAAAGCCCGAAGCTTCAAAGAAGGGGATTTAATCCTCAGGAAAGTAATGTTGAACACCAGGAAGAAGTCAGACGGGGTCCTAGAGCCAAACTGGTAAGGACCATACCTAATAAAGATGGTGATCCGTAATGGGGCGTACAAGCTCGAGGATATGAATGGTCGACTCATCGACCATACTTGGAATGCGGATCACCTAAGGAAATTCTACCCTTGAACAGGGGACTCAGGAGCAGGCGAACTCCGACTAGTTTCTTTTTTTTCCAACAATAATGTACTCCATCCTCCATATCAATACAGCATGCTTTTCTTGTTTACTCCTTCTTCAGCTATGTCCTACAATGATTTGGGTCTACATGGAAAAATCGACATTATTACCTCAAGACCAGGGGTAAGTCGAGAAAGTCCCCCCGCCATTTCTGATGTCTCGGTCGGGCACTACCCCCCGCCAAGAAGGGTTTGAGTATAAGAGCATAGTTGCCATTCAGATCTCAAGACCGGGAAATAGCTAGATAGCCCTCCTGATGCCTTGGTCGGGCTACCACCCCAAGAAGGATCTGAGTGTAAGGGCATAGTTGCCATCCAGATCTCAAGACTAGGAAATAGCTATATAGCCCTCATGATGCCTTGGTCGGGCTACCACCCCCAAGAAGGATCTGAGTGTAAGAGCATAGTTGCCATCCAGATCTCAAGACCAGGAAATAGCTAGATAGCCCTCATTATGTCTTGGTCAGGCTACAACCCTCTAAAAGGGATCAGGGATAGAGGGCTCGATTTACTCTAAATATACCAGTTAGTTCTGGTTACTAGCCCACCTTGAAACGTGGTCACTCACTGCAACAGGCCTACAATCAAACAAGAGGACTATCGACTAAGGAAGTTGAGCTGCGAGGTTTGATGGTCAAAAAGCCCGACTCTAAATGTCTGTTTTCATACTTAAACGTTTTTCTTATCTTGTTATTTCTCCCGAGATAAGTCAATGTGCTGTAAATGCCAGACCTAGAGGGAGATCGAGGAAATACATGCAAGTCCAGGAATGAGCTGGATCTAAAGTTGGAATTTATTAATGTACGGGGGAGCCTATTCCCTAATAAGGCTAAATAGGCAGGGAGCCCAACCTCTGATTCTGGGATACAAAAAAGAAAATTAATAAAGGGTCAAACACGTTTAAATATGGGATGCCCACCCCCCTTTTCGGGCACTATAAATGAATCACAAAAGAGAGAATTCAAACTTCTTCATCTTCCTGATGGTTTTTAACCTCCTCCTCCACAGAATAAACCTTGCCCTTTGCTCCCATCTCCGGTCGTAGCTCATCCTAATCAGCTGCATCTACCGCCTCCACCTCCTCCCAGGGATGCACCTCGGCTGCTTTGGGGTCAACAGGATCCTCCTCCACGATTTCGTTGATCATCGCCATAACTTCAGGCGGTATGGCTGCATCAAGAAGGCTGGCCACTAACTCAGGTATGTTCCCACCTTCTGTTGACTCCATTCCTGAGAGCACTGTGGGAGGTCTCGAGCTTCAGCAAGGCCTCCTTCTAGCACCTTGATTTGGACCTTATTTGACGATTTGCCAGAATCAGATGCTGGGAAGGCTGGAACAGAAGGAGGCAGATCTAGCACCTCTTACCACTTCCCAGCTCCCTCCCCAGAAGGACCAGCTGCATCATTTTTGGGGCCAGACATCTCCGTAGCCCGTGATATGACCTCTTCTCTATCCCGGCAGGTGATGCTGGAGAGATCGAATAGGGGAGAAGGGCATTTGCAACCTGATAGGAGGCATAGAAGTACCCTTCGTTAAAAGAGGCTTTCACCTCGGCCTGGAGCTGGGTAATATAAGCCTGCAAAGTTTGGTTCTCGACATCCAGATCCTTCGCCTCTCTCTTTCAGTCATCCCGCTGGCTAGCCCATCTCTTAGACCGGAGAGTTTCCTGATCAAAAGCCCGCTTCAACCTCTCATGGTGGCACTGAAGCTCAGCTAGTTGTGTCTCCATTTCTTGTTGGCTGGAGGTCATCTCCTGAACCAGAGTTTGAGCCCGTGAGAGCAACCCCATGGCTCTCTCATCCTCAGCCTCAGCCTTGGCTACCCGATCACGGAGGAAGGCCACCTGATTCCCCATGGCCACCTGAAACTTAAAAGCCTGCAAAGAAAATTCATGTTAGAAAATGATAAATCAAGCTACTGAATGAGGAAGTAAAAGCGACGATTACCTCGGCTAGAAGGGCAGACCCTTTGGTAATCATGATGTCCACGGGCATCGAGGTCATCCTAGAAAGCCTGTTGCCTGGACATGATGCAATGAATTGCTTCAGAACCTCATCCTGACCCGTCGAGCTCGATTGCTGGAGGGGGCGAGAAGGGGAGACCTCATGAATATCGACGTCGGGCTCCTTGGGAACCTCTACTGCCCGGATACAACCAGATCAGTAAAGAGGGATAATATGACTCGAGAAGCATCGGTTGAAGAAGAGACTACTGGTGAGGGGGTAGGAGTGGACTTATTGGCGACTTGGAAGGCAGACCCTCCTCGGCTTAGAGCATTTGCCTCCCGATATGCAAGAAGAGCCATCTTGGACTTCACCTGGGAAGGTGAGGGTGAAAGAACGAGCGGGGCAGCTACCTTAGTGGTTGACTCCCCCCCACCCCCTTCTTCGAAACAGCCGAGAAAGCTCACGGGGATGATCTGGAAGGAGAATGAGGGATCCCAGCTTGCCGGGCTTCACGAGAAGCTGGAACAACAACAAACACTGTTAAAAAAAATGGATCAAGATCATCATAACTGAACCATCCAACAATTTAAAGACAAGATAGAGCGAGATACTTACGAGGAGTAGCATCGGAGATCCGCAGGTGCTAGTTCACCCTGCGGGGATCAAAGGGGTCAGCGGTTGGAAACTTCAAATTTAAATAATTTCGGGCCAGGGTGGTCCTCAGCACGGCTTCAGAATCAGCGGGCAAGAAATCCTGACCCAACGAGGGTTTGTCGCTAAAAGCAGTGGGAACCTCGAGCTCATGCCCGCCGATGAATACAGAGCTCCACAGTCTCCCCCCCCTGTCAGTACCCACTCCTCTTTCCAAGCGGGGTCCTTCTTTGAAGCCCCTGGGATGATAAAGTTGAGCCTATTCTTGGCCTTGGCATAGAATTGGCCTAGTGGAACCCTAGCCAGGCTACCTATCTGGAAAATGAAGGCGAGCTCCTCAGCCCCGGGCTTCCTGATTACGTTGCTCATCTCGCATTGCTCCCTCCATAATACAAGGAAGCAGACTAGATGCCTCCAGAAGTCGGGCGTCAGTTAAAGCAGAGCCAGCTAAAGGGCATTGAAAGCCCGCCGAAGGGTAGGATGAAGAAAGAGCCTCACCCCGCTCTCAAAAGTTGCGATGTGGATAGGGAGTACGTCTTTGGGCGGGCTAAAAACGTCATAATTCCTATGGGGGACAGTGAGGGAAACGGTGTCAGGAATACCGTATTTGTCCCGAAGACGGCTAATCGACTAAGGGTCGACGTAGAGTCAGGGATGACCCTATGTTCGAAGGGAAAGGTCACCACTGAAGGAAGCTCCGCCACTGTGACCTGAGCTCTCTCGACTGCGTCGATTCTCTCCCTGACATCAGAATCTTTGTCGACTAGGTTTAGAGGATTGTCGGGCTGGTTCGAGAAGCCAGAGCCGATAGAGACGTTCCTGCTAGAACGACGGCGCTGGCAGAGCGGGGAAGATTCCTCATCGCTTGAAATTCCTCGTACCCGTTTACGAGGAGCTAGGTTAGGGCCTCCGGTGCCCTCAACCAAGGTGTCAATACTGTTTAAGGAAGTCGACATTAATGGGTAAGAAAGATTTAAAAGCAAGCGGAAGATAGAAGGAAATCGGTAGAGAAAGCAGGAAAGAAGAAATTTGAAAATTTGAGATTTGAGAAAGTATGAAGAAAGTGACGGTAAGGCCGAGTTAAAATAGAGGATTATCGGCGATATCCTCGGGAAGATCACCTAGAGGCGTATTACAGCCGTTTTTCTTCGAATAACACATTGTTTCAAATTCAAATATTGGGTAATTAATGAGAAGATTTCGCTCTCATTAATTATCTTTATGGAGGAAAACTTTCTCAATTAAACAAGGAATATGACTCCAACCCCAACTCTACCACCAATGTTCAAGCCGGAGGGGACTTCTGTTAATAGTGAAATTTGGTCAGGGGTCAGAGAGAAATTTTTCACTTTCTCGCCACAAGTCGAAACCCATAATCGACAATCATGAAGCCTGAAAAGACCATAAACCCATCCCACAGGAGCAGGGAAGGCCGGCTCGGCTTCAAAACTACCAAAAAACAAGCCATACGCGACCAGGATGAGGCCCCACAAGAGTACTGGAACCCGGGCTTTTTCTGACCATCTATCGAGGAACCTCGGCTCTGAGGTCGAGCTCCACAACCGCCCCGTGAATGCCAGGGAATGTCTCCAAGCTCAAGAGACATTCGAGAGAAGCCTGCAAACCTCTCTAGAAGCCTGTTGTCCTTGCTGGACATAAAGGAAGAATCACACCTAAATCTACACTACCCTGGCTACCTCCCAAGCATGTCTACAAGAATACCTCAAGCCCCCAAAGGTCAGGGAAAATCTATCTCAAGCTTTTAAGAACAAAGTCGGAGCAGGGATCTACCTTGCTTTATGGGGCAGCTGGCAGCTGGCTGGGTTACCTCTATGAAAAACCATGTTGCGATAACATACAAGATCATTTCTAGAAGATAACCATCATTAATCTCGTATACGTGCGTACCAAGAGTTTGATTCCAAAAAGGAAACAAACTCATTCACGTTAATTGTTTCCGTTATTTATTTGGGGTCAACCAGTTTTAAATGTAAGATCTCGCCCGATAAGGAGGAAACGGATTCAAAGGATCGTGGCAGGATATCAGCAAATTCAAACCAACCTAGACTGTGTATAAATAGAGCCAAGCACGGTGACCACAAGATATAGAGAAAAATATATACAGAGGACAAACAGAAAAAGATAGGTAGCAATAGAGAGAAGAGAGAAAGAAAAGAAGAGGGGAAGACCTAAATTCTGTATTCAGAACACGGCCACCTTCATTTCCACTATTCGATAGGCGCAGAGTTGCCATCACCCTACATCTTAGAGAGACTGCGAGCATATAAGAGAGTGATTTGTATTTTAAAGCAATATATCAATAATAAAAGCTCCCATTTACTGTTCCAGCCTCTCATCTATCTCTTAACAGATCGAAAACCAACGGTACCAACCCCAGCCACCGCTTTCGTGGTAGTAATCTTGAGGGTGTTAACAGGAATTCCTCATCCCGAGCAAATTTCCCGACAACAAAAATAATCTTATTATTTTATCTTCACCTAAATCCATATATCAACTAACACCCTCCAATTAATAGTTAATTAATAATTCATAATTATCAATATAATTAAATAATCTAATTATTTAATTAATTTAACTAATAACATTCATTAATTAAATAATCTCATTATTCAATTAATTCCTGAATATATACGTGTCACTTTTGTAACACAATTAATTGGACAATTCAATTAATTAACCGTGACCCTTGTTACCTAAATCGATCGGGCTAGTAAGGGGACATAATGGACCCACAGTATTTTGAGCTCCAATAATCCTCGGAATCATTAATTAAACTCTTTAATTAATATTCCTTGATTATTAACTTCGGTGTTATTCCACTAAAAACCCGAAGCTGCACTCTCTCAACTGTAGATGTTTTTACACAGACTGATACAACTCGGTGTCTATCGATATAGCTATTACACATGGTGTGATCCTCTACAGTAGTTCATAATTAGAGCTGGGTTAAAATGTCAATTATACCCCTCTAATTACATATATCCTTTAAGTAACATTGATTCGTTAATGGACAATAAATCCTATTTCCTCACGGAATTAGGAGAGCGCTCATATTGTCCAAGCCCCGAATCAACCCTTAAGGGAACTACCGTCTACTTCTCACAAGAAGGAGTGGATTCTACTATTGTGTACAAACCTTCCCAGCCACAAGCCAAACCGCAATCTCAACATACGGAGCATATTGATCGGGAACTGCATCCGACCTAACCCATGGTATATCAAAGACCACAATCTAACCTGAAGGAGTCGATAAGACACTCAGGATTAAGATCACCCACATATAGCCATCATTAGTTGATATATATGAATCTCATTGGTAAACGGATCTTGGTGAGAGATTCATATAGATCATGGCCCATTCCTATATGATCACATCATACAAGGTGTCTCCATTCCCATATCTCATATAAATGATTCAGGATAGAATCACCGTACATTATGGAATAGACCGCAGCTATTGATTAACCACAAATAAAGTACCCAGTTTTATTTGCTATCTATGGACTCTTTAGATTGCACGTCTCTTACTATATCCATCTGTATATGACACTCATATACATAGTTCGAGATTACATCTGGCAATCTTGGATGTTAAATATATGCACAAGTTATAAAATAAACAACACAACATGAATGAATTGAACTTTTCCTTTTATTTATTTTATAAATCCATTTACAAATTACATCTTTAGTGCATCCCAACACTAGGTTGGGTGTTCATTGTATCGACTTTTTATCTAATGGGTTTTAGTCCAATTCCTCTCGATGATGTCTCAACTAGTTCTCTGTTTAACCCTTTAGTTAGCGGATCTGCAATGTTATCTTTTGACCTTACATAGTCAATAGTGATAACCCCAATTGAGATTAGTTGTCTAATGGTATTATGTCTTCGACGTATATGTATAGACTTCCCATTATACATGTTGCTCTGTGCTCTTTCTATTGCTGATTGACTATCACAGTGAATGCAAATCGCCGGCTTTTGGCTATTTTGAAATATCTTCTAAGAATTGGTGTATCCATTCAGCCTCCTCACCGTATTTATCTAATGCTATAAACTCATATTCCATAGTGGATCTGGCTATACATGTTTGTTTGGAGGATTTCTAAGATACTGTCGCACATCCTAGTGTGAATACATACCCACTAGTGAATTTTGAATCGTTCATATCAGATATCCAGTTAGCATCAGTGTATCCTTCTAGGACAGTTGGATATCTTGTATAATGCAGTCGATGATTACGAGTGAATCGTAAGTACTTCAGTACTTTTACTATTCATTTCTAGTGATCGGTTCCTGGATTACTAGTGTGTCTGCTTAATTTGCTGGCTGCATTAGCTATGTCTGGTCATGTACAACATGTTAAGTACATCAGACTTCCTATCACTCGAGAATATTCTAGTTAAGAGATGCTCTCACCATTATTCTTGGATAGATGTAGATTTGTATCTACTAGTGTTTTGGAAATTCCAGAATCATTTTTGTTGAAATTCTCAAGAATCATGTCAATAAAATGTGATTGACTTAGTATGAGTCTGTTAGATGTCCTTGAGATTTTCATTCTCAACATTACATCAGCAAATCCCATATCTTTAATATCAAATCTTGATTTCAACATATTATTGGTAGATTTGACCATTTTATCATCATTACCAACAATGAGCATGTCATTAACGTAAAGGCACACAATGACATAGTCATTCTCTGTGTCCTTGACATAAACACATTTGTCACACTCGTTGATCTTAAATCCATTTGACATCATAGCGTTGTCAAATTTCTCATGCCATTGTTTTGGTGCTTGTTTTAAACCATATAAAGACTTCACCAATTTACAGAATTCTTTTCCTTGTCCTGGAGCAGAAATAAACCCTCAGGTTGTTCCATTTAAATTTCTTCAACTAAATCTCCATTTAAGAAAGCCGTTTTCACATCGATTTGATGTACTTCAAGATTTTGCAAATCTGCAATTGCAAGTATCATCCTAATAGAGGTTATTCTCGTCACAGGAGAATATGTATCAAAGTAGTCTAGGCCTTCTCGTTGATTGTAACCTTTAATTACAAGTTTGGCCTTATACTTATCAATTGATCCATCTGCCTTCATATTTCTTTTGAAAATCTATTTGGATCCTAGCGGTTTACATCCCGGAGGAAGATCCACTAATTCCAAGTATGATTTTGAATGATGGAATCAATTTCGCTCTTAATAGTCTATTTCCACAAGAGTCCTTCTGAAGAGCTTACCGCTTCTTTGAAAGTTCGAGATTCACCTTCTAGCAAATAGGTCATAAAATTTGGACCAAAAGAAGTTTCTGTCCTTGCTCTTATGCTATGTATAGGTTCATCCTCTACTTTATTTCCTTGTTCTTAGTCCTCACAGCTATCAGCATGTGCTCGTTTTGACGAACTTGCTTCATCATTGGATTCACATGGAAATACATGTTCAAAGAACATTGCACTTCTAGATTCCATTATCGTGTTTTTGTGTATATTTGATATGTCAGATTTATTGACCAATAATTGATGAGCACTACTGTTTTATGCATATCCAATGAAAATGCAGTCAACGGTTTTCGGATCTACTTTCACCTTCTTAGGTATAGGTACGGCTACTTTGGCAAGACACCCCCATATTCGTAAGAATTTATAAAAAGATTTTCTTCCGTTCCATAGTTCATATGGGGTCTTGTCTTCTTTCTTTCGGGGTACCTTGTTTAAAAGGTAATTGATAGACAATATAGCGTTACCCCACATGTTCTGAGGCATTCCAGAACTTATCAGCATTGCATTCATCATCTCTTTCAAGGTACGATTTTTACGTTCTGCAATACATTTTTACTAAGGGGAATATGGTTCAGTGGTTTGATGTATGATTCCGTGTTATGGACAGAATTCACCAAACGGTGCTACATACTCACCACATCGGTCACTTCTCAATACCTTGATTTTCTTGTTGAGTTGACTCTCAACTTCAGTTTTATAGAGACTAAACTTCTCTATAGCTCCATCCTTGTTTTCAACAAATATACATAGCAGTATTTGGTGCTATCATCTATAAATGTGATGAAATATTTGTTGCCACCTTTTGTTTGAACAAATTTTAAGTCACATATATCTGTGTGAATTAAATCAAGAGGATCAAATTTCCTTTCAATAGTTTGAAATGATGACCTTGTTAGTTTTGCTTCAACCCAAACTTCACACTTATGTTTAGAATCAATATTAAATGTGGGAATATGATTTAAGTTAATTAATCTACGTAAAGTATCATAATTAACGTGTCCTAGTCTACCATGCAATAAATTGGAAGACTCGAGCAAATAAACTGAAGTGTTATCTTTATTGATAGTTCATTTAACAACAGATACATTAAGCTTAAAAAGCCCTTCAGTTACATATCCTACCCACATAAGTACCCTACTTAGTCAAGACTACTTTGTTTGATTCAAAAACCATCTTGAACCCATATTGATTTAACAACGAATCGAACACTAAGTTCTTGCGAATTTCAGGCACATACAACATATTGTTCAAGCTCAGGGTTATATCAGAGGTCATCTTGAGAACGACTAGCCAATGTCCTTTGACATCAGATGTGGCTGAGTTGCCCATATATAGCTTCTCCCTATTCGCCACTTCTTCAAACATATTGAACATCTCTCTATCAGAGCATATATGACGAGTGGCTCAGTATCCAACCACCACTCCCTTGGGTTTGACCCAACCAGGTTTGTTTCTGTCATAACTGCAAAGAGATTGATCTCGGATACATCTTTTGAGATCACAGTAACCACGTTTGCCTCGTGGTTCTTCTTATTCTTTGGCAACCTGCACTCAGAAGATTTGTGACCCATTTTGTCAGAGGTGAAGCACTTCCCTTGGAATTTTGGCTTCTTAGACTCCTCCCTTAGGACCCAATTTGGATCATTTCCCTGGCTTGTTCTTCTTTGGTTTAGAACTTTACCCATGCTCAACCACATTGATCTTCGCTTTAGTCGCATTGACATCTTTCTTGTCATACTTCATGCGATCTTCTTGAATATGAAGCTTGAGAATCTGATCATCGGTCTTCATCTCCTTTCGCTTGTGTTTGAGATAGTTCTTGAACTCTCAGCGAACTCAAACAAAGTTCGAACTTACTAGAGAAGAAGAGATTGAAATGAGAGAAGAGAAAGAAATTGCTGCAAACACAATGTGTTATCTCGATATTTTATGAACAAAATACTAAGGCTCTTATATAGCCAAACCGAAGTACTATTAATTCGAAATTATCTTGGTGAATACGTTTTTTATTTAATAAGGAAATAATTTAATTAGATAATATTCTCCAAAAAGGTTTACTTCTAATCAAAACCGATTTTGTATTCTTAGTGATCTAGTAAGACATCAGAACCAAACAATTAAAGCTTTCCTTATTCTTTACAACAAAAACGTTGACTTAGGGAAGTGGCAAAAGGTCAATTGGACTCTCACAGTCTAATCGGAACTGCATTCGTGTCCACACACGAGTCGTGCATTTGTACCCCCCCACCCCTACGCGCGCGAGAGAGAGCCTCTATGCCACACATTATTGATAGCTCATATCACACATTCACTTATATACTACATATAAATGATTTCCCTAAGCAATGTGGGTTTCACTTTAATCCCTACACAATGGGTTCACTTTGAGACTCAATTTCTTATTCACACATTAACCATTTTGTGAATTTGAGTATACCATTTCGAAGTTCTCACGGAAGATAATTCGAATCCACTTTGATCTTTCATTTCTATGAAATTTATCATACTCAATTTGTGCTCTCAAAATAAGAGTTTGTCACAAAATTTCCAACAGTTTCTGGGATGTAATCTTTATATTTCATTACTTAATAGAATAATATCCTTCACATTGAGTTAACTTTGATAATGCTTCACTAAAGTTTTGGATTCATCCTTTAGACGATTGGGTAACTATGAGATCAATGAGCAGTACGGATTGTGGCTAATCTTTGCAAGTATTTCTTATAGATTGTATTCATAAGAACTATAGTAAATGATATATTTTATCATTAATATGTGTATACATTTATCGATGGTCATATAATTGGTTGCGATGTAAATTAAATAAAAGATTGGATGTTTAGCATTATTGATGAATACAAAATTGAGGATATTATAAAATGAAAATGAAAAACTTTTCAGGTATGGAAATATTTTATACTATTTTTGAAAGACAAAACATTTTTTTTCTAAAAAAAGGAAAACATCAAAAATGCTTCTGGTGTGTAAAATATTTTCATTTTTTTTTACATATTTATTTCTCATCATTTATATTTAAAATTGTATAATAATAATAAAAAATCATAAAGATGTGAATGAGTGTTAACATGAATGTTAAAGCATATTTATGGAATAAGTTTATATTTATTTTTTCCACCTTGATGTATTCGACACCAATTTGGTGTAAAGAACATCTTTAAGAAATTTTCTTCCAATAAATATTTATATCAAATTCAAATCAATTTAACTTTTGTAAGAAAAAGATTTTATACGAGTCATCAAATAGTTCAAATACAATGTGTCAGTTTTTGATCAGGGAATCAAAATTGGGAAATTGTAGTTTTTTTTTAATAAAATTAAAAACATTACTCCAAATTTTATTCTCTAAGAATGTTAGTTGTGCCTATTTAAAAAAAAAAAAAGAATTGTGCCATGTTTTATGAGTTTTTTTTTCAAATAAAATTAAGAGCAAATTGTACTTAACTCCCTAAGGTCTCTTGCATACAGAAACAACTTTATCGTTAATTAACATTCGCACCCCCTACCGTTAGGTCAAACTTAACGGTTGATTGACTGTTACCTTTAAAAGACTAAACTACCTATGATCCCTAAATTAAATTAATAAAAAAATATTTTAAAAAAAATGGATCTCCACCATCCATCTCAAACATGGATGGTGGAGATAAAATTAAATTTTAAATAATTGAAAATTGAATGGAATTAGAAAATATATAAATTAAAAGAAAAACAGAAATTTAACAACTAAATGATTTTTAAAAACAAAAATAAAAAATAAAATTGGAAAATTGGAAAAAAAAAATATCATTGTTTGTGCATGTGAGATGCATCAATGATATTTATAAAGTATATTTTTTCAGGTTTTTCAATTTTATTTTTTATTTTTGCTTTTTAAAATCGCTTTGTTTGTAAATTTCTATTTTTCTTTTAATTTACATATTTTCTAATTCAATTCAATTTTTAATTATTTAAAATTATATTTATTTAATTTAGGGATCATGGGTAGTTTAGTCTTTTAAAGGTAAAAGTTAGTCAACAGTTAAGTTTGACATAATTGCAAAGGGTGTGAGTGTCAATTAATAATAAAGTTGTTTATGTGTGTAAGAGACCACACCTCAGAGATGTTTAGTGCAATTTACTCTAAAATTAAATTTTAAAAAATTATGTTTTATATCGTATTCCAATATTACAATTATTATTCTTATTTATTAATTTAATATGATTAGTATCAATAATTAAAATGAATTCAAATATCAGTTCATAGCATTACAATTTTACAATTTTAATCAATGATTCAATTAATTTGTTTTATGCTACCTCAATTGATTCATAAATGAGAGATATAGATGACAAAACTTCCCGACCCACCTCAAACCGGTGGGGATCCATTCTGTTTGGGATAGATTTGTAGCATTTAAAACGAGTATCGGGTGGATCTGGGTCAAACGTTGTTGACCAGGTTTGTAGGGGGTTTGTAACCTACAAACCAGGTCGTGTTTGGGTCTAACCACTTCGCTTGACCCACTCTGACTGACCCGGTATTTATATAATTTTTTTAAAATATATACAAGAAAATTAAAATAACTCTATTTTTTTAATCTTCCTATCTAAATTTAAGGTTCGTATATGAATTTTAAATACACAATAAATTTTAAATTTTAATATTTATTTGTATTTTATATTTAAATTTAAGTTTATTTAAAGATAAATTAGAAGAATCGTATGTTAGAAAATTTATTTATTTTTAAAAGGTTATCTTATTTATCGTGGCAGTTAGTCTGAAATTAATATAAAATTATTGACTGAAAAGAGAAGAGAAAGAGTCATTGTTTTTTGGTAGACAGGCCGATATATAGCAGATTAATATGAGGAAAAAATATATATTTATAAAAAAAAATAGTTTATTGTTTTTAACCATAAATTTATATTTTATTATATTTATCAATTTTAACTTTGAACATATAAAATTGTCATCCATTTTATCTTTACTTCATATATCCAAAAATTTAGAAATCAACTAGTATATAACGTGAAAATCATTGATATGTAAGTTGAAAGTCAATTGATAGGTAATTTAAAACTTAATTGAGATATACCTTGAAAAATCAACATTAACTTGGAATCAATCGAAAAACCCCAAGATCTCTGAATGATAGGACCGTACCAGTCTTCACATGGTTGAAAGAATCCTTTTCCATTGAAGGCTTCTTCAATTTGTAGGTGATTGGCTGGAAGCACAAAAGCCTTCAAAACATCCTTCAGGTCAGCGTCATTCAGAGTAGAAACAGATAATAGTCATTTGTTTAAGGAATTCTTCATCGGCATGTTGCTTAGTTACTGCTTCGTTTTAAAAGTGAACCATTCACTTGGAAGAACAGAGCGCATACCGTATGAATTGACAACCAACGTACATCGGAGTAAGGGTTAGGAAGTCGGAGAACCTGAGATGTCAGTGGAAGGGGCAGCTCCAGAACAACCGCATCTATTTTATGCTGAACTATGACATTCTGTATAGGTTTCCAAATCTTTTTCCTTGAGAGGCCTTTGAACCTTAACACCAATTTTTGAAATCAAGTTGAGTAGCTTCGGTTTCGGTCTTATGTTGTAAGTTGTTTTTTTCCAAATAAAAAAAAAATAGAATATAATAATATTATATGTTATTATTTTCAAATTATTCTGACCTTTACCTTTTATGATGAGTGAAATGACTTGCAATTGACTAAAAAGAACAGTTTAAAAAAAAAAAATCGGGTCTTATTGATCGAGTCTCTTCTTTTTTATGTGAAAAATATATTTAATGACTATAAAGGGAAATTTCAGGTTCATCACCTTAATGCTTGGGTTAACAGAAGGTCGGCCCAAAATATTTAGGTATCGTTTGGTATGGGATAATTAAAATAATCTGATTCCTCATAAAGTTAAATACAATAATGTGATTCCTAAAAAACCTGTATACCTGTTTTTGGTTATGTATAGGAATATTATATCATATTCCTAGGAATATCAGATTATTGGGAATATTAGATAATGTATTTGGTTGCATATGAAATCTTTTTTTTTTCTTTGAAGTGAATTTTATTTGTTAATAATCCTTTTTTTTCATAATTACATAAAAAAAATAGATCTCCCTTATAAAAATTTATTTTGAAATTAAAAACAAAAACAAATTACAAATTACAATAGATTATTATGATACAAAGCAATAATAATAATATAATAAAATTACAAATCATACATCAAAATGAAACATAATCATATCATGTCTAAGAGTTTTTTCGTCATTCATAGAAAAAGGATGTCAAATTTTCTAAAGTTGTCCCTAAAGTTTCTAAGTTTTACATAGTAATAACAATTCAAACTTACATCTCAATTCAAGAAGATGTCAAATATAAAAGTTCAAGCATAACTTACTCCAACATCGACAAAAGGAAATCAAGTTTGAATTCTTCATCCAAAGTGAAGAAATAATCAATGTTAACTTGATCATGGACAAGAAGTTGTCCAACTTTAACTCGTTGTGCATCTGTCATTCCATCAATTTTCTTGAGTTCATCAAATACCTTCATCCTCCTAGTAGCACCATCAACCTCAAATTGAAAGCAATCAGCAAGCCGTTTAATAGAATCACTTGTAGCAGTTTGTATATTACCAAATTCTTTAACCAAGTCTTTGAGAAAATCAACTATCAGATCTTCGTTTCTAGATCTCTTTTTACCTTTTCTTACTTGATTGCATTAATGGTGTGCTTGTGCTACTCATATTCGCATTACCATTCAACTCATCCGATGGATAGAAAGGGTCAAATTCATTATGTTGATCATTCTCATTGCCAATCTCCTCAACCGTTTCAGAGAATCACATTGCACCTTGTCCATTAGCACGATCCTTTCCAAACATTGTTCCCAATTCTTCATAATTTGGACTTGTTTCTTCAACCTTTTATAGTTTGGTGACTCTGCAGTAAATAGATAACATTAGTAACAAAAAAATTATGAAAAAGGTTAAATAAAATGATGATCAATAAATTAAATGTCTTAAAAAATGGAGAAATTAACCTTAACCCATTCATCAAACACATTTTTCTCAACCACAACACACTTGAGATCATTATTCCACCCAAAACTACTAGCAAAAGGTCCCAACATCTCAGAAACCGCATGGTATTGCTTCTTCAATAACTTGATGCGAGAATCAATGTGTGCCTGTGCTCTAAGCCCGGAACCTGGAATCTTGTCACTCATCATTTTTTTTCTATTTGTTGTAAGAATTGGGTTTGAATGTACCATTGTCCGCTTTCCATTCTCCACCAAACACTCCACCAATTTTGAATCTTCAATAGAAGTCCATTGATGTTTTTTTTTCCAATTATTGTTGTTGTTTGAGAGTTAACTTCCATAATTCTTCTACAAAGATTTGAATAATCATCAAGAAAAAGATAACAACATTCATGATCAAGTAAAGCTTTGAGTAAAGAAAACAAACAATTGTTGACAACACAAAAGAATCTACAAGAGTATTGCTACATTGAAGTTTAGTAGCCATGAGCTTATTTAACTAAAATACATATTTTCTGCTTATAGAGATTCATAGCCCAAACCTAATCCCAACAGTCACATAGGGCAACTATATGATTCTATTCATCCAATTTATCTACTCAAAATCATATGATACTTCGAAAAATGATCTTCTATTAGTTCTTCCATCCATGTCCTATTGGTCATTCTCTAATCATTTTAAAAGTATTTATGAGCTCCTTGTAGCTATAGACTTGTGTCCAAAAACTGAAATCAGCATGGTTAAGATCTCCTCGAACATGACACACATATTTCAATGAATTTCTACTCATATGTAATACATTTAAAATCAATACATGTAACTTCACAACATTCCAAACTATTAAAACTCCATCACTTGTTCTTTATTATTTCTTCTCTCCTGAACAAGTGAAACTTAGAATTAGCAGATTATGTCTTGAATCAATATATTATCATTGATACCCATTAAAAAAAAATCTCTCTCAAAATAGTAAGCACTACGAAAATTTCAAGAATGGTAATAAAAATGTGCATGTATATAGCATTAATCATACAAAGTTTAACAAAAATGTTTTGATGATTTAATGAATTAATAAAGCATGTATAACGAACATGAAGAATCACAGAACCATTAAATTTCATATCCTATAAAAATATAATACAGTTATTTAAGTGCTCGTTTGGTTGAGTTTTCTACTGGTTCAAAAAGTCTACAAACGTCTATTTGAATTTTTTAGAGTTGTTTGATTGGCCTTTTAAGAATGTCTATTTTTAATTGAGTTGAGGCTAGTAGAGTTTAAACTTCTACTAGGCAAAAGCTCATGGGGGATACTTCTCCAAATAAATATTTTTAAAAAAAAAAGTCTACTAACCAAACAATTACATATATTTAAAAAAAAAACTTTATTTCTAATAGATCTACTACAAGTAGATTTTTTACCAATAAATGTTTTTCAAAAGCCCAAGCAAACAAGCTTTAAATACACTAATTAATAAAATCTAATATGCCTAAAAAAGAACACTATGGAACATACATTACCACTTATGACTCCACACAAATAATTACCAAAATATATAAAAATTGTTCAAATTACATCAAAGTCAAGTGATGCATTAAATTAAACTTCATACACAGATGTTGTTGACAGATTTATAGCAAAGAGAATGTGGAGTGTGAGAAAAAGAATTAAAGACAATTTTAAATTGAAAAATGGTGTTTCTTTATCCCAGTTTTGGGCTACCAATAACATAACTCAAATCCAATCAACCCAACCATGAAGAAGATCAATCCAAAATAACTTAAATTAATGATTTTCATGAGCTAAAAAGCTTCTTACATATGGTGGCTTACCAAATTCCATCACCACCAATTCAGAGCTAGGAGGATGTGTATTTTAACACAATATACATGCACAAAATACATTACTATTTCTTTCATACTTGGTATTTTTGGTCACAAGTTCAATAAGGCATTAATTACACTTTACAAGAAATGCAATCAAGAATTCTTACACTACATTTTGCTTCCTTTTTTTTTGTATATACTTAGCCTACATAGCCTATGCAGAAGCGCTACGTTGATAAATAAAAACATCAGGGCTCATGATCTAAGACAACTTAAAACACTTCCTGAATTCAAATGCATAATGTTGTAGATACAAAACCATGTACATCAGTTCTTCCACTTTGCATTATGCCTTAAATCACAAGCACTACAGCTCGACTTTCACTAAAACTACCATCAAAAAGTGGAACAAATAATAACAACAAACAATTATTGACAAGCTAAAGTAAAGATCTTTAACAATAAACAGTGGAAATCTAACAAAACCAATGAAGAAAATAAACCCTAAAAAAAGAGTTTAAAAATTATGCACTGAAAAACCCTAGACCAAGCACCTCAATTGAAAAATTAAAATAAAATACAAAAACAATAACAGAAACTACAAAATCTAACAAAAACTCATAAAAGAATAAACGTAACATATCTTGTTTATAGATCTATCGAAAAAAAGAGCGGTTCAGACATCAAAACAAGAGCAAAAACGAGAGAGATCAGTTGATTAACAGAGAGAAGGTTCAGCAGAGAGAAAAGATTCGACTAGAGAGAGAAGACGGCGAGTATGATGGAGTCCAGTGGGATTGATGGAGAGGGAGACATCGAGAGTTGTGATGTGTGAGAATGAGAAGCGAGTGATATTTGGTAGGAATCAAAAAACACAAATATAGTAACAAACATATGAATATTATCATATTCTTATTCCCATACAAACATTATCTCATACCAAACGGCCCTTAAGGTTCTACGTACTGTGAAATTATGTAGTAAATTGAAAAGGTACAAGTTAGAATTGTTGGTACCGGATAGTTAATGCCTATCGAATTAATTTAACATATGAATTGTCTCAACCACCCTTTTAAAATTTTAGATATTTCATACTACAACTTCATTTTAGATATTTCATACTATAACTTCTTCATTATAAATATATTATTGACACTTTAAAAAAAATGATACAATTAAAAACCTTTTTTTTTAAACCCTACTCAATAAAAGATCGGGTAGTAAAAGATTTATATTAGAAGCTGTATCGTACCAAAGACACCCTAAACACTACTCTCACTGTATTTATACATCCCTTTCCTCTCCATCTCAACATCTCCGAATCAAAATCTTTCAAATCTCTTCTCTCAGTCTCTCTTCATATTCCTATGAAATATTCATTCCTTCAATTGTTTTTCTTTTTGCGGAGGGAAGGTAAAAGAAAGGAGACGATGTAAAAGAAATCTTTATTAAGGGAGGGTTGATTGCTAGGCTTTTTTAAGTTTAAAATGGATTTGTGGGTTTTTCTCTATAAACCTAGAACTAACCACTGCAATTAGCATTTTCTTTGTTTTTCTGTCATTGGAATCAAAATTAAAAACATGGGGCAAAAAGTGTATCTAAGTATATGCATGAAAAAATTTAACAACAATTTCGTAAAAGCTTCTCCGAAGCGGCAGTTTCCACCGGCTAAAAAAAAGCCCTCTAAACTACTCCAAAAGGACCAAAACAATTGCAAAACCACAAGATCTCCGAATGTCAGGATCGAACCAGTCTTCACAAGGTTGAGGCATCTTCAATTTATTGGTGATAGGCTAGAAGCACAAAAGCCTTAAAAAGATCCTTTAGATCAGCGTCTTCCAAAGCAGAAGCAGATAATAGTGTCATTTGCTTAAGGAATTCTTCATCCGCCTGTTGCGTAGTTAAAGCTTTATTTCGAAGAACAGAGTAAGGGTCAGGAAGTCAGGACTGATGGTTACGTTGATAGAACCCAAATGGACCGATCAACAACCCACTATTGAAGAACATGTGCAGTACCTCAAGACTTGGAATATGAACAGCACTGCCTATGTTTTGACTCATAAATGGAATTCTGTTGTGGAGAGACATCAAGATGTTTTGAAGATGGGTACAATAGTGCAGCTTTGGTCTTTCAGGATTTCGGTGAAAATTAAAACAGGAGATGGTGCGAGTACCAGCGGATGTGGTGGTGGAGATCATCAAATATTATTAAAAATATTATTTAAAAAAAAATACATATTAAAGAGAATTATAAAATTATCATCACTTGATATTTCACAAAAAAAAAAATGTTTTAGTTTATAATTTAATTTAATTTAAATAATCTTAATAGATTCGTTAGGGTGACATATTCAATATATATTTTATTGAAATATAAATACATTAAAGTTTTCATTTATTTTTCATTCTCTTTTCGCATCATAAATAAAATAAACAAATTTTAAAATCCTATTTTATTTGCTAAAGTGCAAACAAGTTTGTAAGGTTTGTTTTAAAAAAAAAATTGTATTATCACTCAAGTGTGATTTGATAAATTGTATACCAAAAAAGTTTTGTATTTTATTTAATTCATCCGAACAATATGTCTGGCTTCGTCCTTGATGGGAATCATGCATGTTAAAAAACTATTAACACTGGTCTCATAGAGGAGGAATTTGAATCCTCTACTGATCTGATCTTTCTTAAACCATTGCAATGAATATATGTTTAAGATGTAATTAATTTCCACAACCACTTTACCAACAACCAATCACATGTTTTAAAAATATCGGAAAAAATATAAAATCAGTAGAGGATCCAAATCTCATATAGGAGACACTAAACTGAACAACTGGTTTTCGAAAAATCCGTAAGAAGTTTTATCTATGAGTGCTCAACAGTGCTCAGTTTCAGGAAGCTTGTGTTCACTATGGACTTATAGATGAAGGGCTTCAATTATTTAGTAGCATGAAAGAAAACTATGGCATTGAACCTGGAATTGAACATTATGGATGTTGATCGAAGCAAAAGTTGTGATCGTCGATCCATCTGGGGGGCAATGACGAGTAATTACTAAAGTTGGAGCCTGAGAAAGAGGGTGGATCCATCAGGGAAGTCATGGAAAGCAGAGAAGTTAGTAAAACTTATTAAAACATCAGGTTGCAGTAGCATTGTCGTTGTTCATGACTTTACGGCTGCAGATAAGCAGCATCCGAGAGGGTTAATCATGCAGTCCAGTATATATTTTCTTAATAGTGAAATGAGGTTGCACACTGATTTTCCGAAGGACTTCTGAGTACCGTTTATGGAAACATGTTGATTGTGGATTTTTTCTTCGAACTATTACAATTAATCCTGTTCGGGAGACATAACTCTAACTCAAGACCTCAACTAACCTACAAAAAAGTAACATGAACCAGAGCATTCACGAGTTCCACAGCAAAATTTTCTAACACAAACAGAAAACTTACACCAGTTCACTGCAAAAACTAAAAAGACTAGAAAGTTGTAATTACAGCAATCTGGGTAGAATCTAAAGACAATATTGGGGGTATACAATAACTCTAGGAAGAATATATTTTTTTTTTTTACAAAGTTTGTGTCCTCTCAGTAAGTGACCTGTACAAGGAAAACCATCACGACAATACGCTCATCTTCAAAATCATCTAAGTATAGGTCAGTAGAATGAATAGAAGGAAAAGGCTCTAAAACTGCTGTCAATCTTTCAGCCAATCTGCAGGCGTATTGTCCGAAACTTCTTCATAAAAAATCATATTCCCTCGTTCCCAACACTGCAAGTTCCTTCTTCGATAAAATTGCAGAACCTATAATCAGAAAAGATATGCTGTGATCAATCAACACTATCACAATTCCTGTCATCAGAAATGTAGCTTGTAGTGAGAAAACAATCATGAGAAATGTAGCTTGTAGTGAGAAAACAATCATGTTGCCCCGGAGCTTGCGGTTACACCACCAACACCATCCTTTAACCCCTGAAGACACAAATTTAGTGTCCTTTGCACAGTGTCTGCAACTACTCTTAACCTTCCTTGCGTAGGATCTCCCCCTGAAACTCCACTAACTTCAACAGTTCGAGCAACCCTCTGTTTACATTTCTCCCACTCATCTGCACGGAACCAGCATGCTCGGCCTCCATGGCTACCTTCCATACCAATAAAGGTTACATTAGAATTTTCACCAAATGAATATCTCAACCTCACGGAGACACAGTAAGGCAACCAAGCAGCACCACCAGCAGCATTTGCATGAGGTATGTGAGCAGGATCAAGGACAACAGTCAATGCAAAGTCAACAGAATTATGGGGCCTATCATAGTGGATATTGCTTTTAGATGCAGATGAAGTCTCAGAGCTGTCTTCAGCACTGAACCCACTATGATTTTCAAGGCATAGTTCAATACGAGGTTTCTGTGAAGGAGCGATTTCTCCACCTTGTGTTTGGGCTAACCCCTTTTTCCAAGCTATTAGTTTTAAGAATTCTCTTAAAATTGATATAGGCAAGGTGAGAAGTGTAATGAATGATGCAACACGAGAAGCATCATAGGGCTCCGATGCAACACGGCGACTGAAGTAATCACAAATCTCTCCTATTTCTGATTGAGTTAGTTCCTCTTGAGCAGTGTTAGAATTTTGTTGCTGTTGCTGTTGTTGCTGATGATGGAAACGCTTCACACTGAGGACTTGGAGAAGAAGTTGAACTCTGTGGACACTGACAGCAAATACATATCCCCTACAAAACAAGTTGCCATCAAGCCAAGAAGAAAATTTAGGTTTTTTTCTTCTTTTTTTAAAATATCATGATAAATGGTAGCAGTATGCAGACATCTTAACAGATAACTTTTTCAGGAAGCAATCTCTAAGCATCACTGTAGCATCTTCACATCAACTTAATGTAACAAAACATCCTAAAAGACTTCAATGCAATTTAAAGCCAGATCTAAGATATTCAAGAATACAGGTATTTGCAAGACAAGACTCGTGCACTGAATTTAGCCAGAGTCAAATCTTTTCAGATGATGGTAATAATTTGATGATAAATTGCATACATATTAAAAGAATAGGCAAGAAAGTTTTACAAAAACTAGTGTGTCACAACATATGCAGATGAGTTTCACTTCACCCTTTTCTCATTTGGGTAAAGAAGATAAACCTCAATAATAAACATCATAAATCTTTTAGAGGCAGTCAGAAACAGAAGAAACTCTTGGATCCCTGTGGTTCTTCAGTAGTGAGAGGCAGGCCCTCACTCTATCTAGGGACACACCTGAATCAAGCCAGCAATTGAAGCAGAATCACAGGTACAGACAGACAATCTTCATATTAGGCATAATTTTCACTTGTCTAGTTATTCATTTCTAATACAAATTTTGTTATTAGTCAATAATCCCAAGCAGAATCACAGGTGCACTTGCTATATGACGGCACTAGTCTTTGATCAAACTATAAAAGAGTGAATTAATAATGGAATTTGCAAAACACTACAACCACTCAAAATCATGCATGTAACTCATCTCAATATATGAAAAAAGAAAACAAGAATAAAAATTAATTCAAGTCAAAGGAGCGAGTGAATGAAAACATGTTATGTAATGTATAATTTAAAATTGTTACATTCTTACCCCACGAAGAAACGCAAGGCAGGTTGTTCTTGATCCAAGTTCAAGAGTGAACCTTCATTTTCCTTCAAAATTGACCCAAGGATCTCTTTCAAAAGATCAGGTAACTGTGCAAATAGCCATAGAACTCCAAGGTACTTAAGAATGCCTCTTAGCACCTTCTTAAGAGCAACAAGAGGAACCCATCCACCTCCATACCCTCCATCATCACCAAGACCAATAATGGCAGTATTAAGTTCTCCTCTAACATGGGCAGGGACACTAGCACCTGAAGATCTACGTATTGACAATCCTGAATTCACAACAGCCAAATTTGATGATCCTGAAACAGGGTTCCCAACACGATTTAAATTGGCTACTTGGTTAGCAGCCCTAGACATTGCAGCAGAATTGGGGATGTTAACTCTATTTACACTGGCACTTAGCTGTGAGCCTGAACTTGGGTTTGAATTTGTCACTCCAACTGTCTGTTGACCACCGGTGAAATTAGAATCTAGTCCATTCAGCTCTTGAGCAACATGTTCCATGATGAAAGGCCTAAATTGTGGACATGGTAATGATCCTCCAACCGAAGGACCACCCTTGGGTGGTGTTGCAGGTTGCAACCAAACCTGGTCTCCAGCAAAGCAACGCATATCAACCGCAAAATGCTTGCGATATATGATTCGTATCCAGTAGGGGCCACGTAGCACAACAGAAACATCAATGGGCAACAGTGAGCTAGGAACAATGCCAGGGCCACCTCGCCCAGCGGCAGCTAACATAGCAGCCCCATGAAGGTTATGGTTTCCAAGAGAGGCTGTCGCAGTAGATGATGCAATGGGGTTGCCTGCAGGGATGGAAGTAGCCTGACTCGCATTTGTTGTTGAACTGGTCGGCATAAGTCCCTGAGATGGCAAATAGCCAGTTTGTTTTGGAATGGTAGAAACAGCTGCAGCTACCCCAGATCCTGGGACTGCAGTAGCTCGTGCTGGCCGAGTTGCAGCTGCTAGAGCATGCAAAGGTCCTGCAGTAAGGCGAATGCAGTCCAAAAGGGATGCAACTTCAGCTCCATTAATAAAATCTTCTAGAAACTGCACCAAAGCCACAAAAGCTAGGTATATTAGAGCTTACAGGTAATGTACCAGATAACTAACAGGAGCAAATTTAGATTTGAGCACAGAGTCCCAATATGGTTATAATAAACAAAGAGAACAGAACAATAAAGAAACAAGAATAAAAATCAAACCTTTGTATGGGGCCAAAGTTGATCAGGAGATACATGCATTGTGCAACCTTCTTTACCTGACTCCCACTCAACAACAAAGCGAGCTAGGACACCTGAACCAAAGCTAAACCACAAACTCATTAGTCCAGCAGCCTCAATTCTAAATGCCCTCCTCATTTGTTCTGATAACTTATCAGCTGCCTCAGCAGCACCTTTGCCTCCAACTGGTGCTTTACCATCAGAATTTGGACTGCTTTCTTCTTGTTTATCATCTGCTCTTACTCCAAGCAGTTTCCTCATTCCTAGGGTAAACATTCGAGCATTGGCAAGCCTCTGAATATCAGCAACTAACTTCTTAATACTGTCAACCTCGACAGACTGATAACTAAGAACAACACCTTCTGGATCATATTGGATATGAGAATCTACATCAGATGTATTGGCAATGCGAACACCAGAGCCCCATGGGGTATTATTGTTTCCCTTCTGAAGTTCCCACAAATCCCTAAAGTGTTGATCATTTATTTTGACATCCCAATACATGCTTCCAGGTCTGCCAAGTCGCAAGCATATGTGTTGCCATGTATCACCTCGAGCAAATGGAAGTCGGAACCATATATTGGAAGATGCACTCCTTAGTCCCACTTCTTCAACATAAGGAATCTCCAATGATTCCATCTGGCTCGTTAGTCTAGCATGCTTAATACACAGGGAACAATGCCTGACCACATGAAGAAGAGCAGAAACATAAATGCTAGAAGGTGCATTCCCTTTATTTGCTTCAGCAATAAGGTTCCCATAACTGTATCCTTCAGTCTTGGTAACCATTTCAGTTGTTATAAGGGCTTGAGATGAAGGCTGCTGAGCATGAGCTGATTCCGAGATTTTCCTTCTCTTATTGCGAAATTCTGCAGCCACTTCTATGTCTTGGAGTGACGGAATCAAACTCAACATATCTGATACAGTACGCTTTTGTGGAAATTTTTCAAGTTTTGAAACAATTTCATGGGAAAAGCTTTGAGAAATTGCAGCATCAGCTGTCTGGACTGAAAAGAGAACATTTTACTAGTCATATTCAATTAAACTAGAAACAGAAACTTGAACGAGAAAATGGAAAAGAGAATGTACATATCCCATAATACAAACAAAACTCAGAGAATATCTTACATATGGGAGTTGAAACCAAAGAACTTCCGGCAACTTTAAGAGATCCAGCTAAAGATCCTGTAGGTGAGTTTCTAGGTCCATTAGCTTTTGTGCCGGGAGCAGAGGATCTAACACTAGTTGGCCTTGGAGGAGATAATAGTCGAGATGACCTATTCCCTGATACCAAATCTTCCTCCATAGTACCAATCTCAACTGAATGTGGAGATCTTAGAGAAGCCAAATCCTGATCAGATTTTGAAACTGACAGATTCTTTACAGTTGTGCTTCTTCCTAGGCTAGACGATAGTGAACTGAAGGAGCTGGAATGTACAGGGGTCTTCACATTGTTTGATGAATATAATGTACCATTGTAATGGTTAGCCCCAAGTGGAACTTTTGCAACATTATTAAGTTGTGATACCTGCAACCCTCCCTCCCACTTTGGCGACAGAGTTCCAGCTTTGACACCATGAAGATTCATTGGCACAGTGCCAAAATGAGAAGCAGGAGACGTAATGAATGATGAAGAGAGATTCTGACCAGGGTAAGAAGGTGCAGATGTCCCTTTTTCAAATCCAAACACTTCATCAACAACAGATGAAAAACTTGATTGAAAACCTCTTGCAATCTGCATAGAACTGTCAAGGTTGAATTCAGAAAGAAGACCATGTTCAGAATTTTGATTGGGACACTCCGCATTAGGCAAGAAGGAAAGTAACTTTCTCCGATCAAGTATACTCAAATTCAGTTCATCTTCAAGTATCTGCATCTGATCGATGTCAATTTTCTTGATTCGCATTACATTATTCAAGTCGTTAACAGAACGACCTTTTCCAGATGGATCTGACTGAGTCTCTAACAATTTGAATACGGGTTTA
This sequence comes from Dipteronia dyeriana, assembly GCA_032871835.1. Lineage (NCBI taxonomy): Eukaryota > Viridiplantae > Streptophyta > Magnoliopsida > Sapindales > Sapindaceae > Dipteronia > Dipteronia dyeriana. Next base: position 20,419,252 of record CM065302.1, read on the forward strand.
AAATCCTTATCAAGTTCCATCAGCAGAAAATACGAGCTTCCACAGTCTGGAAAACCCATCAGCAGCATGGTTGAACCACTAGAAAGGTTCTTCGGTACTTTCATAGCAGCAAAACCATGCTCAAAAACCTGCAAGCATCAGGTCGTGCAGCCTTATAAATGTTAACTCGATCTGTATAAATGAATACAAAAAAAACAATCCAAGATGTTGGTGTGGCTAATTCCTCTTCTTCAAGAGGAAAAAAGACAACTAGGGGAAAAAGTAGTGATGAAAAGACAATATACCTCAAGGCCTAAGAACCTGCCAATAGCAGCAAATAAGTGCGAAATACTTTTGCTTCTTAAGCTCATGAAAACTTCAGCAGCAGACATACTACCCTGATTTAAAGCTTCTTCACAATCTGCTAATGCAGAAGGTGTAATAATGTTATGTGATGACTTGAGAAGAAAACGCCCATTCCTGAAAGTCAGATAAACTTAGAAAATCAACAGAATATAGTAAACTCTATTCCCAAAACACTACCTCCTCCCGAACAACGAAACATATTTTCGGACGGAAAAATGATTGCACTCAGAGATAGGTAAGGATGGATGTTAGTTAATAATGATTTCAGAAAGAAAGAAAAAGTTGAAACTAAGTTGCAACATAATTTATAAGCCAAATATTAATTTCTTTAACAGGTTTAATCGCCCAAAAAAAAGTGCCTTGCACCACTTCTCACACCGTGTAATCGAAAAATTATGTCCCAAAAGAATCATCTAAAAATGTTGCCAAAAACTTCTTAGCTATGCCTAACAAAAATGATCCCCGTCATTAGTACAATATTCTCCATATTTTCAATCTTCAAAATAAGGGAACATCTAGTCATGAAATCAAACAACCGAATCAGCAAACATTGGTCTGTCTGACAAGACTTAAATCCCTAAATTTGGGCGACAATCTACGACACTCCACAAACTGTATGAAATAAAGAAAGACTAGCTAAACTACCCAGGCCTGCCAGAGCCAAAACTGAAGCTCATCAGGCTATGCAAGTCATCAAAGTAATGGCTGGTATGCGGGTGGAAGGAAGATTTCCAAAATCATTTTGTCCAAGATTGTAACTATGTCTCAGGTCAGTCCATGATAGAACGTCAAGTTCTAAATAACCATGAGTTTTGCACTTGAACCTACTCTATGACCAAATGGACCTTAGTTCTCTTTTTGCATATGGTCTCAATCAAGTTAGTTTGTGGACGCGAGAGAGAGAGAGAGGGAGAGAGAGAGAGAATGACCTTCTGTCAGTAAATTTGACCAAAGCATGTCATACTAGATACAGTATTGCATGAGAAATCATTTTCATTATTATTCCTTCTTTTCCGTTCATAGCATTGATGATCAACAAGAATGTGTTAACAAATGTGGACAGCAGAATAATATTAATATACTTACACACAGATACATAAATGAATTCATAGGTATATATTAAATATAAAGAGAGAGGAGAGAGAGAGAGAGAGATGTGAGACAGAAAACGATAACTATTGTTGCAAATATAGAACAAGCATGTTTCGAATGAAGGGAAACCAATGAAACCTTATATTTATCCCAAGCGTAAAGAATGATGAGCCATAGGCACGCACACGCAATACTTCCTGTCCCTCATAATCCCTTGACTCCGACTTGTGATCTTTCTGCAAACAGAAATTAAATCAAGGAAAAGAATACATTAGAGAGAACTCTCAAAATATTGCACCGGATAAGCAGCAAAAAAAATCCAGAACATACACAAACCCACCTTTTTGTTGTCAAAATCAGGTTCATCCACGTAAGACTGAAGAACTACATCACCAGGTGATCGATGGATCTGAATATTTTTACTTAAGTCCTTCTGAATTTCAAGCAAACGAGTATATCTATGACAAGATATCGCTCTCAGCAGCAATTTTTCTACATCTATGCAACTTTGGTCAAGCGAAAATTCTGCCTCCTTGCTAGTTATTGGATCTATTACAAATGTGCTATGAAGGCACTTAATCTGTAGATCTGATCCTGGTTCGACTTTTATGAATGGGCATGATCCCGAGTCAGATGAACCATAGTTCTTATCAAAATCTAGCCAGTAAATAATTTTCAAACCTGGAGTTCGCAGGCCAGCTGAATCAATTTCTCCATCTTGACTCAGTTGTGCAGAACTCCCACTTGCACCATGACCCATATAACTATCAGATATAAGATCAAACCGGATTGCATCCTTCCATCTCCCTTGACGAAGTACTTGCACTTGCCTTATGACAGTGTCCATAACAAGTGCAACACAAAGCTCATGAAGAACCGAGTACAATGTTATGAATGGATTATCTGCTGCAGACATTCTGCGCTCCAGATCATCACCAAGAACATGCCGTCGCAATTCTTCCAGCTTAACCAATCCATTTCGCTCACCAACAAGCAGTTCCAAATGCAATATCCTCCACATGGATAGATGTCCTCTATAACCAAGAGTAACTAAAACCTTAAATTCCCCATCCACACGAAGCAGTGCAGTACCATCGGAAACTTTCACCTCAGAAATTTCCTTCGGCAGTGAAACTTCAAGTAATTTAGCCCGTACAAGTGTGTCCAACTTCGTCAAAGCTGGCTTCTTCTGATCCTCGGTTAATGTACTCTGAATACCTACATTGTCTACGCATTTTGGTAACCGCTGATAAGATCCAGTGAGGAACACTTCAATAGCAGATGGGACATCGTAGATTGGAGCACGAGCTTGCTGTAACCCCTCGTGCATGAAAAATAGCGAATCTGCAGCTTGAGTGAAACATGTATCATGACTTGAAAGAGTAGATGCTAGTTGCTGACAATAATTTATTAGCGGAACCTGCAAAGAAGGATGGTTATAAATAAAATGATATATTTACAACGCTCCAAAACTGAACAAACTACAAGCTGTATAATTAGATCATCCCATAAAGATTTTTACCTGACCTGAGTTTTAAAGAAGCAAAAAGAAAGAAAATGTAAAAACTACAGAATAGTTGAAAGTACTCAACAAGATGTAATGTCATCAACTAGAGGGACCAACTGAAGCAAAGAATTTTTGTAAACCACAACACGAGGAATATCCAATTTCTGATTTCCAGATGAATGGCATTGTCTATAATCAATTTGAGATCAATCAGAAAAACCTAGCATGACAAACATATTCTAAAAATATGATATCGTCAGTGATCAAAAGAATAGAATAAACTTTTAAGTCTTTAACTAAATCTCCATAACACTAAGCAATAACATTCTACCAAACTACTTACGTAACCCAAATATATATATATATACACACACACACACTTATTCGGACTGCATTGCCCATCACATTCCCAATTTCTTGACATCCAGCCAGAGGAATAAAATCCATTAACTTGACAAAATTAATAACACCTTTAAATAATTCAATAAACAACCTAAATTGCTATCGTTTGAGATAAGCTCAATTAGACAACCAAAAGATCCAAATCATGCCCTTGATGAAACACTGAGGACCCATATAAGGCCCAAAGTCCAAAAGCATAAACTTTATGACAACATCCTTCAGGACTAAATCAACCAAAAATATATTAACTCAAACCAGCATAAACTATATTTTTTATTTGCTATAAAAAAAAAAAGATAACTAAGTTCACATCATTTTATGCAAGAAATAACCTACATTTGCATTTTTCTTCCCAACTCACCAATGAGTCATTCAAATAAAGTTCATCATTCGCACTGTAAGTTCAATCCATACACCTACAATCATGATTCTACTTTTAGCTTGCAACTACCTAACACCCATTTTCAGATTAAATTTTTTATAACATTCCTAACATCTCAAATTTTAAAACCTAAATCAAAAAATTAATTCCACATGATTACCCCAAAATGTTCCCAATCCTAAAACACCAAACACCTCAAAACTCAGCGTGACTGCAGATTCACCGGAGCCAAAAACCCAAATAAAAAGATATCATGTTCTTTTCCAATATCACATTTTAAAGAGAATATAGATTCAATTAATCGAAAAAAAACTATGAAATCCTAGAAAGTTTGCTTAACAAATTAGTTTTCTAATTGGACACTGAATCAAAAAGCAAACTTATACGCACCTAAACATATCACCAACGGCATCATTTAAACACTGACTCGGAAGAAAGCTAAAATATTTTCCCAGCTGCACAATGTAAAGCTAAATTATCTTGTGACTATGAAATCCTAGAAAGTTGACTTAACAAATTAGTTTTCTCATTAGACACTGAATCAAAAAGCAAACCACCTAAACATATCACCATTGACATAATTTAAACACGACTCAGAAGAAAGCTAAAATCTTTTACCAGCTGCACAATGTAAAGCTAAATTATCTTGTCACTTTCTCTAATCACTCACCGAGACAAAACAGAAGAACACATACCAGTTGGCACCACTTGGTCAAAATATCAATAAGCACAAGCAAACACTTGAACAAAATCCAATCTTTACATCTTACAGCTACACACACACTCACTAAAATTCACTCTAAACCCAAAAATAACAAAAGTCCCCCATCCCAAAACCAACAAAGTCAAAAGCTTTTCAAATCAATTTCCAATATTACATTCAGAAACCCAATTCACAGCATGCAATTTCCAACCAAACACAACCTTTAACAATCAACTCATTCACCAGCACAAATTTATCAAAACTATCTAAATACAAAAAACCCAAAATTAACAAAATTGTTTTCTATTATCAAGTCAAAATCGAACATAGTGAAGAAGAAGCAGAAGCAGAGGAGTGACAAAAGCCAACTAACTATAACTAACTAACCAACCTGTTGACACCACTTGGCGAGGACATTGAGACGGAGCATGCGTTGCTGTGTCCTGACTATATACTTCAACAAGTTAATCTTCTTCTCGGTATCGGACTCCTCCCCGTTCTTCGACTTCTCCACCAGCTCCTTGAGCGACGAGAACGACTCCTCCGCCGCCCGACTCACCAGCGACGAGAACGGCACCGTCTGCTGCCCTAACTCCGCCATCCCGAAACCCAATTCTCCCCCACCAAAATTTTTTTGGGAAAAAAAAGCCAAAAATTAGGGCTCCGCTTCTAGTATATGCGTTCCTCGGTTACGAGATCTACGTTTTACAAATTATGATTAAGAGGTGGTTAGGGTATCATTTTTGTTTTCGCTTGATTGTTGTTGTCGTTGTTTTGCTATTCTCTACCTGTGTGTTTACTTGAAGAATGAATTTTTCGGGTCGGAAATCGGAATATAAGATGATCCGATTCCCCGACTTTTTAGAGAGAGAGACAGCATTTCTTTCTTCACTTGGGTCCCACTTGTTATAATTTTTATATATATATTTTTAGCGGTGATTTCTGGATGTATCAGAAAAGCCAACAAGGATAGGATAAAAGCCAACAAGGATTGGATTTCGGCTGTGATTTCAATGAGAAAGAGATAAGAGAAAGTAATCAAGACGCAAGTTTTTATGTGGTAAAACTCCGATGACCGGGGAAACGTTCACGGGTGGTTGAATGATCAACCAAACCAAAATCTACTATGAAATTATAATATTCCAATTCTCGGATCTCTCTTTCTTCTCTCTGTATTTTTCTATGATTGCTCTATCTATCCTTTTTTGGCGAGATTATGGGTCTATTTATATGTTTATAGAACTCTAATCTGCTTTGTACAAGTAATAGATATTTGTATTTAATTATGATTACTTGTTTAAAGCGGACTGTCTTCTTTCCTGTTTCGGAGTCTTATATTGAAATTGAATGGAACTCTAGTAATGTAGTCCAATTAGGACTTGTTTCCTTATAAGAGCGTAGTTTTTTTAAAGAAATAAAGTTGTTACCTAATTGGGAACCCTTCCTGCTCAGTATTATGTTCTCATTGAGATTCCTTTTTGATATGGATATCTTCGTGTATTTAATGACCTAATCCGTGTGAGCTAAGCGCTGGGCTTTTATTCAGTTTTCTTCATATTTGTCCCGAGTAAGGACTATACCCGCTAGTCCCGAGTAACATTATTTGATCCCGAGTAGAAATGTTATTTAACCAGTCCTGAGTGTTATAAACTAATCCCGAGTAATATATGATGTCGATTGACTCTGAGTAGGTTTTGTTCAACATCTACTTACTCAGGTTTTCTCTTCTTCGGTGATATCTTGTAGGATATTTTCTGAATACCTATTCGGATGTCCACCTGGCAATTTTATCCTCTTTGTTGATGAAGTGTACGTATCATAAAATTCACATACGACATATATATTCCTATCGGAAAATACTGATATAACCTATATTAGTGTATTGCATGTAGACCACTGATTAAAGTTTTAACAAGTGCATACACTTTGAGTCAAAGTATGTAAATCTAATGGTCATTATTCAACACACTGATAAATTTATATCAGTTCACACTAGAGGTGTCCACGGTTCGGTTCAGTTTCGATTTGAAACCGTCAGTTCCGGTTCTGTAGAATGGGCAAACAGTAACCGTAACCGCCATATCTGGTTCGGTTTCTATAGGATTATGCTCGATAGCAAGAGTGTAATATTGTAATTGACAATCTTTTCATATTAATAAAGTGATTTCTAGTTTAACAAATCTTATAGCATTTATATTTTAATAATTATAATTGTCAAAAGTAGATAATCATAAAGTCAAAAGACTATGAGAAAAGAAGGATTGTTCATATATCTAGATATGTATGAGGTAGACACAATTCTTTAGTTAGTCTTGAATAACATTCACAACTTAAGATAAAATATTGGGCGCCTTTATATTGTCAAAGTTGTAGATTCTTTCGATAGCATTTGAGTGGGATCAAATGTGTTATGATGAGTCTAAAATCATCAAAGTGTGGTGTCTTTGGGCAAAAGAATCTAATGCACTGGGTGCATTGAATAGGATCAAAATGAAAAAACTTTATCTAGAACCATCAATGGATAAAAGTTTTCATTTGAAGACAATCAGAGAGTCTATCTCAATCATGAGATAAATGATGGACTTATGGTTGCAAGTGTTATCATTTGAGCTATCAATGAGTATGATTATATAGCATAGTCTATCATCGATAGTTTGGTAGTATTCATTTGTTAATCGATAAAGGACTTTATTTATAGATATGGACATCGTGGCTCCATTTATTGAATGAGAGTAGAATACCATCATATGGATGTTTTGAGGTATTGGATATTAAATCTTAACGTTAAGTTTTCAATAGTGTCTATTGAAACATGGCTTCTGGACAAGTCAAAATATCCAAGTTTAAAATGTGGTAATATGAGTAAATATGGTAACTTTGAGAGCTATAGGCGGTCTATGAGCACTTGGCGATTACTGGTATTCTTCACGAGGATAAACTTTCTCCAATAAGGTTGTCTAAGGTATGAATGAGTAACATCAACTTATTCTATTTTTATTTAAGAGTTCAATTTTAGTTCTTTAGCGGAATAAACTAAAATTAAATAGATTGGACCTAAGTGAATCATTTGTTGATTGTGATTGAGTTGTGTCTATTGGAGCTTAAATTTAGATAGCCCACCAAGATCTTCATTCTACACGAACTTGTATGGATCACTTGATATATTCTACCGGACCAATTTACGGGTCCATTTAGAATTGTATTAAGGCATGTGAACTTGTTTCTTTTTGTAAGAATAGGTATAGTTCACATGTGGACTTTTTATTAAGGTCAAATGGATTTAATAAAATAAGAAAAATAACATATGGCACATATACATGTGTTGGGTGGCAAGGCTATTTAGAATAGCTTAATTACATTATTTTTATTTTATTATTAATTAAATGGAAATTAATTAATTTGTTGATTAATTAATTATTTAATTAAAAGTCAAAATCTGTTTCTATTAGGAGATGGTCTCTTAAATATTATACTATTGTTGGTAGTATAATTAATATTAAAGACTATATTTGATAAGTAGATAAATAAAATGAATCATTTATCTAATCAAATTAGGAAGTCTTTAATATAGTTACAAATACACTATTGAGTTGGATTAGTAGTCTTGGTGTAAGAAAGAATTCATTTTGGAAAATGATTATTAACCACCAAGTAAATTCACCTAATGATAGGATTCTTAACCATCAAGTAAATCCTTTTTAGGAGAGGATTTGGTATCCTATATATATACTTGTAAATTTCGACCAAGTATGTGTTTTTGGTGTGAGAAGTTGTTTTTTATTTGTTTTTTATTGTTATAAAAAAAATCGTCCATCTCATTGCGTGAAGAATTCGGCCAAACATAGAGAAAAAATGGAACATTTTTGTTTTCGATAGTACACTAGTATCATTTGCATCAAAAAGATTTTGTGTACAACATCGAATTAAAGTTCACGTGAGTTTCAATCAAATTGATTGATAATTCAAAAGTGACCGGACGTTCTTGATTTTTCTCTTGGAGGATTATTGTGACTAACAAAGAAGAAGATTTTGTTTGTTTCCATCCTCAGGTATACAATTTAAAGAAAGGGAGTCCACACTCCTAGGTGATTCACGTTCGTGATTGGATTCCATTATTTAAGTATGTGCAGACTTTACAGTCCAAATATCTATTCCATAATTGAGGAGAATTTAAAATGAACTGGATTTTCGCCTCATACGGCTCCTCGTTTAATTCTTTCAAAGTCGTCAGAAGCCTTTGTTTAATACCTTTGGGATAGAAACCGGTGGATAAATCTACAATGATCGATATATATTTACTTCCAATAATATTAGGTAAAAATTTACTCAATTATACGATTCGAATATCTACTTCTGGTTACTTAATAAATCTTAAAGAAATAATAATAATAGATTGTGACATTTTCGTTTTTGACTAAGGGGTCATTTGTTTTTTTGTCTGAGTACTGAACAGTCCTGATTTTTCTAATGACTGAATAGTGACTGAAATCTGAACCTGAATGACATGTTTTTTTTCTTCTCATATCTGAAAGTATTGTCAACACGTTTGTTGTTTAAAAGTAAAATTGTCTAAATATAAGTAATTTTACATTTATACCTATGTTAAACAATTATATATATAATATGAAATAAAAACAATCCAAAAATAATTATTATATATAAACACATATGTTCATGATCTTCTTCTTTGATTACAAACAAACTTCATTTTTTTAAGAAAAGAAAATGTTTTTTTTTTCAAAATATAAAAAGGACATCAGGAAAACTCACACAAAACTCTCTCTCCCTCTCTCTAGATATATATATATATCACTATAATATCATAATAAAGTATCGATAGTAAACACCAATATGAATAGTGATTAATGTTCTTTTTTATTTTTAAATCTATTTAAAATAAACAATATATTAAAATAAATTTTTTTATACCATATGTAATTTTGATGAAATTGGAAATATATTATATATAGGGGATAGTATCGGAAGAAAAGATTTTAAATTGCATTTAATGCAATTTAGTTATTTGCAATTAAATGAAAAGTCAAGATTTTTTACCTTTTATTTTAAGTTGTTTTTAAGATTTTTAAGTTGTTTGACCACTTAAAAAACAAACAAAACAACTTAATAATTAAGATTCAGACCCATCAAGTTTTAAGTGAAAAACTTAATAATTATGATTCAGGCCCATTAAATTTTATGTGGAAAAAACAATCGAGCCTTAAATTAGTCCGTCAGAAATTACCAATGAGGAAAATGTTAACTTATGACACATCACAATTGTTAAAGTTTGGGAAGGTGATTACAAAATTATATTATTATTTTTTCAAGATAGAGAAATTGTGATCGTACTATAAGATAATACTTATGTGGTCTTACTCATTCCATAAACCTATAACTTGTTAAAAAGAACATATAAGATTGATATTTTATAAAGTAGAAATGGTGAGAATTGTCACCTTTTTTTTCTTGTGTTGTGATGATGTCACCAATATAATAACTTAAGTTTAAAAGGCACATAATATGGTGAACTGTCCAAAATGCCCTTAAAATTTGTCTTTGTACTTCAATCAACTCTTACCTTAATTTTTTTGAAGATTTTATTCTTTTATCTTCTTCATAGAGGTCTGTTTAACGGACCTCCAATAGAGGTCAAACATCATAACATTATCAATGGGGGTACGCAGACGCATTCAGAGGTGATTTTTTTTTTCTGGTAAGTACTTACAAGACTGTAAATGTAATTACAAAAGAATTTAAAATATAAAAGCTCGAAGCTTCTTTATAAAAGCTCGGATCGAGCTTTTAAAAGCTCGGAGCTTTTGTACAAAAGCTTGAAGCTTTTATATAAAAGCTCGATCCAAGTTTTTATAAAACCTTATAAAAGCTCCGAGCTTTTAAAAGCTCTATCTGAACTTTTATAAAATCTCCGAGATTTTATACAAAAGCTCCGAGATTTTATACAAAAGCTCCGAGATTTTATACAAAAGCTTCGAGATTTCTGTATAAAAGCTCGATTACATGTCAAAATCTCGAAAAACAAAATCTCGAATGCAAATAAAAACTCGATTTCATCTTCCTCAACAACTTTCAACAAATACAAAACCCTAACCTAACCCATTTTCATTCTGTTCAACTCTCCAAATGACACTGGTTTCCATGTTCCGATACCGTCGCCGTGAAAACGAAGTCGTCGATTCACTTTTTGTCTAGTTACTCTTTTTTTTTTTTCACAATAACAGTGATGACATGAGTATTTTCGTCTCCACACTTTAATTGGTGTCTTTTAAGCATGATTTATTAATATGGTGATATTTTCACAAAAACCCCTCTAAAAGGTGCCATTAATTTTTTTGAACCCTTTTATAAAAATATGAATATATGATTGTTTGTTACGATTAAACGAGTAAAATTACAATGAATATTATTTAATTAAACAAGTAAGTTCAAACGAATTTAATTTTTGGTTGATTAAATATATCTGTAGTAGATTAATGTATCCTTAAAATTCATTAGATCGATAAAACAAATTAATATGAAATTACACATTGAATCTTAATTAATTAAAGGAGTACGATGCAAGTTTGGAATTGAAAAAAGAAACGCAATACACTTTTTATATCTTTACAAATTAATAAATAATAACTTATCATTGATTTATAGATGTTATATTACAGTTGTTATGGTATTCGGTGCAAATAGAAATCACTTTGTAATACAAATTCAAACATAAATACAAAATAATTATAAACTTGAAAATAAAATAAAATAAATTGGTTATTTTATCAGTTGTTTAAGATAGTTGTATAAGGATCTCAGATTCTTGTAATTTTAAATGGTCAAAAAATGCAGAAAATTGTAATAGTTAAAAAACAATAAGCATTTCAAAAAAAAATTAAAAATAAAAAGAAGCAGACAATCATTCTCAACTGAAAATTGGGCTCATTTGATCTGACCCCATAAATAAGCATCTAAGACATTGGGCTGGGCTTGGAGGGCTTCTTTTTTCTTTCAATTGAGATTTGATGACGATATTTACACCCCTTAATAATCGTATGTATACTTCAAATTAATATGTTTTTAAAAATCCAATAATACCTTTGAGTAAAATTATTAAGAAAATTAATTATTTGTTAGTACACCAATTAATAATTATTAATTAGTTTCCTATTAATTTTTTTTTGTATTTTTATTCCTATTAATGGTTTAATAATAATATATATCATAAAAACTGTTTCCATTTTAATAAACTCTAGATTCTCATTTAAATATATTTTCAATATCTTTTAAGAAAATACAAATTGATTTCTAAGTATAGAAAATGAATCAAAATTATGAGACAAATTTAGTTGTGAAGAAGTAAAGTTTTGAATGAATTTTTATTGTAGAACAACATCATTCTGTATATAAACAAACTTTTAAATCGACTATATTATCTTTTTTTTTTCTTTCAAACACACTTTGTATTTTATTTATTTATTTATCAATATTATATGTTTTTCTTGTCAAAAAATAAAAATTAGATGTTCTTCATTTTTATCGAACACCTATCTTTTTTTTTTTAAAATATCATTTAACACTAATCTACTTTCACATCACTTGGAACATGACACAGATCTTGCATCCCTACAACTCTCTCAAACAGAAAGTGGTTCTCCAATATATAAAAAAAAACCTAAAAATGAAATTTTAATGAAAAATGGAGTTTGATTCTGAAAAATACAAAAAGAGAAAATAAGTAAGGAGAAGAAAGAATAGTAAGGGAATTAAAGGTAACAATAAAATTAAAAATAATATTAAAGTTTATTAAATAATATAATAATAGTCATAGGTGGTCTGTTCTTACCAAAATATAATACAACATATTTAAAGAAGAGTGGTGCTATTGGCACACCAATTACTGAATTATTTATACCCCACTTATTAAATTATTTAGTATTCTTTTTTTTCCTTTATTAAATTACTTAAATAGATATACAAATTTTATTAAAAAAAATATTGTACAAACTAAAACTAATAAAACCCCACTTTCTTTATTTCAAAACCTTAATGACAAAAGTTTTAATGGCATAGATTATTTTAAATCATTGAATATTTACTATTTTTATTTATATTTTCTTTACGATCTCGATCTCATATTTCACATGTTTAGTATTTATTGATTTATTACTTTTTTTGTTTATATTTTCTTTCAAATCTCGATCTCATGATTACAATGTTTGATTAGTATTTATTGATTTTATTGTTTCACATATCTGTTTTATTTTTCTTCTCAAATTCCAAATTCATGTTTGCTGTTTTTTTTCTTCTCTCTGTTTGTTTTATTTCAGATTTTTCAGACATACTATAATTTGTATCAATTATTTTCTATAGTTTTATTCTGAATCTTCCAAAGTTAGTTTAATGTTATTTATAAAAAAAATTAACGAAATCGCACCAAGAAAACCTAATTTCTAACAAAACGAAATCACACAAAAACTCTAACTCAATCTCTAAAAAAAACCATCAGATGATTAATATCACATTCACAATCTATCACCAACAATCCAACCGACTAAAAAAAAATCATCGAATAAATATGGTTTTATCAAGAAATAAAAAGGAAAAACAAGTCATGCGAATGGATGTGAGAAAACTATATATAAATATTATAAATGAGGTGTATTTTTTTTAAAAAAGAAAAAAGAAAAAAGATACGGGATGTATTAAGTTTGAAAAATTAGTAAAAGGGTAGTCAAGGAAATACATCAAAAAAGTTAATTAAACCATATAATTTTATATAATAAAATTAAAATTTTAAAAAATGAGGTCTAAATAGTTCAGTAGGGGGTGTTAATAGCACAACTCCTAAAGAAAGAGTAGTTTTGGCATTAAGTGAAGTTTATTTATAAATTAGAGTTTTTTTTAAAAAAAAATTGATGGTTACAATTACGAAAAAGATGTAGATACGGATTTTAAAGGGTGTCATTGTCGTCACTCGATTTGAGTTTTAAAACAATAGTAATGGATTAACCATAACAAATCTACAAGTTAAGCCGGCAATAGGATTTCATTTCAAATATACCATGAAGAAAGCATGTTCATTAACTTGAACAAGTATGAATACTTCATATCAAACATATGGATTGGGAGCTGTAGTAGCCATAATATAAATTTATCAAATCCAAATCAATGCTTGTAAAAAAACAAAAAAATTAAAAAACAAAAAAACAAAAAACAAAACCCTCTTAATTGATAGTTTTCTAGGAAACTTGGGTGGGTAAATCATTCGTCTAAAAGGCAACACGTGACACAAGATAATATTTAATTGGTTAAATAGATATTACATGCTTGACCCATGATTCTGTGTCACCCAAGTTTAATCTTCTCAATACGGAGATATATAAGCCACAAGAAAAGTGGTGGTTGTTATAATCAATGTTAATATTCATTAAAAATAATATTTCCATAGTGAAGTACCCTTCACATAAGGGGTCAAAAAATTATTGGCATTATTTAAGGAGGGTGTTGTGCAAATATCACAACTTTACTAATGTATATTTAAAAGACACCATTTAACGTGTTCAGACAAAAATACCCAGAAATATTAAAACAGTGAGGAATTTGTCATTTTCAAAGTCAGAGAGAAGCAACAGTCAAACCGACGGGAAACTAATCGACGGTGAAGTGACCTGAAGAACTGCGATTGAGAAAGGTATGATATTTTTTTTTTCATTGTTTTTGTTGTTGTTAACTTGCATTACATGTTAGAATTGAGTTTTGTTGATAGAAATTGTAGAAACCGGTTAAAATAGAGATGTGAGAATGGTTGTTGTTTATGTTAGAGTTTGTAATTTGGTTGAATATCAGTTGAGGAAGATGAAATCTGGGTTATCGAGACTTTTTACAAGAGAATCGAGCTTATTTGTTGAGTCGAACTTTTATTTCCGTGAAAATTAGGTTTTGGTAAGTCGAGCATTTTTTGAATTGGATCAAGCCTTTTTGAAAGGGATCAAACTTTTTTGAAAGGGATCGATCTTTTTTGAAAAGGAATCGAGATTTTTCAATAGGGTCGGGCTTTTTTTGAATTGGATCGAGCCTTTTTGAAAGGGATCGAGCCTTTTTGAAAGGGATCGAGCCTGTTTGAAAAGGAATCGAGCTTTTTTAAAAAGGGTTCGAGCTTTTTTCAATAGGTTCGAGCTTTTTTTGAATTGGATCGAATGTTTTTGAAAGGGATCGAGCTTTTTTGAAAAGGAATCGAGCTTTTTCAATATGGTCGAGCTTTTTTTGAATTGAATCGAGTCTTTTTTAAAGGGATCGAGCTATTTTAAAAAGTAATCAAACATTTTTGAAAGGGGTCGAGCTTTTTTAAAAAAGATTCGAGCTTTTTTCAATAGGTTCGAGCTTTTTTTAAATTGGATCGAGCGTTTTTGAAAGGGATCGAGCGTTTTTTGAAAAGGATCGAGCTTTTTTGAAAGGGATCGAGCTTTTTTGAAAAGAATTCGAGCTTTTTTCAATAGGTTCGAGCTTTTTTTTCATTGGATCGAGCTTTTTCATCATGACATCGAGCTTTTTTAAAATAAATGTAGTTTTTCTTACATCGGATCGAGCTTATTTGTTCATAGGATCGAGTTTTTTTCTAAATTTTCATGAAATAATTAGGTTTTGGTGGGTCGAGCTTTTTTTATATATAAGGGTTCGAGTGTTTTCTGAATAGGATCGAGCTTTTTTGAAAGGGATCGAGCTTTTTTTACATAGGATCGAGCTTTTTTTACATATGATCGATCTTTTTTTACATAGGATCGAGCTATTTTGTTATGGGATCGAGCATTTTTTCATAGGATCGAGTTTTTTTTAAAGGGTCGAGTTTTTTTGTTCTTGGATCTAGTTTTTTTTCTCTTGGATCGAGCTTTTGTGTTATGGGATCGAGCATTTTTGTCATAGGATCGAGCTTTTTTTGAAAAGGGTCGAGCTTTTTTCTCCTGGGATCGAGTTTTTTTGTTTTAGGACCGAGCTGTTTTGACATTGGATCGAGACTTTTAATTTTGGTTACGAAATTTGTTCTGTTTAATGATGTTGTATTTCTGTTACATTGCAGATGAGAAATAAGTTGAGGGATTCGCTTAAAACTGCAGAATGAGACTGGTACGATGGCAAATTGACTCGACACAACCATTTTGATGCCCTTGGCCATATAGATGACGCGTTGAACCATGTTTATGTAGAATTTACAAATGAAGATCGGCATCGGTTCATGGCATCATGTTTCAGGCATTTCCTGACGATGCATCGGGAGATGAAGTTTTCGGGTGGTATTATCCATCGATTGCTTTTGAGAGAGCTGCATCATAACGACCCAACAAATGAGATGCAATTCATGTTAGGGAACCGGCCGGTGAGGTTTTCGAAGGTGGAATTTTACCTGATCACCGAACTACAGTTTGGAGTTGTACTAGACACGACCAAGTATGCAGCAGTGGAGAATGGCATACATGAGCGGTACTTTCCTGGAGCCGATGAGGTGTCATTGGAGGAGATTAGGGGTGTTGTCACCGGTGCAGAATTCGAAAAGGCGTACGATGTTGTCAAGCTCTGCCTCATATATATGCTGAACTGGATACTGGTGGATGAGAGATTCAAGATTCCAGTTTGGCAGTTTCGGCTGGTTGAGGATCTCGATGCGTTCGACGTGTTCCCGTGGGGTGCTCACGTGTACATGCATTCTATTTACTCATTCAAGCATGCGCTTGATGGGCGACGAGACGAGTTTGAGCGACGCCAGCACGAAAAGGGCGCGGACGTACACAGGGTGGAGACCTACAACATATACGGTCTATCTCATGCCCTATTGGTAAGAACTTCGAACTACAAATTGTACTTTATTGTTGGTGTCCTAAATATTGTGGATACTTATCATACTTATCTCTGATGCAGATATTTGCTTTGGAGGTGATCCCTGATTTAGCCAAAGAGTTCGGTGCCCGGAGGGTTACTGATATGACTCCCCGTATTTTGAAGTAGGAGTTGACCAAACAACCGAGAGAGAAGAAGCTGGCAAGGATTTTCAAAGCCAGTGTATGTATTTAATTTGTTAATATTTTTATTATTTAGTATTTGTACAATTACATTGTTCTAACTAATATTTCAGATGTTTACGAGGAAGGAACTAGTGCCCATACCAGCTGAGAGACAGGTACCGTACTATGCCTAGCTAGACGATGGGGGGAGCCTGTATGTAGAAGATGACATGGATGATATGCCGCATCCGGTCCCTGATCAGACTGCCTTTGGCGGAATCAGTGGTACAGAGGGTGAAGGTTTAACAGACAGGACCGGTGATAGTGAGGGATCTGAGCCGGCTGCTGGGGGTTCAAGGCCCAGTGACAGTGAGGGATATGAGACAGACCCTCAACGAGAAAGGCATAGGCATATGCGGGTTTGGTTTTCCACCCCTGGACATGGTACATCTGCAGAGGATTCCCGTGATGGAGAGGTAAGTTGAAAATAAAGTTTAGTGTTTTTTATTAACATGTGGTGATAGTTTTTTACAAACAATGTAGACATGATTTCAGGCTCCGTGGGTAGATATGTTGAACGATGTGCGTGAAGCCCTCCGGAAGAGTGAGGAGGATCGACAGCGTCAACACTTGGAGTTGGTGGATATGATCCGGAAGAGTGATGAGGATCGTCAGCAGCAACACCGATTGTTACTGGATATGATCCGGGGGGCGTCAGGGGTCCACCATGCGTACACACCGGGATAGCACCCCACCTTCTGATCCAGACTTTAGTCCCTGAGAGTCGACTGATAGGTATACGGAGGGGGGGGGGGACAGACATGACAACTCGACGTAGTCAGGACCCGTTTACAGGGGCGGTAGGTCCGGAGAGGCAACCTCAATCGCATACCAGCGATAGTAGGCTTGGTTCACGTACAGCAGTCGGGTCGGACCTCCCAGCTATCCTATCTAGGTCTACCCAGGCTCAGCGGTCCCCCCACCTCCCAGCACATCTATCCCCCCACCTCACAGCACATCCATTCAGCCACATCGGTCCCTTCCACCACCCAGCATGTCTGTGGCGTCGGAGCGGTCTCCTTCCCCGGATAACATGACGACCCAGAGTCTGCGGTCCCCTCCACCGGCCATTACATCGAAGCGTTTAGTTAAGCGCGGATGGCAGTTGATGAGCCCTTTCACAGATCCATGTCGTCCAAAGAGGTTGAGGACATGACCCGAGTCCGTGGAACACATTTTTGACCCCCACGGACTAGTGGACACTGACCAGCTTGCGGCATACAAAGCCTTAAAGAGGAACATCAACGGGGAACTGTGAGTTCAACTTTTTATAATAAAAATGGTTGTATATTTAATGTTTATTCAAATTTACGTAAAGCTAAGCTAATTCAATCATTAAACAGACGTGATGTGGACATGCTGGCACTAGTGGTCGCGAGATGGTTCGTGTGTATGCAGTCCAACTTTATGGACTTGGAGGACATGGTACGTACTTACGTGATTTTCATATTAACGTTTGTGTAAGTAATGTTGTATTGTTAACAATTACAGTGGTTTTATTGTTTGTCATCATATGGATGCATACCTCTATATTATTCGCAAGCGTCAGCGAGGATTCCCTAATGTGTACAACCAGAGAATCAACGTGTTGGATACACAATTTTATGTAAGTAGTTATAAATTTTTGGAATCGAATCGCATTTTCTGGTTTTGTATTATTAATACGATATTGTCAATGCATGTATGTACAGCCACTTATGTTGTACATGTGAGAGAGGATGATGCCTCGTGATTCGCACGGGGCTGTGACCACGGCAAGGTGGAATGTGTTACAGTCCCGATGGTTGGAAGAGGACCTTCTGACGGTCCGTGGAGCAACCACGAGTGGAAACCGCCCATGGCACAAGGTTGACCTTGTAAGTGTTAAATGATGGAAATGATTTAAAAAATAAACTGTTCTTATATCCTGACCTAACACCGTATGCATACTATTACAGGTCATGATTCCATGCAACATTAAGGGTCAACATTGGCTGGTGGTGACCGTTGACCTTAGTCTCGGGAAGATTGACATTTTTGACCCCTGGAGACAGGAAGTCCCTTATTATATCAAGCACCAGCAGGTCCGACCATTACAATGGTTTTTACCCTCCATGTTGAGTGACGCGGGCTTCCACACTGCATAACTAGGTGGTCTTCGGGCGTTCCCTCTGGAAAATAAGCCATTCATGGTCAGCCTGGTGCCTACTTCTATAGTCCCCCAATAAAAATTCGTAAGACATTCTATTTCATTCACGTGCTTAGATATTCTTTATGAACGATTTCTAACAGTGTTTTATGTGTCGAATTGCAGAGGTAACTGTGATCCCCATACTTTGAGACTTATCGAGTACTTACTGGCGGGTCGAAGACCTTTTGATTGGTCAGAGGATGACATGGGGATCATTCGGGAGAAAATGGTTGTGGAGATTTTTTGTAACTCCAGGCCCGCCTAGTGATTGGTTGTATATTACCATTTTTTATGTACAAAGACATGTAATTAATTCATGAATATTAATTCATTCATTATTCATTCATTAATAAATAATTATTGTAATTCCAAATTATTACAATCTGATACAATTCCAAATATTTACAATGTGATCAAAACTTTGTCATTCATTCCCTATTAGAGTCAATGTTATGGCACGTCTGTTTGTTGTGTCCAATTGAATGGCAGATGCTACACTTGCGACGGCATTACGCCATTCATTGGGAACACCTCTACTTGTATCTTCATTAATCATAGGTGGATTAGAACATCTCCTGGAATTATGCCCTGGTTGTCCACATCTTCTACAGGATTGTGTAGTTGACCTCTCAGAAGACGAGACATGGCGACCCACCTTCGGGCGTCCTGCTTGTCTCCTGGAGTTTGGATTCAAAATCACCCTCTGAGTAGAGTTTAAGTTTGGGCCGGCCCGACCTGTTTGGGCACGGCCTGCCGGGCCTGTGTTCCTAAATAGGCCCGGCCTGTGTTCCTAAACAGGCCCGGCCTGTGTTCCTAAACAGGCCCGGCCTGTTTTGGAAAACAGGGCACGGCACGGCACGTGGGCACGGCCATGGCAGGCTGTACCGACGGGCCGGGCCGGGCCGTGCTGGCCCGTTTGCCCAGCTAGGCAGGCCAAACGGGCCGGCCCACTATTTTTTTTTAAATATTAATAATATAATTTATATATATATATATATAACTGCGCCTACAGTGCCTGGAACACTGGCCTGGCCGGCACGGTGTGCCTCAGTTGGAGGCCCGACACGACCTATAATTGTGGGCCGTGCCTGGCACGGCACGACCTGCCTTCCTTGGCAAGCCAAACGGCCCGACCCATCTTGGGCCGGCCCATATTTACACCACTACCTCTGAGCAATGTCAGATGGCACAACCCAAGTGGAAAGATTGCCCACCGGCATAATAGGAACCGAGTACGAATCAATAAGTGTCTGTCTCATGTAGTAGTCCGAACACAAAGTTGTCAAGTCCAAGTTTCGCTCCCTGTAAAAAACATTGAAAACGATCAGCTTCACGTTTCAGTAATAATCACCTCACAGTACAACTTGAAAGTAATGTACCGTGCCGCCGCAAGAGCGTAAGAACATGGAAAATGATCTATTTGAAATTTGTTGCAAGTACAAGTCTTTCGGGCTAAGTCAACAGTCCACTGTTTTCCAGACCGTTTGACAGAGAAAATATTTCAGTCTACTGGATTTACGGTAAAAAAACCACACTTCTCCACACGTTTTAAGAGCATAAAATGTGCTGCGTCGGTCAACTGATGACACATGGTTTGTGCAGCTCTATAGCAATCGTGAAACCACCGTTGCAGCATATTCCTAATGAACTCAGCCAGAGTCAACATAGGCAGTTGACGTGTAAATTTTATGCATGAGTTTATACATTCTGCAGCATTTGTCGTCATCACCCTGTACCTTCTTTTCGGGCAGTGTACATGGGACCACTTGTGTGGACCGGCATCAATTACATAATCATATGCATTCTGGTGCAAGTTTCTTAACTCTTCCATATGCCGGATATATTCAAACTCGGTGTATGCGCGGGCTGCTTTGTCCATTATTACGGCAACATCCTTTCTATGAAATCGCTTTTTAATATTTTCAGCAAAGTGCCAGCAACATATGGTATGGGTGCCATAAGGGAACACTTTAGAAATCCCTGCTTCAATGCTTGCATGCCTATCGGAAATGAAAACTAGCTTATCAATATGGCCTAGGGCACCCTTCAAGCAATCCAAAAACCATTCCCATGAAAGGTTGGTTTCTGAGTCGCCGTACCCAAAAGCAATTGGATACACCTGTTCGTTCCCATCTTGTGTTGTTGCAACAAACATTGTATCCCGGAATCGTCCCTTCAAATGGGTACCATCAACGGCAATGATTGGACGCATACACGTCCGGAATCCTCTAAGTGAGTCACCAATCGACATGAAGAAGTACAGAAATGTACCATCTTCGTCGCACTGTAAGTCAGTGATTGTGCCGGGATTTTGTTGTTCCAAAACGTAACCAAATGATGGAAGCAGTTGGAAGGTTTCCTCATGCGTTCCATATGTCAGTGACAACGCATAATTGAGGGCGGCGTGTGCCTTACTGTACATGATTTGGATTCCATACATTGATTTCATGTCGGCGATTATGTCATTCGGACGCATCAGTCGACCATCTTGTTATTGAAGTCTAAGTGCAATAACTTTTTCAATTATGACTGCACTAGCTTGTCGGTACCGACAGTGAATTTCCTCTAACGGACAAGTGTGTTCGTTGACAAAACTTCTTACTTGAAAGTATGTTCCTTCATCTCTCCCCATCGCTCTTAACTTCCACGTACAGTTTCCCATCAAATAAATTAGATGTAATGTTGTCTTATTGGACATTTTCACCTTCCACTCGAAGTTCTGCCGCATTGCAAAATGGCCTACTAGTCTTTTCAAATCCTTTTTCGTTGGAAAAAATTACCCTTTATGTATCATGCTTGTAGGTTCATCTTCAACCAAGTTCCTGCTTCCACCAATACCAAACGAGTATGATTCTGCTCCTGGAATAACCCATGTTGTGGCATTATCAGAATCATCTGGAGTTACATTAGCCCTCCCCTCGGAGGTCCCAGCTATATCTGGTGCACTGGAACTAAATCTGTGTACATGTCTTACACGTCTGTCCGTTTCGACAGGTTCTTCATCATCTTGATTGTCCTCTACATTTTCTACAGAATTGAATTTGCCCTCATTATCCACCTCATGAATCACCCCAACATTCAGTGTTGTATTCTGCTCATTGTTGATGTCATTGTAGATATCATTGTACATATCATTGTATTGGTGGTTGTATTGTCTACCATTCATCTCAATTTGACAACCAAATACATCGTCGAATTGAGGTCCCGGTATATTATCATGGGCAGCTACTTCCGGTTGGACAACACATATGTTTTCCCGACCATCAATCCCACTTATTTCTGTGAACAACTGGTTGCTTTCTCCTGACGATCGAAATTGTTGGGTGTTATCACGATCAGGGATATCTTCACCAATGACACCTCCTACTGGCCTCTCGATTAGACTAACACATACTTGAGGGATCACCCTATCTTCCCCTAGCATAAACTGAACATCATTATTATTTTTTATAAATGTACGACATATAGTCCCAGGAACAATTGATAGAGACTGTAGATCAACATTGTATTTGTTCTCATCAAACTTCACAATGGTTTGCACGATCGATATCAGTTCGTCATAACTCAAATTCTTTGACACATACAAACCTTGGTTATCGGAACCTAAATACCTCTGATTTCCGTCAGGTAATTGCTCACATCGACCGTTGTAAGATATGACTATTCTCACCCTATCCATTGTCCTGTCAAAACCATTATCAAAAACCATTATTAAGAAATAAATATTTAATATTAAATTTACAATTATAAAGGATTAAATAAAAATCAAAAGTGTAAGAGATGAAACTTTTTTTGTACATGATCGAGCCGTTTTTGTACATGATCGAGCTTTTTCTAACAGGATCGAACTTTTTTTGTTTAAGACCGAGCTCTATTTGTACATCATCGAGCTTTTTTTAATATAGCTCGAGTTTTTTTTAATATGGCTCGAGCTTTTTTCAAATATGGCTCGACCTTTTTATTTTAGGGATTGAGCTTTTTTGTGAGGAATCGAGTTTTTTTTTTTGTGAGAGATCGAGCTTTTTTGTGCGGGGTCGAGCTTTTTTTGTGAAGGATCGAACTATTTTTGTGAGGGATCGAGTTTTTTTTGTCAAGAATCGAGTTTTTTTTTAGGGTTCGAGTTTTTTTTCTGATGGACCGAGCTTTTTTTCTAGGGATCGAACTTTTTTTTGGATCGAGTTTTTTATAATTTGATCGAGCTTTTTTTCAAATGTTTCGAGCTTTTTTAAAATGCTTTCCAGCTTTTATACCCAAGATTTTAAACTTGTTTGCACCACTTCAACTCAACTCAGCCAAATATATATACAAAAAAAATATGCATACATGTTCATTAATTATTTTTTAAAAGTTTACAACTCCTAGACATAAACATAAAAAAATTGAGACAACATATTCATAATGTTCATATAGTGTTATATCACACAGAAATACAAGAAAAAATGGAAATGAAGATCAGAAATATTTATCTACCTTCTTGTGCAATATCTGGAATGAAGCTCGTTTTCTGAAGAAAAAATGGAGTAGTTGATTGATTTTCAGACAACTTTTTTAGGCGACAACTTTTAAAAAATAAAAAATCGATTATTTAAGGGCAATTTCGGTAGCTCACCATAATAGGTGTCTTTTAAACTTAATTTATTATAATGATGACACCACTGCAAGGGATAAAAAAAAAGGTGACATTCTTCTCCATTTCCACCTTCACATAATACAGACCCTTATATTAAACATTCATTAAAATCAGAAAATCAAAAGAGCAATTGATGTTCATTATTCAAGCATGGGAGAAAATCTTTAGATTGAACAAGCATACCACGTTATTTGTATTATAAAAAACAAACAACAAATATACGTTTATATAAAAACTTGAATTCAAAATTAAAATCATAATTCATAATTTGTAGTTTTGATAAACGATAAGTATGTATCATGAATTTATGAATAGATAACAATTTAAATAACATTGTATGATTATTCATATGCTTGTCTGATTGAAGCTTTTTCTGATAACACGAGATAAACCTATTTGGTTGGTTAGAATGAATGGATGTTGTACCGTATCACATTTTTGTTAGCTTGTTTACAAGTATCAACCCAATGAAAAGAGGCCCAAAATACTCTATTGAAGCCCAATACATGAGCTGAGGCCCATATATTACTTTTACTAACCGAACCCGGGTGGATTGAGGCCGTACACTACGTAAATGGTCACAGACTCACGGCCAACCATTTATGGGTGTTCTATTTGACATGTCCAGGACTCCAGGTACGTCACTAAGAATCGATCCAAATAAAAAAGAATGTCCCAAAATTTTCAAAAAGGCCTAGTGTGCAGAAAAAGGCGCCCAATCCGCAGTGGATTTTGAAATACCAAACCAAAGTCTTCCTTGATGTGAAACTTGCTTCTCATGAAAGCAGTTTTTACAGTGGTGAAAGTGCTTCTGTTCAAACTAACTTGAAATAACCTAGCAAGAATTAAAGAAGCTGAAATGGAAAAGAAAAGGTTGATTTGCAGCATCAAGGAGATACAAGTTAAGTTCATGATGTGTTTCAACAACATGCACCAAACAAGGAAAACAATTTATTGACAATAAATCCAGTTAGCTGATAAGTTGGTTCAATCTAGTCGTGAGATCAAGCGGAAATACTTCATAGCAAAGCACAAAGAACGGTAGCTATAGTAGTCATAATATAAATTAAAACAAGATTACAACCCTCTTAGGTGATAGAGTTCTTCGAGAAACTTGATTGAGTGAAGGGGTTGTCTCCATCTCACCACTATGAGACTGCCATTCAGAAAACAACACGTGATACAAGATAATATATGATTGATTGAATATATGTAATTATATCACACATCATTTCTAGAGAGACGTCTCTATCTCACCGTGAGACTATCACTCAAAATGTTATACGTGACATAAGATAATATATGATTGATTGAATACATGTAATTATACCACACATCATTTCTAGAGAGACCATTTTGTCTCACCGTGAGCCTTTTACTCAGAATACAACATGTGACGTGACGACGTGACGTAATATAATATATGATTGGTTGAATAGGTGCAACTACTTCACACATCGTCTTCTGAGTGACGACCTATAACGAAACTCGATCTGTCGGTGTCTCACCTAAGTTCTTCTCAATACAATGAATCAATGATACAAGCCACAGGAAAAGTGCTGTTGACATGTTATAATCGGTGTTAAAATGGAACAGCAAAAAGCAACTTGGTTCTCATCTAAATTAAGCAGAACATAAGTGCTTTAATTTCCCACTAAATTGATATTAGAAGGCCATAAAACACAAAACATAAGCATGCACGGTAAGGATATGATTCGAAACTATAATTATTAGATACGTCACGAACACCATTACTATGTGCACCGAAGATGAGATGTGCAAAATTATGTGGACGATATCCCATTTTCTAAGAGTATGATCAGTTTGAACTCAGGTTTTATTATCTCTAAAATGATCATCCATTGTGAGACTACAATTCATATAACATTTTAGAAGCAATTTGAAAATATTTATTGCTACAGGTGTGTAGAACCCATAAAAAAAACTAGGGTAAGATATTTACAGATGATTAATCCAACTTCTTATAATTATTTTCCGTATATAAATACATCTGAATTATACTAATATTCCATTAATAAACCAAAAAAAAAAAAGACAAATTATGAACTTATATTGATTACTACTCATGTATTCTCTTTCAATAAAAAAGGGACTCCAAAAATATTGAAGTTGAAACTTCAAAAAGAGAACAATTAACCGGCAAAATGAGGGATAAATGACGTATTTGCAAAAGTAATGGGGAAAATAATAATATGCCAATAATTAATTATAATTATAATTGAATGATTATAAAATAAATTTTAAAAATGAAATAAATTGAAATTTAATTTGTTTGTTTCAACAAAAATAAAATATAATTATAAAAACTTTTATTCCTTTTTAAGCATTTTTTTTTATCTTAGTACGTAGTTCATAAAAGACAAAAATTAATGAAATTGTTCTATTGTTATGCTAAGATTCGAGCTCCCTTAATTTACTAATAAAAGATTAGCAAATGTAATCAAACTGTTGTGGAAAATAATTTCCTCATTGATACAAGAAAAACAAAACGAAAACTTGACAAAACAACATATTTAGATCCTTTGTACATTTTTTTGATCAAAAAGCAAAACATGCCAGTCTATACAACCAACTTTTTAACTCTTCTGTTACAATCAATAAACATTGTACAAAAAAAAAAAAAAACCAGATATAGCAGAGAACTCTTGTTCTTCAAGAGCCTATGATTTCTTCTTCAATCTCCATGATCATGTGTTAGTGGAAACTGTGAATTAGTAGGGAATTTCGATTTTTTTGATTTTGATTTTTTAATTTTATTTTACAACGCACAACCCAAGCCTCTAGCTTCGGATCCTTTCATGATCCTCAACCTCTTGCATGAATTGATGAACATGTCCCATGGAACATCTCCAACCAGCATCCAATCACCATCTTTGTCTTCATATGTTGGAACATATTCTGATCCATTGTAGCCTTCTCTCTCTGAATACTCACCTAAAAAACAACGAAAATATATGTTATATTCTTGAAATTTTACACAGTATTTGAGAATTTAATTTGATTGATTGATAGAGGCTTACCAACTTCGAACTTGAACATGTCTTCCAAAGCTCTTAGAAGTTCTGGGTAGGCTTTGTAGATGTTTAGATCAATTTTTCTAAGATAAGGAGCTCCATCCATGGAAACTTTGACAAAGATTCCTGAAACTTCAGGCTCATCGGTAGTACTTTTCTTGGTTGCCAAACAGTTTTTCCTGTAAGATCTGATTGGTGGCCACCCCACTACTTGTGCCCTGTAAATTTCATATATATATGTAAAATAAAAAAAAAACCAATTAGACACTTGAAACTTGATAAAGTTTTGATTTTTATGCAACCCCAGAAGATTAAAAACGAAAAGATTGAATCTTCACTTACTTGTTGGGTGGTGGTGCAGATTCCTGTGTGGTGTTGGAATCGTCTCTGCTGGCAGCTCTTTTGTTGGCGGTGGTGGTGGTGGAGGCGGCGGCGGTGGTAGAGGGTGTTTGTTTTTCAGATTCTTTACAGGAGGTTCCTGGTAAGCCTAATCTGAGCTCTGTAGCTTCCAAGTTGAGATCTCTGTCAAACGCCATAGTAGTAGTCATTGAAAGAAAAAAGGTTGAAACTTTTTTTGTTTTTTGTTTTGTTTTTCTCTAATGCCAAACAGACAGATTTGATTTTCTTTTTCTGTGGAATTGTTAAGAGAGAAAATATGAAAATGTTTATGTGTGTGTTTGGGTGGAGAGAAAGCGGATGGTTAAGTTTTATAGTGATATGGAAAGATGAACCACATCGCAAACAGGCAAGCAAAGAAACCAACGCTGCCCCACCACACCTAACAAGCGCGTGCATTGCTTATTATCACTACTACACATTATTAATTAGGTATATCGAGTTTACACTCAGCATCGTTATCTCTGAATGTAACGCTCCTTTTTTATGCGGATTTCAAATCTTAACGGTTGAAATACATTAGGTAACGACGAGGATAAGATGAGATGAGATGAGATATACTTGATGTTGGAAATTTTGTGATAATCTCTCATGTTGAGTGTAAAAATTGAGTATGATAAATTCCATCGAAATGGAAGATTAAAGTGGATTCGAATTCTTCTCCGTGAGAACTTCGAAATGATATATTCAAATTCACAAAATGGTTAATAGGTGAATGAGAAATTGAATCTCAAAGTGGACCAATTGTGTAGGGATTAAAAGGAATCCCACATTGCTTAGGGAAATCATTTATAAGTAGTTTATAAGTGAATGTGTGATATGAGCTTTCAACATGTCTGTGGCATAGAGGCTCTCTCTCGTGCGAGCAGGGGGGGTGCAAATCATGGACCCCGAACCTTCGACTGCACGACTCGTATGTGGGCGCGACCGGCTGACACGAATGCCGCTCCGATTGGACCGTGAGAGTACAGTTGATTTTTTGTCATTTCCCTAAGTCAACATTTTGATTGTGATGAATAAGGAAAGCTTTAATTGTTTGGATTCTGATTTCTTACTTGATCACTAAGAATACAGAATCGAGTTTTAATTAGAAATAAATCTCTTTGGAGAATATTATCTAATTAAATTATTTCCTTATTAAATCAAAACGAATTTTCCAATTATAATCCCGAATTAATCCCAAAACCCTAGTGTTTCGGTTTGGGTATTTAATCCCTCTTATATTCTGTTCAACATACATAGAAATATAATTCAAGTTTCTTTTGAGCAGCCGAATTCGTTTATTCTCTCTGTTTTCTTGGTAAGTTCAAAACTCGGTTTGAGTTCGCTGGTAGTGGATAGTGCTTAGGCCTACCACTGTTGATCCGTTGTATCCTGGGAGACAATCGCCTAATACACATACGGTGTTGTCCTGCGAAATTGTCTTAAGGACACCGTGTGAAACACGGGCCTCGGGTCAAACTTCTTTTCTATCGTTACTTTCTGTTTTCATTGATACCAGTCAGGTTTGTTTGCTTGCAAAATACGTTTTACAATCTTAAGACAAATTTCGTTTTTCTTTTCTGTTTTTTTTTTTTTTCTCCAAACAACGTTTGCTTATTCAAACTTTCTGGTATCAGATTTCTGGTTCAGATCGTAACAGACTTGAAAAATAAATCAGCTCGTAAAACTGTGGTAAACGGGTTCCTCTAGAACACTGATTCAATTTGGAAATCGGGTTCTTTGGAACACTGATTTCAATTATATATGACCTGTGGAAATCGGGTTCTTTGGAACACTGATTTCAGTTTGAAAGATATATATTAATCTGTGGAAATTGGGTATATTATTAGACACTGGTTTCGAAATCAATTGTGATTTCAATTGTGTTATCGGTCTGCAATATCAGACACTGATTTTGATTTCCATCGTAAAATCTGATTTGATATCAACTGATATCTTTGCTATTATTTCTATGATACTAAAATGATTATGTTTTTGTTTCAGATATTATGGCAAACAAATCGAATGTGAACTCCAGTGTTCCACTAGAGACTCCAGAAGTTAATCCAAGTATGGGATTAGATACTTCAGCTGTGAACTCTATGCTTGTGGGCCAGGTACCAGTAGTAGTACCTACTGTGGCTACAACGACTCCGGCCATCAACTCTTTCGTGAGAAACATGCCTGATCCAGTGATGAGCCATTATATGAGTAAAGGGAATGTTCCCATGGCAAATCCCTACATGAATTCGGTACCTTTGTCGATGAATCATATGGAGAAGCCTGATAAGTTCAGTGGACCGAATTTTAAACGATGGCAGCAAAAGATGCTATTTTATCTGACCACACCGAACCTTGGCAGATTCTTGACTGAAGATGCTCCTAAACCTAATAATGGTGAAGAGCGAGATGTTCATGTATGGAATGCAATTGATGCATGGAATTACTCGGATTTCCTGTGCCGTAATTACATACTGAACGGGCTGTCAGATTCGCTATATAGCGTTTATTCTTCAAAGAAAACAGCTAAAGAACTGTGGGAATCATTAGACCGCAAATACAAAACTGAGGACCCTGGTTCCAAGAAGTTTATTGTCGGCCGGTTTCTTGATTACAAGATGGGGGATTCCAAGACAGTTATGAGTCAAGTCCAAGAGCTACAAGTGATTCTGCATGAGATACATGCCGAAGGGATGTCCTTGAGTCAAAATTTCCAGGTGGCTGCAATCATTGAGAAGCTTCCTCCTTCATGGAAAGAGTTCAAAAACTATCTCAAACACAAGCGAAAGGAGATGGAGATCGATGATCTAATTCTCAAGCTTCGTATCCAGGAAGATCACATGAAGTATGACAAGAAAGATGTCAATGCGCCTGAAGCGAAGACCAATGTGGTTGAGCATAGGCAAAGTTCTAAACCAAAGAAGAACAAGCCTGGGAAAGGATCCAAATTGGGTCCTAAGGGAGGAGTCTCTAAGAAGCCAAAATTCCAAGGGAAGTGCTTCAACTGTGACAAGCTGGGTCACAAATCTTCTGAGTGCAGGTTGCCAAAGAAGAAGAAGAAGAACCACGAGGCAAGCGTGGTTGCTGGGATCTCAAGAGATATATCTGAGATCAATCTCTCTGCAGTTGTGACAGAAGCAAACCTTGTTGGGTCAAACCCAAAGGAGTGGTGGTTGGATACTGGGGCCACTCGTCATATATGCTCTGATAAGGAGATGTTCAATATATTTGAAGAAATGAGGAATGAAGAAAAGTTGTATATGGGCAAATCAGCCACATCTGACGTGAAGGGAAGTGGTCAAGTCATTCTCAAGATGACCTCTGGTATAACCCTGAGCTTGAACAATGTGCTGTATGTACCTGATATACTCAAGAACTTGGTTTCCGATTCGTTGCTCAATCAGCATGGGTTCAAGATGGTGATTGAATCAGACAAAGTGGTTTTAACCAAGCAGGGAACTTATGTGGGTAGGGGATATGTAACTGAAGGACTGTTTAAGCTTAATGTATCTGTTGTCAAAAGAACAATCAATAAAGATAATTCATCAGTTTATTTGCTTGAGTCTTCCAATTTATGGCATGGTAGACTAGGACACGTTAATTATGATACTCTGCGTAGATTAATTAACTTAAATCATATTCCCACATTCAATATTGATCATAAACATAAGTGTGAAGTTTGCGTTGAAGCAAAACTAACAAGGTCATCATTTCAAACTATTGAAAGGAAACTTGAACCTCTTGATTTAATTCACACAGATATATGTGATTTAAAATTTGTTCAAACAAGAGGTGGCAACAAATATTTCATCACATTTATAGATGATAGCACCAAATACTGCTATGTATATTTGTTAAAAAACAAGGATGAAGCTATAGAGAAGTTTAGTCTCTATAAAACCGAAGTTGAGAATCAACTCAACAAGAAAATCAAGGTACTGAGAAGTGACCGGGGTGGTGAATATGTAGCACCGTTTGGTGAATTCTGTGCTCAACACAGAATCATACATCAAACTAATGCACCATATTCCCCTCAGCAAAACAGTATTGCAGAACGTAAAAATCGTACCTTGAAAGAAATGATGAATGCAATGATGATAAGTTCTGGAGTGCCTCAGAACATGTAGGGTGACGCTATATTGTCTAGCAATTACCTTTTAAACAAGGTACCCCGAAAGAAAGAAGACAAGACACCATATAAAGTATGGAAAGGAAGAAAGCCTTCCTATAAATTCTTACGAATGTGGGGGTGTCTTGTCAAAGTAGCAGTACCTACACCTAAGAAGGTGAAAATAGGTTCTAAAACTGTTGACTACATTTTCATTGGATATGCACAAAACAGTAGTGCTCATCAATTTTTGGTCTATAAATCTGACATATCAGATATACACAAAAACACGATAATGGAATCTAGAAACGCGATGTTCTTTGAACATGTTTTTCCATATAAATCCAATGATAAAGCAAGTTCGTCAAAACGAACATATGATGATAGTTACGAGGACTAAGAACAACGAAATGAAGTAGAGGATGAACCTAGACGTAACAAAAGAGCAAGGACGGAAATGCCTTTTGGTCTAGATTTTATGACCTATTTGCTGGAAGGTGAGCCTCGAATCTTCAAAGAAGCGGTAAGCTCTTTTGAAGGACTCTTGTGGAAAGAGGCAATCAAGAGCGAAATTGATTCCATCCTTCAAAATCATACTTGGGAATTAGTGGATCTTCCTCCGGGATATAAACCGCTAGGATCCAAATGGATTTTCAAAAGAAAGATGAAAGTAGATGGAACAATTGATAAGTATAAGGTCAGACTTGTAATTAAAGGTTACAATCAACGAGAAGGCCTAGACTACTTTGATACATATTCTCCTGTGACGAGAATAACCTCTATTAGAATGATACTTGCAATCACAGCTTTGCGAAATCTTGAAGTACATCAAATGGATGTGAAAACGGCTTTCTTAATTAGAGATTTAGATGAAGAAATTTACATGGAACAGCCTGAGGGTTTTTTCTCTCCAGGATAAGGAAAGAAAGTCTGTAAATTGGTGAAGTCTTTATATGGTTTAAAGCAAGCACCAAAATAATGGCATGAGAAATTTGACAATGCTATGATGTCAAACGGATTTAAGATCAACGAATGTGACAAATGTGTTTATGTCAAGGACACGGAAAATGGCTATGTCGTTGTGTGCCTTTACGTTGATGACATGCTCATTGTTGGTAGTGATGATTAAATTGGTCAAATCTACCAATGATATGTTGAAATCAATATTTGATATGAAAGATATGGGACCGGCTGATGTAATATTGGGAATGAAAATCTCAAGGACATCTAACGGACTCATACTAAGTCAATCACACTATATTGACATGATTCTTGAGAAATTCAACAAAAATGATTCTGGAATTTATAGAACACTAGTAGATACAAATCTACATCTATCCAAGAATAAGGGTGAGAGCATCTCTCAACTAGAATATTCTCGAGTGATAGGAAGTCTGATGTACTTAACCAGTTGTACAAGACCAAACATAGCGAATGCAGTCAGTAAATTAAGCAGATATACGAGTAATCCAGGAACCGATCATTGGAAAGAAATAGTAAGAGTACTGAAGTACTTACGATTCACTCGTAATCATGGACTGCATTATACCAGATATCCAGTTGTCCTAGAAGGATACACTGATGCTAACTGGATATCTGATATGAAGGATTCAAAATCCACTAGTGGGTATGTGTTCACACTGGGTGGTGCGGCGGTATCTTGGAAATCCTCTAAACAAACATGTATAGCCAGATCCACCATGGAATCTGAGTTTATAGCATTAGATAAATGTGGAGAGGAGGCTAAATGGTTGCGCCAATTCTTAGAACATATTCCAAGATGGCCAAATCCTGTGCCAGCGATTTGCATTCACTGTGATAGTCAATCAGCAATAGGAAGAGCACAGAGCAGTATGTATAATGGGAAGTCTAGACATATACGTCGAAGACATAATACCATTAGACAGCTAATAACTGGAGTTATCACTATTGACTATGTAATGTCAAAAGATAACATTGCAGATCCGCTAACTAAAGGGTTAAACAGAGAACTAGTTGAGACATCATCGAGAGGAATGGGACTAAAGCCCATTAGATAAAAGGTCGATACAATGGACACCCAACCTAGTTGACTGGAGATCCCAAGATCTAGGTTCAATGGGACAACCAAGTTATACGACTCAGTTGGATCACTGTGGGGGTTACCCTCAAGTCCATTCCTATGATGAAACATTGATGCCCGTAGGGAAAAGGTTAAACTATGGTTTTTAATGATTCTTATGCGTCGAAATTCCTAGCTATGGAAATCCGAGCAGAGTAAAGCGGGTTACTCTTAATTAAGAAATCACCTATGTGAGAGAGAAATGGGGCCGCTTCTAAAAGAGAATAGTGAAGGGTTATATTCTCCAGAGACTCTCACAGAACCAGACGCATGTTCATGGCCAAAACGAACATAAAAATGAGAACCAAATCGGGTCTGAAAGATACATGTGTAAGGTGTGTGATTGTTTACACAAAACGGCAGAACAGTTCAAGGATATCACATCTACTAATCAACCAGTAAAGTAAGCATACCTTTGTAAGGGAAGGTTCAAAGGGTAACACCTACATATCCTATGCAGGCTTCGACCGTTTGAACTTACCAAACATCTTCTTTGTGTCTCCTAGGTCAATTTCATTCATGTGGGGGATTGTTGGAAATTTTATGATAATCTCTCATGTTGAGGGCAAAATTTGAGTATGATGAATTCCATAGAAATGGAAGATTAAAGTGGATTCGAATTCTCCTCCGTGAGAACTTCGAAATGGTATACTCAAATTCACAAAATGGTTAATGGGTGAATGAGAAATTGAATCTCAAAGTGAACCCATTGTGTAGGGATTAAAAGGAATCCCACATTGCTTAGGGAAATCATTTATAAGTAGTTTATAAGTGAATGTGTGATATGAGCTTTCAACATGTCTGTGGCATAGAGGCTCTCTCTCGTGCGCGCAGGGGGGGGGGTGCAAATCATGGACCCCGAACCTTCGAATGTTTGACTCGTGTGTGGGCGAGACATGCGGACACGAATGCTGCTCCGATTGGACCGTGAGAGTACAGTTGACCTTTTGCCACTTTCCTAAGTCAACATTTTTGATTGTGATGAATAAGGAAAGCTTTAATTGTTTGGATTCTGATTTCTTATTTGATCACTAAGAATACAGAATCGAGTTTTAATTAGAAATAAATCTCTTTGGAGAATATTATCTAATTAAATTATTTCCTTATTAAATCAAAACGAATTTTTCAATTATAATCCCGAATTAATCCCAAAACCCTAGTGTTTCGGTTTGGGTATTTAATCCCTCTTATATTCTGTTCAACATACATAGAAATATAATTCAAGTTTCTTTTGAGCAGCCGAATTCGTTTCTTCTCTCTGTTTTCTTGGTAAGTTCAAAACTCGGTTTGAGTTCGCTGGTAGTGGATAGTGCTTAGGCCTACCACTGTTGATCCGTTGTATCCTGTGAGACAATCGCCTAATACACATACGGTGTTGTCCGGCGAAATTATCTTAAGGACACCGTGTGAAACACGGGCCTCAGATCAAACTCCTTTTTTAACGTTACTTTCTGTTTTCATTGATACCAATCAGGTTTGTTTGCAAAATACGTTTTACACTTGATTGTATGTCCCTTACACTTATACCGTTGAGGTTGTGAGTTTGAGTCGTTTCATCTTTCCTGAACTTCGAATTGATTTGTAATAATTCAAAATTGAAAAATGAGACAAAACGTAACTATAAAAGTCACGTTTGAGCTTTCGTTTTTCTTTTTCTTTTAATAAAAAGTAGACTAATTGGCATTAAACCCCCTGAATTGTACACGGAGTTACAATCTGTCTTCTAAATATTTTTTTTAGGCATTAACCTCTCGAACCGTTGAAAATTGGTAGAAAATGACGAAATAGAGATAAAACCCATATGTACTTAGGGTAGGTTGCAACAGTTTCTATCGATTTCCAATAGTTTGAGGGGTTTAACGTTTAAAATAATATTTAGGTGACAGATTGTAACTTCACGTACGATTCGAAAGGTCTAGTTTCAATCTGTCTAAAAAGTAATGTCAATAGTTTTCCATCGATACAAAATAATTATTGTAATCATTCACATTCAATAGCGAAACCACTTGGAGGTTTGAAGGGGTCGTGTACCTAGCCCAAACCTTTTAAAACATATAGTTAATTATTTTAAATATGTACTTCAATTTTTTTGTAATTTATATTTAGTTTTAAAAGTTTGTTGATATGTCTCCAATCCCCCAAATCTAAGGAAATTAGCTTCACGTTTGTACACATATAAATGTTGTTTCGTGTATAGGGCCATGATATATGTATTTATGTTGTTTTAGGACTAACATTAATGGTTAAATTTCGATGGAAAATGTCTAGACTAACAACACTCGTGACTCATAGAGCAAGGAATCTTTAGTACAATGAACATCATGGAGATGGTGTTTTGTAATTTGTCACATGAACCACCACACTTGACGATCTTGTCCTTTGTTTTTGGGGACAATTTTGGGACACCCACCCACCCTTTAGCCGCTCGTTTTGAATTCCAAGACTTCCCAATCCGACGGCCCAACTTATTTGATTCACTTTCAGGAAATTCAATCACAACCGTCGGATGTTTAGATCAAAGTGATAGAGGGGTTGTCGTTAAATGGGAGAGGCATGGCCTGGCCTACGGCTTTCATTATTATTATTATTATTATTATTATTATTATTATTATTAAGTTATTAATATTTTTTTAATTATTTTTATATATATATCATTATAATTGAAATTATGTTACGGATATTAAATAAATGTGGTGTCGTGTATAATGTATTATTATGTAATAAATATTTATAAATTGTAATATTGTATACCGGAGAAAATTGATATTATTTTATATTATGTTAAATATATATATATGTATAATTTATTTGGTATTGCTGTGAGAATAAGTATGGACCTTATATATAATATTTGATGTCGGCTGGTATTGAATAACCACCGATAGGTTTGGCGTTTGCCGTTCGCGGTCTGATTAAAAAATAACGGTGGGCTGGCGCGGTCAGCCCCTTGTGCCATCAGCCATGCCTTGCATTAAGGAATTTCCTGGTTAATTTAATTTTAAAATATATGTATAAAAAATAAGGAAATTGGCATGGTACCATACATTTAAGAAATGGAATTAAATAAGGGAATATATATATGCACACTTTAATTCAAGGATTGATTATGATATATTTATCTTTTGTCAAAGGACAGTATATAGTGGTTGTAGTGGGCAGTTGTCTGGAGGAGACATTGTTGAAGGTGGCAAATTAAATATGTTTGGAAGAAATTAATTCACTGCGTTCAAACTAATCAATCCTATTTTTTTTTTTAAAAAAAAAAAATTGATTGATTGTAATTCAATTCGATGATTTTCAGGAGTTTTTGTGGAATATATATAATTACATAAAAGTTGACTTATTCAATTAAAATGCTAGATTTAACGGTTGTATTTCCATTAAAATGAAATTCAGAGTGAGTTCTAAAAAAATAAAAATCATTTTAAAGTTTCCGATGAAAATCGCTAAGACAACCTTACAATTTTAGAAATGTATAAATGTCTCTGACTCTCTTCAAGTGATGTTTTTATCTAATTTCGAAACCACGAGGTTGTTTTTGAAATACCCCCTAAATTTTGATATTCATTTCAAATGAGATATATTAAAGTCCATTGATTTGAACTTGCAATGAAAATACCATCTCTTGAATGAAATAAAATCAATATATACTTCATAATATTTGTAAAAAAAATACATATATCCAAAAGAGTAAAAGTAATGCTACTTTAGTTAAAATCAATTATTTGTAGAATACATACACATATATATATATATATATATAAAAGTAAAATGCCTTGGTTATTTTTAATAAATTTATAAATAAAAAACCTTCCAACACTGAACAGGATGAGATATACCGAAGCCTGGAAAATAAACATTACATGTTTGAAGGGTCATTTTTATGGTATATCTTGAATGGCCAAATGTGTGGTGAAAGGTCGAATTGTCGAAATATTTGTTTGTCTAATCTCATACAATAAATTGTGATAAAGACCCAACTTATGTGTACTGAAATTTCACTTGGTTTCTTCTTGGTTCTTGTCTGCCATTCAATTTTTTATTTATTTATTAATGTAACATTTAGCTATCAAAAATCGATATCCAAGAGAACGAGATCCATAGTAAGTTTTTTTTGTTTTGTTTACACCATCCGGAAATCCACCATACGGTGCAATCAGCCATGTCCACACCTCAATTAATCCGGACTCGTACCGGGTCGGTCCACTAAGGAGTAAAGTATTATCAATATGATTAGCTCCGTTCATAAGGGGGGTTGAACCCACGACCATGCTTAACGGATGAGAGCGCCAAACCACTCACACCAATACATGATTGGTAGATGCATAGTAACTTTGATTAAGTCAATAATCCAATAGTTAATTGTTCCTCCTTTATTCAACATAAAGAATATTAGGCTGTTGGGTGTTCCATCCCACTATACAATCCAAAATTTCACTATTTTAAACAAGGTAGTGGTGAAGATTTTATCTTCTCTTTTTTCATATTAGATATGATTTTAATTATTAATTGTTGTGTGTTTACTTTTATATTTTTATTTTATGTAAACATATATATATATATATATATAATTTAATATTTCTGTTGGTTGTTTTGAAATGTAATATTATATCACTTGGTTTAGAGTGTTTATTGTTTATGCGTTAATAAGACATGTTATTATCAAGTGTATACTTTATATATAAATGAGTGTTTGAACACAATTCACACTTACAATCTCAAATGATGTAGGATATGTGACTGGTATACCATTGGTCTAACTTCATCTCATCATAAAATAATCATTACATTAAATGATCTCTTTATATTTTAAAAAAGAAGAAAAAATAGTTTTATATAATATATATTTAAAAAAAAAAGGTCTTACCACACTTTACAACTTAATGAGTTAATATGAGATTTAAACTCGTATCACATAAGTAGTAAAATGTGAAATGTCTGACCACTGTATTAAGAGTGAATGTATTTTTTTTAATTATTTTTTAAAAGGATAAAAATTCTCATTAGAGAGACAAAATATGAAATATTAATTAATTAGCTGTATAAAACGAAATATAAAGAAAAAAAAATATTAACAAAGAAAATTCTGTATAGTTATTTTTTTTCTTCTACTTTCATGTTTGTTTAGATAATTCGCCTTCATCCAAATTCTCATAATTAAAGATAATTGATGATATATAATTTTATAATGAGATAGGATAATATTATAATATTATAATTGAAATTATACTCTAATCTGATTAAATTAACTCTTAATTGAATAATTGTTCATGATGACTAATGAGTGAAACTTTAATAAATAAATAAATATATAAAGAATTCATGTAACACCGACACTAGAAGAGTGACCTATTAGACTGCGACAAATCAGCAAAATTGCATGTGACTTTCACGTGACATCCTTATATAGCTTTTATAGCAAAAGTATGTAGCTTCTCTTATTTGTCAACATTATGCATAGAATTGAGTATTTAGAAAAATAAAAACCTTCGAAGTTAAATAAAACATAAATAAAGTTATCCTCAAAACATCGATATTTAAAGATATTTTCAATATCGGTCTTCTTAAAATATGAACATATCAAAAATATTTCACTTAAAATATTGATATTTTGATCGAAATATCTATTCTATTTTTAAATATCCTTAATATTTATAAAATACTAACAATATGTCTGATATAATAATACTAAACTTTTCAACAAAAAAAAAATCGATTGACATATAAGACTTTAACATCTTATAAATTATTAAATTATAATGTACGTGATATAATGTTAATACTGTTTAAAAATAAATTTTATAAAATTTTAAAAAATCAAACATTACTTTTTTCGATATTTTAATCAAAAATTCTAAAAATTTAGGCCTTCCGTATTTTTTCTTTCTAAGTAACGTTAGACGTTCTAAATCCTTTTTTTTTTTATTCTATTCCAAATAATGTCATATATAAGATGTCGGTATTACATATATCATAAGATTATATATTGACTGATATAATGTTGATATCTCACGTATCACGTTATTTGAATATTGGTGTCAATTAAAAAGAAAAAAAATAATAATGGGGACCACGGAGAGACAAGAAGGGTCCACATTTCCGCACCTAATAAAGGGTAGGGCCCACAACTCTAGGTGGTTTTATAAATTATGAAACGACATAATGAGCTTTCTTCACTAATCACTAATGTCTGGGTGGGGTCTATAGTCTGCAATTATGGACAGCCAATCAAGAACCACCGCTTCATCAAACCTGTGGGCCCCAACCCAATGAGATCCTTCCATCTACCTCCAGACTCCAACTATTTCAACTTTATCTAATTTTTATTTATTTATATTAGTAAAAACTATTTTATTTTCTTTTGATTTGTGTCCCAACAAGTGAACATAATTTATTTTATTATTGTATTTAATGTCCACCAAGAAAAAAGAGAATTGATTTTTTAAATTAAAAAAAATCCCATATAATTTTAATGGTTATATGAATTTGTATTTACCTTTTTATTATTTTAATTTAATAAATTATATAGCATTTAAAATTAAAACTAGTTTATTAGATTATCTTTTATAATTATTTCGATAATATAAATTATAAGTGATTCTCCCCTAAGTGGTCCCTTATTTTAATTTTGATAAATACCAAGAGAAAATCTCATCGATTTTTATAAGTTTTGATATAATTTTTTTTATGGATGATAAATTTATTGAAATCTAACTATGAATATAATTTGAGAATTTTTTCAAACTCCGAAACTATTTATTTTTTAAATTTTCCCGATATTTTATATATTTTTTCAATGGCTTTATAATTAATAAAATCTAGATAAATAGTTATAGCTTTTGAAAAAAAAATCAATTTGTATTCATAGTTAGATTTTATTAAACTTATCATGCATACAAAAAATCATATCAAAATTCGATATTTTATCAAGGTATTTATCGAAATTAAAATATAAATATTTTATAAAAGGCTCGTTCTATCAATTATATATTAAAAAATTATAATTCCTAATATAATATGAGTTTGATCAAATTATTAATTTTATTTCATTATAAAATTAAACAATATTAAAAAAAAAAAAATACTCTTCTAGATACTATAAAATAAATAACTTTAAATCGACATTGAGTTTGGTGTCACTTAGTGGGTTTTAACTTTTAAACCGACCAACTCCCATGATATTATTTACTTTATATACACATTACACATTTACACATGTAATGATAAAAGGTTTTTCTATTAAACCCAAGCCTAGTTGAGAAACTTACCCCATACACACACACACATACATACATATATATATATATATATATATATATATATATATATATATGTATAGTAGTTCTGGATCTTTTATTTTAATTTCAGTAAAAATTATTATAAAATCGTATAAATTTTTATAAATTTTGATATGAATTTTTGTGTGGATGATATGATCAATGAAATATACATATGTATAAAATTTAAGATTTTTTCAAGTACTACAACTATTTATCCAGATTTTGTTAAATTTAAAGGTATCAAACAATGGGTGAAATATATAAAAATTCTAGAAAAATAGTTATAGTGCTTGAAAAATTCTTAAATTTTATTTATAGGTAGATTTCATTATGTCATAAAAAAAATTCATTTTAAAATTCATTTCAAAATTCATTTTAAAATTCATTTCAAAATTCATTTTAAAATTCATAAAAATTGATGCGATTTCATGGTGGTCGTTACCGAAATTAAAATAAAGGATCCCTTATAATAGAATCACTATATATATGTATATATATAATATCCAATCTATGTTAGAATTTTTTTTAACTACTATGGTAAATTTAAAATTAAAATGAGAGCCTTAATTAGATTTTACAATCTTATAATACAAGCGTGAGAAACATACACTACATTTTAAAACTTTGAGTCAATTCTAAATTCATGTGACTATATTTTAATTCGTATTTACTAATAATATTATTATAGTCCTTACCACTATAGACAATTTGTACTAAAATAAAATAAATTTTACAAGGACCACTTATGGAAACAAGATCCCTATAAAAACTTTGGGAAAATTCATTGAATTTTGAATGGTAACCCCACTTTGGATAGCACATTCAATGTAGATTTCTTAACCATATAGTCTATAGAGTTCAATATAAACTTCAATTTTATCTTCAATTCAATGTATTGTACCTCATTTAATGTCATTTTCTTGGTGATTTCAAAAAATGTCATTTTCTTAGTATAAATCTTGGTAGGGTAGGAGGGAGACAAGCCACTCGTGTGCTTCCAGTGCTTCCACGTGTGGGTTGTAATTACCGATTGTGATTAAGGACAATAAAATTATCCATGGATATGGATATTCATAAGAATCCGTTGAATATGGAGATGAATACCATTATTTTAGGAATAGAGCAGCGATGAAAGTTATCTTAATATTTATTTTAGGGATGCAGATGGATCCATTAGAATCCATTATGGATTTTAATAATTTAAAAATATAAAAAGTTTATTATATAATTATTAATTCTAATTATTTAAGTTATTGTTAGATTTTTTATTTAAACTTTATTAAATGTATTTATTTATCCTTTTAATTATGATAAAATGTATCGGTACACATGCTAGTTACATTTTTCTATTGTAAATTATAAATAAGTACATTTTTTTTTCATTGGATATGGATATAGATGAAGCGGAGGATGAATTTCTCAATCTCAATTTGAGAATTATCCGAATCTGTCTCACTCACTTAGAAATGGGGATGGATACAGGGACGAAGCCAGAATTTCGGTTTTTGGGGGGCCAAGGCAAAAATAATAATTCAAATTAACGTTAGATAAATATGCTAACATACAAAACATAATTTATTAAAAAAAAACAAAAATAATAGCGTCTAGTCTCATATATAATGCTAAAATAGACAAACTAATAAACAAAATAAACACTAGGTTAAAAATCAAAATGGAACCCGTCGCTCTTTTAAATCTCTAAAATCATCTACAATTGAATCTATACTAAGTTTCTCTGCTATACTATTAAAAAACCTAAAATATTTATTGATTTAGAATCTCGTACCTGAAATTATTCTGATAGATGAAGCGAAGAATACGAAGAATTTAATTGCAATAGTAATGAAATTACTTAAGTGAGAAACTAGAAAATAAATAAACATATATATATATATATATATATATATATATATATATATATAGATTAGACAAGTTTATGATGTATAGGAAATCAAATCCTAAAAGGTTTATATTTTCTCTTTTTAAGAAAATTTGGAATACATAAAATTGGAATGTGTAAAATTAGACTTTCCTTAATATACTATAATCATAATATTTTTTCCAATTTAAAACTAACCTCTTTAAATAAGTAAATAAATAATCACTTTTTTAAAAAATAAATTTATAAATAATATATTTTAAAAGAAGTGACAGCCGGATTCACTATCTTTTTAGTATGTACTATGTAGTGTAGTTATGTTGCCTTACACAGTTAAACCTCTTTTAACTCATAAAATTCTGATTTTTTTTTTTAACTTTCAATTTAAACTTAATTTTTTTTTCTTTGAGCCCCCCTGCCCCCCCAATTTCGCCCCTGGGGATGTGGATATATATCTCCAACGGATACGGAGATGTATATTGAGGTCTCCATCCCTAGTCCGATCCATTGTCATGCCTAATTGTGATTAGAGATTTGATGGTAGGATTATGACAATAAATGTTTGCTAATTAAAGTGATTTGATTTTGATAATCAATTATTTGTGACACCAATCTCATCAAAATCTTATTGTAACTTACTATTGTATCCAAAAAAGATTAAGATTTCTTATATGATTCTAAATGTTCTTCTGTTAATTAAGGTTTTAAGAGCTTACCAGGAGCCGCTCTAACTATGGGGCATTTCAAATTTTCAACT
Organism: Dipteronia dyeriana; assembly: GCA_032871835.1. Classification (NCBI taxonomy): domain Eukaryota; kingdom Viridiplantae; phylum Streptophyta; class Magnoliopsida; order Sapindales; family Sapindaceae; genus Dipteronia; species Dipteronia dyeriana. The sequence continues at coordinate 20,462,074 of CM065302.1, forward strand.
ATTGTCGAATAATTTAGTTTATCAGAAAGTAGTTTTTCTCAAGCATACGAGGTATATGTATCCTTATAATCTTATATCATGAATATGAGTTATACTTCATTGTCCAACTACTAATTATAAAAAATCAACATTCCGATTAGAGTTATTATAAATCAAATAAGAAGATAATTCAAACTCCCTAAAAAAAAAAAATCAAAACGTTTTGTTCAATTTCATGCACTCATGTCGTCATGTTAGATATGCGTAGTTATATATTAAACTAAACACACCAAACTTTTAAGTGTGTATATCTTTTTAATTTAGGGATGATATGGGTCTGGTAAGAAACAAAAAAAAAAAAAAAACTTTCCACACTTATCCGTAAATATGTAAAGTGTCACGTTGAATTTGTGTAATTTAAACTAAAGGGCTCGATAAATAAATGACATTATTTGAGAGGATGTTGTGCAAATGTCACCAATTTAGTAATGTAAATTTAAAATGCACCATTTAAAATAAACAGACGAGAATACCCCCACAAAATTGAAAAAGAGAGAAAATTTATCGTTTTGTGAGTCTGATAAAAGCAACAGTGAGAAAGAAACTGACGGCAACGAAATCGACGGCGAGAAAATCGACAGCTTATTGACCAGAACGGAAATACAGTACATTTCCCAGCGACTGACAAAGATAAGATGAGTTTGTTTTATTTATCGATTTGTTGTTCATAACTTATAATTGCATTTTAGACTTGTTCTGTTGAATGAAATTGTAGATTAGGGTTGACACTGGTTGTGGTTTTGGTTTGAGTTTGAAATGAGGTTCAATATTCTGGTATCGAGTAATTTTTTTTTAAAATAATAATAAATCGAGAATATTTCAAGCGAGATCGAGAGAATTTTTTAGAAAGATTCGAGAGGTTTTTGAAAGTGATCGAGAATGTTTTTCAAAGTGATCAAGCTTTTGTTAAATTATCGAGAATTTTTTTTAAAGAATCGAGAGGTTTTTCAAAGGATCCAGACTATTTTGAAAGGATCGAGAATTTTTGAAAAAGATCGAGAAAATTTTGATAATGATCGAGAATGTTTTTCAACGGATCGAGATTTTTTAAAATGATCGAATCGAGAAGATTTTTCAAAGAATCGAGAGGCTTGTCAAAGTGTCGAGACTATTTTCAAAGGATCGAGAATGTTTTCAAACGATCGAGAGGTTTTTCAAAGGATCGAGACTATTTTCAAAGGTTCGAGAATATTTTCAAAGGATCGAGATTTTTTAAATTTATCGAGAACATTTTTAAAGGATCGAGAGGTTTTTCAAAGGATCGAGAATATTTTCATAATGATCGATAATGTTTTTCAAAGGGTCGAGAACTTTTTCAAATGATCGAGAAGATTTTTCAATGAATCGAGAGGTTTTACAAAGGACCGAGACTAATTCAAAGGATCGAGCCTATTTGCAAAGGATCAAGAACTTTTTATACAAATCGAGAACTTTTTCAAAGGATCGAGAATATTGTAAAAGTATCGAGAATTTGTTTCAAACGATCGAGAATATTTTCTAGTTTTTGTGCAGTTTACTGATGTACTGTTTCTGTGACATTGCAGTATGAAGGAATTGCTTAAAACAGCAGAGGGAGATTGGTTCAAGGGAAAATTGACCCGACACGACCATTTTGAAGCCCTCGCTCGTATAGACGATGCACTTAATCGGGTCCTGAAGAGTTTGCTGTTGAGGATCGACGTCGGTTCATGGCCTCCTGTTTTGGGCATTTCATGTCGTTGCACCGGGAGATGAAGTTTTCGGGTGGTGTTATTCATCAGCTGTTGTTGCGGGAGTTGGACCATGACGGGCTGACAGATGAGATACGGTTCTTGTTAGGGAACCATGTGGTGAGGTTTTCGAAGGTGGAATTTAGCCTCATCATCGGATTATGTTTTGGAGTCGTACCGGACCCGAGTATGTATGTTGCAATTGAGAATGGCATACATCAACGGTACTTTCCTAGACATGATGAGGTATCGTTTGATGACTTGAGGGTTGTTCTTACCCAGGGATAGTTTCAACAGGCGTACGATGCTGTGAAGTTGTGCCTCATTTACATGTTGAACTGGATACTGATGGGGGTGGACGAGAGATTGAAGATTCCAGTTTGGCAGTTTAGGTTGGTAGAGGACCTCAATGCCTTCGATGCTTTCCCGTGGGGTGCCCACGTCTATAGGCATTCTATATTTTCATTTAAGCATGCCTTACTGCAACGTCGTGAGGAGAGACGACAACAGTCACAGGGCGATGTTGGACATTCCGTGGAGAGGTACAACATCTACGGTCTATCACACGCCCTTTTGGTAAGAAATTTGATTTCCAACATGTACATTTAATTTTGACTCAATTTTTTTTTGGATTATAATTTTACGTATCTCATTTTCGGGACTCGAAGGGTTACAGACCTTTCCCCTCGGTTGTTGAAGTGGGAGTTGACCAAACAACCTAGAGGGAAGAAGCTGGAGAAGATTTTTAGTGCTAGGGTAATTTATTTTTTTGTTAAGTAATTTTTTTTACTTACGATAAGTAACAATGACATTCATCTAAATACGCTTTCAGATATCGGCGATGACAGAAATCGTGCCAACAGCAGCTGAGGTGGTGGCCCCGTACTTTGCAGGCCTAAGTGAGGGGGGAGCCCGTATGTGCAGGACGACAGGGTTCACCTTCCTACTGTCCCTGAGCCGACTACAAGTGTAGTTCGTCCCGAGGAGGAGGATGAGGGTGGGATGTGTACTGAGACAGAGGCTTCAGACCCTACAGGTCCAGATTTCAGAGGCATGGACACTAGCGAATCTGAGCCTTCTCACCTGCAAGTGAGGCAGGTTCGGTTTACCACCCCAGGAACTGGTTCCGCTACAGGGGATTCCCGTGCAGGCGTTTGACTTGATGGGGAAGTAAGTGGATACAGTAGTTTTCTTTTTAGTAACATGAGTTGTTGATTGTTTTCGTATTAAAAAAGTTGCATGATTTCAGGCGCGTTTAGAACATAACTTAAAAGAGTTGCATGAAGCCCTCCGGAAGAGTTAGGAGAATCGACAACAACAGCACCAGGAGTTGCTCGATTTGTTTCGAAAGAGCGAAGAGGATCGACAACAACAACATAGAGAGTTTCTTGCATTGATTGGGGGCCTTTAGGGCTTCAGGACCCATACAGAGGATCCACATACCGGAGGGGCATTTCTGGATAGTGGGGCTCAATCTCCTCCTCATCTTCCCCTTCCCCTTCCCCCTCTGAGAGAGCAGCCGACCCCCTCTCCCACTCAGAGCGATTCGCAGGCTCCCCCTCCCCCTCAGAGAGATTTGCAGGCTCTCCAGCCACCATATAGCGAGCTGTAGGCTCCATCGACGTCCGAGCAGCAGGCTCCCCCTCTCTCTCCACCTTCTACCGAAGAGCAAGTTCCCCCGCACCGACGTTCTAGCAGCAGTCTCCCCCTCCCCCTCTACCTCCGACCGAGCAGCAGACTCCCTCTCCCCTCCACCTTCGATCGAGCAGCAGGCTCAATCTCCCCCTCCCCCTCCCCCTCCACCTCCACCTCCACCTCCACCTCCACCTCTACCTCCACCTCCGTCCGAGCTGCAGGCTCCCCCTCCACCTCCCCTCCAGCAGCAGGCTCCCCCTCTCTTATCCTCATCTGAGCACACCCCGTCGGGAGGAGTTCGACAGCACAGACGTGTACTGAAGCGCGGTTGGCAGTTGGTTAGCCCGTACACAGATCTGTGCCGACCTAAGAGGGCGGGGGTAATATTACAGGGACCTGACAACGTATTTTATTCCTAGGAACTGGTGGACGATACCCAGTTGAAGGCGTACCGAGCCTTCAAGAAGAACGTAAACGGGGAACTGTAAATAAAATTCATTGTCATTTAGGTGGCCGTTTTTCTTGTAATGCATTATATAAATGTGTAGCTGATGGAACATTAATGCAGATGTGATGTTGATTTGCTGGAGCCTGTTAATGCTGCATGGTTCCATCGGTTGCAGACCAACTTCATGGATGTTGATGATAAGGTATGTGGGACCGTAAATCCTGATTTTAGTATTTTTTTTTAGATGTGTAAGCATCCTAATATATCTTAACGTGTTTATATTCCCAGCATATGGACGCCTACCTCCATATTCTTCGGAAGCGTCAACGGGCTTTTCCGAATGTGTATAGTCAGATTGTTAACATATTGGACTCGCAATTTTTTGTAAGTATTGAATTTAATAATGATTACGTATTGTTTTATGTGTGTATGGAAAAAAATTAAAAATTTATGTTTTTGTTTCTACAGTCCTTTCTGGAGCACCAATATAGGAAAATGATGTCTCACGATTCTCGCGGGCAGATCACCCCGAGCCGTTGGAGTGTTTTGAGGTCTTGGTGGAAGGATGACGACCTCACAACGGTCCTTGGGGGTGCCCCGATTGGATGTCGTCCGTGGCACGAGGTTGACATGGTAAGTGTTACTTCACATGGTTTGCAATTGTATATATAAATGGCTTTGTACATCCTAACACTTGTTGTTGACGTTTCGAGGTCTTGATACCGTGCAACATTAGGCGCCAACATTGGCTACGGTGACTGTGGACCTCACATATGGGAAGATGTTCATAGTCGACCCCTGGAGATAGGAGGTCCAAGCTCATATCCGAAAGTAGCAGGTAGCCCCGTTGCGCTACTTTGTGCCCTCGATGTTGCATCAGGCCGGGTTTCATACTAAACGAGTGGCAGGACTGTTGAAATTTGAGAAGACAAGTAAGCCCTTTGATGTCAGCGTCGTGTCGGGAAAACATGTCCCCCTACAGAAGCAATCGTAAGACATTACGTAATAGTCACTTTAAGATTGTATTAGTATAAACCTTATGTTTTATTAACGCTTGTTAATGTGTCCAACTGCAGGGGTAACTGTGGTCCCTACACGTTGAGATTGATCGAGTACATACTGGCGAACAAAAACGATTTTGATTAGTCTGAAGACGTTATGGGGATCATTCGGGAGAAGATGGCGGTTGAAATATTTGCAAACTCCACGCCCGCATAGATTTCTGTAGTAATTCATGTGTATACGTACCAATTCTTTTGTATATGTTCCAATTACTTTGTATATTTACAAATTCTTTTGTATATGTACCAACAGTTTTGTATATTTACCAATTCTTTTCTATATTTTTTTTTTACATTTGTATATATACAAATCATATTTAAATACAATTGCATTTCAGTTACTTAACAAGTCATACAAGTTCAAATTATAACAATGTCATCATGATAACGCCTCAATTCATTCCACGTTCCCACCGTCTCTAGTAGGGCATGTCTGTCTGTTGTGACCAACAATATGACTGATACTACACTTGCATCTGTATTCCTCAAGAATGACTCTGCTCGGATCTTCATCAGTAAATGCTAGGTTAAAACATCTCCTCGAATTATGCCCTGGTTGTCCACATGTCTACAGTTCTGTGTGGATGTTCTGTTAGGATTATACTCGATAGAAAGAGTGTAATATTGTAATTAACAATCTTTTCATATGAATAAAGTGATATCTAGTTTAACAAATCTTATAGCATTTACAGTTTAATTATTATAATTGTCAAAAGTAAATAATCATAAGGCCAAAAGACTATAAGAAAAGAAGAATTGTTCATACATCTAGATATGTATGATGTAGATATAATTTTTTAGTTAGTCTTGAATAATATCCACAACTTAAGATAGAAGGTTGGGCGCCTTTATCTTGTCAAAGTTGTAGATTCTTTTGCTAGCATTTGAGTGGGATCAAATGTGTTATGATGAGTATAAAATCATCAAAGTGTGGTGTCTTTGGGCAAAAGAATCTAGTGCACTTGGTGCATTGAATATGATCAAATGAAATACTTTATCTAGAACTGTCAATGGAGAAAAGTTTTCATTTGAAGACAATCGGAGAGTCTATCTTAATCCTGAGATAAATGATGGACTTATGGTTGCAAGTGTTATCATTTGAGCTATCAATGAGTACGATTATATAGCATAGTCTATCATCGATAGTTTGGTAGTATTCATTTGTTAATCGATAGAGGACTTCATTTATATATATGGACATCGTGGCTCCATTTATTGAATGAGTAGAATACCATCATATGGATGTTTTGAGGTATTGGATATTAAATCTTAACGTTAAGTTTTCAATAGTGTCTATTGAAACATGGCTTCTGGACAAGTCAAAATATCTAAGTTCAAAATGTGGTCATATGAGTAAATATGGTAACTTGGAGAGCTATAGGCGGTCTATGAGCTCTTGGCGATTACTGGTATTCTTCACGAGGATACACTTTCTCCAATAAGGTTGTCTAGGGTACGAATGAGTAACATCAACTTATTCTATCTTTATTTAAGAGTTCAATTTTAGTTCTTTAGTGGAATGAACTAAAATTAAATAGATCGGACCTAAGTGAATCATTTGTTGATTGTGATTGGGTTATGTTTATTGGAGCTTAAATTTAGATAGCCCACCAAGATCCCCAATCCACACAAACTTGCATGGATCACTTAATATATTCTACCGGACCAATTTAGGGGTCCATCTAGAATTGTATTAAGGCATGTGAACTTGTTTCTTTTAGTAAGAATAGGTCTAGTTCACATGTGGACATTTTATTAAGGTCCAATGGATTTAATAAAATAAGAAAAATAATATATGGCCTTTATATTTAGGTATGGGCGGCAAAGGCTATTAATAATAGCTTTAATATATTATTTTATTTTATTATTTAATTAAATTGCAAGTAATTAATTTGTTGATTAATTAATTATTTAATTAAAAGTTAAAATCTTTTCCTAATAGGAGATGATCTCCTAAGACTATATTATTGTTTGTAGCATAGTTAATGTTAAAGACTATATTTGATAAGTAGATAAATAAAAGGAATTATTTATCTAATCAAATTAGGAAGTCTTTAATATGGTTACAAATATACTATTAAGTTGGATTAGGAGTCTTGGTGTAGGATAGAATTCTTTTTGGAAAATGAATTCTTGGTCACCAAGTAAAACTACTTAGTGGTATAATTCTTTTTTGAAAAGGATTCATAACCACCAAGTTAATCTACCTAAGAATATGATTCTTGTCCATAAAGTAATCCTTCTTAGGAAAGAAAAAACTCTCCTAATCCATAACAAAGAGATGAATTTCGGCCAGCTCATATGGTTATAGGAGAAGATTAGATTTCCTTTTAGATAAGGATTCTAACTACTAAATAATTTCACCTAAGAAAAGGATTCTTGTCAACCAAGTAAATCCTTCTTAGGAGAGGATTTATAATCCTATAAATATGAGTAGGTAAAATTCGACCAGCCCTAAGGCATTAGAGGTGAAATTCGGCCAAGGTATAATTTTCTTAGTGAAGAATTCGGCCATCATAGGATTTTGAGGGAGAAAAATCTGATTTTACTCTAGACAAAATTCCATCATCTCTAAACAATAGTGTGTGAATTCGGCCAAGTAGAGAAAAAATGGGAACGTTTTTGTTTTCGATAGTATACTAATATCCTTTACATCAAAAGGGTTTTGTGTACAACATCGAATCAAGATTCACGCGAGTTACAATCAAATTGATTGATAATTCACAAGTGACCGAACATTCTTGGATTTTTCTCTTGGAGGATATTTGTAACTGACAAAGAAAACATTTTTTCTTTGTCTTCATCCTCAGGAATACAATTTAAAGAAAGAGAGCCTACACTCCTAAGTGATTTACGTTCGTGATTGGATTGGAAGATCTTGCGGAATCAATTCGGCGCTTGTTCAATCGTCACGCGTAAAAGGTATGATACTTTTATATATACATCAATTAATCTAGGGTTAAGGTTTTTATTGCATAAAAGGGAATTTTTTTATTTATACGCAAACCCTAATCTCATTTTTTCTCACGCTTCCGTTGCGTTTCTAAACCGTTTTTTCCCTACATGTTCTCTCCGAAGACGAGATACGCCGTGAAGCCCTCGGGCGGCCTGCTTGTCTCCTTGAGCTTGGATTTAGAACGACTCTCTCAGCAATGTCAGATGACACAATCCAAGTGGAAGGATGTCCAACCGGTATAATAGGAGCCGAGTACGCATCAATAAGTGTTTGTCGCTTGTAGTAGTCCGCACAGAGGGATGTGAAATCCATGTTTCGGTCTCTGTAAAAACATTGAAAACGATGATAACATTGTATGATGTTTAAGTAATATTAACCGTACACAAAATTGTATAATGTAACTTGCGGCAACGAGAGCGTGAGAACATGGAAGAAGGTCCATTTGGAATTTTTTACATGTACAGTTCTTTCGGACTAATTTTACGGTCTACTGTTTTCCAGCCCATTTCACCGAAAATATGTTCCACTTAACTGGATTAACGGTCATAAAATTGCACTTTTCAACACGTTTCTAGATCAGAAGATGTGCTGCGTCAGTCAACTGATGACCCATGGATTGTGCAGCCCTATGACGATCGTGAAACCAAAGTTGTAGCATATTCCTAATAAACTCTGCCAAAGTCAACATAGGCAGTTGCCGTGCAAATTTAAGGCATGAGTTTATGCATTCTACATCATTTGTTGTCATGACCTTCTGTCAGGGCAGTGAACATGGGACCACTTGTATGGATCGACATCAATTACATATTCATATGCATTCGGGGTGCAAGTTGCGTAACTCTTCCATGTACCGGTTATATTGCAACTCGGTGTACGCTCGGGCTGCTTTATCCATTATTGCTGCCACATCCTTTATATGATATCTCTTCTTAATATTTTCATAAAGTGCCAGCAACATATGGTATAAGTGGCATAAAGGAACACTTTAGAAATCCCTGCTTCAATGCTTGCATGTCGATCAAAAATGAAAACCAAATCATCTATATGGACAAAGGCACCTTTCAAGGAATCCAAAAACCACTCCCATGATAGGTTGTTTTTCGAGTCACCGTACCCAAAAGCAATTGGATAAACCTATTCATTCCCATCTTGTGCAGTTGCAACAAACATTGTGCCCCCGAATCTATCTTTTAAATGGGTACCATCAACGGCAATAACTGGACGCATACACCTCTGGAATCCTCTGAGTGAGACACCCAACGGCATGAAAAAGTATAGGAATTTACCATTTTCATTGCACTGCAAGTCAGTAATCGTTCTGGGATTTTGTTATTCCAACACGTAACCGAATGATGGCAGCAGTTGGAAGCTTTCCTCATGCGTTCCATAGGTAAGTGACAATGCATAATCAAGGGCTTGATGTGCCTTACTGTACATTATTTGGATGCCATACATTGTTTTCATGTCGGCGATTATGTCTTTCGGACGCACTAGTCGACCATCATGTTGCTGCAATCTAGGTGCAACCACTTCTCCAATTATGATTGCACTAGCTTGTCGATGGCGGCGGTGAATCTCCTCCAACGAATAAGTGTGTTCGTTGATAAAACTTCGTACTTGAAAGTATGTCACTTCATCTCTCCTGACCGCTCTTAACTTCCATATACAGTTATCCATCAAACAAACCAGATATAATGTTGTCTTATTCGACCTTTTCACCTTCCACTCGAAGTTGTGCCGCATTGCAAAATGGCCAGCCAATCTCTTCAAATCTTTTTTAGTAGGAAAAAATTGACCTTTATATATCATACTGGTAGATTTATCTTCTACCAAGTTCCTGCTTCCACCCATACCAAACGAGTATGATTCTGCTCCTAGAATAACCCACGTTCTGGCATTCTCAGACTCAGCTGGAGTTACATCAGGCCGGACCTCAGATGTCCCAGCTATATCTACTACAGTGGAACTACATCTGTAGACACGTCTTGCACGTCTTCCCGTTTCGAACGGTTCTTCATCTTCCTCATTGTTCGGTACATTATGTACCGGAGGTAAATTTGCCTCATTAGCCACCTCATGGATTGGAAGGTTATGAGGTTCATTGTTCCGCTCATTGTTCATGTCATTGTACATCTCATTGTATTGGTGGTTGTACTGCCCAACATTTATTTCAATTTGACAACCGAAATCATCGTCCAGTTGAGCTCCAACTATATCACCATGGTCGGCTACTTCCGGTGGGACACCACATAGGTTTTCCCTACCGTCAATCCCACTTCTTTCTGTCAACAACTGGTTGCTTCCGCCTGAAGATTGAAAATGTTAGGTGTTATCATGACGAGTGATTTCTTCACCGATGACACCTCCTGTAGCCTTCTCAATTAAACTGACACATACTTGAGGGATTACCCTATCTTCCCATAGCATAAACAAAACATTGTCGTCATTTCTTATAAATGTGCGACATGTTGTCCCGGGAACGATTGATATTGATTGTAGATCAACAATGTATTTGTTCACATCGTACTTCACAATGGTTTGTACAATCGACACCAGCTCTTCGTAAGTCATATTTCTGGACACATACATTCCTTGGTTATCGAAACTAAGAAATCTCTTACTTCCATCAGGTAATTGCTCCCATTGACCGTTGTAAGATATTACTAATCTAACCCGATCCATTGCCCTGTGAAAATCATCATCACTATCAATTATTAACAGATAAAAAAAATTACTTTTACAATTACTAACAATTACAAAAATTTCAAATGGATCAAGTACTTTTTATAATAGATCGAGAACTTTTTCAAGGGTGGGTTCGAGAATAATTTACAAAGGATCGAGAACTTTAAAAAATGTTCAATTCGAGAACTTTTATCGAGAATATTTGTCAAATTATCGAGAACTTTTATAACGGTTTGAGAACTTTTAACAAGGGAACGATAATTTTTTCTAAGGGATCGAAAACATTTCTAACGGTTCGACTACTTTTTAAAGGGATCGAGAATATTTGTCAAATTATCGAGAACTTTTATCAAGGGATTGAGAACTTTTAAAAGGGAACGATAACTTTTTCTAAGGGATCGAGAACTTTTAACAACGGAACGAGAACTCTTTCTAAGGGATCGAGAACTGTTAACAACGGAACGAGAACTTTTTTAACGGTTCGAGAACTTTTTTAAGGGATCGAGAATATTTTTCAAATTATCAAGAACTTTTATCACGGGATCGAGAACTTTTAACAAGGGAACAAGAAGTTTTTCTAACAGATCGAGAACTTTTAACAACGGAACGAGAACTTTTCAAAGAGACCGAGAACATTTCTAACGGTTCGACATCTTTTTAAAGGGATCGAGAAAATTTTCAAATTATCGAGAATTTTTATCAAGGGATCGAGAACATTTTCGAAGAGACTGAGAACTTTTTCTAAGGGACCGAGAACTTTTCCTAACGGATCGAGAAAGTTTTTAAGGGACCGAGAACTTTTTTAAGGGATCGAGATTTTTTTTTTAAATTATCGAGAACTTTTATAACGGTTCGAGAACTTTTGTCAAGGGATCGATAACTTTTCCTAAGGGATCGAACATTTTTTGTCGAGCATTTTTTTTTAAATAATCGAGCTTTTTTCAAACTAAACAACAACTCGATCCAATATAAAATAAGCTCGATTCATCTTTAAATATTCTCGGTCACACAACAAAAAAACATTTTACTGCAGAATCTGAAATGGATACATAGATATCGAGGAATGGATACATTGTTAACCCACACAAAATTGAATGCAAAATATCTGAAATGCATAAAAGAAATTTAAGTGAAGATCATAAATATTTGTTACCTGCTACTGCAGAATCTGGAGAGAGAGTCAAGTTTTTCAGACGACTTTTTTGGGGAAATACCAACGAGTTCAAAAAAGGCCTTTAAAAAAATTAAAGTTTAGGGGTAATTTGGGCAGTTCACCATAATAGGTGTCTTTTAAACTTAAGTTATTAAAATGGTGACATCATCACAACAGACCATAAAAAAGGTGATATATTTCACCATTTCCTCTTAAACTAAAAACTCAACCCTAAACCGATACCCTTATGTTTTTAGAATTATACATCAGTTTCGGTAACAATACTGTAATCCAATTTTTTAGAAGTATCGCTAAAAGAACTTCGATGCAAAATTGGTTTATATATCAAAAGTCGTTGACATGACAACAATGTCAAGAGATTTGCTTCATATAGAGTATAAAGATAGACTTGATATATAATCAATTAAAAATTCAAAACTTGTTTGATTGGACTTTTAAAAAACATATATTGGTAAAAGATCTACTTATCGTACATCTACTAAAATTAGAGTTTGTTTAGTTGGTAGATTTTTTTTTCTTTTTAAAAAGGTATATTTGGAGAAGTACCTCCTCATGAGTTTTTACGTAACAAAGGTTTAAACCTTACTAACCGAAGGCCAACCAAACAACTCAAAAAAACTTTGTAAATCTTTTAAGGCAATAGAAGTTTAACCAAGTCTTCGATGTTTCTATTTACAACACATTTATTTTTAATAAGGTGTCTATTTTTTTTTTACTTATCAAAATTAGGTAGAAAATTAATATTAATTTTAAATACTTATCGAATCAATTGAAAAAATAGTTACGATACAATCTAAAATTAACGGTCAGATTGATATGTCTGATATATACTTTTTACAATTTCAACATAAAATTGAATATATATAACTATATCGGAGATATATGGTTTAAAAACAGGATATAATATATATATTTTTCTCAAACCACACTGTTATATAGAAGATGTTTTAAAAATCCATGATGTCCGAGAATATTATCAATATCAGTCGGTTTGAATATGGAAAATGTCGAATTATTCCGGTCAAATTACGGAGTAAACAGATTTAGACTTGTGTGATTCAATCAAAGCCAAGAAAAAAAAAAAAGTAGGAGGATGTATAGTTTTCATCAGGACAGTACGGATAAGAATCTGTCGAGTAACTGTAAAATTGACAGATGAAGAAAAAACAAATTACAATTAATGGTCACACGTGCGTTGTCCTTCAAGAAGATGTGATGCTAGCACAGCACACCCACACGAGGACATCTGTGGATTGGCTGGCAATGGGCCCATCAAACCCTATCGAAGTGGGGCCCGGATCGGCCCAGTCCAGCCCATCTCATTGCATTGTGTGTTTTGTCAGCTTTTAGGGGAGTTGGATTTTTGTTGGCCATGCCATGCCCATCATCATTCAAATGTGAACATTCACGGATGTGGACGATATCTAACTTTTTATATTTTATTTTGGAAGTCTAGTTAACTGTTGATCATGGAAAAAGCCATTTTTTTTCCAAGCTTTAAAAAAAAAACCAATATGGTACTACTTTACCATAAAATTGCTAGACATTTTGTAGAGTCATATATCACTAAATACAATGTAAAATTACTTAACTTTAACCCATTTATATGATTCGGTAATGGAATTTCATGAAACAACGTTCTAAATGATTATTTCAAACTATGCAAACTTTTAGATTGTTAGATTCTCTCTTTGCATTAAGATAATATCATATGAGCATTTGGATTTTAAACGGTTTATAATCACTATCAAATTAGATATAAATTAGACACCAAATGGATTATGTATCTATTTAAAACAAACACTGTATACACAGTCCGGATATAAAGATTAAAAAAAAAAAATTATCATACATTCTTATAAAATATATACGATGGATTTCAATCTCCTACTATTACCATGGAGAGAAAAATGTATACCATCTAGATTAAAAAAAGGACGTGCACAAACTATATTATTCTTAGGAGTAGAATGTGAATAATAATGATGATATAAGTGCTTCTTGTGATGGCTCATTGTTACCTAAAGTTGGAAGTCAAAATTCAATATTAGAAGCATTATTGAAAGTAACAAAGACTATATCTATCCATATAATCAAATTAGGCGCATGGTCCAAGTTTTGACCTCATTTAATGTGTAAACTATTGGATATGTTAGTTATTGTCTATACACATGTTTCTAGAGAATTTAGACCACAAAGTTGCAGAAGTATAATAATAATAATAATAATAAAATACACTCGAAAGAGATTTAGTTGCTTGTTACATAATTGTTATGTGAATCGGAAACCAAGCAATTACCATTTTAAATTTTATAATTGCTTGCGATGATACACTTATACTATATATATATACATGATTTCAAGGGAACTAGATAGATAGTACGTTTTTTTTTTTTTTAAATCTAGCAATTGATATTTAGATGTAAAGAATTTTTGAAATTAGGGTGTTTAAATTATAACAAAATCTAGATGTTAATTATCGATCGTTAGAAGTATACGATATATGACGATATGAGATTAGTCCGATGGTAAACTATTCACATCTGTATCACAACGTTATGGTTTCGAGTCTCTCCCCTTCTAAAAAACCCATAATTTTATGTAATAGTACAATATATATATATTTTTTAAAAAGTATACTATAGATAAAATTTCTATATTCCTTTTCTTTTATTTTGTTTTATATATATATTAGTGAGTCTTTAATAATGGATCATTTATTTTAATATCGGAAAAGACCATGATGAAATCACAATGATTTGGATGAATTTTGATTTGATTTTTTTTATGAATGATAAGTTCATTAAAATCTACATATGAAAAAAAAAATTAATTTTTTTTCAAGTATCATAACTATTTTTTTAAAAAAATTCTATATTTCACCCATTTTTCTAATACATATATATTTTAAAAAAATTAGAATAAATAGTTCTAGTACTTGAAAAAAATTTAAATTTTATTTGTAGGTAGATTTTAATGTACTTATCATTCACAAAAAAATTCAAATCAAAATTCATTCAAATCAATATAATTTCATGGTGGTCCTTACCGAAATTAAAATAAGGGACTCATTATATATATATATTATCCACTAGATATACCAAATGGCCAAAGAGTAAGGGGTGGCTTGTTTTTTTTCCACTTAAAACTTAATGGGTCTAAATCATAATTATTAAGTTGTTTTGTTTGTTTTTTTTAAGTGGTCAAACAACTTAAAAATCCTAAAATAAAAAGTAAAAAATCTTGACTTTTAACTTAATTGCAAATCACTGAATCGCATTAAATGCAATCTGAAATCTTTTCTTCCGATACTATCCCTCCATATATAACATATTTCCAATTTCATCAAAATTACATATGATATATAAATATTTATTTTAATATATTGTTTATTTTAAACAGCTTTAAAAATAAAAAAGAACCCAAATAAAAAAGAACTCTAATCACTGTTCATATTGGTGTTTAATATCGATACTTTATTATGATATTATGGTGTATATATATATATATTAAAGTGTTTTGTGCGAGTTTTCCTAATATCCTTTTTATTTTTTGAAAAAAAAACTTGTTCTTTTCTTATAAAAATGAAGTTTGTTTGTAATCAAAGATGAAGATCATGATCATATATGTTCAAATATAATTATTATTTTTGGATTGTTTTTATTCAATATTATATGTATAATTGTTTAACATAGGTATTGTTGACGTTGATTTCTGGATTGTATCAGAAAAGCCAACAAGGATTGGATTTCGGCTGAGATTTCAAAGAGAGAGAAGGAGAAAGTAAACGAGACACAAGTTTTTTACGTGGTAAAACTCCGATGACCGGAGAAACGTCAACGGGTGGTTGAATGGTCAACCTAGCCAAAATCCACTATGAATTCTTAAATATTACAAGCTCTCGATCTCTTTTTTTTTCTCTCTGAATTTTGCTATTATTTCTGTGTATGCTCTATTGTCTATATCTTTTTTTTTGGACGAGATTCTAGGTCTATTTATATGTTTATAGAACCCTAATCTGCTTTGTACAAGTAATAAAAGATCTTTGTATTTAATTACAATTATTTTCTTGTTTGGAGTTGATTGTCTTCTTTCCTGTTTCGGAGTCTTGTATTGAAGTTGAATGAGATTTTAGTAACGTAGTCCAATTATGATTTATTTCCTTATAAGAGCGTGGTCTTTTTGAGGAAATAGAGGTGTTCTCGGATAAGGAAATTTTTATGATTGACGTTCTCTTTCTTCTTTAGAGTCTTTCTTTGATAAGGATCCTTGCATAATCCTTATACCAAACACCATCTTTTACCCAAATCTTTCACCAAATCACTTCATCAAACCTCCAATCCATCATCCAAACTTCAAATCCACTATACCAAACACCAAATACCTAACCTTCCCCACCATTTCCTACCACAAAAACCTAACCTTGGAGCATAGAGGGGAGCATCAAGAGAAGGAGCAAGTCAAGCACATTCAACTAACCAAGAGAGAGGATATCTACACTTAGTTTATTCTAATCCTTTTTCTCTTTAATCTAGCACTTGTATTTGATTATGACTTGTATGAAAGTCATATCTTTTGTAGCCATTTCTTATAGTATGAACTAAATCTATCTTGACTAAGGCCAAGATGAAACCTTTACCATGATTTACTAATAAAGACCATCACTTTATTCATATTGCTTGTGTTTATGTATATGTGTTTCATGCTTTAATTAACATTGAGTGTCTAGCTAGTATTTGATGTTTATTTGGTTGTTGAGTGTGATGTACCGAGAGGAGAAGCACACAACGTGCTCGATGAAATGCATGATAGAGGTCTAGTAAGGTAGTAATACTCGAGGCTAGTCTCTAGGACTCATTTAGTGAACCACTAAGCTTAATGAACTTGTGTGTATTTCGGATGATCATCGAGAGATAGGTTATTGGTGCATGTATGTGCTGTTTCTATTACTCGAGAGAGAGTAGAGACTAAGGGTGGGTCCATGAGTCTACATTTACACTTGCATAATTTATTCATAATGTTATGTCTATAAATTGGTGAGTATTGGTTAGGTGGATCCAGGGTCTTAGTCTAGTTCCTAATAGTAATACAATCATTTGCTTGTGCGTGACTTTGCCTTGTTTGCTTGTTTGTTAAATTTCATTATTTGTATTCTATGAGTAGTGTATATTTAATTTGTGTTAGTAGTCTAATTTAGTCATCAAATATTTGTCTGTCTAAATAGTAGTTTAATCAATCAATTGTGGTAATCAATTCATCAATCCTCGTGGAACGAACTTTATTTATCATTATGCTACTCCCACGGCTTCGTACTATTCCGGGTGCTCATTTAGGAGTGATCATGACACATCGTCAAAATTTTGTTTGACAAAATACAAGATATTGTTGTATACTCATTCGACTTGATCGAAAAGCCTAACACTCTCTAACTCATAGATCACTTCTTTAGAAAGTGGGGGACAAACTGTGGTAGCCGGAAATGGCCTCTAGCCCCAAAAACGTGAAGCCCATCAACAATTATGATATCAACCTTGGACTAAGGCCAATAACCCGAATTGATCCAATTGCTTGTATCAGACATCATTTTGATCTGGTCAGTTCTACTTGAAACTCAACCACGATACTAGTGGAAGATGAGTTCAAAAATAATTCAAAAATGCAGCATATCCGGAGAGATCTGCCAATATTTCAGGGATTCATTTCAACAAATCCTCTAACATTAGATGACGTGGAAGGCCTATAAATGGAACCTTCCACTGCTAGAAAAGGGATTCTGATTTCTCCTTTACAACACTCACACTATTGCTAACTGAAACTCTGTTCAAACCAAAACTCCGGTCACCAAAACTCATTAAACATTAAATCCGACCATCAACTCCATTAAAGCTCAACCCAAGCTTACCTAAGGCTCATATACGATCTCCAACCTCATATGCCTTTTGAACTTTGTTCTGCTTTATTTTCTTTTGTTTTTTCATCTTTTTTGAAGGTCTCTCATATCCGATTCGACAAGTTAGATCAAGTTGCCTGGGCTAACCCGGATCCGATTCAAATTAAATCAAGTGTCGTTCAACTAACCACAAAGCTCACATCAAAATATTATATATTTGTGTTGGTTGTATACCCGTGGTAGCCAAAAACATATCGAGGTCCAACCTTCAAGCCCACGATGAATCCATCAAGTAATTCGGGTCAAGTCCATGTGATATGGTTCAACCCAAGAGCCTGATGGTTGAGATAACAACCATTTGACTGGGTTTGACTTCAGATGTTATTCGATAACAACTGAAATGAGTTTGATTTAAACTTAAGATAAGAGAATTCCTTTAAAACCGGACATATTCAGCCAAACTTGATCCGCCACGAATCACTTGACTAAGTGGGAGAGACCTATAAATGTGACCCTTTCTCCATAGAGAAAGGATTCTGTTTTCCTCTCAACTAAAAAGCTCACTTGCGTGCCAAAATGTTGCCAAAATAGTGTCCGGTCATCGGAGATCCATCACTCAACCCAAAAAGCTCAATCATTCACGAATCGTCTACATTTTTGAAATCTTTTATTTCTAATCCTTATCAACACTCAGACCAAGCAAAATAAGGCCAAAAAATAGAACAAATCAAGGCTTGACCTGCTTGGTTTACGGTTGGTAGATTTTTGTTCACCTTTTTCTTGTCTTTTTCTTATCTTTTTCAGGATTTATAGATCAATCAACAAGCTCGATTCGACAAGGTTTTAGCAACAAGTTGTAAGAGCCTAGTTTATGACAACTGTAGATCGACCTCCTACAATTTCGCACCTATCGTGGGGACTTTAGCAACTTTTTGACGAGTCAATCGGATCAGACAACGACTCGCTTGAAATGTCGGGATAGGGGTGTCAATATGGGTCACGACACGACACGACACGAATCTATTTATTACGGGTTTGAGTTGAGGCTAAACGGGTCTTGTCAATAAACGGGTCAACCCGCTTAACCCGTTTAATAATCGTGTTATGTTTGAGTTAAGTTTAACGGGTCACGGGTTGACACGATTAGTAAGGGTAAAAATGTAAATTTAATATTAGGGGATATTTCTGCAAATTACACATATACGATATAAAGGAAAGTTGTAAAACCCTAAACCTAAATCTCACAGATTCACACTTTCACAGTTCATGACATCACTCTCACAGTCTCACCTCACTTATCAGATTCTCTAACAGTCGATTTTCTTCTCTTCTCGCCAGCCTCCGGCTCTCCGTCGATCCGTGACTCACTCTCTCGGAAGCTGACGACTTCAACTTTCACTTCTTTTGTACCCATTTTTCGATTCTCTTCTACCGTTGAGGCTAAGAAGTCCAGTTCCGATGAGCCACTTATTCCAATCATTTACTCGGAAATCAAGTGTGCTATGGAGACTGATGACCAGAATCAGGTATAATCTTGTTTTATTTTCTTTTTGGTTGGTTTATTGTTGTTTGGTTGCTGAGAAATTAGTGGAAAACGAAAGAAAGTTGGTTTCTTTCGAACTTCGATTGCGGGGTTCTGTTCTGTTTTGGGTTAAATGGGTTTTCGATTTTTTGTTGTTGTAACTAATAAAGTTGGTTGGTTTGGAGGACAAAGTTCTGGTTTGTTTCTATGCTGTGTGTTTGGTTGCTGAGAAAATGAACCAATTATGATTTATTATGTTATATAAGTTCCCCATCAACTAAAATTTAACATGATGCTCAGTTTTTATTTGCGGTGAAGTCAGGGGAAATTGAATAGAATGAAACTTTCAATGTTAGGATCTTATAATTTTCCGGCTTGAATGATAAAAATCCAGTCTTGACTAAGCTGAATAGCTACATAGGCATGTGTAGTTGGTGGTTTTGTTTACTTGGCCTGAATGATGAAAACATTATTCATTATAAATTTCAAAGAGTTACAATTTTGAATGGCAACATTATAATTAACAATAATCCTATTTTGAGTTCTCTCACTTGTTTTGGGCTTCAAGCTCAGTGTTAAAATCCTCTGTATGGAAGTTGTTAGAGTTTAATTTTTTTGCTAAGTAAGATCTAAAGAATTGGTCTTTGTTTGTTGTTGGTATTTGTCCCAACTGAAATTTAACGTGTTTGTTAGTTGTTATGAATTTGATGGACTTTTGGATTAAGCTTTTGTTGAATTGATTGTTGTTGGATATGTTCTCTTATATTTCTTGGTTGGCCTTTGTTCATCGGATTAGTAGACACCACCGTTCCTACTTTGATATGGCAGTAATTTCTTATATACTATTATTAAGTTCTCTCTAAAGTTATATTTTTTTACAGTCCAATAAGGATTTTTGTTTTGATGATTAGGTTGAAGAGACTTCAAGTGGATTCCTTTTTAAAGTCAAAGATAGTCCAGGACAACAAACTATAATATTGATAGATTTCAAAAGGGTTTTCATTAAATTCATTCAAACTCGATATGTGTGAGTGTTAATGTGGATTCCGGTTATCAGAAAAACAAATATGGAAAACATCAATGGCTTTTGTTAATATCGGAGGCTATTAAGAACCTGTGGATTTTTATTATGCTATTATGAACTTGTAGAATTTTACATTATTATGAACTTGTGGACTTATTGATTTGTATTTGTGTTTGAATTTCTTAATTATCATTTTGTGAACTTATGGATTTATATTGTTTGAATATCTTAATTATTGTTTTGAATTATTTATGGATTGAGGATGTATTTGAATCAGTGTACCGATTACTTTTCCTAAAATTTTATTATTAATGTGTATTTTAGTGAAATATTGAAATTAGTATTAAAAGGTTATACGGGTCATCTAACACGATCCGTCAAACCCATTTATTGAACGGGTTATTCGTGTCGTGTACAGGTTGATCCAAAAATAATAAGTATTTGGGCCGGGGGGGTGTGACCTGTTTATTAATCATGTCGTGTTTGGATCTATCCAAAATTAGTCGTGTCGTGTTCGGGTTGACCCAAACACGATCCGTCAAGCCGAATTGACACCCCTAAGTCGGGAGATGGAAATTCACTAACTATTAAGGATCATATTGCCATGCTAATGGCTCAAATTACTACGAATGCTGAGAATAAGCTACGAGGGCTTGAAACCAAAAACGAATCGATCCGGACTTGAAATGTAGAACTACGTGCCATAATCGAGGGTACGTTGAATGTCTTGCCACCATCACCTTCAATTCATGTGGTCGACACCACACAGAACGACGACAAAACAGCTCCGGTCGCACCAGTGGCAAACTTAAAAATAAAAATGAATTCAGAATTCATTAAATCAATTCTTTGTTTATCAATTCATTGACTATATATTGAAAAAAAAAGTTATATTTTTTTATCGATGTTGAGTTTTATATCATTAGGGTTTATGATAGATTGATTGTTCAACGTATGGGTGTAGGAAGTAAATTTAATTTTCAATTATAAAGCTATATATTTTAATTTTCAATTACAAAGCCATATATTTTAAGTAATTAAATGTAAGGGTATTTTAGAAATAAAAAAGTTTAATTAAAATATGGGTGTAAGAAGATATTTTGTGGGTAGCAATATAGTAATTCTATACATTTATATATAAAAATATTTATTTTTACTTGTGTGATCGAATAATATATTTAAAGAATTTATCCTTTTAAATCTTTAAATAAAATTGTGGTTATAGACGTGCATTATTATTATTATTATTATTATTATTATTATTATTATTATTATTATTAAGTCTTAACAATGAATCATTTTTAGTAAAAAATCATTACAATTTAAAAGTAATTTCAAAATTATTCAAAATAAAAAATCTTAAAAATACTTTAGATAATTTTTAGGACTTAAAATTTTAATAGCACTCTTTAAAGAGTATGTTTTAAAACTATCACAAACTTAATAACTTAAGTTTTAATAGCATCTATAGTGTGGATTTGGTAAAAATACCTTTAAAACACACTAAAAAAAATAAGGGGTCGTTTGTTTTTTAACTTAAAACTTAATGGGTCTTAATTGAACTCATTCGGTTATTTTGTTTGTTTTTTTAAGTGGTCAAATAACTTAAAAATATAAATAACAACTTAAAATAAAAAGTAATAAATCCTGACTTTTAACTTAATTTCAAATAACTGGATTACATTTAATATATTCACTTCCAAGTCTACCATTCCAAAAAAGATTTATTTTCAAATTTATTCTAATTTGATACGGTGTAGATTATTTTTTGGGCTCAAAAAATAAATAACACTTTTTGGACGTGACGTTTCAACACTATCACTGCTTTTATGACTTATGTTTAAAAGACACATATTATGGTAAACGTTTTAACTTAATTTCAAATCACTGGATTACATTTAATATATTCACTTCCAAGTCTACCATTCCAAAAAAAATTTATTTCCAAATTTATTCTAATTTGATACGGTGTAGATTATTTTTTGGGCTCAAAAAATAAATAACACTTTTTGGAGGTGACGTTTCAACACTATCACTGCTTTTATGACTTATGTTTAAAAGACACATATTATGGTAAACGGACAAAAATGTCCCCAATAGTTGTTTCATCAGAATATTTGATTCATTTTTTTACAGTGAGAGTTATGAAATAGAGAGAGAAAGTTTCATTGAAACTCAAGCGCTACACAGACGCATTCGGGGGTCAAGCTCCCCGCCGAGCTCGCGGTGGTCGAGCTGCCATGTCAGCTCGAGGGGGGGTATGAGGCAGCGCCTCCGAAGCTTTTTTTTTTTTTCTAGTCAGTACTTAATATGTTCGAAATATAATTACAAAAGGCTCAGAGCCTTTAGTAAAAGTCTTAAGCTGTTTTGGTAAGGGTTCGAGCTTTTTTGCCAACTGCCCGAGCTTTTTCTACTGGGTTCGAGCTTTTTTATCAAGTGCCCGAGCTTTTTTTTACTTGATTCGAGACTTTTTGCCATGTTAAAAAAAAGCTCGGGCACTTGGCAAAAAGTCTCGGATCGAGCTTTTTTACTAAGTGCCCGAGCTTTTTTGCACTTGATTCTAGACTTTTTACCAAGTTAAAAAAAAACTCGGGCACTTGGCAAAAAGTCTCGAATCAAGTGCAAAAAGCTCGGGCACTTAGCAAAAAAGCTCGATTCGAGCTTTTTTACCATAAAAAAAAGTTCGGGCACTTGGCATAAAGTCTCGAATCGAGCTTTTTTGCCAAGTGCCCGAGCTTTTTTGCACTTGATTCGAGACTTTTTGCCAAGTTAAAAAAAATCTCGGGCACTTGGCAAAAAGTCTCGATTCGAGACTTTTTGCCAAGTGCCTGAGCTTTTTTGCACTTGATTCGAGACTTTTTGCCAAGTTAAAAAAAAGCTCAGGCACTTGGCAAAAAGTCTCGAATCAAGTGCAAAAAAGCTCGGGCACTTGGTAAAAAAGCTCGAACCCATTAAAAAAAGTTTGGGCACTTGGGAAAAAAACTCGAATCGAGCTTTTTAAACAAGTGTCCAAGCTTTTTTGCCAAGTTTCCGAGCTTTTGTTGACTTGATTCGAGCTTTTCTAACAAAAAAACTTGAAGACAAATCAAAAAAACTTGGAAGAGTATAAAAAAACTCAGAATCATATCAAAATAGCTCGGATACTAATAAAAAAGGCTCGAAGTATTTTAAAAAAGTCTCGAACAAAATCTGGAGACTAAATGTTCATACATGTTCATACATGTTCATACAAAGATTGAGACAACAAATTATAACGAATGGATACATTGTTAAACCACACAGAAATATTTGATAATGTATAAAAGAAGATCATAAACATATGTTTTTTTTAACAGAATCTGGAGAGAGACAAGTTTTTTGGAGAGAGATGAGTTGTAAATTGATTTTCAGACAACTATTTTGGAGAGAGGGGAGTTATCGTTTTCAAAGTGTAGATAGAAGCACAATGAGAATAAAAATAGATTATTTAAGGGTAATTTGGGTAGTTCACCATAATAGGTGCCTTTTAAACTTAAGTTATTAAAACGGTGACATCATTACAACACACACATAAAAAGGTGGCATATCTCACCATTTCCACTTTTTTTTTATATATATATGTAACATATTTCTTACTTTAAACGTGTTTTAGAAAGGAAAAAAAACCTTAATCACTTCTTTATACTAAATTTTTCATCGGATTGAACAACTGAATTTCTTTAGCTCCTACAAAATCCTGATAAAAACTCTGTATATTTTTTTTATCTAACTATTCATTTAGTACTCAATAAAATTATCTACCGTATTGATTCAATTTTGTGGTTTGAAGATGCTATAGAATAATTATATATATATATAATTCAAGAATCTATTTAAAAAAAATCGATACTTATTTTTTACTTACGGTGCATGTTGAACTTGAACTTTTTTTTTTTAAATAATAACTTGAACTCTTTTTCATGAGATTAAACAATTGAATTTCTTTAGCTCCTACCAAATCTTGATAAAAACTTTGTATATATATTTTTATCTAATTATTCATCTAGTACTCAATAAATTTGTCTACCGGATTGATTCGATTTTGTGGCTTGAAGATGTTATAGAATAATTATACATACACACACACACACACACACACACACACACACACACACACACACACACATATATATATATATATATATATATATAATTCAAGAACCATTTTTTTTTTAAATCGATAATTTTTTTTCTTGCATTCGGTGCATATTGAACTTGAACTGTAAAAAAACATAAATAAATTAAACTTGAACTTTGTTTGTAGAACATGTAAAATTATATTCTTTGATAAATTTTTGTTTTGTTAAATTGAATTTTGTTTACAAAAGAACATAAAAAAATCATATAAAAAATGGTGCATGTTAAATTGTTTCTTTTAATTAGTATGTGTACAAATGTAAAATTAGTTATTTTCAGATAATTTATTTTAGAAAAACAAACATGTTGACAATACATTCAGATGTGAGAAAAAAAAACATATCATTTAGATTCAGATTTCAATCCCCATTCAGTCTTCAGAAAAATTCAGAACTATTCAGTTTTCAGACAAAAAAACAAACGACCCCAGTCTTGCAACTCGAGACTTATTTTGTAATTTCATAGACTTATTAAGAATATTTACAATTTTTGACATTAAGCACAAATGAAATTTGCTAATTTTTCTTTATTCATCTTCTTCATCGAGCTCCATTCGACCTCCAATGAATGTCAAACGACCAGGCCTCCAATGGAAACATTCATTGCAGGTCTGTTCCATTTCCATTGATTATTTATTAATGAATGTTTTTTTTTTAAAAAAAACCTTAAAAATGACAAAAACGTAATGAAAGAAAGAAACGATGATATTTTTGTCTATCAATGATGTTGACGTCAATTTGTGGATGTGAGAAAAGTCAACAAGATTTGGATTTCAGCTATGATTTCAAAGAGAGAGAGAAGGAGAAAGTAAACAAGACGAGTTTTTTACGTGGTAAAACTCCGATAACCGGAGAAACGTCCACGGGTGGTTGAATGATCAACCTAGCAAAAATCCACTATGAATTCGAAATATTACAAGCTCTATATCTCTCTATAATTGTTGTTATGCCTTTTTCTCTATATCTATTTTTACGAGATTATGGATCAATTTATATGTTTATAGAACCCTAATCTGCTCTGTACAAGTAATAAAAGATATTTGTATTTAATTGTGACTTGGTTTCTTGTTCGTAGTGGATTTGTCTTCTTTCCTGTTTCGGAGGCTTGTATTGAGATTGAATGTGATTCTAGTAACGTAGTCCGATTAGGACTTATTTCCTTATAAGAGTATAGTCTTTTTGTAGAAATAGAAGTGTTCTCGGATGAGGAACCTTTTATGCTTGACATTCTCTTTCTTCTTTAGAATCCCTCTTTGTTAAGGAACCTTGCGTGACTATCTTGTGGACTATTTACTAGGCTTTTATGCTCGGTTGTCATGTTCTTCCCGAGTAGGATATGATGTGTGCTGGTCTGGATTGATGTCTCCTGATCCCGAGTAGAGAATGTATTTCTGCTAACCCCGAGTATGTTTAATTGATTCGGAGTAGTTTAGTTGATCACGAGTAGGTCTTGCTTGACTAGTTTACTCGAGCTTCTTCTCTTTAATGACGCCTTGTAGGATATTTCCTGAGTGCCTATTAGGGCATCCCCCTGGCAATTTTCTCCTTCCTATCGATGACGTGTATGCTTGGTAAAATTCACATACGACAATACCCCCTTAAAATACTTTTGCCGAGTAAAATTTCATTTCAGGCAAGAGTATTTTAATCATCTCAATTTTTAATCTTTGTGCCAAAGTAAACGTCTTATCTTAATGGCGTGTCTTAATGGTGACCCTGTAATTTCAATTCACCCCATCATGCGTGATTTTTAATGATGGCGACGTTTTGAAGTTCTGACTGCTGGGTGCTAGTTCTTGTTTTGACACGTTCCCTTTCTCCTTTTCGTTTTTCGATATCATTTATGAGAAATGATCTTTGCGTCTCCCCGAGCACCGCCTACGTCATCAAATTTTATCATAGGTTTTTCCCGCCATGAGACCCTAGGGTTTCGTGTCACCACCCCTTTAAGTTCTTCATTAAGTTTGCTCTGGTTCATTCTCCAACTTTTCAACAGCAGAAAAAGAAAATTCTCTGAACCCATATTTATCTAAGCAGAAAGTCGCGATTCTCCGTTGAAGATCTTGCATCAATCTCAATTCAAGGTTAGTTTTAATGGGGCCATCTTCCCGTCATCGTCTCTTTAAAATCGCTTTTGATGCGTTAGAACGTGGGGATTTCCAGTTAGTTTCTTGTATTAAACGATTACTGGGGGATATCCTAGTAGATGAACCTTCATTTTTAGAGGTTGATGTTTCTGAGCTTCACCCTGACGTCAATTTTAGCCCTGTATCGAGTTCATCTAGTTCTGATTCTGATATTTCTGAGCACAGGGTAACTCTTCGAAGGATGGAAAAACATCAAAGTAGAAGTGCCATCCGTAAACACGACTCATGCGATATTCTAATCAGGGAGCAAACTGTCAACGAGAACAAAGTTGAGGAGGCATCCAGGGTGCCTCGCCTTATATTTACTGCTGACCGTCCGTGCGGGTTTGACATTGAGCCGAATGTGGTCGGGCCAGTTGAAATAGGGAAGTATCGCTCCCGATTCGACCTGCCCGACTCGGTCACTCTGGTTCCTGCTGGGGATAGGGCTGTGTGGAATCCTCCCCCGGGCATGGTGGAGATTTATGGCTCCATGCTTTGCTGTGGTGTCACTCTTCCTCTTCAGCCATTTATTGCTTGGTTTCAGGCTGAAGTAGGAATTGCTCCGGCTCAGCTGGCCCCGAACAACTATAAAATCTTAATGTTCATGTGGAACATGTACAGCCGGATGAACCTTTCACCGCCGTTCCCAAATGAAATCAAGCATTTCTTTACATTAAGGCAGTTAGGCAAGACATAGACTTACTTCCTTATGTCTAATCCGCCAGACTGCTGGGTTCCCGAGGGGAAAAAAGTGAGTCGGGATGCTGATATTTCTGATGACCCCAAAAAGAAGGGTTTCATATGGGGGTTTCCTACATCCAATAAGTTTTGGAAGAGCAGTTGGTTTTTTGCCGGAGGGAATGTCGGGCTCGAAGTCTCCCTTAAATCCGAGGATTCTAGAATGGTGCTGAAAGTCCCTCGGTTCTTTTGTTTCCCTGAGGTATGGAACAAGAAGAATATCGATTACAACGATGACGAGCTGACCAGGCTTGCTTGGGCGGTAGTTCGTACACTAGAGAAGAGGAGCAAGTCTTATCTCTTCGTTGAGTCGAAGATGATTGAGTTCGGTTTCTTTAGAAAAAATTCGGGAGAACGCAGGCGATGTAAGCGACTTTCACAACCTTTTCCTTTCAATGTTACATACATTTGTTTTGTTTTGCGTTCTTACGTGGTTCCTTTTTTCTAGTGTTTGATATGGACGTCGTCTGTGATCTTTAGGCCCACCAAGTAAAGACAATCATTCAGGCGAGTTGGAAATAGGCTGTTCATCAAGGTGGCGAAGGCATCGCCTCGCCTGAGTCTGATGAAGAGATTGATGCCGCTGAGGAGCAGATTCCCGAATACGTCCCTGAGGACGTTCAACTGATGACTGGGGAGACTAGCGGTCCTAGTGGCCCGACCGATGCTCGGCTGCCTGGCGACTGACAAAGGCAAAGTGAAGGTCTCGGTGATGAGCCTTTCGTATGGACTGACGCCGGTGACGGGGGTAATACCTCCACCAGACAAGTGTTGCAGGCCCCGACTTCTTCAAATCTTTCCGGGACAATGTTCTAGAGGACCCCGCAGCTGATCTCGTCTTCCGTCGTTCTCGGGGTAAGAAGCGGAAGACAGTTAGTTCTTTGACTCGCCCTCTTAAAGTTCCTCGGGTGGTCTCATTCATCGATTCCAGCGATGAGGATGTTACGGATGAGATTACCCCTAGTGTTGAAGCTAGAGCGTCAGTAGATGCGGCGACTTCAGAACCGAACAGGGCTTCTTCTGTCCCCGAGGTTAGAAATATGGGGGCCGAACCCTCGGGGGTTCCTTCATATCCTTCTCCATTTTCAGAATAGAACAGGGCTTCCCCTACCCCCGAGGTTAGAAATCTGGGGGCCAAACCCTCGGGTGTTCCTTCATATCCTTCTCCCTAGGATATGCTACGGGAGATGTCCTCAGGTCGGGCTTTCATCGGAGAAGACCGCTGGAGTGGCTTTCGGGATGGTTCTCTAACCGAGTGTCTTCAAAATATTTTCAACGGTGCATATTATGTAAGTATCTGGCTTCTTTAATGTTTTTGCTTGTCTGCCAGATTTCTAATCGTATTTTTCTTTACAGATGGTGGCCGAATTCGCTGAGCTAGTTCAGAAGCAGTAACATCAAGCTGATCGGATAAGGTGTCTGAAGGCTTAGTTGAAGGAAAGTGAGGAAGGCCGCACTCGGGCTGAAGAGGCTTATCAGCAAGAGGTCGGCTCTGTACAAATTTTTGCCTACCATTGTCTGGCGAAGCAAGTTGAGGCCGATGAGAGGGTGTATTTGGCAGAGAAGAAGGCAACATTACTTCAAAATCTCTTATCCTCTGTCGAATAATCCGCGGTCAAAGCCGAGCAGGAAGCGGATCAGTCGAGGTCGGCGTATGAGCAAAAGATTGAAGACTTGGAGCTCCAAGTGTTGACAGTTGCATCCTTATCCCGAGAGGCTAGGCTGGAACTTGAAGTACAAGGGGTGGATCGCTTTAAAAGATCACTGCTTATGATGCCCTACTCTTTCGGGAGTTTCAGCGCGGACTAGTTTCGGCCGGTGAGTTCTTTAAAGTTAAGAATAGGGCGACTGAGAAGGCCCCGAGCCAATTGGGAGTTGTCAATCAAACATCACGTAGACCGGTCCTTGGAGTTCCTTTGGACTCAGATGAAGGAATGGAAAGCTTACTGTCGTAGCCAAGGCAAAGAACCCCATCCCATGCACTTGGAGATTCCATCCGAACACTCCCTCTCGACCTTTTACGCTAATCAAGAGTCGGTCGAGGGTGTTATACCAAATGTTGGGCCTGTCCTGGGCAAGGATTACAGCCAATGGATGTATGATACTGTCGACACTATCGATTGGCCGTCTAACGAAAGCCTGCTCCGTGAATACTAGATGGTGCTAGACCCGAGTATTGGCAAAGGCTCGAAATCCTCATAACCTTAATTTTGTAGAACTTGTAGAAAATTCTTTGATTCTTTATTTTTTACTTTTGTAAAGAACCATTATTTGAACTGTAACCATTCTTTTAAGAGCAATAAAATTCTATTTTATTCTGAATTGAATGGTCTTGATCTGTTTATTATTGATTGTTGCCGAGTGCTGTATTAAACTGGCTGATGTTCGAGTAATTTAACCGAGTATCTTATTAAACCGATTGTTACCCGAATAACTTTAGATGCCAAGTATCTTATTAAACTGGCTCTTCGATATTCGGGTAACTTAACCGAGTATCTTATTAAACCGGTTGATACCAGAATGACTTTAATTGCCAAGTATCTTATTTAACTGGCTCTTCGATATGCGGGTAACTTAACCGAGTATCTTATTAAACCGGTTGTTACCCGAATGACTTTAATTGCCAAGTATCTTATTAAACTGGCTCTTCGATGTTCGGGTAACTTAACCGAGTATCTTATTAAACCGGTCGTTACTCGAATGACTTAGATTGCCAAGTATCTTATTAAACTGACTCTTTATTATTAACCGAGTCATCTTGAAACAAGCAAGTTTATACTTGGTGTTTCATACCCGGTGGCTACCTGAACATTATATCAAGGCACACCATGATCATATGTTCGAGTCCTTACGCAATACCAAGGACGTCTCCCCAGTTTTTATGCGCAAGGGTTTGCCGAATCGTTGAGCTCTTTTATTTAAAAAATTGCTCAGCACAGCTACGCATTTCACCGGAATTTCTCCCGATAGCGTCCCGAGTATTTTTCCAGAGTCTGGTGCATCGAGTTTGCCTTTTTGCTAAGGTCATTTTGACCATGCTCGGCTGGCATGCACCTACGAGCTTCTCCGACCATTCGAGATTTGATGGTCCCGAGAATTTTATTTGCATGTTCTTATTATCATGCTCTTCTTCCATATGTTCTTATTATCATATGCTTACTTTTGAAAATCCCAAGCTCGATGCTTTTCTTTCGAAAATTCCGAGTAATTTTATTTATTACTTTAAAAAATCAACAAAGATTTAAATTCCATAGATTATATTTACCCTAACTAATATTGTCCTGACTAGAAAGAGAAAAAAAAAAGAATTTAAGGATAGAAAATCTTCAGATATTGGGCATTGCATGGTCGGGGTAAAACCCCTCCATTGGGTCGAGCAATCCAATATGCTCCATGACCAGCTATTCCTTCGATTTTGTATAGGCCTTCCCATTTATCGGTCAGGGAGCCTGCAACTTTATTTTTCGTGTTCAATGACACCTTTCTAAGTACCAGGTCTCCAAGCTGGAATTTTCTGATCCGAACGTGAGAATTGTAGTGGCGAGCCACTCTTTACTGATATGCTATATTTCTTATTCGGGACTTCTCCCTTTTTTCTTCTAGTTCATCTAGACTTTGTAATAACATATCAACATTCTGTTCTTCATCGTATAGCCTGATCCGAGGTGACGCATACGATGTTTCTATGAGGATAACAACTTCTGTTCCGAATGCCAAAGTGTACGGAGTCTCTCCTGTTGAAGTCCTTGCTGTCATCCGGTATGCCCATAATACTTCAAGTAGCTTTTCAACCCAACTACCTTTTTTGTCATCTAATTTTGCCTTGATAGTGTGCTTGATGATTTTGTTTACCGCTTCTACCTGACCATTTGTTTTGAGGGTGGGCAAGTGTGGTATAGTAATTGGCAATCTGATATTCCTTGCACAACTGTCTGAATTTTAGGTTATCAAATTGGGTGCCGTTGTCTATGATTATTGTGTCTGGAACTCCAAACCTATAAAGTATATTCTTTTTAACAAAATTTGTGGTGTTTGCTTCTGTGATATGCACTAGTGCTTCAACTTCTGCCCACTTTGTGAAATAATCAACAGCTACTATGACGTGTTTTGCTCTACCCCCTGTTCCAGCTGGCATTGGGCCAATCAGGTCTAGACCCCACATGACGAATGGCCATGGGGCTGTGAGGTTTCTGAGTTTTTCAGGAGGCTTCCATATATAGTTGGCAATTTTTTGACAAGTATTGCAGCTTTCTGAGCACTGCTGTGCATCAGAGAAAAGTGTAGGCCAATAATAGCCTTACTTGAGCACTTTGTGTGCTAAACTTCTTCCCCCAGTGTGGTTTCCACAAACTCCTCCATGGATCTCCTGAAGTATTCGGTGTGCATCTTCTTCTGGTACACATCTCTGGAGAGCTCGGGAAAACCCTCTCCTGTATAATTCTCCTCTGATCAGGGTGTACCTTGCTGCTCGATACCTGATGCGCTTTGTTAGTATGGAATATTCTGGGAGCACGCCTTATTCCAAAAACCTTCTCAGCTTAATCATCCAACCGTCTTGCGGTGTTCGGATTTCTGGAATTTCTAAGTGCTTCGGTTCAGCTGTACTTGGTTTAAGGAGATGTGCGACCGGGGATGGTCTTTGGTTTAATTGTGGTTGTTGCTGACGCTAGCTTAGACAATGCGTCTGCCTTTTCATTTTCCTCCCTGGGGATCTGAGCAATCTCATATTCTTTAAATTTCTGGAGGAGCTGTTTTGCAATGTCTCGGTAGGCTACCATACCTTCATCTTTGGCTTGGTACTCATCCAAAACCTGGTTGACGAATACCTATGAGTCGCTGAATATCTCAACTTCATCTACCCCGAGAGCTATGCAGACTCTCAGTCCATCTAATAGTACCTCGTACTCAGCTTGATTATTGGTTGCTTTGAAATCAAATCTCATGGCACATTCGACATCATCTCCTTCTGGAGTGCATACTACGATCCCTGCCCCGTTGCCATGAGTGTTTGAAGAACCATCAACATACAGTTTCCATGGGAAATTTTTACCCATCAATCTTTTTGCTTATAGGTTTGGTTCTGTGAACTCGGCTATGAAGTTTACCACATCTTGTCCTTTGAAGGATGTTCTGGGGACAAAATGAATGTCAAATTCACTTAACTCGATTGCCCATTTGGTCAGTTTTCCGGATATTTATGGCTTTTACAGAATTTGTTTTAATGGGCAGTCGGTGAGAACCTGGATTGTATGGGCTTGAAAGTATGGTCTCAATTTATTTGTCGCTGAAACCAATGCTAAGGCCATTTTCTCTGCTTGTGAGTACCTGGTCTCAGCTGGTAGGAGTGCATTGCTGGTATAATACACTGGTTTCTGCACTCCATCTTCTATTCTGACTAAGACCGAGCTTGCTGCAAGCTCAGTTATTGACAGGTATAACTGAAGTACTTCCCCCGTTTGTGGTTTTGAGAGAATTGGAGCCTGTCCCAGATACTTTTTTATTTTTAAGAATGTCTGCTCGTACTCTTCATTCCATTCGAGTCCTTTCCCTTTTTTGATTATTTTGAAGAAAGGTGTGCATCTGTCTGTAGCCTTTGAAATGAATATTCCCAAGGAAGCTAGACACCATGTTAGGCGCTGTACATCTTTTAACGTTTTTGGTGAGGTCATTTTCTGCAGGGCCTGGATCTTCTCGGGATTAACTTCGATTCCTCTTTGGTGAACTTGAAAACCTAGAAATCTTCCTAAAGGGACTCCGAATAAACATTTGTTCATGTTCAACTTCATCTGGTATCTCCTTAGGACATCAAATGTTTCTCGGAGGTCCAGGGTATGCTTATCTATCGAGATACTTTTAGTCAGCATGTCATCAATGTACACTTCCATGTTCCTTCCTATTTGCCGAGTGAAGATTCTGTTGACCAGTCTTTGGTATGTAGCACCCGTATTTTTCAGACCGAAGGGCATTACAGTGTAACAGTATAAACCCTGATCTGTTGTGAAGGCTATTTTTTCCTCGTCGACCTTGTTCATCCTGATCTGGTTGTATCCCGAGTAGGCGTCCATGAAGCTGAGCAATTCGTGGTCTGCTGTGGCATCCACTAGCTGGTCTATCCTTGGAAATGGGAAGCTGTCATTTGGGCATGCCTTGTTCAGATCCGTAAAATCTACGCACACCCTCTATTGCCCATTTTTCTTTTGGACGAGGACTACGTTGGCTACCCATTGAGGGTAGTTGACCTCTCTAATTGATCCTGTAGCAAGTAGCTTTTCCATCTCTTGTTTGATTGCCCGACTTTTTTCGGGATTGAATGATCTTCTCTTTTGTATTACTGGTTTCGCATTCGGGTCTACTGTGAGATGATGAGACATTATTCGGGCATCTATCCCCTACCATATCTTTGTGGCTCTAAGCGAACACGTCTTTGTACTTTTTAAGCAGATTGGCGAGATCTTGCTTGACTTTTCCTTCCAAGTTAGCGCCGATCTTGACCTTCTTATCAGGTTCTTCTTCTTTCAATTCAATTTCTTCAATCGGTTCTGTTTTGGATTCATTCGACTCTTCCCTTGGATCCAACTCGAATGATAAGGATTCTTTATGCTGACTTGGCTGCATTATGGTGCACACTTGTTCAGCATCATTTTTGTCTTTGTATACTGACAGGTTCGCTCTTCGAGCCATCTCTTGGGATCCCTTGATTACCCCGACCCCCTGCTCTATCGGAAACTTGATCATTAATGCATAAGTGGCTGTCACAGCCCTTGTTTTATTCAGGAATGGCCGACCCAATAACGCATTATACGGCCAATTGTCTAAGTCAACCACCACGAAGTCGAGCATGATGGTTCTCTGGCATGGTACCGTTCCAATCTTTACGGGTAGCTTTACCGTCCCAAACAACCTGACCTCTACCCCTCTAAACCCTCTGAGCGGAATATGGAAAGACTGTAGATCTTTTCGGTATAACCTTAGCTGGTCGTAGACGGTTACATTGAGGATGTCTGCTGACCTCCCATTATCTATCATGATTCTTCTGACTTCCCGATGACTAATCCGGGCACTTATAACCAAGGCATCATTGGGCCGAACATCGACGCCATAAGAATCTACCTCTATAAATATTATCGGGTCCCATTCTTCCTTTATTCTTTTCGGGTCTGGCTCAACCGAGTTCACGTCAAAGTTATTTGTTGCTTCTATTGCATCCCTGATTTCCTGAGTTCGTTCTCGGTTGCTTTTCCCAATAGATGGTCCTCTAAAAATTGTATGTATTATCTGATTGGCTTCGGGACTGGCTCTTTGACTTCGTCTAGAGAGATCGGCCTTGACCTCTTTCTTAGCTTCTGATTTCTCATCCTTTTTCAAGGTTACATCCCGCGGGTGTCCTTCCCGAATAATAGTTTCTATGTAATCTCTGAGTTGAAAACACTTTGAAGTCTCGTGACCGGTTTTCTTATGGAATCTGCAATACTTGGTTGTATCTCTCCGGGCAAACTGAGACTGTCGTCGTGGTTCTTGTACCATATTCTTCTCTTCTAGGATGGCCAGGATTTCCTCTTGTTTTTTCCGAAGAGGGGTGTAATTGGTATATCTGCCTCGGTACTTCTCTGTGGATTGTTCAGCATTTCGCCCGTTGCCCCCATCTTTACTTTTCTCCTTACCATTTCCTTTCTGATTTCCCTTTTGGTTCTGCCCATTAGATTCAGCATCCTTCTGCTCGGGCTTTCCTTCGTGCATATAGGTTCATCCTGTAACCAACTCTTCTTCCTCGGCCAAAGCGTATCCTCCCGCCATATCCATCATGTCAGCATACCTAGTCAGCCGAGCTCTTCTCAAATCAAAGAATAGCCGTCCATTCTACAGGTTGTTGATGAATGCGGCAATAATTGCTTCATCGTTTGCACTGCCAATTTCTGATACTGCTTGACCAAATCGTCCCAAGTATTTCTTCAGTGACTCATCTTTCCCTTGCTTTATTTGAGAAAGGTAAGCCACCGACTTTTTCCTGTGAACATTGCTCCGAAATTCCCGTGAGAAGCTTCTGCTCAGTTCACTGAAATTTTTGATGCTCGCCGGAAGTAATCTCCCGAACCATCTAGAACCTGTGTCTCCCAATGTTTGTGGAAAGTTAAGACACAGTAAGGGATCACTGTGAGCGTATTGAGCCATGGCGTTTTTATAGCGTCTGAAGTGCTCTTTTGGGTCCGTATCTTTTTTGAACTGCTTCACGTGTGTCATCCTGAACCTCTTTGGGAATAGGGTTCACAAGATTTTCTTGGTGAATGGACTGTCTGAATCAGCATCAGACAAATCGCTACAACCATATCGTCTGACCAGTGCATTCATCTGACGCCTGTTGTTCTCGACTTCTCGAGTTAAACTCTGGATTATAACATCTCTGTCTCCCACCGGGCTTCCCCTACGGTTAAACCATTGGGTGATCGTCATTCCTCTTTCTGGTTCTTCATTCTGATGACGAGTTTCTCGTATAATCCAGTGATAACGCTTACGGTGGCGCCGATCACTATCTTCTGATGATGATCGATCCCTGGGACGGTCATATTTACGGTGTCTAGCACGTACTGTCTGATCCTGGTTCAGCCTCTGGTGTGGTGGTTCCTCTTCTGGTGTTTCCCGCCCAGCCTGGTTGATTGGGGTAGAGTTCCTTCCGATTTCCAGCATAGTTATTTCTGGCCCTACTATCACCGAACGAAGCCTTGCAGGTGGAAGATTAGGAGTCTGTGCTTCTGTAGCCAGTAGATCAACCCCTTCCCTTGCTGCGTCTGCCACCAATTGCTGCAATGCCTCTCAAAACGCAGTGTTAGGTCTGTGCTGGTTGGAGGAATTTACTGGATCCCTGCCAGGTGTGTGAGTTGGTTTTCTGTGTTTGCTGCAGGTTCTCGTGATGTACTGCCAACACGTAAGTTATCTAGTGTTTTTTGGCCATTCCCAGAACTGCTTTTTCTTTCTGCCATTGCTTTTAATTAAATCGGAGGTTCAACCCCTCCTTCTAGCGCCAATTGTTGAAATCAATTTGAGGATGTGAGAAAAGTCAACAAGATTTGGATTTCAGCTGTGATTTCAAAGATAGAGAGAAGGAGAAACTAAACAAGACGAGTTTTTTACTTGGTAAAACTCCGATGACCGGAGAAACGTCCACGGGTGGTTGAATGATCAACCTAGCAAAAATCCACTGTGAATTCGAAATATTACAAGCTCTCGATCTCTCTATAATTGCTGTTATGCTTTTTCTATATATCTCTTTTTACGAGATTATGGATCAATTTATATGTTTATAGAACCCTAATCTGCTCTGTACAAGTAATAAAAGATCTTTGTATTTAATTGTGACTTGGTTTCTTGTTCGTAGTGGATTTGTCTTCTTTTCTGTTTCGGATGCTTGTATTGAGATTGAATGTGATTCTAGTAACGTAGTCCGATTATGACTTATTTCCTTATAAGAGTATAGTCTTTTTGTAGAAATAGAAGTGTTCTCGGATGAGGAACCTTTTATGCTTGACATTCTCTTTCTTCTTTAGAATCCCTCTTTTTTAAGGAACCTTGCGTGACTAACTTGTGGACTATTTACTAGGCTTATTTGCTCGGTTGTCATGTTCTTCCTGAGTAGGATATGATGTGTGCTGGTCCCGAATGACGTCTCCTGATCCCGAGTAAAGAATGTATTTCTGCTAACCCCGGGTACATTTAATTGATTCAGAGTAGTTTAGTTGATCCCGAGTAGGTTTTGCTTGACAAGTTTACTCGGGCTTCTTCTCTTTAATGACGCCTCGTAGGATATTTTCTGAGTGCCTGTTAGGGCGTCCACCTGGTAATTTTCTCCTTCCTATCGATAATGTGTATGCTTGGTAAAATTCACATACGACAAATGACATTAAACTTATGTTATTAAACAAGTTTTGCTCTTAAAAGTCTACATAAAAACGAATGTTATTTCCCTCTATTTTCACATATAACATTATTGATATGAATTAATGTTTCTTGATGAAGGCGGCAACTATTTTTTTCTTTTTTAAATGAATACTGATAACAAGTCATGTGTAAATATGTAATGGCCAATTTTTTCATAACTTATGCTGATTCAAACATGTTAGCCAAAAAAGCTAAAAAGTTGTTACAATGAATTACCAAAGGAATTTATATGTTCAGTCGTATTGGTGTTGATATAAATATAGGTTGGTGGCACCCATATATCAATATATCATGCCATAATATTAGTGCCATTTCTTCCTATTTTGACGTTAAAAGAGTGTTATTTCCTTATATTTCTACATATAATATTATTAATATTTAAAACAGTATTGATACAATTAATATTTTTTGTCAAAATATTGTAGATATTTAAAAACCATTTGATAAAGATACCCACATTTTTTTTTAAATGAATACTAATAACAAGCCACATGTAATGGCCAGATTTTTCTATAACTTAAGCTAATTCAAGAACAAATGCTTGTTAACCAAAAAGCTAAAATGTTGTTAAAATGAATTACCAAAAGAATTTATATGTTTAGACATTTTGGTGTAGATATAGATATGGATTGGTGGCACCCAATGATATGATTTAACTTGGTGCCTTTTTTTCAATGGTGACCATACAAAGTGGAAGTAGTGGATAACTATATGAAAAGATTGACAAGATTTTAATGGCAATGTTAATAGTCACAATGGCAATGATAAGGATACAATTCACATATTTCATTAATTATGAAATATAATACAATCTAGTTAGAACTTGAAATTATTATAAGATGATTAAAAGGAAATTTTATTTTAATATAATAAGAAAAAGAAAACATTTTTTTTCTTTGTTTATTAGTTGTAAACTTGTATTTTGTCAGGTGAAATATTAGTTATTTAGAACTTCAATTATATTTATCAAAATAAATTCAATATAAGTTCAAATTATCAGATTTTTTTTGTATTTTTTTTTTTGAAATATTATACGAACTATTACAATAGGACTGTCGGGACCTATCGAGATATCATATCTGTGGAAGAGAAATACACTACCAGCTCTATTAAGTATTTTTAAAGTTACATTTCTCTTTACATATGTTATACAGTAAGATTATTCAAATGAAGAATGATAAAAAGTAAATAAAATAAATCATTTACTAGCTAGATAGATAGACTTACTTCAAAATTAAATATACTAATTTTTTTTTTTTGTTTTTATAAATTACAAGTTAATTAGGGCAGATGGAAGTAATTTATAACCAAAATTTAACAAACATCCATTTTTAAAATATTGATATCTTAATTAATAATCGTAAAGTTATATTAGGCATGGACTATGATAATTAATGTAAGTGGAAGTGTGGAAACCAACAAAAAAAAAGAGGGGAAAACAATACAACTTGGTCTGTCTTCACAAACATACCATTGGTTTTCCTCATCCATGACATCACTCTCTCTGGACAGAGTCAGGAGTCTCCAGAATATTTTTTTATAAGTACTTTTTTGTATTATTTATTTGAATTGATATAAAATATATTAATTTTATGTATACGTGTTATTGAATTTAAAAATATGACAACGGAGTATCCGAAAAAAAAAAAAAAAAAATCTATTTAGATCAATAAAACCAAAAACACAAACAAAAAACCGAATCAGGAGAGAATTCGAACTCCAACCCGGTAACCGGTAGAGAAAATATGCCTCCATATCACACCCTCCACTTTGGCTCCATCTCCACACAACCAAAAACTTTTAAAAAATAAAAATAAAAATAAAAATTGAAACTCCATATATTATCCTCCACCACACCACTCGCTCGTCTTCTCTTTTTTTCCTCTTCAACCATTATGCAATATTTTCTTCAACAGCTTTTGACATCAACGGTCGTATTCTGATCTGGGTTCGTTGCCGGAAAACTAGGTATATATACAATGATCAACTTCGAAGAAACGGAGCTTCGGCTGGGGTTGCCGGGTGGTAACGGAGGTGGTGGTGGTGATCATAATAAAAGTAGTGATCAAGTGGTGGAGATAGTAAAGAGTAGTGGGAAGAGAGGCTTCTCTGAGACTGTTGATTTGAAGCTCAATCTGTCAACGAAAGAGTCGTCGTCTCTGTCTTCTTCTGGTTTGCTGGATCCTCAAACTGCGGTGGTGGCGGAGAAGATGAAGGAGATAAAGAGCTCTGTCGCTATTACAACTTCTGACCCTGCAAAACCTCCTGCCAAGTAAGTTTTTTCTAAGGCGCAGACGTTCATGATTCGAATTTTATCTTTTAACGAATTTTACTCGTGAATTCTAAACATTTAGAGATTATTAGAAATCTTGTCATGATATAAGCTTCAAAATATGAGAAAACTAAATTACTTGTGAATTCTAAACGTTTAGTGATTATTAGAAAATGTATCCATACATATTTTTAACCTTTTAGTAAATTTCAAACGTGACAAAACAAAAATTTAAATATCCTTAGATTGAGAAAACAAAATTTTAATGAATTCTTAACGTTCATAAATAAATTTGTGTCGTGTGCAAAAAATTATTCTGATTTTATTGATTGGTGTGGATATGGGAGATTTATAATTATCATTTTTTTTTTGAAAAAGATTTATTATTATTTGTAGGGGATGAATATGACTTTTAGGAGGGAGAAG
The DNA here is from genome assembly GCA_032871835.1 of Dipteronia dyeriana. Classification (NCBI taxonomy): domain Eukaryota; kingdom Viridiplantae; phylum Streptophyta; class Magnoliopsida; order Sapindales; family Sapindaceae; genus Dipteronia; species Dipteronia dyeriana. The sequence continues at coordinate 20,501,866 of CM065302.1, forward strand.
ATATCGATGGGCGATGGGTATGGTTTGGTGGGTATACGGCATTTGTGATACAGAAATTAAGTGGACAAATATTTATTTCAATTTTCAAGGCTTTGGTTTGGTTGTCGGAGGAAAGTTGAAAAGAACAAAACATATGGAATCTTGCTTTTTTCTCAGCCAACAAACACTTCTTAAAGATTGGGAAAAAAATACAGCTTTCCCTCTGTTATCTATTTTTGTAACATTTTGTACCAATAATTCAATGCTTTGGCCCCACCATCAATTTCTCCATTCTCAATTCTCAATTCTCAATTCTCAATAAGACTAAACTAAATTAAATTTAATGAGATTTTGGATTTATACAATTAAGTTAGGTTATTTTATGCCTAGTAAGATTAGTTGAAATTATTAATTATTATTTAACACAAAACTAAAACTATCTCGACTGGTTTGCATCTCCTTCTTCGGTCTCGCTTCATGCCTTTATCTGGGTCAACTAATCTCTATCGAGAGATCTATCCCTTGGTGGGGGAGAACTATGGTTTGTGTTGTGAATGTGGGAGGGCCGAAGCCAAAAATCTCTCTTCGGAAAGAGCATTACAATCAAATAAAAGATAGTGGAGGGCAGTGTCGCAAGTGATAAAATTATATATTTTAAAGATTTCAATTTTTTAAGCGGGAGGGTCCCTCCACCACTAGCCGGGAGTTGATATGCCAACAATCTGTACATGCTTCCGTGAAAAATGTTCTAGTTAAATTAGGAACATATGAAGTCAAATCAATGCTTGATTAATATCACAAACAAAAGTATTGGATGATAAACATAGTAATATTAGATCATCGATCAGTTGAGTGATATATAATAAGATGCACATTGCTAAAAATATTTCAGGGCACAAGTTGTAGGTTGGCCACCGGTTAGATCATTCCGGAAGAACATCATGGCGGTCCAAAAGAACACCACGGAGGAGGGTCATGACAAGGCGAGCAGCAGCAGCACCACCAACACTGCAGCCTTCGTTAAAGTGAGCATGGACGGTGCCCCGTATCTACGTAAGGTGGACTTGAAGTTGTACAAGAGCTACCAGGATCTCTCTGATGCTCTTGGCAAGATGTTCAGCTCCTTCACCATTGGTAATAGCTTAAGCTCCAAGTTATTTAAAAAAAAAAAAAAAACAAAAATTCGAAAACCCTTCAAATGAGAACATATGTATTGATGGTTGATTGTATGTAGGTAATTGTGGTTCACAAGGAATGAAGGATTTCATGAATGAGAGCAAACTGGTTGATCTTTTGAATGGTTCTGATTATGTACCCACTTATGAAGACAAGGATGGTGACTGGATGCTTGTTGGTGATGTGCCATGGGAGTAAGTTAATTCTTTGCTCTTCAAGGTTTTAACGACGTAAATTACCTATCACATTGATGGATAATGGATTAATATATGTACTAATGATCATAAATTAACTTTAATTTGTTCTGATTCAAACAGGATGTTTGTCGATTCATGCAAGCGCCTACGAATAATGAAAGGATCCGAGGCCATTGGACTTGGTTAGTACTTTTAATTAATTTATACATAGGAAGCATCCATGTATGCACTTTTATTCAACAATAATTTGTCTAACAAACACATTAATGATTTATGTATATGTGCAATTTCTTACCCATAAAAGTAAGATCAATTCAAAGAAAATTTATGTTTACATGATAATCTAGGTTCTTGAATTAGGATTTTCAAAAAATGATTATTGCAATTTCTTACCAATATTGCAGCACCAAGAGCTGTTGAGAAGTGCAAGAACAGAACCTGAAGAACTGATTTCTTCTTCTTCTTCTTTTTTCCCACACAACTGGTTATGTTGAAGAAGATGATTTGAAGCAAGACAAACCGGCTTCAGAGGGTTCAAGCAGGGAGTTTGGATTATGTTTTTTTTTTTTTTTTTTTTTTTATAATTTATTTAAATCAATTAGTATAGAGCTGGAATATATATTCTGAGATTTGTTTAGAGACAAGAAGAAATAATAGAACATGTTTTTATATATATATAGATATAGATATCAGTCTCTCTCTGCTCATGATTTGTAAACCGGTTAAATTGTCTATGCCTTTGGAATTGTCTCTAATAATACCTTTTGTAATAATTCTTGATTTATACATGAGACTCACATAATTTGATTGACAACTGATTTTAAGACGCTTTTACTAATCGAGAGTGACCGATAAAGAGAATCTGAGGTGGGAGGGGGGACTAAGTTCCCTTTAATTTCAACTTTAATTTAATTACACATTCTATCGTTAGAATGAGAATTCGTATTTTATTTGAAAATACTGTGTATGTTTTTTTATGTGCTTGGCTGAGGAGTCAATGAAAATGATCCCTTAGCAAAGTGATGAGGCCATGTGGAGATGGGATATATCTATTGATTTTGATTTTTGAATATCTGTCATGTTTCTGCCACTCGTCTCAATAATGTAGATGCAGAGTTGTGTACTACAGACAGTGGAGCCCAAATTCACTGTAGAGAATAACTATTCAAAATAATTTTTGGAATCTTGATTCATGACAGTTATTTTCTTTGTATTTTATTTTCAGGATCTTTTTACTAATACTTCTTGTGATATGATTTGAATTTGATTATATAAGGCCATAAAGGTATCTTGATGGTTGCAGAATTTGTCAGGAATTGTTTTTATAGCTCACTGAAAGTCTGAAACTAAATTGATTCAAAAAATTTCCTTTAAAATTTTGACAGATTTGTTTTCTGAAGTCTTGGATGATATTTAAATCTTTTAACGATGGATCTTGTCTCAAAAAATAAGAGCTTTAAATCAATCTATAGTCTTGAATGGTATTTTCTTTTTTAGATAATTTACAATTACGATCGAGACCGTTCAATCTCAGAGCAGTTTTTATTTCGGATCATTCACGATCAGTAAGAGTATATAATAATATTTTCCTAGTTGGTACAACTCTAAACAACTTTTTCAATATTTTAAATTTTAAATTTTTAATTTTATAACTTTACAAAACTATATTCTTAAAGTTAACGTCTAGTTTCCTATAATTACATAGCCTGATTTTTTTAAGCGGTTCTAACCAGAGAAACATAAATCCAAACCCCTGCACAATTCTCCTCAAATACAATAGAAAAACTAACATCATATATGAAAACTGGAAACACCAAAAGAAATAAACTGACGTCTATATTCTATGGAAATTGGAATCCACTAGATACTAAAATACTCTGAAATTTTATTCAATCAAAAGCTAATGAGACTTTCGGCTTACAAGACTATTTAAATCGATTAAACCATAACCCGAATCCTTGTTGGACAAGAAACAAGATTACATAGCAAAAGCTATAAAAAATAACGAAAGCTGTCAAAAATAAAAAAATCACGTAAGTTACGGAAATAAAAGATATTAATGACCATAAACAAACCAGAATTGACGGTAGATGATTATGACTTGTCAAAGTCAACTTATGATTAAAAAAGAAGGTTTCCTAACATAACAAAGACTGTAATTTCGGAGCCTAAACGATGAAATTTAGCCGAAAAAGGATGTGCCAGTGACTTGAAAAAGATCTCGTCGATTCGCTTAAGGTAAAGTCACTTTACCTTGAATTTAGAATGGTCCCTCAAAATTATATAGGAGTCAGCTACCTGCTCTACGTCAATATAGATGCCGTCTTCCAAGCAAGTTTGGTTGGCACTGCATTGTTGGCATCTAAGACTTTTCAATCACACACCCAACTTCATGACACAAAAAGTTTGATTTACATTTTTTTTTGAAAGAATCTCCGATCAGAAACAATGGCCTTTACTTTAATACATTTATCTTACATAATTAATTAAATTCAGACAAAACAAAATTAAAGATTGCAAAATATTTGCAAGTTGGTTGGAATCATTTCTGCAAGATCTGCAACCAAAAACCAGGGATTTGTAAAGATTTTGCTGTGTTCAATTTAGAAGAATCTTGGAAAAACCACTATCTCCATCAAGTTGTTAAATATTTTGTGTTCTTTCCTTTTCTGGTAACTTTAAATTTTATTTTATTTATTCTTCTTTGATTTTTCCATCATAAAATTGGGGATCTGTATACTCTGTCCTTTTCCTTTTTATAAAATTCTTCAAACCATTAACTTCAGTATTAATTCTTCCTTTTTTTTAGTAAGTTAATTTAATTTGTTTGTCAATTAAGTTTCCTTGTATGCCTTTTTATTCTTAATTTTGTTAGTTACAAATTACAATTGTGATTTAATAACAGTTAGAGTGATCAATAGTAGTGGTGTAAAAATGGACTGGCCCGGCCTGGCCAGTCCATTTCTAGAAACAGGCCTGGCTGGGCTAGCACGCGACTGTGTGGTGGGCCGGCCCGGCCAGGCCTGTTTCAGGAGAGCAGGCCCGGTTCCGGAGAAGCAGGCCTGGCACGGCATGCCGGCCTGCCTCAGGCGGGCCGTGCCTGAGTGCCGTGCCAGGCAGGCCCGCTCGGCCCCTCTGGCGGGCCGGGCAGGCCTGGTCCGGCGGGTTAGTTTTTTGGTCCAATTTTTTTTTCAAATTACGTTTTTTTTGGATTTAGGGTATAGGGTTTAGGATTTATAGTTTATGGTTAAGGGTTTAGGATTTAAAATGAATGAAGAAAACAAACAATTATTATGATTTGAAATGAATAAAGAGAACGAACAATTTTTTAATTATTTATTTATTTTTGACTTATGGAATTCAGTAATACATATCTACATGATTGCCTCATTAAAAACCTTACCAAGAAAAATCCAGTAGAATAAAAACTTGGTAAGGAAAAAGAGTGCAACCGTTTTACAACTTACAGGTAAATAATAAATACATATGTAAAAGTATAACCTAGTTCTAGCCCTGGCCACTACCTGAAGGGTCATCAATATATAGATTGTCGAAATTTAGATTAAGTTCTTTATCTACAGTTAGATTTTGTAACCTTTTTTTAGCATGCTCCCAATCCCGAAGGCATGTTAATACCTCCACCATCTCTGGAGACAAACAGCTTCTTCTTGGTTCAATTATGCGTCCACCTGGTGCTGAAAGTTTGTTCTGAAGACACCGTTGACACTGGAATAACCAGTACGTCACGTGCTAAGTGTGACAGAACTGGATACATGTACGTATAGGTCTTCACCGTTGATGGAAGAAATAACCTCCATCTTGAGGGATATTTCTTGCAACAAACAATGCAATAGAGTTAGTATTTACAGATGCATTATCAAATGTGATTGAAAGAATGCGATGCGTGATTTCATAAGTTTCTAAAACTTCCATTATGACATTAAAAATGTTTTCTGCCGTATGTGCAAAATCCATAGGACGAAAACCAAAAATTCTTTTTGTTATCCTCCAATCAGAATCTAAATAGTATCCCGTGACACATAAATAGTCCTGTTTGGAACATGCATTCCAAATATCAGAAGTTAATGCAACAGAGACACTTAAATGCTGTATTTCAGCAACTAAGTCATCCCTTTGGGTTTTAAACAATCGTATCAAATCATTTCTAGTGGTGGTTCTAGAAACAGGTTCATATTGGGGGTTATATGCAGATGTGATTAATTCTTTAAAAAATGGACTCTCACCAATACTGATCGGTTGATCAGTTTGTGCAATGTATCGTGCCAAGTACTCTCTAGCGTGCATGGCGTCGAACTGCCACGTCGTAACGGACCCGTCTGGGTGCCTTTGAAGTTGTGTCTGGGTTGTAGTGTCTACCTGTCCATGTGCAGGCATACATTTGTGCATATGCCGTTTCAAATGTCCGGTTCCCCCCGTACTTGTAGCATAATTCTTATGGCAAAACTTACATTTAGCTCTGAGGCCAGACGTCCCGTTTGGGAGTGACATTTGGACTATGTTGAAACATTGCCACACATCTGATGTTAATTTTCTAGGACGTGACGTTGGTGTAACGCCGGAACCAGAAGGTCCCGCTTAAGTATGGGTCGGTTCTGAAATATCAAATTCATCGTTGAGCATATTCAAACCGTCCGGAAAATAAGGCTGCTGGTTAGGATCTATTATCTGAATAAAAATATGAGCACTATAGTAGTTAATAGTCAAATTAAAAATCAATATTTACTAACAGTAATCTTAATTTACTAACAATAATTACTATAACTAATACGACACTTATAATAATTAATTTACTTAAAAAACAAATTAAATAAACAAAAAAATCAAAATCTACTAACAAAAAATTTTAAATTCACTAGTTCACTACTACAAATAAAATTGATAAATTTACTAACATAATATACTAACATAAAATTGATGATTTGAACTACTACTCTTAAATTTACTAACATAATCTACAAATGAAAAATTATAATTTATGAAAAAAACAATATCAAACGTAATTACTACACTTAACATTCATCATTTACTTATTACAAAAAGTAATTTCAGTAATACAAATTAACTTTCTAAATTTATTAATAACAAATATTAAAATTACTACTAAACTTAAAAATCTTAATAAACTAAACAAATAATATTAACATTAAAGCCCAAAAATTGATAAACTAACTACCTAAATAGATAATGTTTTCATTAAGTTACTCAAATCTAAACATAAACATATAAATTTACTATGAGAATATGTTAGACCAAAAGTAATAACAAAATTGTACCTTTAAAATTTGGTGTGTTGGTGGAAAATGTAGAGAATTTTGTAGAGAGAGTAATAACCAAATTGAATGAAAAAGTTTAGAGAATTGGAGAATATATTAGAGATTGAGATTTGAGAGAATGAGAGATTGAAAGAATGATAGAGAGAGTTAATGGAAAATGAAATAGATGGAAGTATTTATAGAAAAATTTGATTTATGGGTAAAAATGTAATTTAAAAGATTTTAGGGGGGTTTTGGGAATTTTTTTTCCTCCAACGGCTAGAAAAAAATTCCAGCCGTTGGAGGATTTTTGCAAAAATAAATAAATAAATAAAAAATTTGGGCCGAACGGACCGGCGGATCGGTCCGCCAGGCCTGGCACACCGGATTGGCGTGCCAGACGGGCCGATCTGCCGGGCCTCCTCCCCGCGGCCCGTCCCGGGCCAGGCCGCGGCCTGGCCCTCTTCCTTCACGGGCCGTTCCCAGCACGGCCCGTGAACTTCCTGGGCCGGCCGGCCCATTTTTACACCACTAATCAATAGTAATGGAAGTGAACCAAGTTCTGGAGAAATGCTTTAATACACATGGCCGTGGCGTATAAGTTATAATGCCCAAACAACTTATATATATATCATGTGACATGCATTTTTAGTGTAATTGATTTTTCATATAAGTTATAATGCCCAAACAACTTATATATATATCATGTGACATGCATTTTTAGTGTAATTGATTTTTCATATCTCGTGACATAATTTGATTGAGTTTGATGTATAGATCAGCACACCGAAACATTTCTCCAAGTTCCATTAAATGAAATATTTTCTCTTTCATAACTTAATTTTTGTTTTGTACGTGAGTTCTATTATAATGAGAATGTTAAGACCAAAGCAATATTAAGGACAAGATAGACTTGTCAATTGGTTGAGCCGGACCTGCCATGCCATAAATTTTAGGCTCAACCAAGCTTGAGGGCTGTGCTCTCCGCTCTTGCTCGTACGAGCTTGGGCTGTCCTCAAGCCCTCAAGTTCGGCCTTCCGGGTTGATGACCTTTAATAGTCAAGCCCTACCCACCCGATCACGTAGTTTGGACATGGCCAGACCCTTAATTTGAGGGTCAGACTCGGGTGGCCACGGAACCATTTTACAGTCTGTCATTAGAGGAGAGGTGATAAAAAACTTGGGTTGGTTTCTCTCTATGCCAGTCCCAACTCTCTAAACTGGGACATGGAAAATCACAGGAATTCAACATAACACTTGCTAATTGCGATAGATATTGATCAGAAGCCTTCAACAATATGGAATGTCCATCCTTTTTCTCAAACTGTTAACTAACTTTCTAAATGTGTAAAATTCTAATAGGAATAAAAGATCCTAAGCTCATGATACCTACAAGTCTACAATAAATACTTTGTTTCGTTACGGACATCCAAATTTCATCTAAATTCTGAATGTCACAAAACTCATATTAAACTGCATAAACTTTATGTTCAGTTCACCTATTAGGCGAACTTTAAATTGAAATCGTATCTAGAATTGTTTTTCATTCAGACAACATATATTATACATAAAAAGTTCCTAATTATTCTTCTGCAGTTTGTTTGGAGAAAACTGGAATGCTTTGTTCATTCCTGAAAAAATTTCCAGGATCAACTCTAGTCTTAATCTCCACCAACCTTTTGAAATTACCTTTGAAATAGTTGATCCCGTAACGTTTTCCGTCCAAGTAGTTTGATTTTCTATGGCGATTGATGCCCAAATCGACGTCCCTGTAGTTAAAATATGCCTGTCTAGGATTCCTGGAAACAAAAGGAGTCATGTAATTGTAAAGCTTCCTGGTCAAGTCAATGTAGTGATTTTCTGCATCGATTCCAGAAACTTTCCAATTTGCTAAATATTGAATCTTCCATAGATTTCCAGCCCTATAAGGGAATGGAGTTTCTTTCTCCGAAATCTCCCACATTTTTCCTCCATATGGGTTGAACATCCAATTCTGTCATTTTCTTCCATATCTTTGACAGGTTTTTCTTCGGGATTGGCTTCTTCACATAATCTGATTTCCTCTTCAGGAATGTCAGAGATGGAGGCATTCGATGGAGCAAAAAACTTGAAGGAGTTCCTGAAGGGTAATAGGCTGTCCAATACAGGACTGATTCGATCCAGCTTGATTCGATACAATCAGATCGAGACAAACCCAGCTCAGACAAACCCAAAGTTGCACCTGCCTGAACCCAAGCGCTTTCGCTTTCTAGGTCTACATCAATGTACCGAAGCTTGAACATGTCAAGGAGGAAAAATGGGACCTTATTGGACTTGGAAATGTAAGACAAGCCCTCATAGTCGTGGCCTCCGCTTCGGATTTTCATCTCCAGGCCATGTCTCTGACCACAAAAAATGGCAGCCTGGACATGGGATTCGTGCGATGCTGTTAGAATGAGCAGAGGTTTCGGAGTAGAAGACGAATTGAAACGAAGATTTCGGAGGTAAGATTGTAACACAGAGGAGTATGAGGGGTTTTGTTGAGTGTAGATTGCTGTAGAGAGTGGATATCAGTGGGATGAGATTGGTTTTGGAGGCATTGGAGGAAGGTTTCAGGAAAATATCCCACTGATAATATCATAATTGAAATCAGTGGAAACATCAAAGTGCCTGTAATGCTTGATTTAAACAGGTAGTTCATTTTTTGATCTTAGGAAATTATATTTCAAATTTATCACCGTTCAAGTTAAATATGCATAGTGAGGATGTACTCTTTGTCAAATATTAAAATCAATATATGGGGTCTATTACTTGGATTTGATCTAATTTTTTTGAATGAGTGGATATAACTTTTCCAAAAAGATATATGATATGAAATATGAATTGATTTCTCTAGTTAAGACCCTACAATTTTATTTCTTTTTGGCCCTACAATTTTATGAAATATGTACTGTTGTTGTCATTTCCATAGGTTTTTTCCTCCACGTTTTTATCATTTCTTTTGGTTAATGAGAAGTTGGTATTTTTTTGATTATTTGATCAACATGAGAAGTGAATTTTCCAGTTCTCCTCCTTGATTATGACAAACCAGAGAGAAAACTTGAACCTTGAACTAGCTGTGATCAGGATCTGGAATTCTAGACTCACACAACATATATCAGTTTTTCAGACTCGGAGATAAACGACGATCATTCGTTCCGATAATGTCTCAGATTTGAATCGCTTATAAGAAAAAGAAAGCACTTTCTATGTTTATAATTAAGTAGCAGTTACACCAGCTTATGAAGAGTGATCTCCACAGCTTATTATATATGAATAAAGTAATTTTGTAAGAAAGAGTATTAAGATCAATAAGTGCTTATGATAAATAATTCAATATTACGACTTTTCTGGTGGTTGTAATGAGCTTCAATGAAGATCAGTTTAAAAGTAAGATCAGATCAAAGAAAATTAATGTTTACATAATAATCTAGGTTCTTGAATTAGGATTTCAAAAATGATTATTGCAATTTCTTACCAATTTTGCAGCACCAAGAGCTGTTGAGAAGTGCAAGAACAGAACCTGAAGAGCTGGTTTCTTCTTCTTCTTCTTCTTTTTTCCCACACAACTGGTTATGTTGAAGAAGATGATTTGAAGCAAGACAAACCGGCTTGAGAGGGATCAAGCAGGGAGTTTGGATTATGTTTTTGTTGTTGTTTTTTTTTTTAAATCAATTAGTATAGAGCTGGAGTATATATATTCTGAGATTTGTTTAGAGACAAGAAGAAATAATAGAACATGTTTATATATATAGAGGGCGGTTCTCTGGTAAGGACGGTCATGATATAAGAGGTAATGACGTTCAACCACAACCACACATTAGGTATGGGTGTGAGTATTTATTAATGTGGAGCTTAAGCTGTGAACGTACTGTGAATGTGTGGTTGTGGTTGAATGTCCTGATATAATAAAGCCCTAACGGTACTGATGGAGAAATTAATTGAAGAGTAAAAAAAAAAAAAACGCAATAGTGGAAGAGGAAATATAAATTTGAATAGGAAATATTAATCGGATATTATTTAGGAAAGTGAATCTAGGAAAGAGGAAAGATGAGAGAAAGAAAAAAATTAATAAAAAGAAAATGAGAATGAAATAAAATAAAAATCAATTCTAATAAATCTAAACCATCTAAATCTCATAAATCTAATGGTTGAAAAATTGTGTCAAATTTTATGTCAAAAATTGTGTTCCCCGATCCATCCCCTTTATATATAGTGACGGACTTAGAATTTTTAACTAGATGAGACACTTGAACAAAATAATAATTATATTATAAAAGTACTGAAAATTTGAAAAATTGAGATCACAGTAAAATGATTTTTTTTTTTAAAGAAAAATTGATTTTTTAATTCTTATATTTAAAATGAAAAAAAAACAAGAAATATTTTTTTTTGAAGTATTATGCACATGGTGGGATTTGAACTCTCATCACATATATGGAAAGGATATGCACTACTAGTTTGGTTAAAAGATAATGTGTAACAAAAAACATAATATTAATAAATAAATATTGACAAGGAGAACGACATAAATTACAATATAATTTTATAATAGGAAATTTTGTTTTGTATTTATAATGAATTTAGTTTAAATTTATACAAAATAATTAATTAATAAATATTACTAGACATGTTTTTGAATTTGTTATTCTTCTAATTATTGGTAAATTTTTTGATTTGTTGATTCTAAATAAATTAAAGTTATAAAATAAGGAAATCTACTAAGGAAAAAATAAAATAAACCATAATAATATATGGATTATTTTAATACAATAAATTAAATTTAAGATTTTAGGGTTTATTAATGTGATGTGTTCGGTATGTCAAATTAAAACTATTAAAATAATAAAAGTTCAAAAATAATAATATATTTTTTAATATATAATAAAATTGAATTAAATAACCATAAATTTTGTATAGTTAAGAAGTTGAAAATGATGGAAAAGAGAAAATGAATTATTTTATTTTAGAAGTAAATGAAAATTTGATTAAGGAAATAAAAAGGTTGATAAAATAAAAAAGATTTAAAAAATATTAAAAGTCAAGCTACGAACCCTTAACTACTAATGAGATTGACGTTTTCTAACCGCCGCACCATCATTTCCTTATTATAATGATACGGATGGTTTGTTTTTTTTTTAACTTAAAACTTAAAATTATTAAGTTGTTTTGTTTATTTTTCTAAGTGGTCAAACAACTTAAAATAAAAAGTAAAAAATTATGACTTTTCACTTAATTGTAAATCACTGAATTGTATTAAATACAATCCAAAATCTTTTCTTCCGATACTATCTCGCCATATATAACATGTTTCCAATTTCATCATAATTATATATGGTATATAACTCTTTTATTTTAATATATTGCTTATTTTAAATAGCTTTAAAAATAAAAAAGAAACCTAATCACTTCTCATATTGGTGTTTAATATCAACACTTTATTTTGATATTAGGGTGATGTGTGTGTGTGTATATATATATATGTTAGAGTGTTTTGTGTGATTTTTTACTCATACCTTTTCATTTTTTGAAAGAAAAAATACATTTTATTTTCTTAGTAAAAATGAAGTTTATTTATAATCGAAGAAGAAGATCATGATCATATGTGTTCATATATAATTATTGTTTTTGGATTGTTTTTATTCTATATTATATGTATAATTGTTTAACATAGGTATAAATGTAAAATTACTAATTTTTAGACAATTTTACTTTTAAAAAACAAATGCGTTGACAATACATTCAGATGTGAGAAAAAAAAAATGTCATTCAGGTTCAGATTTCAGTCTCTATTCAGTCTTCAGAAAACTTCAGAACTATTCAGTCTTCAGACAAAAAAAAAAAAACAAACGATCCCTTAGTTAACTTTTATATATATTGTTAATAGTAAAATTTGGACAGGGACCAAAGAGAAATTTTCCACTCTCCTAGCTCAAATCAAAGCCCAAAATCGCCATTCATGGGACCTTGGGCAAGCCCTAGAGCTACCCCGTAGAATCGAAGAAGGATAATCGAGCTTCAGAACTATCAGAAGTGAAGCTAGGCAAGTCCAGGTCGAGTTCACACACGAACACTGGAATTCGGGCTTCTCGAGATCACCTATCCCGAACCTCGGTTCCTGGGGTCAGGTCCAAAACCACCCTGTGAAAGCGAGGAAAGATCACCGACCTCAGGAAGCACTCGAAGTGAAGCCGACACAAACAAAAGTGAGCTCTTTCCAGATCAAGGCTTCCCGAGGTTAGATTTGTCTTGTAGCCTAAGTAAGAAGCCCACCAACCTCTCCAGAAGCCCGCTGTCCCCGACAGACATGTAGAGAGAGAGAGCCTCTAAGTGGGTCGGATTTATGCTATAGCTGATAAGGGATGCCTGTAACCACCCTAGACATGAAAGAAGAATCTCGCCTAATCTGCACTACCTTTAGTAAGTGCCCAAAAGGCCGTCCCAAGCTTTTGAGACCAGAACTAAAGCATGGATTTACCTCGAGCAGCCAATTTGATGACCTCCATAAAGAATCATGCCATGAATACACATAGATCATATCCACGTTATAACGAACATTAAATTCTATATACGTGTGAGACAAGAGTTTGATTCCAAAGAGGAAACAAACTTATCTCCTCCAACGATAATCTTGAGTCTGAAGTTTACTCGAAGTCAACGACTTTTAAATAGAGGATCCCGCCTAATAAGAAGGGAACGGATTCATAAAATCGTGGCGGGCGTTTCACGAGTTTAAACTACTTGGAGCATATATAAATAGGTCCAAGCATGATAGGCAGAAATAGAGTAAAAAAGAAAGAGAATTACGTTGGGCCTAAATTCTGTGATCAGAACACGACCATCATTTTATCTACTATTCGAAAAACACGAAGTTACCACCTTCCTATGTCCTAGAGAGATTGTGAGTGTATATGAGAGATTTTTGTACTCCATGAGTGATAATAAAGCTCTTATTTTCTATTGTCATTCAAACATTCGTTTCTATCTAAGCAGGTTAGGTATCAAAGGTACCGACCTCGGCCACCACCTCCGTGGTAGTGGTCTCGAGGGTGTTAGTTGGAATTTCTTATCTTGAGCAAATTTCCCGTTAACACACACACACACACACACACACACACACACACACACACACACACACACACACACACACACACACACACACACACACACACATATATATATATATATATATATATATATATATATATATATATAAACCGACTTTAATGTTGGTCTGGTCTGCCCCTATATACCTTAATGTTGGTCTGCCCCTATATAGATATCAGCCTCTCTCTGCTCATAATTTGTAAACTGGGTCTTATATATATAAACTGACCTTAATATTGGTCCCCCTATATACCTTGATGTGTTATATATATATATATATAAACTGACCTTAATGTTGGTCCGCCCCTATATAGATATCAGCCTCTCTCTGCTCATAATTTGTAAACTGGGCCTTTGGCTTCTCTAATAACCTTTTGTAATACTTCAAGTTATCTCTTCAATGATTGTTGGATTGATGAATGATGAGAATTGAGAAAGCTCTGGTGATTGTATATGTTAATAGTAAAATTTTGGCTAGGAACCAAAGAGAAATTTTCCACTCTCCTAGCTCGAATCATAGCCCAAAATCGCCATTCATTGGACCTCGGGCAAGCCCTAGAGCTACCCCGCAGAATCGAGGAAGGATCATCGGGCTTCAGAACTATCAGGAGTGAAGCTAGGCAAGTCCAGGTCGAGACCACACGCGAACACTGGAATCCGGGCTTTTCGAGATCACCTATCTTGGAACCTCGGTTCCTGGGGTCGGGCTCAAAAACCACCCCGTGAAAGCGAGGAAAGATAGTCGAGCTCAGGAAGCACTCGAAGTGAAGCCCGACACAAACAAAAGTGAGCTCCTTCCAGATCAAGGCTTCCCGAGGTCAGATATGACTCGTAGCCTAAGTCAGAAGCCCACCAACCTCTCCAGAATCCCGCGTCCCCACCAAACATATATATATATATATATATATATATATATATATATATATATATATATATATATAGAGAAAGCCTCTAAGTGGGTCGGATTCATGCCATAGCTGATGCTCCAATTTGATAAGGGATGCATGTAACCAACCTAGACATGAAAGAAGAATCTCGCATAATCTACACTACCCCTAGTAAGTGCCCACAAGGCCGTCCCAAGCTTCTGAGACCAGAACTAAAACATGGATCTACCTCGAGCGGCCAATTCTATAACCTCCATGGAGAATCATGCCATGAATACACACAAGATCATATCCACGTTATAACGAACATTAAATTTTGTATACGTGTGAGATAAGAGTTTGATTCCAAAGAGGAAACAAACTTATCTCCTCATACGATAATCTTGAGTCTGTAATCTACTCGAAGTCAACGACTTTCAAATAGGGGATCCTACCCGATAAGGAGGAAACAGATTCATAAAATCGTGGCGGGCGATTCACGAGTTTAAACCTACTTGGAACAAGTATAAATAGGTTCAAGCATGATATAGAAAAGATATAGGCAGAAGTAGAGTGAAAAAGAAAGAGAATTACGTTGGGCCTAAATTCTGTGATCAGAACACGACCGTCATTGTATCTACTATTCGACAAGCACGAAGTTACCACCTTCCTATGTTCTAGAGAGATTGTGAATGTATATGAGAGATTTCTGTATACCACGAGTGATCAATAATAAAGCTCTCATTTGCTATTGTTATTCAAACATTCGTTTCTATCTAAGCAGGTCAGGTATCAAAAGGTACCAACCCTGGCCACCACCTCTGTGGTAGTGGTCTCGAGGGTGTTAGTTGGAATTTATCATCTTAAGCAAATTTCCCGTTAACACTTTCTAGCGCCGTCTGTGGGGAACAACTTCAACACCATCATTTTTATATTCATAAGTTTGTTATTTTATAGTTAATCATGAGGCTTCGCTCCTTCAAAGGACAACCAGGCGCATTCGAGCAACCTTCAATGCGTCGACACGAAAGGCCCCGAAGAAAGAAAGGAAGAAAATTCGGGATCCGTGATCAGGTCCTAGACCAGCTGGCCACTTTGTGGGCTTTGGATCCCCCTATGGGAAGCCAGGTTATGGTTGACCAACAAGCGGTAGTCTTCATGGAAAACATCCGCCTTCGACTACTCGTTGAGGGTATTACTGTCCAACAAGCAAACCTCTGCAACCAAGGAGAACCAAGCAGGTCCGGGACTCGGCAGCCCGCTTTTGATAGCCTAGGACCTACCCCTCCAGAGCCAGCTCGTAATGGATTTGTACCCAGACCCTCGATCCGGGATAGGTTAGGGCCCATGCCCCCAATTTCTAAAGCTCTGCCATGTTACCAACCCAGGCAAGTTAAGTCCACGGTGGACGTCTTTTCCCAGGAGCGATAAAAATTTGTTCACCCAGCGACTTCAAGGAGGGAGGTCCGGGCTAGAGAGGAAGAAAGCCAACAAAATCCCCAGGCAGATCCCATCCGAGAAGGAATCGGGTAGAGGTCGCCAGCTCGTCAGAAGGGTCCGACAGTGAAGAGTCTGAGATTTATTCAAGGAAACATGAGAGCATGTGCCTGAGAGACCAGTTGGCAGAGCTTCAGAAAGAGGTACAGTGGATGAAGAAGGGGAAGTACAAGGAAGACAAGAAAGACCCTTTAATTGAGATGAATGCTCCTTTCACAAGAAGAATCAGGGAGACGGAGCTCCCACTAAAATTCAAAATGCCGACTGACAGATTCTCTGGGACTGAGGATCCCTTGAGCCACTTGGAGAGTTTCGTTCAACAGATGGAGGTCCAGAACACGAATAGGGTCATAAAAAGCTACTTGCTGATTACGCTAAGACCTGTTTCAGAAAGCTACTTGTTGGTAATGTGGATTCCTTCACGAAACTGTCAACTGATTTCTGCTCGTAATTCCAAGGAGTTAAGCCCCAATTAAAGGATCCAATCCATCTACAATACGTGATCCAGGAAAGAGGGGAAACCCTCCGGGCTTATGTCGAACATTTCCATAAGGAAGTCATCCAGATGGGGGTCTTCACAGAGAAAGAAACCCTCCCCAATTTTAGGAGGAACTTATGGACTGGGCAAGCTTTTTCGATCTTTCGCCAAGCGGCCTCCGGAGACCTACTGAAAAGCCTATGATCAGGTTCTGGAGCAAATTGACGTCGACGAACAGATCAAAGTCAAGGCGGAACACGACGATATAAGAATCGTAAAGCGACAGAAGAAGGAAGCTTCCAAACCACAGCAAGCTCAGAAAAGCCAGAATAAACCCTCAAACAGGTCGATGTATCGCCTCCCCATTTCTCAACCCCGGTCGGAAAGGTTTCTAGCAAAACGGACTCTCCATGGGCTTTCCCTCCTCTTAGGACGGTGGCTCAAATAGCTCGAGATGAGAGTGGATATGATCATTACACCCCTTTAAATGTATCCCGTGAAACAATCTATCTCGCCATTCTGGATAAAGGGTTACTATAGAAGCCCGCACCTATGAATGCCCCTGTCGACAAGAGGAATCGTTATAAGGATTGTGACTTTCACGAAGACGTGGGACACAACACTTCAGAGTGCTATAACATACGAAATCAGATCGATACTTTGATAAGAGGATGATGTTTGGTAGATTTCTTATAATAAGTCAGGGATAACATTCAGACTGGAAGGGAAGTGCAAGCCGAGATCCGTGAACACTTTGAGAAAAGAAAGAGGGAGCATGCAGATCTGATGCAGTAAATCTAGATAATACATACCATCAGCGGAAGGCCTACTTTGACTGGCACCTCCAATATTCCAGGAAAAACCACACAAGGAAAGTCCCTCGAGTGGACGAAGGGTGGGGTATCTTCAAGGTCGACCAGAGACCAACCAACCCCTCCCAGTTATCACAGATCATTTTCACCGAAGTGGATGTCTATATCACCGTGCAGCCTTATGATGATCCCATGGTGATCACGGTACAGATTTCCAACTGCATGGTGCACCGTGTGCTCATTGACACAGGCAGCAACATCGACATCCTATTTAAATACACCTTGGAAAAACTGAACTTGAAACAATGGTGTTACAATGTTGTACTACCCCGTTGTATGGGTTCACTAGGGACTCAATCATACCCGTAGGATCAAAAATCCTGCCAGTAATCATTGGAGCCACACCTCTCCAGCAGAATGTCATGACAAACTTCGTGGTGGTGGATACCCCATCGGCCTACAATGCAATATTAGAAAGGCCATTTTTATCGTCTTTGAAAGGGGTCCTATCCATCTACCATAACGTCTAGAAGTTCCCAGTAGGAGACAAGGTGGGGGAAGTACGGGGTGACTAGCAAGCAAGTCAGGAGAGGCTATGCAGTGTCTGTCAACCCAACAGCTCTAGTAAAACAATTTGCCCAGGTAACAACGATCCAGGACGGGGCAACACCAGTATTGACCTTGGAAGATGAAGGATCCACTAATCACCCATAGGATGATTCTGTGGTGCCAGACAAGGAGGAGTAGAGAATTGAATGGGCTAGTGGGTATCCAGTGGATGAGCTAGAAGAATGTCCCTCCGAATAAACGATCCCTCAAAGGTCGTCAAGGTCGGAGTCACCCTTGAGCCGGGAGTGAAGGAGAGTTTGGTCGGGCTCCTTAAAGAGTTCAATGACATCTTCGCTTAGAGCCACGACGAGATGCCTAAGATCCCGATGACTTTGGCTGCTCACCGATTGGCAGTGGATCCGACCTTCAAGCCTATCAAACAAAAAAGACGTCATTTCAACACTGAAAGAAATGTTACAGTTCAGGAAGAAGTGGACAAATAGACCCAAGTAGGCTTTATCAGAAAAGCACGCTACCCGAATGGATCGCCAATATAGTCATGGTCACAAAGGCAAATGGGAAGTGGCACATGTGCGTCGATTATACCGACCTTAACCGGGCATGCCTGAAAGACAGTTTCCCTCTACCAAAAATTGATCAGTTAGTTGACTCCTTGACAGGGCGTACTGCGTGATAGTGTAATTTGAACAACTGCCAAGAGATATGGTTCGTCACATGGTTCACATGTTCTTCTGATGCGGTACGCATACCATATGTGGAACTTCTTGCACCTACTAGCTAGTGACGCAGTACGAGACGCGGTTCACCTCGACATGGCATACCATGTTACGCTCCAGTGCATTTTTTGTCCATTTACACGGTACGAGACACAGTACATGTTTCCTTCTAATGTGGTACGTGTACCGCATGGCTCACTTATTCTCTAGCTGGAATCTTCATTTTAGCCCCAAAATCTTCGGTTCCTTATAAGAACAACTCCTAAATAGAGGGGACCTGTAAAAGCAACTGGGAACATCAGAAGATAGAATTTGCAAAGAAAACGAGTGAAAAACTATATAAAATGACGGGTACGTAAAACATAAAAATGAACTTATCATGTACAAATGGGAGTATGACTCTATTTATACAAGAATTGGAAAGCAAAACTAGAAACACCGGCCGACTAGATTTGCAAAAAGGAAATAGTAATTTTACAAAAGGAAAATTGAAAACTTCTATCGACTTTGTTTCTGCCGACACTTGATCACATCCATCTTTAGTGCCTTTTATCTTTATCCTTTTTTACTGACACTTCTGCTTTATATTGTTATTGCTTTTAACTTTATCTTTTTCTGCCGAAACTTATTTTAGCTATTCTTGACGATTAGGTATCTAGATTATGGTAGGCTTCCTCATTGAAACCTTCATATTCTTCTTCATCTTCTACCAAAGAATCTTCAAGCCAGTTCATTTCTTCTTCTTGTATTTCTCTGATAAAATCATTTGTCTTTGGGCTGAGAAAAATCCATGGGATAGGGTATTTGGACCAAACATCATGAGTTTTGATGAAAATGGACATATGAGGAGTTTTCCTGATCAGCTTAGGCCTGCTAGAGTTTATGCAAAGAAAGTATATTTGTGCTCTATACCTCTGTAGATATTTAGTGCATAAGCCCTGGAAATTATTAGGAGGACTTTCTTCATGCATAACCTGTACAGGGAACTCATAAGGAACTATCCCTATATAGTTGTAAGCTGGTAGATAGTTCATCATTTTGTATGGCTGATTGATTATCCATTCACATTGCACTATATTGATGTCCAAGAAAAAACCTATCTTTCCTCCAAACATTTGGATTGATTGCTGGAGTTTTCAGGGAGAAATGAGATTTTTAGGATGTTGGTTGCAACCAGACCGTCGATGATCCTATAGCTAAAGAGTTCTTCAATACCAACTTGCCAAAAATATAGGATGTCAAAAATCATTGAGAAAACATCCATATTTATTTGTACTGTAATAAATTTATACAAAATTCTTTGATTTATATTTCTTTTATGAAAGAACGTATTCATACCCTTAGGTAATCCTACGCCCAAAGAAAGGAACTTTTGGATTTTTAGAAAACGCTTCAGATTATAATCTTTGGCATGACAAAAAATGTTCTGCATTATATCAGTAGGTAGTTTTTCTACCACTTTATATATATTTTTTGCTTGATCCCTCATTAGGGTAATGTTTATAAGGTTGAGTGGCCTTTCAGAATATGTTTTCATGAACTTTTCCTTGTCATATTTTTCTTTATTCTTTTGTTTTTCTGGCTTCTAAATACTCTTTTGCTTTATATCCATTTTTTGTTTTAGTATTGTATTTTCAACTTGCATTTTTGCAAAGAGCTCACTCATTACTTTTTTACAGCTCTCTAATTCTTTAGAAATTCTATTTTTTGCTTCGTTTATATTCTTGAAATGATTAATAAAGCTTTTTACTTGGTGTCTTTCATAGGTAATTTCGTTAAATTCTAAAATTGGTTCGAAAACATCTTGATTTTGTGAAAACAGGTTTAATGATCTATTAGCTTCCTCTAAAGAGTAAAAGCCTTTGAAAATGAGATTAGGAAAATCTTCAACATAACTAGCAGTTTCCTGCCAAGTTGAATAGATTCCAACTTTTCTTCCTTTGTTCACTACATAAAAAGAAAGCATATTATTTTCTGCAAAATGCCTGCGTTAAAACATTCATTAAGTTTAAAAACCTTTGTTGTCATTCCTAAAAAAAACAAATATTATTGAGTAAAGCTTGTTGAGATTCAGTAATCTTTTCTTTTAAATGGTTTAGGGACTGAAAAGGAACAACTGAGTTGTAAGTAATAGTATAAGACCCTATATTAAGCTTTTTGCCACTACTGCTTTGTGCTGGGAAATTAAAGCTTTTCTAGTCATTTCTTGAACTTCCTGCTATATCTGTAAATAATTTATCGTTTCTGTTTATATGTTCAAATTCTGCTTTATATCCTCTACCGGTTAATGTTTCTAAAAAACTTAACCTTCTTTTACTAATAAAATAACTTTTCTTCTAATTTTTTTTTTCTGTTAATAGAGAATTTACTCAAGGTGAGAAATTCCGGTTAACACCCTCGGGACCACTACCACTTAGGCGGTGGCCGGGGTTGGTACCTTAGGTACCTAACCTGATTGAATAAAGATAGATGCATGGATACAAATGTAATGAAGATGGGAAGATAATGGCTTTACTATTGATTGTGGATAATGTACAAAAAAGACTCTTAAACACTCCTAATCTCTATAGAAATCAGTAAGGTAGCAACGTCGTGCCTGTCGAATAGTAGATAATAGTTGAGGTCGTGTTCTGATTAAAGAATCTAGGCCGAAGTATAAAACTCTCTATGTTTTCTCTTCTCCCTATCTCATGCTTGATCCATTTATACACAGTCCAATTAGGTTAAATTTGTGACTCTCCCGCCAAGATTCTCAAGATCCTCTCCTTTCTTATCGGACGAGATCTTTTATTTAAAAGTCATTGACTTTAGATTAATAACGGATCCGAGAATATCTTAGGTGGAGGCAAGTTTGTTTCCTCTTTGGACTCAATCTCTTGTCTTACACGTACGCAGTGTTTCAATGTTCGTTGAAGTGTAGATGTGATCCCCGTATGCCTTCATGGTATGATGCCTCATGGAGGTCATTTAGTATGGTGTTTAGTGATTCATAGAACGAGGTAGATCCAAACCTTGGTCTTAATGTTAAGAGCTCGATCTGACCTTTCCAGGCCTCTTTTTGAGCTTGATGTGACCGTGCTAACCTCTTATCTACCTAGGTGGATTTGCTTCTTCCTTTGGCGAAGTGGAGTGGTCTTATAACATGAGCTCGATATCTTTATAGGTTCTGTCTTTTTGTGCCCGGAGAGGTTAACTGGCTTCTGGGGACGTTATGATGTAATCTTGATCTCCGGGAGCCCGGACAATCCCATATGGGGCTTTGCCCTAGTTCTAGTGTTGGCGTAAAAGGCTCGAACTGGTCTTGTCAGGCTCCATTCTTGGTAGTTATGAAGCTTGATGATCATTTCTTACTTTTGTGAGGTAGTTCTATGGCTTGCCCTTAGGACCTGGGGTCCAATGACTGGCGAGCTAGTGCTTTGACTTGGGTTAAGAGAGTGAAAAATTTCTCTTTAGTCCCCTAGCCAAATTTTGCTATTAACAGAAGTCCCCCCTGACTTGAACACAGATGATTGAGTTGGGGTTAGAGTCAGATTTATTGTTTTAATTGGGAATTTTTTCCTCTTTTACCGTTACCAATTCTGGGTGGAAACTCCTCCTTAATTGTACATGTGATGTGACGGGAAAAGACCGGTGTATTCCTCGAAATAATTTGACTACGTTACGGCCGTTTTCTGGGATTCGAGGTAATCCCTCCGAAGATTTCGTTGATGTCACTACCTCTCCCAGCTCTAATTAAACCCGACTTCCTCATCACTTTCGTCACGCTTCACTTCTATACTTCAGATCTTCAAAAATCCCTATCTTTTGCAAACTTCTTTAGTTACGCCTTTATTTTTTCTCTTTTTCTTAGCCTTCAAACCCTATTCTATCGTGTCAAAGATAAGTCATGACTCCGTTGATTCCCTCATTGATGGCACAAAGGTTTCCAGTCTTACCCAAGGAAAGCGGGCTCAATGAGACCTATACGGGGATGACTCACCTTCGACTCCGTAACATCGTTGATTGAATATGAACGTGGCTATCGGGACTTGGTTCTCCAATTGACCAAATAATCCCCTGAGCTTGGTTGAAGAGGATTCTAGTGAGGAAAATAGGGACGGTGTTACCAAAAAAGATCAAGTCACCGTTGTCGGTACTTCTCTGGAGAGGCGTTTTCCCTGTGACTTCAAGGTCATTCCAGACTCCACTGTTAAGCAGCAGTCGATCAGTCGCATGAGGTCCAAATATGGCATTCATGACAACGTCACCCTCACAGTCCCCTACAGAAACTACGACGTCTTTAATCCACCCAAAGGTGCGCTCCCCATCCATGTTGTGACCTTCAAGAATGGGGTAAAGCTCCCCCTTCACCCTACACTTCGGCGGGCTCTCAACGCCCTACAACTACCTCCCCTCTAATTGAACCTTGTTTTCTGTAGGCATATGGCGGGTTTCCTAATGTTGTGGAGGGAACAATGTGAGCTAATCAAGGTTACCTGGGAGCCAGGAGCTGAGGAACTGGCATACCTTTTTCAGATTGGAAGCTTGTCCAGGGCTCCTCGAGGTCATTTCTATGCCAAGGCAAAGAACAAACTCAATTTCATCATCCCTGGCTCTTGGAGGAAAGATCCTGCTTGGAAAGAGGAGTGGATCCTAGCGGGTAAGGATTGGGGAAGCTCGACCTTCATAGGCGGGAATGAGTTCACAGTTCCCACCGCTTTCAATGATAAACCCTCGTGGGGCCGAGATTCCTTGCCTGCCGAGTCTGAGGTGGTGTTGAAGGCCATCCTTGCCAAGAACTATTTGAACTTAAAGTTTTCGACTGCAGACCCTTCGATTCTCATCTGGTAAACCGCTATCTGTGAATATCTGATGCTACTCCTCGTAAGTACTTTGAACCATCATTCTTTGTGTCGTT
Organism: Dipteronia dyeriana; assembly: GCA_032871835.1. Taxonomy (NCBI): domain Eukaryota; kingdom Viridiplantae; phylum Streptophyta; class Magnoliopsida; order Sapindales; family Sapindaceae; genus Dipteronia; species Dipteronia dyeriana. The sequence goes on from CM065302.1 coordinate 20,525,452, forward strand.
GAATAGTTCTGTTCTGACGGCTCATCCTTTTTTTAACAGTTTTATTATTGCTCCAGCTTCTCGTGAAGTCTAGTAGGCTCGTACCCCTTCTTCTCACTTAAGAGTACCCCGATATGCCCTTTTGGTTACCTCAGAAAAATAAGGCGTGTTGATCCAGTTAGGGTTTTGCCTGCTTCAGTTCCGTTCTCTTCCCAACATAGGTCCAAGTTGTCACTCCACGCATCTTGGGTTGCCAAGGTACGAGATAAAAGGGACTCCGTTTCTCAAGCCGCTGATGCAGCAACGTCAGCTCCTACTCTAGTTACCCTTACACCTGCTTCTGCTCCCGTTGCCCCTACTCCAAGCTTACCAGACGCTTCTGCCCTTCCATCTACATTCCCAGCCTCTCGAGCTTCAAAGGACCCCGAGAATGGTGTTGAAGGAGTTTCCCCTATTCACCCGCCAAATCAATCTGGCTCTGCCTTTCAAGACGAGGTCATAGGGCAATTCGTTGCTTCCTGCCTCGGGGGCAGTCTTTCTATGATGGCTTCAATGCCCATAGATATTCTGATCACCAAGGGGTCTGCCTTCTAGGTCGAGGTAATCACCGCTTTTTATCTTCTTGATTAACACTGAAAAGTGTATGTTTCTTAAGGGATAATATCATCATTTTACACTTCCAATATGATTAATTCCCTAACTTAGACACAATTCTGTTCGCTCGCTTAAATAAATGTGTTGTGTAGTAATCAGTGTATTTTTCTTTGCATTTCAGAGGTAATTCAATCAATTTAGAATTATGGAGAAGTCAGATGGCAAAACAAACATCGTTTTCAAGTTTAGAACGTCAAAAACCTTAGGAAGGCCACGAAGGGTATTTTTATAATTTTAACTATTCACTGTTCACAGTTGACTTTCACGGTTCACAATTGACTTTCACGGTTCATGGTTCACTTTCACTGTTCCTGATGACGTGATACATTCCTATTGGCCCAAACTGCTAGTGCACCGTACACGCGGCTGCATAGAATCACATTCTAGAAGTCAGTGCACTGTTCATAATTAACTTTCTAGAATATTTTTGACGGATGATGTGACACATTTCTATTGGCCTAAATTGCGAGCGCACCGTACACGTGCTGTAGATAATAATATTCTAGAAGCCGGTGCACTGTTCACTATTCACTATTCACTGACGACGTGGTGAAATCTGGACGCTCCATTCTAAATTCATCCAATGGTTAATTTTCATCAGTATTTTATATAAATAAGGGGTCTCTCCCCCCAATTTTTCACATTCTAAATCCAAATCTGATATTAGATTTGTGAAATTCTCTCTCTTTTGTTCTCAAATTCTCAGTTTAAATAAAATAGTTATTTTCTAGTTAAATTATGTCTGACTAATTTTACATAGCTGGGGCCAAAGGTAGTACTGTTGGTATGGAAAATATGATCCAATTATGGTAAGTTTATTATTTTTTTGCTTTCTCCGCTCTGATCTTTGTGGAGTTTTTGACTCACTGTAGTCAGACAGATATTGTCTAGCACAGTGAGTACTTTTACCCATATTTATCATAGAGTGGTTTCTCCCCTCTGATCTTTGTGGAGTTTTTGACTCACTGTAGACAGACAAATATTGTCTAGCACAGTAAGTACTTTTACCTATATCTATCATAGAGTGGTTTATCCCCTCTAATCTTTGTGGAGTTTTGACTCACTGTAGACAGACAGATGTTGTCTAGCACAGTGAGTACTTTTACCCACATCTATCAGAGAGTGATCAGTGGAGTGGAATACCATACCATTAATGTGGACTAAATATTAATAATTGGATCATAATCGAATTACCAACAGTGGATCCCTTAGCCTCAGTTTTAATTGAATTGATTTACATTTTTATAACAAGCTTAGTAATTAATCTAGATAATTAATTCTACAAAGACAAGTGAACAACCTCCCTATGGTTCGACCCGGTCTTGCCGGTTAATTTATTACTATGACACTGTTATACTTGGGAGTAGGAGCACTTCTTGAGGATGTGTCACTTCTCATGCAATAGTTTGGTTAGTCATTTCAAAATTTGAATCCTTTTGCAGGCTTTCAAATTTCAAATGGCCATGGGCCATCATGTGGCTTCTCTCCTCGACCGGGCAACCAGGGCTAAAACTGAAGCTGAGCGGGCCATGGAATTGTTGGCGCAGGCTCAAGACTTGGTACAAGAGATGGCCTCTAGTCAGAGAGGAATGGAGACTAAGTTAGCCGAGCTCCAGTGTGACCATGAAAGGATAAAGAGATCCCTTGACTTAGAAACCCTTCGGTCTGAACGTCGGGCTGAGCAGAGGGATTCTTTGAAGGAAGAAACAAAGGCTCTGAAGATTGAAAACCAAGGTTTGCAAGCCCATGTAGCCAATCTTCAGGCCGAGGAGGATGCCTTCTTCAACGATGGATAATTCTATGCTTCCTACCAGATCGTAGAAGTTCTTCCTCCTCCTTCGACCTCTCCGTCGTAGCTGGATGGGATATGGAAGATGTAATGGCTAAGGTTACATTGATGTCTCGCCCTGACGGTGATGAAGAAGATCTTTCTAGTGGGATTTTAGCCAAGAAGCAATCATTTATGCCAAACCTTTCTCCTTATACCACTACCTTCCTGGCATCAGGTCCCGGGGTGTCCTCGAGGGGGGTTCAGCCCGCGGAGCCCGAAGGAAGCCAACCAGAAACCAAGGTCTCCCTGAAGAATCTTCTAGAGGAGAGCCGGAAGTCGAGAAGAGTGGGATGGAGTCAATCACTACCATCTTTGATACATCTATTCCTCCTGAGGTAATGGCGGTGGTCAATGAGGTTTTAGAGAAGGACCCCGCTGAGCAGCAGGCAATGGAGGATTCCCCGGAGGAGAGGGTAGCGGGTAAAGATGGCCATGGCGAGCGGATACCTGAGGGAGATGTAAGAGGAGCTAGGGCGAGGTCCACCTGGTAGGGGGAGCAGCAGAAGGGAATCAAGAAGAAGCAAGAGCCTGATGCATTTTATTCACAACTTACCTTTACATCCCAGAAAAGGGGGGGGGGGGGGGGGGGGGGAGGGGTGGGCACCCACTCTACCCGCTTGATCAACATCAATTTTCATCATTTTTTTATAGCCTGAAACCGGGGGTTGGGCTCCCTCTTTGATAACTATAGCCTTTCCAGGGGATAGGCTCATATTTCATTAATGAAACCTGACTTTAGATTTCATTCATGCTTTCTTCAATGAATTCTAATTTAATTGACATCCTTTCGCCTGATCTCGACCTAGACGCGACCTTTGAAATAATTTGACTTACTCGAACTTCAGCGAAGATTGCGAGATGTAAAATTTTGTTTAAGTGTGGAAGTAGATAGCTCGCTCGAGCTTCCAACTCTCAACAGAAACTTGTAGCCTAATGACTTTAGTGAGTAGTCCCCTTATGTAATTATGGGCTGGTTTGTATATGTCACAACAAGCTATCATATACACATGGGAGAATAGCCAGTAATAACTGGACCATTGGGATTAAGGTTGGAGAGCTTTCCAATCCCGGGCTATGTTGGGGGCTATAGCCCGTTCGAAGGCTATCTAGCGATTTTCTAGTCTCGAGATCTGGATGGAAACTATACTTTTACACTTAGATCCTTCTTGGGGGTGGTAGCCTGGCCAAGACATCAGGAGTGCTATCTAGTTATTTCCTGGTCTTGTGATCTGGATGATAACTATGCTCTTACACTTAGATCCTTCTTGGGGGTGGTAGCCTGACCAAGGCATCATGTAAGTTCCTCAGTTTTTGACTGGATCATTTCGTTGACAACCACATTTGCGGATAAATGTGTAAGGGTAGTTTAGACAATCATTGCTCAAGACCTAGCTCAAGCTTCAAAAGGTAAATCACTTGCTTGACCTTGTTTGAAGAGTTTTTAGTGCACAAACACACTCTCATGCATGTTTTTGATCATCTTGCATGCTTACTTATATATCAATTTGTGTGTCTTTTTGCCATAACTCTTGCTTGGGTGTTTGATGCATTTAGTTTGCCGTTAGAAGAGGATTTTCCTCTTGACTGCGGTTGGGACCGCTCCTAGTGCACTGCCTCCATCGCGGTATGCATAACGGTGTTCTCCAGGCGTTGCACACTGCTGCTACCACGGCCTGTGCTTATTGCATGCACAATGGTCTCTCAAGCGGAGGTTCTCTAGGGATGCACCGCTCTCTCTACCTTGGTTTGGACACTGCCTGTACCGCGATCCAGACAGTGAAAATTCCCAAGCGATGCACCACTCGCTTTACCTGGTCTGGACACTTGCCTAGGCTGCGGCACACACAATGGTCATGACGAGAATTAGTTGCCCTTCGTTCAAAACGATGTAGTTTCGTATAGGGTACAATATATATATGTTATCTTCTCTTCTCTTGTATGGTATGAGTCCAAGAAGCCATTTTCATTGTTCAAGCTTTTCTTTGACAGAGAAATTGGTTCCAAGAGAGAGAGAGCTCCCAAGAACTCATCTTGACTCAACCAAACTCCAATCCATGAGCATCTAGCATTGTCTTGCATCTTCCAAGCATGGATGTTCTTGTTTGTCTTTGACTAGGTAATCTCTACATGCCCTAGAATCTCTTGTTACATTCTTATGACATGTATGCCTAGGTTTAGCAATTATTGTTGATTAAATGCATGTCATTGAGTTTAATTACATATTTAACATGCTTGGATTGTTGATTGTTGGATGAGATTTATATTTTGTGATAGCTAGGATTTGTGACCATTTTGTTCTTCTAGCTAAATCTTAAATCTCTATGCTTTGCATTTAGATATTGTTTAGGACTCATTGATTGCATTTTATGATTGCATTATAGTCCTTGCCATGCTTAATGACAACTTGTGTTGATATGGCTTTTGTGATAGCTAGCATTTAGGTCATTGTTGCCTCTAGCTAATTAGGTCATATAGATTGCATTTTGATGATTGCATTTAATGACCAAGCCATGCTTAATGACAACATATGTTGAAATGGCTTTGTTTGATAACTAGATATAATGTTGCATAACTATATCTAGTTAAGTCTTTATGAACATTCATTTAGACATTGATATCTAGGAATTATACTCAGTGACATTCTTAATTTCCTAGATAAGCATTTAGTGTTGCCTAGCATTACTTGCATGTTTGAATATTTTATCATATTCACTTAGGTTTTTTTGACTCTTCATTGAGGTTAAGTCTTGTGACAAAGTGATTAGTGCACAAGCAAATAGATCAAGAATCACTATTAAGGCCCGTTTGGTAGAGTGAAAGGGTTAGTAACTGGAGGGTGTGACGGGAGGTCAACCTAGGTTGTAAACTTTCATTCAATAAGTGGATTTGAGGATCGAGTGTGGCGCACATATCAGCCTGTGGTTTTTTCCCATTTGGAGGGTTTCCACGTAAATATTGTGTGTTGTTATTGTTTTAAGCATAATTGGTTTTATTGAATGCTTGTTTATTCTGGGTAATTTGTGTTAATATTGATTAATCAAAAAATTGGTAATTGATTCGATTAAAACCTATTCACCCCCTCTAGGTTTACAGACACACACTTTCTAGGGAACTTTCACATCAGAAGGGCTATCTAGCTATTTCCTAGTCTTGTGATATGGATGGCAACTATGCTCTTACACTCAGACCCTTCTTAACGGGGGCTGGTGCCTGACCGAGGCATCAAGGATAGCGAGGGGACTTCCCCAATTAATCCTTGGTCTTAAGATGACTATGTCGAACTTACCCGTTTAGATCCTGATTGGGTACAGAGAAATTAATGTAGAATATAATCGAAGATAGAGAAAGCGGACTTTATTGATGAAAAATGGAGTACATTATTGTCTGAGATTTTATTGAATCCTAAATGGAGGTAGTCTGCCCACGAGTCCTCTGTCTAAGGGTAATACTTCCTCAGGTGATCTGCATTCCAGGTGTGATGGATGGATCGGCAATCCATGTCCTCTAGCTTATATGCCCCGTTACGGATCACTGCCTTTACCAAATAAGGTCCTTCCCAGTTGAGCCCTAGGACCCAGTCTGACCTCTTCATTGTATTCAAGGTTACTTTCCTAAGAACTAGGTCCCCTTCCTTGAAGTTTCAGGCTTTAACTCTCCTGTTAAAGTACCTAACGACCTTGCTCTGGTAAATCGCTATTTTCTCAGCTACCCAATCTTGCTTCTCTTCCAAGAGATCTAGGCTAGCCCGAAGCTTATCCTCATTGCTTCCAAGATTAAAATGTGAACCCTGAAGGAGGTTAGTTTGTGCTCGATGAGAAGCACTGCTTCAACCCTGAAGGTTAAAGAATAGGGTGTTTCTCCGGTGGCTATTCTTCTTGTAGTACGGTAAGCCCAGAAGACCTCAGGAAGCTCTTCGGCCCATCCGCCTTTTCTCTGCCGTAACTTCTTTTTCATTAGCTTTTTGATGGTCTTATTGGTGGATTCCACCAACCCGTTCGTCCGAGGATGGACCATTGAGGTGAATCTACGGTCGATTCCCAAGCCTTTGTAAAAGTCATTGAATCGACCGTTATTAATCTGCTTTCCGAGGTCAGCTATAATGATAAGAGGGGTCTCGAACCTACAGACTACATTGTTTTTTATGAACCTCATCTTATTTTCATCTGATATTTAGGAGAGTGGTTCGGTTTTGACCCATCTTATGAAATAGTCGATTGCCACAATCACATGTTTGGCTTGTCCAAAAGCGGTTGGAAGTGGACCAATGAGGTCGACTCCCCATATAGCAAAGGGGTAAGGTGAGTTGAGAGATGATAGACGCTCCGGTAGGAGGTGGTTCAAGTTGGAGGTCCTCTGGCACGGTTCACAGGATTGAACAAATTTCTTTGCATCTTGATGGATAGTTGGCCAGTAATACCCCATACGGGGTACCTGATATGCCAGAGCTTCACCACCAACGTGGTTCCCGTATTCCCCAGAATGAACCTCTCTTAGTTCCTATTTGGCATCATCAAGATGTAAACATCGTAGTAGGGGAAGAGACCTGCACCTCTTGTAGAGGTATCCATCTACCAGGCAATATCGGACTGAGAGCCTCTTAATTATTCTGGCTTGGTCGGGCTCCTCGAGAATCCTTCATTCTTGGAGATAAACCACTATTGGTTCCATCCAGCATCGCTGCCGATCCAGGGTATAAGACTCCTTGCCCGTTACTGTGCTTGGTTAGGAGATCACTTAGAGAGGGACTCTCTGTGGTAAGGCTTGGCCACCATTCGCAACTATCTTGGCTAGGATGTCAGCTCGTCGATCCTGTTGTCGAGGCACCTACTCGATCTTAAAACCCTTGAATTTATTCTTAAGCAGCTGAACTTGCTTCAAGTGGGCAACCATGTTATCCCCTTTGGCCTGATAGTCCCAGAAACCTGATTGACTATAAGTAATGAGTCGCTTTTAACCTGAAGGTTATCGACCCCGAGTTTAGTGGCCACCTTTATCCCGGCTAGGAGGGTTTCATACTCTGCTTTATTGTTAGTGGCCTTAAATTCGAATCTGAAGCAGTGACAACACTCAATCCCTTCTATATCCATCAAGACTATGCCTACTCCTCCCCTGGCTTGCCCTGATGCTCATTCGGTGTAAAGAATCCAAGACTTGCAGTCTACCGGCTAGCTATCAGACTCTGGAATTTTCTCAGGAGCTATATTTGTCGCTACGGAGGACGCTTAGCTTGGGGGCACTGAGAGCTTTGCCACAAAGTCCGCTAAGGCCTGGGCTTTAATTGCGGTTCCGAGTTTATACCTTAAATCAAACTGGATGAGTTATAGGGCCCATAAAACCAGTCTTTTGGACACGTCCGAACTTTGCAGGAATTGACGGAGAGGTTGGCCCTTCACTACTGCTATTGAGTGAGCTTAAAAGTAGGGACGAAGCTTCCTTATCGAGGTCACCAAGGCAAAGACGAGCTTCTCCAGTATAGTATAATTCTTTTCCGACTTGGTTAGGGCATGAATTATGTAGTACACAGGTTGTTGAACCCTATCTCCACATTCCTTGACCAAGGCCCCACTTACTGACATTTCTGAAACGACCAAGTAGATTTGCAGCTCCTCTCCCAAACTTAGCTTAACCAACAACAAAGGGCTTGACATATACTTCTTCAAAGCTTGGAAAACTTGCTCGCTCTCCCTTTCCCATTTCATGTTCCTTCTCTGCTTAATAGCTTTGAAGAAAGGGAAACATTTATCGGTGGACCGCGAGATGAACCTGTTGAGCGCTGCTATCTGCCCAGGTCAAGACTTGACCTGTTTGAGTGACGTCAGGGTTTCTAGATCTAGGATAGCCTTGATCTTTTCTAGGTTAGCCTCTATTCCTCTCTCATGAACCATGAAACTTTCCTGCAGTTACCCTGAAAGCACATTTGGAGGAGTTCAATCTCATCTGGTTTTCCCTTAGGATTAGGTAAGTTCTGCGAAGGTCGTCCTGATGTCCTTCTACAGTTGGTGACTTGGTAATCATGTCGTCGATGTACACTTCCATTGATCTTCCAATTTTGGGCTTGATTGACCAACCATTGATATGTAGCTCCCATATTCTTAAGCCCAAATGACATCACCTTGTAACAGTACAGACCTTACCCAGTCTTGTCTTGGTCGGTTGGGTGCATCATGATCTGGTTTAACCCGAGAATACATCCATGAAGCTTAGGAGATTGTTTCCGGACTTGGAGTCAACCAACTGATCGATCTTTGGTAGAGGGAAATTGTCTTTTGGACACGGCCGGTTGAGATTGGTGTAGTCAACACACATTCGCCACTTCCCATTCACCTTCTTGACCATGACCACGTTGGTGATCAATTCGGGGTATAATGCCTCTCTGATGAAGCCTGCTCTGATCAATTTGGCCACCACTTCTTGAACCGTAACATTTCTTTCATCGTTAAAGCGATGCATCTTTTGCCTGACGGGCTTGAAAGTCGGATCTATTGCCAAAAGGTGAACAACCAATGATATTGGGATCCCGGGCATCTCGTCTAGACTCCAAGGGAAGATGTCATTGAATTCATTGAGGAGTCAGATCAGACCTTTCTTTACTCTCGGTTCGAGGGTGGTTCGACCTTAACGACCTTAGAGGGGTCGTCTATCCGGATAGGTATCTCTTATAGCTCATCCACTGGATGCCCGCTGACCCTATTCCCAGCTCTGATCCTCTTCGTCTAGAATCTCGAGATCATCCCCTGGGTGATTAGCTAGTTCTACATCCTCCAAGGTTATCCCGAGGTTTACCCCATCCTGTATCATAGTAACCTATGCAAACTGCTTCGCTAAAGCTGTCGGGTTGGCAGACACTACATAACACTTCCTAACTGCTTGCTGGTCACCATGTATTCCCCCCACTTTATTTCCTACTAGAAACTTTAGGACGTTGTGGCAAATGGATAAGACCCACTTCAAGGATGACAAGAAAGGTCTTCCTAATATCGCATTGTAGGCTGATGAGGTATCCACCATCACAAAGTCGACCATAATATTTTACTAGAGGGGGCTGTTCCAACGATTACTGGAAGGATCTTCGACCCCACAAGTATGATTGAGTCCCTAGTGAATCCATACATCGGGGTAGTGCAACTTTTGTAACACCACTGTTTTAGATTTAGCTTTTCTAAGGTATCTTTGAAGAGGATGTCGACGCTACTGCCTATGTCAACAAGCACGATATGGACCATGCAGTTGGCAATTTGTACCGTGACTACCATGGGATCGTAATGAGGCTGCACGGTGTTGTAGACATTCACCTCGGTAAAAATAATCTGTGCAGACTATGAGGGATCAGCTGGGCTTTTGTCTACCTTGAAGATACCTCGCCCTTTATCTACACGAGGGATCTTCCCGCATGGTTTTTTCCTGGAATTATTGGAGGTGTCAACCAATGTATAACCTACGCTGATGGTATGAATCACCTGGATTTGTTGCATCAGATCCGCCTACTCCTCTTTTCTTTTCTCAGTGTGCTCATGGATCTCAGCTTGTACTTTCCTCCCAGTCTTAATATTGTCCTTAACTTGCTGTAAGAACTCTATCAAGCATCCTCCCCTTATCAGAGCCTCGATCTGGTTGCGTAGGTTATAGCACTCTGAAGTGTTGTGACCCACGTCTTCATGAAAGTCACAGTACTTATGCCGGTTCCTTCTATCGACGGGGGCTTTCATGGGTGCGGGCTTCTGTAGTAGCCCCTTATCCCGGATGACGAGGTAGATCATTTCACGGGATGCATTTAAGGGGGTGTAGTGATTGTATCCTCTCTTATCTCGCGTTATAGGGGCTACTGTCCTGGGAGAAGGCAAAGCCTGCGGATGGGTTCACCTTACTGGGTACCTTTCTTGCTTGGGTTGAGTAACCGAAAAAGGGAAGGTTAACATGTTGTGAGGTTTGTTATGACTTTTTCGAACTAATTCAGGTCTTAGAGTTTCGTTTTTCTATTGTGTTTATCGTTTTCATGTCGTTATTCTCCATTTTGACCTTGAGCTGTTCATCGACTTCGACTTGCTCTAGAGCCCAATCATAGGCCTCTTGGTAGGTCTCCAGAGGTCTCTTGGCAAAGGGTCGGAAAAGCTTACCCGCCCATAGGTTCCGTTTGAAATTGGCAAGGGTTTCTTTTTTAGTGAAGACCCCCATTTGGATGACCTCCTTGTGGAACCGCTCCACGTAAACCTGGAGGGTTTCCCCTCTCTCCTGGATCGTATACTGTAAATGGATGGGATTCTTCATCCGGGGTTTGATCCCCTAGAATTGTGAGTAGAAATCACTTGATAGCTTTGTGAAGGAGTCCACACTGCCTGCAGGTAGCATTCTGAACCATGTTTTATCGTAGTCGGTCAGGGTGGTAGGGAAAATTCTGCACATAGCAGCCCTGGTTGTGTTCTGGACCTCCATCTGTTGGACGAAGATCTCCAAGTGGCTCAAAGGATCCTCTGTACCGAAAAACTTATCTGATGGCATCTTATATTTTGGTGGGAGCTTCGCCTCCTAGATTCTTCTAGTAAATGAGGCGTTCATCTCACTCAATGGGTCATTTTTGACCTCCTTACCCTTCATTCTTTTCAACTGCTGAATCTCCTTCTGCATCTTAGCCAGCTAGTTTCTCAAGCGCTTATTTACGTGCTTATGAGAACCAACCTCGGAACTCTCGTTGTCAGATCCCCCCGACAAGCTAGGTACTTTCATTTCGTCATCCTCGGAGGCAGGGTCTACTTGCGTGGTTTTTCGGCTACCTCCGGATTCGGCTCGAGGTTCTCTTCTGAAAGTCGCCGATCAATGAGGGTTGTGAGGTGCCCTTATCGGAATGTTTGCTGCCGACTTAACCTGCCTAGGTCGATAGTTGGTCGGCCTGTCTGGAACTGGGAGCATGGGCCCTAGCCTTACCCGGATGAAAGTTATAGGTCCTGTCCTATGATAGACATGGATTTGCTTCTTTCTTTGGTGAAGTAGAGCGGTCTTATAGCATGAGCTCGATATCTTTATAGGTTCTGTCTTTTTGTGTCCGGAGAGGTTAACGGGCTTCTGGGGAGGTTATGATGTAATCTCGATCTCCGGGAGCCCTGACAATCACGTGTCAGGCTTTGCCCTAGTTCCAGTGTTGGCGTAAGGGGCTCGATCTGGTCGTGTCGGGCTCCATTCCTGGTAGTTATGAAGCTCGATGACCCTATCTTGTTTCTGCGGGGTAGTTCTATGGCTCACCCTTAGGACTCAGGGTCTAATGACCGGCGAGCTTGGGTTTTGACTAGGGTTAGGAGAGTGAAAAATTTCTCTTTGGTCCCCTAGCCAAATTTTGCTATTAACATTTTCTTTTGTACTTTCTTATAAAATCCTATAACATTATTACAATTTGTTCTAATTGTAAAAGATTTGTTTATATATATATATATATATATATATATATATATATATATGTATGTATGTATATACGAAATTGATTTAACCAATTTATTATACCTAATATTTCTACTTATGTACTAGATCTTCTACTTTCAGCCTCTGAAAACTTACCACTGGAATACCTGGTTATTTCTTATGTATTTTTTAGACTACCTCGTGTAGGTTTTTAATTAATATCCCGGCCCATCCTTTGGTGCTAACATCTGTTTGCACCATCTTATAATAACTATCTACTGGTAGTGCTATAGGACTTAAGGTTCTTACTATCTGTTTTATATTCTATATCAATTTTACATTTTCGTTATTAAAATATTTTTCACTATTTTTACTAATCTTGTTGTAGAGGGTCTTACTAATGTACTTAGATTAGGAATAAATTTCCTACCATAGTTTAATAATCCTAAAAACTTTTATAGTTCTTTAGTTTCTTCTATCTTATTAGCGAATTTAAAATCTTTGTTGTTATATGAGGCTGTAATTCTATTTTTCCTTTGCCTATAGTTAATCCTAAAAGGTCTATTTTATTCTTAAAAAGTTCTATTTTGTTTTGGTGATTATTATATTGTTCTTTTTGAAAGCTTCTAATATTTGACGAACATGAGTTGTATGTATATATCTATTGTTACTAAAAACAAGAATATTATCTATATATACTATACAAAAATTTGAAATCTTCATAAATATTTTACCTATTCTAGTTTGAAAAACTTGAGGTGCATTTTGTAAACCAAATGACATAACTAATCATTCAAAATATCCTTCAGGACAACTAAAAGCTGTACAAGACACTGATTCTTCATCTAATTTTATTTGCCAAAACCCGCTTTTACAGTCAAATTTTGAAAACCAAGAAGCTTTTTGTATACAATTTACCATCTTTATTATGAAGTTTGTAGTTATTTCTTAAAGTATTGTCATTTAATCTTTTGTAACTTATTATCATTCTACTCTTACCTCTCTTTTGTGCACTATGGTTAACTACTATAAATGTTGGACTTCTATGTCGACCGGTGCTTTTTCATAATACTTTTAATTGTAAAAAGCCTTTTATGTGCATTTGTCATTCTTTTCTATCTTCTAAACTATATGTTAAATTTTGTGTTATTATGGTGATATCAAGATTTATAATTTCTATTTTGTAATTTTCTACACTATCCTTATTTAATGGGTTATTTCCTATAATATTTGAATTTTCTAATTCTTTTATTTTATGCTTTATTTCTATGGGCTAGTTTTTATGATCTTCATTATCATTTATAATCATACATTCTTCTTTAAGATATTCTTCTATTTCTTCATTGCTTAGTGCTTCATGAGATTCTAATTATGTATCTAAGTTTTTTAACAGCGAATCAAAGTATTCTATGCTTATTGGTTCTTCTACATTAGTTGCCTTCTTTATATAAGGGAGATTTCTAGTTTCTAGTTTTGGTTGAACAAAAGTTAGTTTTTTTTAAAGAAATTAGCACCATTAGGGATGATTAACATACTTCTGTTAATTCCTAAAATTAAATTTAGTCCTAAGATAAATTTATAGCTACCTGGTTGCTTTGTAACTAGGGTTTGGGGTAAATTATGCATTTCTACGTTAATTCTAATATGTATATTTATTATACAGTCAGTTATTTGTATTAAACTTCCATTAAAAGTCCTCAAGCCTATATCTTCTCCTAATTTATTTTTTAAATGTTCTACTGGGGCTAAATTTTGATGGATAATACATTTATTTGCTCCTGTATTTATCATAGCTTTAGTTTTTATAGGCTTTGATTTGTAAAGTAATTCTGTATCAATTAGTATAAGTTCACTACCAGCTCGATTTACTTTGTCTTCATTTAAACTCTTAGCTATACTATCTTTGTTTAAACACTTATCTACACAACCTACACAGTCTTTACAATAGTAACGTTTTTTGTTTCCATACTCATTATTAAACTCTTTATTACAATCTTGATAGATTCTTCCAAAAAATGATACAATTTCTTCTATTACATTTCTATTTGACCCTGAATTATAATCTTTATATATATTTCTTCCTCAGATTCTGATTCTTCTGAACTACTTTTGTTTTCTTCGATTGTACAACGCTTTCATTATCTGATAGTTCATCTAAGTTATAGATTTCTTTTAAATTTTCTAAATCCTCTATTTCTATTATTTTTGCCTCGTTAGTTTTATTTTTGGATTCTGGACAATTTGATTTAATATGTCCTATCTTTCCATATAAATAACATTTGTATTTTTTGTGGTCTTTTTTCTTTTGTAATTTTTTTTTCTTTCTTTAAAGGCTTTTTCTTTAACTTTATCTTTGTTGTGACTATATTTTAAAAAAGTTTTGTTTCTTATTTCTATTGTAAGGCTTTTTAAGACTTTTTACTATATTTCTTTTTATACCTTTTATCCCTTTTCTTGTATTTGTTTTATAATTTTTTATTCTACCACAACCTAATGTAGGTACTTCGTATAGATCAATACACATTTTACTAAATTGCTATTGTGCTTGTCTTCTAAGTTTTTCTTCATCACATAGATATCTAATTTTTTATCTAACAAATTCTACTGCATGTACTAAAGAAACTTACCAAAATAATCCTTCATCCTTTTTTCCAGTAAACCATTTTTATAAATCTTTATATAGCTTTTCACCTATCTTACTAGGTAATTTTGTTACAAACTTCATTAATAGATTTTCATTGTATGATCTTCTTATTTGACTCCAGTACTTATAGAATGAATCTCCGTAATGATCAAAATATTGTAAGTCGCATATTTTTAGCTGTTCTAGGCTTCGTATAGCTCTTATTTGCTTTTGTGTGTCTACTTCTTCCATTGATGTTCCTAGGATACATTTTCTAATTCCATCAATAAAACTTAATACCGTTATGTTTATTTTAAATTCTTCTAATTGTAGTCTTGTTTTATCGTCTTTATTCATATGTTCTCTCCATCCTATGTAAATTTGTTTTTCATTGTATCCTAAAGTCCTTTTTAGGTATACCAACTTATATTTGTAATCCACTATGCTTCCCATTTATTAAATATTTGCTTCCATTCACTAGGTTATGGCCTTGTAAACTTAGAATTAGTATGTCTTTGGCTTCTGGTGCCTTTCTCCAATTTTCTACTTTAGTTTTAGCTTTATAAACTCTTTCTTTATCTTTATAATTTTTTATCTTTATAATTTTTATATTGTTCTTTAGAGTCATGAACACGTCTTTTTTCTAAATAGTCTTCTATTCTTGATACTGGGAGATCTTCAGTACCAGTGACTTTTGTTTGCCTGCCTTCTTCTTCATCTACTTTCATTTTATCTTCTCCTATGTATATTTCATCTTCTATGTAATAAATACTTTGTAGACTATCATTTTATCTTCTCTTATGTATATTTCATCTTTTATATAATAAATACTTTGTAGACTATCAATCTTTAATTGTCCAAAGTTCATATTTTTTTATAAGTAACTTATCTACTTCATTATCATCTAAATCAACGTTATTGCAAAGTCCTTCAAATATATCTTCTGGTAGATAATCGCTTCGGGTTTCTCCAACCCGAATAGTGGTTTTGATGCAACTGTTGCACTAAAATAGTGCAACTGTTGCATTATTTCACTATTCCATTTCCAACCCACTATACCAAATTTTACACTAAAAAGAATATTCCCCTGAATATTCTCTTTCTTTCCCATAATATTTCTCCACAATTAACATTTCACCCATAATTAACATAATATTGCAACAGGATAAGAAATTATGAAATTAATACATTAAAACAAATTAAATTTCAATGGGTAAAATATTGCATTTATTATTAAAATAACTTAAACAATACATTTAAGCAAATAAAAAAGAAAAAACATAAAAATAAAAGTACATATTGATCATCATCTAATTATCTGAATTAGTATTTTCATCCGACAAATGATTAAGGCATTTCAGAGTGCAATGTGAGCATCTTTATCCATGATTTCTCTACGTCGAGCAATGAATTATTGAAATCGAGTATTTTCATCTAACATCATCTCAACTTCTGGAGTTGGTGTTTTCATATGATCCTCAATTGATGCATCAACATTACGCTCATCCGCGATTATCATGTTGTGCATAATAATGCACGTAGTCATTATATCATGTAAAACTTTTTTATACCAAAACGCGTCGGTCATGTCACAATTGCAAACTGTGATTGGAGAACTCCAAATGTACGTTCTACGTATTTTCTACATCTTTCTTGTTTCATTGCAAACATTTTTTTTTACCACGTACATCGTGAATAGTTTATACAAGTGTAGACCATTTTGGGTAAATACCATCAGCTAAATAATAACCCATATTATATTCTTTTCCTTGAATGACTTAATGGGCTGAATGAGTAATACCTTGAGCAAGGTTGGAAAAAAGATAGGATGCCTCCCACATATTAATATCATTGTTCGTGCCTGACAAACCAAAATATGCATGTCATATCCACAAATCATAATCAGCTACAACCTCTAGAATAATAATTGGGGATCCACTACGACCTGCATATTGTCCTGCCGAAGCCGTTGGACAATTTTTTCACTTCCAGTGCATACAATATAGACTATCTAGTATTCCTGGAAAACCATGAACTTTACCAATACGGAGTAGCTGGCAATGTCAGTAGTGTTAGGTGATCTTATATACTCACCTGTAAATTCCTCCATAAAAGTACGATAAAATCTCTTCAAACTTCTAATTGTTGTGGGCTCTTATATTTTAATATACTCGTCAGTAGCACCTGCTGGTCAACTATATGCTCACACAGGGACGTCTCTAAACATTTTTGGGCTCGAATGATATTATGATGTTAACAAAAATCGGGGCCCTATATCTTTTCTTTCCTTCACCTTTCTTTGTTGGCTTCAAGAGTCATGTTTTCGTTGACCCGTCATAACTATTCATTCAAGAATCAAGATTTTACCTAAAAACGTTTATAATAAAATCTGTTTGGTAAAACAAAAAGCCTCAAACCGACACTTAGTCAAAAATAACATCACATTATTCAATCAACGAATCTCAATTTTAAGTTCGCTGATTGAAACCAAGAAATTCAGTTCTCAATTCAACAATTACACAAGCCATCACTTTAAAAGGCATTCCAAACATAAGCAAATCACAAAACATCGACTTTTCAGAAAACATCAGAGATCTTTGTGACTCATATTTATAAAAAAATAATAATAAAAATTACAAATTCACAATCAACCTAAAATTGAATAGTTAGAATTGGAAAGTAAGTTGTTGACGGTGATTTTTGGATCGTATAGGATTGATCACGCGTTTAACAGATTTTGCTAATTGTCGAAGATGTTATGGAGAAAATAGAAAAAAGAGAAGAAAACATGCACACATAAGTTTACGTGGTAAAATCCCAATGTTAGGAAAATAATTTGATGTATATCTTCTATATAAAGAAGAGATATTATGTATATAATTGTTTACCTTTTATATTCCTAGATTGTAGTTAATATTGAGATCTGGTAGCTTAATTGTAGGAGATACAAACTTGTAGGAACAAGTACTCCCTCTATATATGTATATCGATTAACATCAATGAAATTCATTCAGCTAAATTATCCTTTTTACATGGCATCAGAGCTGGACTAAAATCCTGACTCAATAATGCTGCACTTTGATTTCTCGTGTAGCTCCTTTTTATTCTTTTCGCTGCTATGGCCAACGATCAAACACCTCTTGAGAAATCTCCTTCCGTCTCTGGCATATCCAAGTCAGAAGTTTCAATTCTTTCTACAGATGTCTTGAAAATAGATCTATCCAATCCGTATTTCACTCATCATTCAAATCATACAGGTTTGGTGTTGGTTTCCAAACCCTTGAATGGAGACGACTATTCAGTATGGAAAAGACTATGACAATGGCTTTGAATTCCAAAAATAAGTTAGGCTTTGTCAATGGCAGAATCTCGGCACCCTTAGAAGAAATCGATCCTAATTGTTATGCAACTTGGTCGCGTTGCAATGATATGGTCCACTCATGGATCATCAACACTCTCAGTCCAGAAATCTCAGACAATGTGATCTACTATGCTACGACATATGAAGTTTGGGAAGATCTTCGTGAACGATTCTCTCAAAGCAATGCACCACGCATCTTTGAAATTCAGCGAGATATTGCATATCATAAACAAGAACAACTCTCAGTCTCCACTTATTACACCAAGCTGAAAGGCTTATGGGATGAGTTAATCTCTTACAGTGATGCATCATATGAGGCGCAACAAGATCAACAAAAATTGATGCAGTTTTTGATGGGTTTGAATGAATCCTACAGTGCTGTTCGTGGATAAATTCTCTTGATGAATCCTCTTCCTTCTATCCGCCAAGCATATTCTGTCATTTCTCAGGGAGAAAAATAGAGACTTCTGTCCTCCACACATACTCCAGATTCTAATGGGAGTGCAACAATGACAGTAAGAAATAACAGCATACCAAATCAGTTTGTAGCAGGAGGAAATATGGAGCGATCAGACTGTCCTTATAATGTACCACAGGAGAACCGACGCTATGATCAAGACAAGCGGTGCATAGGTTCGTTTCGAAATAGACCACAGTGCACCTATTGCAGGGATATGGGACATTTCATCGAAAAGTGTTACCAGCTGCTAATGTTCATATTTCACACAAATTCGAGACTCGTGCCATGACTTGTATTTTTATAGGTTATCCTATTGGTCAGAAGGCTTACAAATTGTATAATCTGTCAACTAAAAAGGTTTTCACAAGTAGGGATGTTGTTTTTCATGAAACTATTTTTCCATATGAGATGAAGACTCATGCATCTATCAACCCACATGATCCAACACCACAACCCGATCTCTCTTTGGCCCATTCCCAGGGTCCAATTCCCGTTCCAGTCCATGATCCATCACCATCCCTTGACCTCACTTTTCACTTACCAGACCTCTCAACCATTTCCTCTTCTCCTCAATCCACTGCACCAGAACCCGTCACCCTCTCTCCTACCACACCGGTACCACCAGACCCATTTATACAACTATCGTCCACCACAACTCTGATAGATATTCCACCGATAACTCTTCCTTTGCTCTCACCCAATTTTCCTAAGACCTTGCCTGAAACCGAGCCTCTTCGTCTTTCCAGCCGTCCACATAATCCATCGAAAAAATTACAGGATTATGTATGCTCTCCCATCACGCACACTTGCTCTGCCAGATCCGATCCTTTGCTTCCAGGTCCGACTAAAGGTACTCATTATCCCATGGCTAATTATGTTTCATATCATCGCTATAAGCCTGCCCACTGCTCTTTTATTACTCAGATCAGTCACGTTACTGAGCCTAGATCCTATTTTGATGCCGCTGTTCATTCTGAGTGGCAAGCGGTGATGCGGTTCGAATTACAGGCTCTTCAGGACAATGGTACCTGGACTTTCACATCTCTTCCGATAGAGAAGAAACCGATAGGTTGTCGGTGGGTCTAGGTTAAACACCGGTCCGATGGATCAGTTGAGAGATACAAAGCTCGTTTGGTTGCTAAGGACTTCACACAATTAGAGGGTGTCGATAATCAGGATACATTCTCTCTCATTGCCAAAATCATCACATTTCATTGTCTCCTTGACTTGACCACAGCTCGAGGGTGGTCACTTCATCAATTGGATGTCAATAACGCTTTCCTTCATGACGATCTTCATGAAGAAATTTACATGTCTCCACCGCCTGGGCTTCGGAGACAGTGGGAGGAAAACTTAGTGTGTCGGCTTCATAAGTCACTGTATGGTTTGAAGCAAGCATCTCGGCAGTGGTTCTCCAAATTCTCAGAAGCTATTCGAGCTGCAGGGTATGTTCAATCTCGAGCTGACTACTCATTATTCACTAGAACATAAGGAAAGTCCTTCACTGCTCTCTTGATATATGTTGATGACATTTTGATTACTGGAAATGATTCTGTGAGTATTGCTGCAATTAAAAAATTCATGTATAGTCAATTTCGTCTTAAGGATCTTGGTGATTTGAAATATTTCCTTGGCATTGAGGTATCTTCTTCTAAGAATGGGATTTTTATTTCTCAACGTAAATATGCTTTGGAAATTATTGAAGATGCGGGATTGTTAGACGCGTCAACTATTGATACTTCTATGGAGCGAGGTTTGAAGTTGTCTGATAAAAGTGATTTGCTCAAGGATCCGGGTCGTTATAGGAGGTTGGTTGGTAGATTGATATACCTTGCTGTTTCAAGAATGGATATTACATATTCTGTACATGTCTTAAGCCGGTTTATGCATTAGCCTTGTAAGCTTCACATGGAGGTAGCACTCCATGATGTGCGTTATCTTAAGAATGCACCTGGACAAGGATTGTTCTTCTCCTCAAACAGTGATTTTAGGTTACGAACCTATTGTGATTCGGATTGGGCAGGTTGTCCAATCACTAGAAGGTTTACCATAGGTTATTGTGTCTTTCTTGGCTCCTCATTGGTCTCATGGAGATCGAAACGTCAGAAAACAGTGTCACTCTTTTCAGCTGAAGAAGAATATCGTGCTATGACAGGAGCTTGTTGTGAGTTAACTTGGCTGAGATATCTTCTCAAAGATTTGGGAGTATTGCTTCGAGAACCTGCATTGTTATACTGCGACAACAAAGCTGCATTAAATATTACAACAAACCCAGTCTTTCATGAGTGGACCAGACACATTGAAATGGATTGTCACTACATCCGAGATAAAATTCAAGATGGTTCCGTTGTTACAAAGTTCTTGGGTCTTGACTAAAGACTTGGGAAAAGAAGTATTTGTTCATATGATTCACAAGTTAGGAGTTCAGGACATCCACTCTCCAACTTGAGGGGGAGTGTTAGGAAAATAATTTGATGTATATCTTCTATATAAAGAAGAGATATTCTGTATATAATTGTTTACCTTTTATATTCCTAGATTGTAGTTAATATTGAGATCTGGTAGCTTAATTATAGGAGATACAAACTTGTAGGACAAGTACTCTCTCTGTATATGTATATCTATTAACATCAACAAAATTCATTCAGCTAAATTATCCTTTTTACACCCAATATAGGGAAACATCCATGGTTGCCGGCGACGGTGAGAAGAAGTCACTGTGATGAAATATATTACACACTCAATCTCTTCTTTTTGGCGTATCTTTATATATATATTCTATGTAATGCTCTCTATGTGTCGTTATGTATATGTGTCGTTATCTCCCTTTTACAATGAGATTATGTGTCTATTTATATATGCATAGAACCCTAATCCTTGTTACAAATAAGGAAAAGTGATAGTGTTTAATTAGAACTGGTTACTTGTTGATGTCATCTTTGTCTTCTTTCCTAATTTAGATATCTTGTGCATTGAATTAGAATTTTCGTAGGATTCTAGTTGAATAGTCCGTTTATGACTTATTTCATGATCGGTGTGCAGTCTTTTTGAAGTGCAAATTTGTTGTTTGATTTGGACTCTTTAATATGTAGGAGGAAATAATAATATTTCCTCATTGGAATATGATTTTAGATTCTTTGTTTAAGTAAGACAATTCTTCTTCGTATGTGAGTCGTAGTTACCTTTAATATCTCTCGCGTGTTATCCATCTGACCAATTGTCTGATCTCAACCAAACTTCTTTAGTCATGATCGGATGGTCCCGACCAAGTCATCTCTACCCGATTGGCTAGTTTTCCCGACCAGGTTATTTATGCCCGATCGGTTAGCTTCCCCGACCATCTTGGGTAATCTCGACTTGGCATTGAGATCATCTATTAATTGCCTTGAGTTGATCTTTTCTGACACCCGTGACGTGGCATATCTAATCATGATGACTTGTCATGCTATCAAAAAATCCCTATAACATAAGTAAATAATAAATTATATATAATTTAAGTAATTTACATTTCTAATTTTCTACACATCTTGAATTCCTCGAAAGATTAACCTTGAGTTCTAACAAGTTAATTCATCGGGAAAAACTAAAAATTCAATATTACAAAGAAAAAAAAATAGTGTCAAATCCAATTTCAACTAAATTCAGCAGAAACTTCAAAAATAAAAACAATTGATTTTGTAAATTAAAAGAAATGGTGGACTATTTTCAGAAATAAAATAAAAGGAGACATAGAGAGGTGAGACAGCTTTATGGAAGCAAATCGAAATGGGAGATGAGGGCAGTCGATAGAGAGAAAGGTCGGCTATTTTGACTCAGTCAATGTCAAACTACATTAGCAAAAAAAGGTTAGCAATTGGACTCTCTTTCAAAAGAAAAAAAGAATTCAATTGGACTCAGAAAATTTTGACTCAGACGATTTCAAAATAAGTATGATATGTTAGAATTCAATTGGGCGTTGATTTTTAATTTTATTAAATTGAACTAGATATAAATAATTTGGCCTTATTAATAAAAGTAAAGAAGGATTTGAGATTGAGCCCTTCTTAAACTTAAATAGATTGGACTTGAGGCCTCTAATTTTACAAAAGATGAAAAAGTAGATTGGATCATTTAGGGCCCCTAGTTTTATAAAAAATGAAGAAATAGATTAAACTTTTTGGGTGCCCTAGAAAAATGCTAGGTTTGTTAAGCCTATGGGCCGACCATGTGCCCACATCCGAAATACCGCTGTTATTTTTTGAAGAGCAGAAAAACCCAGTCTACCCACACTATCTATTCGTTGCACAAAGTAGCTGTCTTGAGCTTTCAATTTTTCAACAATACAAAGGAATAAACTCCTACCTATTCAAAAGCGTCGGTAGAACATTTGGTCATTATATCGTGGGTTCTCGGTAAAATAGTCGTAGAATAAACGACGATTAACACTTTCTTGGACTCGATTGATCACTATATGACCAAGAATTGAGCCTCCTCGGGTCACTGGGTTGTTTTGTTGATTGAGATACTGAGCAATAGCCCGTTGGAGGTTACCATGTTGGGCAAGTATCGCTTCTTGTTCTGCATCAATAGCTTCAAGATCTGCCAGAAGTTGCTCTTCCTCTTTGTCGGAAGATGAAGATGAATATGTGAAATTAGATGGACCTCAAATATTGAAATTCATTTTTGCTTGGAGTTTAATTGAATGAGTTTTAGGCAAACTTTGGTATAGGCTATTTATCTTTGTGAAATATGTTATTCTAGATAAGAAATATTAGCTATCCTAATTGCCAACCATTAAATGGATTGTATTACCATCTGAACTGTAGGATTAAATCTCGAAAATAATATCTTCTCTTTGTCCATGTTACCAACATAGCTGTAAGCCCACGTGGAAAAAGTAGATACAGACATAATAATATCTATAAATCTGTTGTTCACTTTTCACAGCACATCTCTGCAATAATATCTCAACTTTTCTATAAATATGATCTTTACTTTCCCAAAATATGAAGATAAGATATTTGAGCTATTTGAGATACATTTCTCTGTATTTTTTATTAATCAAAAACTGATTAGCCTTTCGGCTTACAGGACAATTTTTGTAAAGATATTATAATTCGGACTTGAAAAACTCAACCTATTATGAAAACAAAACTGTCATAAAATGGAAAAAACGGTAATTTCAGGGCCTAAAAGATAGAATTTGGCAGAAAAAGGGTATGCCACACAGCCAGGGGTTGTGACTTTTGAAGATCTCGACGATTTGTTTCAACCGTGAAAGTTTCACGCCATTTCGACTCCAACGCCAGCACTAGTAGAAATCATTTAACCTTCTCAAGGTCCTACCCTTCAATGTAATCCAATGCCATGTCTACTACTACATTAGATTGCATCACCATTTGAACCATAAAATTAAATCTAAAAAATAATATCTTATCTTTGTCCATATGGCTGACAATAGCTGAAAGCCCATGTGGAAAAAGTAGATATGAACAAAAACACTTTAATTAAAAAAAAATTCAGACCACTCCTCTGTAAAAATATCTTAACTATTCTAGAAATCTGATCTTCACTTTTCCCAAAATAGGAAGACAAGATATTTGAGCTATGAAATGCCAACCATTGAATCGATTGCATCATCATTTGAACCATAGGATTAAATCTCAAAAATAATATCAATACTTCTCCAGAATTCTTTATCTTCACCTTTTCCAAAATCTATGGATAATAAATTTGATTTCAAATGACAACCAATGGATGGATTTCCTCACCATCTGAACCGTAGGATGAAATCTGAAAAGAGTACCTCCTAGTTTCTATAAATATCAACCCATACTAAATTAAAAATATCTCTTTAAATCTCTTATACCTTCGAAACACATATCTCTTCAAGTCACTTTCCCCTTCAAATCACTTTTTCCACAAAATGTCTATAAAAAGAAGTTCTTCATACACATATGCAGAAGACACACTTCTTTGTCACATATATCTTGATGTTTCGCAAAACCCGATTATAGGTATTTACCAATCGAAGGATATGTTCTGGGCTCGAGTTGAGACTAATTACAACAACAACATACCATATTTTATCAATGAAATTCGTAACAAGAGAAATTTACATTGTCGCATACGGACTATCCTTACCATAATGGGGAAATTGTAAGGATACCTATGACAGATTGAAACTTTTAAACCTAGTGGTGCCTCTAAAGTTGATATTGTGAGTATTTGTTAAAATTAAAGTTGTAGAAAAATTATATTTAATAATTGATTTTAACAATATATTTGTATCATTTTACAGATGAACCATGAATTTTTTTATTAGCCCAAGATAACAAATATAAACATGGTTTCAAATTTGACCATGTGTGGCCCATCCTAAAAGATATGCAAAAATTTGCAGACAAAGATAATGTAACATCAACCTTTCAAAAGGAAAGTGGTTATTTTGTATCATCACAAGAAGACTCTCCAACTCTAGCCCACAATGGCATCTCCTGGACTATCTTCATTATCTCTAAATATTACTAGTGATGATGGTGGGGGTAGTTCATCTCAACGGCCCGTTGGGGTGAAGAAAGAAAAATTTAAAAGGAGGGCTGAGGAATAAAATTCAACATTTTGCAACACTTTGAAAGAAGGACAACAACAAATGTTGGAAGTTTATACCAAAAACGTTGTGCAGAGAAAAAAGAACTAAGGATATTTTGGAGAGAAAAGTGGAGTGCCGTGAAACCAAAATTGTGATGATGGATTTGAATACCATAACTAATCCAATAAAGTGTGAGTTTGTGAATCAACAC
The DNA here is from genome assembly GCA_032871835.1 of Dipteronia dyeriana. Classification (NCBI taxonomy): domain Eukaryota; kingdom Viridiplantae; phylum Streptophyta; class Magnoliopsida; order Sapindales; family Sapindaceae; genus Dipteronia; species Dipteronia dyeriana. Next base: position 20,550,529 of record CM065302.1, read on the forward strand.
AAATTAAAGATTATGGTGAAACGAGCTTGGCAACAAGACCAGAGACCCCAAAATACATTTGGGTATTTTGGTGATTTTTTCAATAATCTCCAAGGACCTGAAAATGGTATTCTAGACTACTAAATCGTTATTATAATTTATGTTGTATTTTTCCTTAATTTTAGTGTATTCTAATTAGTGGTAATATATTTTATCACTATGAAGTTTGTATTTCGTTTTCAATGTATTTATTAATTAATGTATTTTGCTTTAATTTCTGTTGTTTTAAATGAATTGATTTATTTAACAAAAATTGCATTTTTTTTAATAATACACTTCATTTTATTTTATTGTAAATGTTAATAACAATAATAATTAAATCACATCAAAAACATTAAATAATAAAAAGGACCAAATTGAAATAAATTTAATTGATTAGGGTAAAACTGTGATTAAGCAAAACATTTAAATAAAGTATATAATCAGAATAGATTTTAATAAATAGGGTTAATTTTGATTATTTCAAAGTTGAGGGTTTGAAAAAAAAGAAAAGAAAAACATAGCCATTTTTTCGCAAAAGCACAGTGTCGCGCAATCTATTGCGTGACATTGTTCAACAGTCGATGGAAGGCGCAAGGAATGGCGTTGCGTTGGAGGCCGATTCTGGTGGGTTTTGGAGATTTGCGTGGTGATTGATGCTTGGTTGGAGAAGCTCTTGGCTTGCTAAATATCGATTCTATAGTTATGTCTCTATTTTCTGTTATTGTCTTAAATTTGTTTATTTTAGGTTGTTCTATATGTAGCATATTTATTTCATCTTCAAAGTCTTCGTATGTTACTACTATATATGTTACTACTACATTTTCATGCTTATTATAGTCTTTAAACTTCTGAAAAGTTGGATTCTTTTTATCTACATATATATTGCCGCTTTCTGGTAATTCTAAGTTTTGAATTTCTAAGTCAGGTAGCTTCCATTCTAAGCCTTGCAATTCACTTTTATTTAGTTTCTTAGGTACTTGCATTTGTACCTAATTACTATGAAAATGTTCTAATATGGTTTATTTATAAATCTGAACTTTTTATGATATTTATTATAACATCTTCCAACACAAATATTTTTACTATAAAGTTTTTATATTAAGCATTCATGTTAAAGCCTTTAGTTTGTTTACTTAATTTTATCTTACTAACAAATTTGCTTACGGCTATGTCTATATCAGGGAGACATCCTACTGCTGCTACTGTATTTCTTAGATCTACTTCAGCTGTCGCTAGCTGGGCTTGTTCATAATCATTAAATTTACCGTTATACAAATACAAATACGCTTTAGTATCTAATCCAACTCTTGTCTGGCTAAGTACTCCTATGATTACTACACCTAAATGTATCGTGGAATAACTATTCTTTTTAATTTCTTTTGCACTTTAGGGGCTTATTAAATGTAACTTCTTTACTGTTATTCATTACTGCTATGGTGAATTCATCTTTATAAACATATAAACTACTTTTAAGATTATCTAGGATTCCTTCACTATAAAGGTTTTTCTTTTGAACATTCTTAAATCCTACTTCTAACATTTTATTAACATTTTGTTCTTGAATTACATCTTCTTCTTGAATTAAATCTTCTGTTTTTTGTATTATTTCTTTCCCTTTGTTGCTTTAATTTAATACATTTCTTACTATGTTTGTTGTAGACTGTTTGACACTAGAGGTTCTTGTTAGTTCCATGTTTGGATTTTAAATTCACTTTTGGTCCTAGAATGTCTTTTATATCTACTTCTGAGGTTACACTTGGTTTTACGCTTGAGCTTGATTCTACGATTTCTATTCTTTTTACTAATCAATCTAGGTATTATGAATCTATTTTATTATGATTTTATTTTTCTATCTTTTGTTCTAACTTTTCAATTTTGTCTAAAGCCTTTATAAGTAATTTTATAATTGTATTACTTTGCCCTTGGCCAGTCAATTTTGTCTAACTTTTCAATTTTGTCTAAAGCCTTCAGGCGGGCCGTGCCTGCGTGCTGTGCCAGGCGGGCCCGCCGGGCCAGGCCTAACGAGCCTGGTTCGGCGGGTTAGTTTTTTGGTCCAATTTATTTTCCAAATTACGTTTTTTTGGATTTAGGGTATAGGGTTTAGGATTTATAGTTTATGGTTAAGGGTTTAGAATTTAAAATGAATGAAGAGAACGAACAATTATTAGGATTTGAAATGAATAAAGAGAACGAACAATTTTTTAATTATTTATTTATTTTCACTTATGGAATTCAGTAATACATATCTACATGATTGCCTCATTAAAAACCTTACCAAGAAAATCCAGTGGGATAAAAACTTGGTAAGGGAAAAAGAGTGCAACCGTTTTACAACTTACAAGTAAATAATAAATACATATGTAAAAGTATAACCTAATTCTGGCCCTGACCACTACCTGAAGGGTCATCAATATATAGATTGTCGAAATTTAGATTAAGTTCTTTATCTACAGTTAGATTTTGTAACCTTTTTTTAGCATGCTCCCAATCCTGAAGGCATGTTAATACCTCCACCATCTCTAGAGACAAACAGCTTCTTCTTGGTTCAATTATGCGTCCACTGGTGCTGAAAGTTTGTTCTGAAGACACCGTTGACACTGGAATAACCAGTACGTCATGTGCTAAGTGTGACAGAACTTGATACCTATACGTATAGGTCTTCCACCATAACAACAAATCAAACTCTTCCTTGTCTTCAACATCATCGAACTGTGCTTCAAGGTACCTAATAAGTTCGGTACAAGAAGATGGGCTAGATCTTTGCCCTGAAGAAGTACTTGCTGATTTGTCTTTTTTTGTTCGTTTCAGAAGGCTCTAACTTGTTTGCTCCGGCTCTGTCTCCGGTCGTGTTGATTGGGGGATGTCAATGTTGCCAAACCTGGTCTCATAAATATGAAAAATCTCGAAAAACTTGGTTCGAATGTCAGTAATTTGTTCTGAATAATCTATTGACAAATTAATACCAATAAACTCAAGCAAAACTTCTAAACCAGATAATTTAACCCTGGGATCTATTATAGCACTTAAGGCATAAAGTAAGGGAATGTTAGCCCAATATTTTTTCAACTTTGTCTCCATGACAACAACTGCAGCGCCTAGATGTTCATCTTCTCTATAACTGTTTAACAATTCAGACATTTCCATTATCTGATGGATTACCTGGGAAGATGTGGGGTAATATACCCCGGAAAGATTTACAGTGGCATGGTAAAAAATCTTTAAAAATTGAACAAAAATCTTTGCCACATACCAATCGTCTGTGGAAAGTAATTTTGGACTAATTTGTCCTGTTTCGGTCAATTTTATGTTATAAAAACATGTAATGGTTGTATCATATTCTAAACAATTTTGCAACATTAAATAAGTAGAGTTCCACCTTACCGGCATATCAGTTTGGAATCGTCGGGGTTTGAGACCGTTTAATTTACAATGACTCTTGAATTCACTGAATCTAGGATTAGAACTTCAAATCCAAGAAATGGCATCTCTGATGCGATCTATTTAGTCGCTTACCTGCTTTAAACCAGCCTGTACAACTAAATTTATAATATGGCATGCACATCGTTGATGGAAGAAATAACCTCCATCTTGCGGGATATTTCTTGCAACAAACAATGCAATAGAGCTAGTATTTGCAGATGCATTATCAAATGTGATTGAAAGAATGCGATGCGTGATTTCATAAGTTTCTAAAACTTCCATTATGACATTAAAAATATTTTCTGCGGTATGTGCAAAATCCATAGGACGTAAACCAAAAATTCTTTTTGTTATCCTCCAATCAGAATCTAAATAGTGTCCCGTGACACATAAATAGTCATGTTTGGAACATGCATTCCAAATATCAGAAGTTAATGCAACAGAGACACTTAAATGCTGTATTTCAGCAACTAAGTCATCCCTTTCGGTTTCAAACAATCGTATCAAATCATTTCTAATGGTGGTTCTAGAAACAGGTTCATATTGGGGGTTATATGCAGATGTGATTAATTCTTTATAAAATGGACTCTCGCCAATATTGATCGGTTGATCAGTTTGTACAATGTATCGTGCCAAGCACTCTCTAGCGTGCATGGCGTCGAACTGCCACGTCGTAACGGACCCGTCTGGGTGCCGTTGAAGCTGTGTCTGGATTGTAGTATCTACCTGTCCATGTGCAGGCATACATTTGTGCATATGCCGTCTCAAATGTCCGGTTCCCCCCGTACTTGTAGCATAATTCTTATGGCAAAACTTACATTTAGCTCTGAGGCCAGACGCCCCGTTTGAGAGTGTCATTTGGACTATGTTGAAACATTGCCACACATCTGATGTTAATTTTCTGGGACGCGATGTTGGTGTAACGCCGGAACCAGAAGGTCCCGCTTGAGTATGGGTCGGTTCTGAAATATCAAATTCATCGTTGAGCATATTCAAACCGTCCGGAAAATAAGGCTGCTGGTTAGGATCTATTATCTGAATAAAAATATGAGCACTATAATAGTTAATAGTCAAATTAAAAATCAATATTTACTAACAGTAATCTTAATTTACTAACAATAATTACTATAACTAATACGACACTTACAATAATTTATTTCCTTAAAAAAACAAATTAAATAAACAAAAAAAATCATAATCTACTAACATAAAATTTTAAATTCACTAGTTCACTACTACAAATAAAATTGATAAATTTACTAACATAATATACTAACATAAAATTGATGATTTGAATCACTACTCTTAAATTTACTATCATAATCTACAAATGAAAAATTTTAATTTATGAAAAAAACAATATCAGACGTAATTACTACACTTAACATTCATCATTTACTTATTACAAAAAGTAATTTCAGTAATACAAATTAACTTTCTAAATTTATTAATAACAAATATTAAAACTACTACTAAACTTAAAAATCTTAATAAACTAAACAAATAATATTAACATTAAAGCCCAAAAATTGATAAACTAACTAACTAAATAGATAATGTTTTCATTAAGTAACTCAAATCTAAACATAAACATATAAATTTACTATGAGAATATGTTAGACCAAAAGTAATAACAAAATTGTACCTTTAAAATTTGGTGTGTTGGTGGAAAACGTAGAGAATTTTGTAGAGAGAGTAATAACCAAAATGAATGAAAAAGTTTAGAGAATTGGAGAATATATTAGAGATTGAGATTTGAGAGAATGAGATATTGAAAGAATGATAGAGAGAGTTAATGGAAAATGAAATGGATGGAAGTATTTATAGAAAAATTTGATTTGTGGGTCAAAATGTAATTTAAAAGACTGTAGGGGGGTTTTGGTAATTTTAAAAACCTCCAACGTCTAGAAATCAATTCCAGCCGTTGGAGGTTAAAAAAATATATATAAAAAATTAAAATAAAAAAATTGACCGAACGGACCTGCTGACCGGTCTGCCGGGCCGGTCCGACAGGCCTGGCACGCCGGATTGGCGTGCCAGGCGGGCCGGCCTGCCGGGCCTCCTCCCAGCGGCCCCGCACGAGGCCTGTCCCGGGCCAGGCCGCGGCCTGGCCCTCTTCCTTCACGGGCCATTCCAAGAACGGCCCGTGAACTTCATGGACCGGCCGGACTGGCCTGTCACCGATCGGCCCATTTTTACACCACTACCTGGTACGCCGGATTGGCGTGCCAGACGGGCCGGCCTGCCGGGCCTCCTCCCAGCGGCCCGGCACGAGGCCCGTCCCGGGCCAGGCCGCGGTCTGGCCCTCTTCCTTCACGGGCCGTTCCAAGAACGGCCCGTGAACTTCATAGGCCGACCGGACCGGCCTGTCACCGGACGGCCCATTTTTACACCACTATTGGCATCTATGAATTTTCAATCACACACCCGACTTCATGACACAAAAAGTTAGAATTACAATATATATTTTTTAAAGAATCACGATCCGAAACAGTTGCCTTTACTTTAATACATTTAACTTACATAATTAAATAAATTCAGACAAAACAAAATTAAAGTTGCAAAATATGTGCAAGTTGGTTGGAATCATTTCTGCAATATCTGCAACCAAAAACCAGGGATTTGTAAAGATAGAAGAATCTTGGAAAAACCACTAGCTCCATCAGGTTGTTAAATATTTTGTGTTCCTTCCTTTTTGGTAACTTTAAATTTTATTTTATTTTTTCTGCTTTGATTTTTCCAACATAAAACTGGGGATCTGTATACTCTTGTCTTTTTCCTTTTTTTTCTAAGATTTTTCAAACCATTAACTTCAGTATTAAGTCTTCCTTTTTTTTGGGTAAGTTAATTTAATTAGTTTGCCAATTAAGTTTCCTTGTATACCTTTTTATTTTTAATTTTGTTTTGTTAGATACAAATTACAATTGTGATTTAATAAGGGTTGGAGTGATCAATAGAAATGAGAGTAAATCAAGTTCCGGAGAAATGTTATAATACATGTGGGCCGTGGCGTATAAGTTATAATGTCTAAACAACTTATATTAGTTCATGTGACATGCATCTTTAGTGTAATGGAGAAATGTTTTAATACATGTGGGCCGTGGCTTATAAGTTATAATGTCTAAACAACTTATATTAGTTCATGTGACATGCATCTTTAGTGTAAGTGATTTTTTATATCACATTACATAATTTGATTGAGTTTGATGTAAAAGTCAGACACACTGAAGCATTTCTCCAAGTTCCATTAAATGAATTAATTTCACTTTCATAAATAAGAATGTTAAGATTAAAGAAATATTAAAGACAGGATAGACTAGTCAAATTGCTTGAGCCGGGCCGTGCTCTCCGCTCTTGCTCATACAAGCTTGGGCTGTCCTCAAGCCCTCAAGTTTGGCCTTCCGGGCTAGTGAACCTCAATAAGCAAGCCCTATCCACCTGATCATGGAGTTTTGGACATGGGCCAGACCCTTAATTTGAGGGCCAGACTCGGGCGGCCGAGGACCCATTTTACAGTGTCTCATTAGAGGAGAGGTGACAAAAAACTTGGGTTGATTTCTCTCTACGCCAGTCCCAACTCTTTAAACTGGGACATGGAAAATCACAGGACTTGAACATAATACTTATTAATTGCGATAGATATTGATAAGAAGCCTTCAAAAATATTGAATGTCCATCCTTTCTCTCAAACTGTTTAACTTTCTAAATATGTAAAATTCTAATAGGAATAAAAGATTTTAAGCTCATGATACCTACAAGTCTACAACAGATACTTTGTTTAATTACGGACATCCGAATTTGATCTAAATTATCTGAATTTCATCGAAACTCGTATTAAACTACACAAACTTTATGTTCAGTACACCTATTAAGCGAACTTTATATTTACATCATATCTAGATTTTTTTTCATACAGACAGCATATATTATACATAAGTTCCTAATTATTCTTCTGCAGTTTGTTTGGAGAAAACTGGAATGCTTTGTTCGTTCCGAATAATCAAATATTTGCTTGTCTAAATAAAAGTTTAATCAATCAATTGTGGTAATCAATTCATCAATCCTCGTGGAACGAATTTTATTTATCATTTTGCTACTCTCACGGCTCCGTACTATTGCGAGTGTTCATTTAAGAGTGATCAACTTTTGGCACCGTTGCCGGGGATTGAGCGGTTTATTGATATCACTACTAGTTGATTCATTACTAATTTAGAACTTTTACTTTGTGTTCATCTTCTTGTGATTGTAGGCAGTTGCTCTTTTGTGCATCATAGTACAAGGAGCAACAATTTACAGGATTTGAGGTTCGATCCGGATATTGAGGGAACCACTCAGTGAAATATAAGGATTCAAAGACTAGCAATGGAAGACAGATTGGGGGATCAAGATCCCATACTAGCTGCAACCCAAGGGGAGCAAAATGAGCAAAATGGAGAAGATGACAGGGCCATGAGAGATTATTTGATGCCAAGGGTAGATCCAAACATATCACCAATTCAACTTCCGACGATAGCCGTGAACAACTTTGAGATCAAATCTCATGTCTTTCAAATGTTGACAATGATGGGACAGTTTGGTGGTTTACCAAGTGAAGTCCCCAACGGGCATTTGAGAAATTTTGACCAAATTTGCTCAATATTTAAGATCAACGGGTTTACGGACAATGCAATTCGGTTAAGGATCTTCCATTTCTCATTAAAAGATCGAGCTAAGGCTTGGTATGATTCATTGGCACCATGATCGATCACTACTTGTGATGAGTTGGCCCAAACATTCTTAAGCAAGTACTTCCCTCCAGGAAAGGCGGCACAATTGATGAATGAAATTCATGAATTCTCCCAATTCGAATCATAATCCTAATATGAAGCATGGGAGAGATACCAGGAGTTGTAGAGGAAATGTCCATGTCATGGGAGGTCGAAATGGTCAATTGTAGAGAAATTCTATCAGGGTATGAACTTAACCACTCACCAATTTGTGGATGCTTCGGCGGGTGGTTCTTTGATGAACAAGTCAATGGACGTAGCCTATGATTTAATTGAAGAAATGTCAATTGCAAATAACTATTGGGGGGATGACCGAAAGGTACCAAGGAATGCACCCGGCATGGTGGCAGTCGATCAAATGACCGCAATACAAGCTCAAATAGAGGTTTTATCCAACAAAGTTAGCAAGTTGGCAAGCTCTAGTGCAGCCAAAGTGAATATGGTGAATTGTGATTGGTGTTTGGGTCCTCATGCAAGTGTAGATTGCCAAGCGGGAAACCCATTTGCAACCGGTTCCATGGAACAAGTCTCTTTTGTGAACTACAACAAAAAATTTCCCTACCATAATTCCAACAATCAAAATCCTAACCCAAATAATAACCCTTATTCCAACATCTACAATCCCGGGTGGAGAAATCACCCCAACTTCTCATGGAAAGACAACCAACAACACCAACCAACTTTCAAACCACCAAGATTCACCATAACACAACAAGCCCCTCCTAACCAACAACCCCACTTCCAAAATCAACCCCACCAACATCTAACCGAGAGAAAGCCGACAATTGAAGACTTGTTGTCCAAGTACATGGTTAAGCTTGATAATAGAATGGAAACCCAAGACTTGGCATTGAAGAAACTCGATACCAAAGTTGATCAAATTGCACAACATTCACAAGCCTCAATTTAAAATCTTGAAGCACAAATTGGTCAATTGGCTAGAGAGTCTCAAGTTCGCCAACAAGGGACCTTGCCAAGTGACACGGTGATTAATCCCAAGGAGCAATGCAAGGCAATCAATTTGAGAAGTGGTAAGGAAGTTAAGCTTCCTAAAGACTTTGGGAAAGGAAAAGAAGTTGTGGTTGAAGATGAAGAGACATTTGAAGACCCGTCGGTGGAGGAGAACTAAGTTAATGTGAGCCCAAATACTTCTCATGATTTACCTACACCACCATAAGTGATGGCATTTGTACCTCTCATTCCCTACCCTCAACGATTAAGGAAGCATAAAGATGCCCAACATTTTACCAAATTCTTGGAAATTTTCAAGAAGCTTCACATCAACATACCATTCACCGAAGCCTTGGCACAAATGCCCAAGTATACCAAGTTTTTAAAGAAGCTTTTAGCAAACAAGAAGAAATTGGAGGATTTTGAAATGATACCTCTAAATGAAGAGTGTAGTGCAATACTACAAAATAAGTTGCCAATTGCAAGATCCCGGGAAATTCACCATTCCATGCACCATTGGCACATCAGAGTTTGGGAAGGCATTGATCAACTTTAGAGCAAGTATTAATTTGATGCCCTTTTCGGTGTTTGAAAAGTAAAATGTTGGAGAGGTGAAGCCTACACACATGACACTACAATTGGCGGATCGGTCACTCAAATACCCGAAAGGGTCTTGGAAGATGTACTAGTGAAAATGGAGAGTTTGTACTTCTCAGTAGACTTTGTTATCCTTGAGATGAACGAAGATGTTGAGATTCCGCTGCTTTTGGGAAGACCATTCTTAAAAACGGTGGGTGCTTTGATTGATTTGAAGGATGACAAAATAACTTTACGGGTTGGTGAAGACATGGTTGAATTTGACTTGAGGAAAGCCATGAAAATGCCTAGAGAGGCCGAGAGTTGTTCAAGAATTGAAGTGGTAGATCCCATGATTCGAGAGAATTTACAAAAGGAGAGTACTAATGAGCCTATGGATGCTTACATTGTGCATGGTACAAGTTAAGATGATGCGGATGTGGACATAGCGAATTGTGCCTTGCACTTAAGCTCCCTAGCCTTGAAGAGTTTGAGAAATAGGAACCATTTTATCCATTGAGAAACCGCTACAACTAGTGTTGAAGCAACTACCCTCTCACTTGAGGTATGCCTTTTTAGAGGAATCACCATCACTTCCGGTTATTATTTCGGATTCTTTGACAAGACTTGAAGAATAGAAGTTGCTAAGAGTTTTAAGAGATCACAAGAGGGCAATTGGATGGTCCATCTTGGATATAAGAGGTATTAGTCCAACTTTGTGCATGCATAAAATACTAATGGAAGAAGATCACAAGCCCTCGGTGGAACATCAAAGGAGGCTAAATCCCAACATGCAAGAAGTAGTTAGAGCGGGGATCTTGAAACTACTAGATCCGGGTATTATCTATTCAATTTTGGATAGTAAATGGGTTAGTCCGGTGCAAGTAGTTCCAAAGAAAGGAGGAATGATAGTGGTTCCAAATGAAAACAATGAATTGATCCCTTAAAGAACCGTCACCGGGTGGAAAGTATGTACAAACTATCGGAAGTTGAATAACGCCACTCGGAAGGACCATTTCCCATTCCCGTTCATAGATCAAATGTTGGAGAGGTTGGCCGGTCATGACTACTATTGTTTCCTTGATGAGTATTTCGGCTACAACCAAATCCCTATTGCTCCAGAAGACAAAGAGAAGACCACTTTTACTTGTCCCTATGACACATTTGCATATAGAAGAACATCATTTGGGTTATGCAATGCACCAACCACTTTCCAACGGTGCATGATGGCAATATTCTCGGATATGGTGAAGAGATTTATAGAAGTGTTCATGGACGACTTCTCAGTCTTCAATTGTTTGAAGAACTTGGGACAAGTTTTACAATGGTGTAAAGAAAGCAATTTGGTACTAAATTGGGAGAAGTGCCACTACATGGTTAAAGAGGGCATTGTGTTAGGCCATCAGATCTCATCCGAGGGGATTAAAGTAGATAGAGCCAAAATAGAAGTCATAGAAAAGCTACCTCCTCCCACCTCAATCAAGGGCACTAGAAGTTTTTTTGGACATGCCGGGTTCTATAGACGCTTCATCAAGGATTTCTCAAAAATCACAAAGCCCCTTTGCAACTTGTTAGTGAAAGACACCCCCTTTAATTTTGATAAAGAGTGCCTCCTCACATTTGAGAAGTTGAAGAATGAGCTTACATCCACCCCTATCATGTCGGCCCCCGATTAGGCCCTTCCATTTGAGCTTATGTGTGATGTGAGCGATCATACGGTGGGAGCCGTTTTGGGGCAAAGAAAGGACAATAAGCTCCATGTAATTTACTATGCAAGCCAAACCCTTAATGATGCTCAAGTGAACTATGCCACCATGAAAAAAAGAGCTTTTGGCCAATGTATTTGCCTGTGACAAATTCCGATCTTATCTAGTTGGCTCTAAAGTGATTGTGTACACTGACTATACGACAATCAAATATTTAATGGGAAAGAAAGACTCATAGCCATGACTACTAAGGTGGGTGCACTTGCTTCAAGAGTTTGACTTGGAGATCCACGATAAAAAAGGATCGGAGAATTTGGTGGCGGATCACCTATCAAGACTAGAGAGGGAATGAGAAATAGAAACCTCAAATCCCATCAATGAGCACTTCCCGGATGAGCATTTACTAGTGGTCCAAGAATTAATGACTCATTGGTTTGTCGATTTCATGAATTATCTAGCAAGTAAGGTCATGCCGGTGGAGATGACTTTCCACCAAAAGAGGAAGTTCTTTTCTGATGCAAAGTCATACTTATGGGACAAGTCACTCCTTTTCCGGGTTTGTGGTGATGGACTCATTCGAAGATGTGTACCCGAGGAAGAGATGAGGGAAATCTTCATGCATTGCCACTCTAAGGAGTGTGGGGGTCACTTTGGAGCAATTAGAACCGCAAGAAAGTCGTCCAATCGGGATTCTATTGTCCTACATTATTTCGAGATGCAAGGAGTTTTGTGGAAACATGTGACCTGTGCCAAAGGTCCGAAAATATGAGCAAGAGGGATGAGATGCCACTCAATGTGATGCTTGATGTGGAATTGTTTGATGTATGAGGTGTTGATTTCATGGGGCCATTTCCAAGCTCTTATGGTAACCAATATATTTTAGTGGCGGTGGACTACGTGTCAAAGTGGGTGGAAGCTATAGCCACACCAAAGAATGATGCCAATGTGGTTACCAAATTCCTAAAAAAGAACATCTTCATAAGATTTGGTACTCCAAGAGCGATTATTTATGATGGAGGCACTCATTTTTGTAACAAGTTGTTTGAAACTTTATTGAAGAACTATGGTGTGAAGCATCTGATCACTACCCATTACCATCCGCAAGCAAACGGTCAAGCGGAGGTGTCAAATCTGAAAATCAAGAGCATTCTAGAGAAGACGGTGGGAAACCGACGAAAAGATTGGGCTAATAGACTTGATGATGCTCTTTGGGCGTATAGAACATCATTCAAAACCCCGTTAGGCATGTCTCCATATAAGTTTATCTACGGTAAGGCATGTCACCTTCCGGTTGAACTTGAACACAAGGCATATTGGGCAATCAAAAAGTTGAATTTTGATATGCAAGCGGTAGGAGAGAAAAGATTGCTTCAACTCAATGAACTTGATGAGATTCGGCTTGAGGCATATGAGAATGCACGAATATACAAGGAGAAGACCAAGAAGTGGCATGATAGAAGAATTGTGGGGAATCAAGTTCTCCTTTTCAACTCAAGACTCCGTTTAGTTCCCGGGAGCTCAAAAGTCGGTGATCGGGTCTCTATACTGTCACTCAAGTGTTTCCATACAGAACCATGTAAATTGAAAATGGAGCAAAGAAGAGGTACAAAGTGAATGGGCAAAGACTGAAGCTTTATTGAAAGAGTGCTTTGAAGGAGTCGAAGGAGACGGTTCTTCTCAAAGAACCCGCTTGAGAAATCATCAAAAGGGAGGTTCCATATTGTAAATAGTAGTTAGGTCATTTTGCTTTCATAAATTTAGTTTTTTTTTTTAAATTTTGAGTGTGTTATTATTGCAAAGTTGAGTTTTTCCTCTCCAATCATGAATCATGAATTGTGAACTTGTTTTGAAAAAATTGGATGCAATATGGACAATGCATAATTTAGGTTTAGGGGTTAAAAAAAAAGGGTTAGAATTGTATTAAACCCATGCAATGATTTGTTTTGTTGAGTTTCATGAGTGTGTAGAGAAATTTTTTGATCAGGGGATCTCTAAAGGGGCAATTTTGGGCACTAGAATACCAAATTGAGAAGAGGACAAGCTTGGCGCCACTCGACCAGCGCATGAGATGCGCACGACCAGCGCCAATCGTCTGGAGAGCTGCGCTGGTCCACCAGCGTATAGGCAAAAGCAGGAGCTAGCCACTTAGTGAAACAATATTGTTCAGAGCTAATCTCGCTGTGCGCTGGTGCACATGCGCAATTAGGCGCTGCTCGACTAGTGCAAATGTCAGGTATGCAAGGTTAAATCCTCTCAACGAGTAGTAATTCGTCATTCTATCAAACAGACCCAAAAACACTCTCTTCTTCCTCTTAAGTCTCTCATGCACGAAATTGGTAAGTCCTCACATAAACCCTTTTTTTTCATTGCTTTCCTCCCAATCTTTAATGCAACATCCTCTCTACATAATCTAGAGCATAGATTTGGGATTTTTTTATGTGTTAAGGTTTATAATTTGGGAATTTTTAGTTTTGAAACTACATTGCTCGAAATTGAATAAGTTATTACTTGGGTTTCGTTTGATTGTATCTTTGTGCATCATTGGAGTTTTGTTGGTGTGAAATTGGTCTCGGATTATATGGTGTTCTGATTTAGGCATAGTTCTTGGGTATTGGTAAATTGGCTTATGGAAATTGGGCGTGGTGTATGATTTTATGGCTATAGAAGTGCTTGTGAAGGTGCCCGGTTGCACCTAGTGCCATTTTGTGTGAAGTTTTGGGGGTTAGTTTATCGAATTTTTAGTATAAATTCTGTCTGTGTGGGTACAAATATGGGTAAGTCCAAGACTCCTGCAGGGGGATTACCTCAAGCTACTACATGTACCACTAGGAGCAGAAAATGGCAAGCCCCAGAGTTAGAGCCACTTGTTGAGAACAGAGACCACCACAAAAGACTTGAGAAACTCCAAACCACATCAGTGATTATGGAACGGGGAATCCAATTAGCTGACCTTATGGACACCTCTCTACCACGATTAGTTCAAGATAGGAGATGGGAGACATTCGTGTATCAACCAGTTGCTGCAAATACCACATTGGTGAGAAATTTCTATACAAGCATGGTCCCGAAAATTTTCTTTGCCAGCAGTATGGTCCTAGTGAGAGGGCTTGCAGTGCAGATCAGTGAGGACATTATTAACACTCATTTTGGCATAACTTCAGTTCCTTAGAACACCCTACCTCTGGGATACAGTAGCTTTGGCGGGTCTCAAGCAGAGCTGGCTAGGCTTTTGAGAGGAAATGGCGATAACCGATGGGACAAAAAGCATCTATTGAAGCACACAAAGTTATCGAAGGATATGGCCATCTTGAGCATGTTTATCTAAGCATCTCTAAAGCCCATACTCCACATCAATTCAATCCCAGTGAAGAAGGCCGAGTTGCTAGTTTGTCTTCTCACCCCAGCCCCGGTTGACATTGAGAGGATCATTAAAGCTGAGATTTACAATGCAGAGGACATTGACATTAAAGGAAAAAAGAAAACTGCAAGTAGGCCTATTCCTTTTCCATGCTTAATTACAAAAATATACAGGGATGCAAGAGTTCCATAGTATGGTGATGATGAGATAACAACTGGGGGTAGAGGACTTATAAATCTTCCTTCTTGGATGGACTCAATGAGCAAGGCCATGGCTAGTAAAAGGGAAAGACCAGGAGGAATTTCCCATCCTGAAGGAGGCTCCAGACCTGAGGGGTCAGATGAAGAAGATTATGAATATGGTGTTTCTGGAGATGATAAGGATACAGTGGGTCCTGAGCAAAGTAGCCGAATCATGGATAAGTTTGAGTGGTTGGTGTAGGCAGTTGGAGAGTGCCAGACGGTTCAGACTCAAATAGAAGGAAAGATTGATTCCCTCTCCCAACAATTTTTTGATTTCAGAGTGAACCAAGAGGCTGAGATGGAGGATATCAGAACAGACAATGCCGACATAAGACAGCAGTTGGGCCTCCGAACTTATTAGAGGAGAGAGCGGCATAGAAGACCACAACCACCTCCACCTCCACCTCCACCTTCCGATGACCAGGGTTCTCAGCTACAGATTTTATGTTCGACTTCATGACAGTTGAATACCTCGAGAGGGGACGGAAGGGCAAGGATCCCATGTTTAAGGATTGACCAGAACAACTTTTTCATACCACCAATTGCTCCAATCATGTTTATTTTATTTTGTTTTAGCACTTTTGTTTTTATCTTTTTAGGATGTTTAACTTGATGGATCTTCTTTCTTATTGCATTTCCGTTGGAACTTCTCTTAGTTATTATGTTTTATCTCATTAGTATTTATTTTATGTCTATCATTTTAAACTTTGTTTAAACTAGATTTGTGGAGTTGTATTATGCTTAGCTTTAGGTTTTGGTGATGTTTACTTTTTATGCGTTGTCGTGTTTGGCCTTTTTCCCGCTTCTAAGCTTACATTATTCATTCATTTCATTTGTACAAACATTGAGGACAATGTTTCGTTTAGGTTTAGAGGTGTGGCCATTCGATAGCCAGCTTTTGCTATTGTGTGTCTTGCTTGATTATTTCGTGTGCTTTATCTTTAAATTTTTAATTTTTGCATGATTGTGTTTTTGGGTCAAATTTCTACCAATTTTGAGGCAAAATTTTGAGCAACAAGGGTTGCTTGTTGAAGAGCTTTTGGTTTGAGCCATTGTAGGAAATATTTGGTATGTCATGTATCACTCTAGGGCCGTGTTCGCCAAAGTTGCATCACATTGCTTACACACATCCTACCGAACTCATTGTAAGTTAGTGAACGAGGTAGCGCGCCTGAGATGTTTAGATCATTAGTGGAGACTACCCATGTGAGCTTCATTGTCTAAATATTACGTCCATAAAAGTGAATTTCAATTCTATTCTCTAAACCCTCATCATGTAGATATTAAGAAAGAGAACAAGGACCTCTTCTCATTGCATTGAACATTAAAGAACAAATTTTTGAAAAGTCGGCCTCATATGATTTACCTTGTTTTCTTGCTAGACTCGTATCTATAGAGATGACGTAGGCAATGTGTGTTAGCCACTTAAAATTACCCAAACACATTCCTAAACCTTGTGTGTGCCTAAATGTCCAAAGAATGTGAACCTACACACTAAACCCAATCACCATATCCACCCCATGTTACATCTACACCACACTAGACTCAAACTATTGACTTTCCCTTAGCAATGATCATGTCTTGATGAAATGAAGATGGAAACCCCAAAGAGTAATGTACCAAAATGTATTTAATTAGCGTGTACTTAGGCTCATTGTGTAAATTGCACCACTTTATTAAAAAAAATGAGAAGAGCCTTAAAAATTCAATGAAAAGTGTTGCCTAAATGTAAAGCAACCACTAAAGTGTACAAAGCTCTTAAAGTCAATAAATTGCCTAGGCGCTAAAAAGGGGAATATACAAAAGGGTATTAAGGAAAAGACTCTAGCATGATCATTGTCATACCAATCAAACCATACCCACTAAACCTCTTCATCACCATCTAGACATGAACATGGTTCGGTTTAAACCGTGGAACCGAACCGTAACCTTGTGAAATGAACCGTAACCGGAACCGTGGAACCTGTTTCAGAATCAGAACCAAAACCGGAACCGGAACCTTGAGGTTGAAGGTTGGGTTATGGTTCTCCTCTTTAAAAAACCGCCTAGGAACTGGCGGTTATGTTCCGATTCTGAAACCGTCGGTTCCAGAATATATATATATATATATATTATTTTTCTTATGCTAAAATGTAAAAAAAAAAACCGAACTGGCGGAACAGATGGAATCAGACCGAAACCAGAACTAGAACTGCCGGTCTAAGGTTTCGGTTCCGGTTCCGGTTCCGGTTCTGGCTCTGGCTCCTTTCTGAACCAAAATCGGGATCCGAACCGGTGATTTTGAACCGGAGCCGAAACCGGTCGAAACCGTGGGCATGCCTATCACCATCTATCATCAACCTCACTTGCAACTAAAAAGAAGGGTAACTAATCTTTAGGAAGGGTCTAGCTTGAAAACAAGAGAGTTCTTAATGTTTGATTCCATTCATGAGGTCTTTTTGCAGGAAACTATGAGCGTCCTTACAAATTCCTCATATGCGTGTAAATTTGAAAAATTTCTGTACATAAACTCCAACTCGCATATGTTTGATGAATGAGCCTAGGTTTAGTGTGGAAAAATGAGAGAAATCTTGAAAGGCTAAGAGTCAAGGCGAAATGTTATCTAATGACTCTTATGTTCGATGCTTTTGAAGCTAACACAATAAAAAAGTCCGGAATTGTAATCTCTAGTGTTGTAGCACCCTGGTTTACATGTTTTAGCATCCCTCTTTACTACAATATGGGTCGGCCAACGTCGTATCTCATCTTTAGTTGGCCCGGTGGAAATTGCAATTGAAAATGGTGTTCTCTTAGTTTAGTTCGGATTCGGTGAATTTAAAGTTTTTTGTTTGCTGCGATTTTGCTCGGGGCCGAGCAAAAGATAGGTTTGGGGGTATTTGATAACTCCCATTTCTACACTCGGTGTAGCCTCTATATCCTGTCAATTGCACTCGTTCATGAGTAAAAATCAAGTATTTAATCGTGTGATAAGCTTGTGCAGGTTCCTTTAGAAATCTCTGGATCGTGGTGCGAAATTGAGAAAAATTGGGGCTAAAAAGGAAGAAGTGAAGATCTAAAAGTGAAAGGTTAGCGCTGGTGAGGCGCCACTCAACCAGCGCCACCCTCACCAGTGCATAATATCAGTGGTGTTACGCTGGTGAGGCACCACTCGACCAGGGCCACCCTCACCAGCGCACAATATCAGTGGTGTTGCACTGGTGAGGTGCCACTCGACCAGCGCCACCCTCACCAGCCTAATATATCAGTATGTGTGAAGCTGGTGAAGCGCCAACTAGCGCATCACCAGTGCAACTGTCCAACTCAGCAGAACTTCTAGGTTCCGTGCATCATTCCTAAACATATAAATACCCTTTCTTGAGCTATTATTAGGACCTCTGGCACGACCCTTAAGCTTCAACTCCTCCCATTACAATCCAAAACCTCCAAGACACCACCTTTCACCCAAATCCTTTACCTTTCACTAAAATCCTTCACCAAATCACTTCATCAAACC
Source organism: Dipteronia dyeriana (assembly GCA_032871835.1). Lineage (NCBI taxonomy): Eukaryota > Viridiplantae > Streptophyta > Magnoliopsida > Sapindales > Sapindaceae > Dipteronia > Dipteronia dyeriana. The sequence continues at coordinate 20,569,062 of CM065302.1, forward strand.
TCTAATCCATCATCCAAACCTCAAAACCACTCTACCAAACACCAAATATTCAACTTTCCCACCATTTCTAACCATAAAAACCCAACCTTGGAGTATAAAGGGGAGCATCAAGAGAAGAAGCAAGTCAAGCACATTCAACCAATCAAGAGAGAGGACATCAACACTTTTTTTATTCTTAACCTTTCTCTCTTTCATTTAGTACTTGTATTTGATTACGGCTTGTATGATAATCACATTTTTTATAGTCATTTATTACATTATGAACTAAATCCATATTGGCTAAGGCCAAGATGAAACCTTTGCCATGATTTACTAATAAAGACCATCACTTATTCATATTGCTTATGTTTATGTATATGTATTTCATGCTGTAATTAACATTGAGTGTCTAGCTAGCATTTAATGTGTATTTGGTTGTTGTGTGATGTACCGAGAGGAGAAGCACACAACGTGTTCAATGAAATGCATGATAGAGGTCTAGTAAGGTAGAAATACTCAAGGCTAGTCTCTAGGACTCACTTAGTGAAGCACTAAACTTAATGAACTTGTGTGTATTCCGGATGACCATCGAGAGATAGGTTATTAGTGCATATAAATGTTGTTTCTATTACTCGAGAGAAAGTAGAGACTAATAGAGGGTGTCACGAGTCTACATTCACATTTGTATAATTTATTCATAATGGTGTGTCTATAAATTGGTGAGGATTGGTTAGGTGGATTCATGGTCTTAGCCTAAGTTCTTAATAGTAATACAATCACTTGTTTGTGTGTGATTTTGCCTTGCTTGCTTGCTTGTTAAGTTTCATTATATATATATATATATATATATATATATATATTTATAAGTGCTTATGTACAGGCCAGCTCGGGACCAGGCTTGTGGACCGCACGACCTGACCTGCATGCACGAACTGTGGATACCAGGCCAGACCCCCTGGCCTTGATAGGTCTTGCCTCTTTTGCACAACCTGGCATGTTAAGAAGGCCATGCCTCTTTGGCACGGCTTGTTAGAGAGCACGGTCCTCCACGGGCTGGGCTGCTTGTTTTTCCACCACTATTAATGTTAATATATATATATATATATATATATATATATATATATATAGTTTAGGGGTATTTTTGTCTAGTCTTTAATATAGGGTGTTTTAGTCTTTTAGCGTTTATACCTTTTCTTGTTTAGGTTATATATATTGCAGTAGTCGCTCCCTATTTTTCTTGTTCTTTGATATTGTTGTTCTTTGATATTGTTGTTCTTTGTTTCTTCTAGACATGGGTTTTGCAAGATAATGGAAGATATGATTTTCTATGTTTAGTTACTGCATTTCTGGTGATTTACATGGTATCAGAGCTAAGGATTTTGTCAGTAAGTTTTCACTGCCAGTATTGTGATCAACAATTGTTTCATGGGCTAGGCATCTTCACAAATTTCTACAGTCCTTTGTTACTATCGAGTTGCAATTTGTTTGCATTATTTGTCAATTGATTGTTGTCTTTGACATTAAATTAGTTTGTAGAGCTTGTTTGGAGTTGGTTTTTTGTTTGACTATGGATTCTTCTGATAATGATTTTAAAGCAATTTTCGTCCGTTTGAATGGCTCGAATTACATGTATTGGAAATTTGCATGAAAATTTTTCTTGTTGGCATAGAGATATGGGACTTTGTCGGTGGTACTATGACTTGTCCAAAATCCACAGATAATGATTATGACAAGTTATAACGTAGGTGGCATACTGCTAATGCAAAGATTATAACTTGGATAAATAACTCTGTTGAGTCTTTTATTGGAATTCATTTACCAAAGCTTCATAATGCTAAGGATGCTTGGGATTATCTTACTATCACATACAATCATTCTAATTTTTCTAGGAGGTATCATATTATTATTGATCTTCATGAAGCAAAGCAAGGTGAGCGATCCATTCAAGAGTTTCATTCGTATTTGACTGAATTGTGGGATCAGTTAGCCTTAATGAATCCTACTGAACTAGCAAAAGATGGTACTTATCAAAAACTACAGGAAGAGCATAATTTGGTGGAACTTTTGATGGCTTTACGTGATGATTTGAAAATCTTCTTAGCTTTGTGCTTCATCGGTCACATTTACCTACTGTTTCTATTGCTGTCAATGAGTTATTAGCTGAGGAGACTCGTCTTAAGTCTCTTAGTTTGATGTTTCACTCGGGTTCTTCCTAAGTTTTCGCTACAGGTTCACAAGGATTGATACATGTCACTAGTAAACCAAAGTCAAAGATTGCTTTGGATGAGTGTGCTTATTGTCATGAGAAGGGTCACTAGAAGAGTGCATGTCTGAAGAGTAATGCAAACAAATATGCCTACAATGGCTCTAGGTAATTTGTCAAACCTGGGGCAACAGTAGTGACAACTAATGATGGGCCTTCTTTTACAACATCAAATAGTCATTCTTCTCCTAATATTTCGTCTCTTACAATAGAGGTAACTTGGATTCTTGGTGCTTCAGCATCTACTGGTGCTCAATTTGCATCACCAGTAGCTTTGTCTAGTACAATATATACAGATTCGTCTACCACTTGGATCATTGATTCAGATGCTACACATCACATGACTCATGATAAATCTCTTCTCACTCATTGTGTCTCTCCTTCTAAATTCACCTGAATTATGGCTGCTAATGGAGCTTCTATGCCTCTAGGTGCCATTGGTTCAGTCATTTAGTCTACTTGGTCTCTTCCAAATGTTCTTCATGTTCCTCATCTTTCCGTAAGCCTTTTGTCTGTTAGTCAATTTACTGATTTGGGATTAAATGTTATTATTTTCTTCTCATTCTTGTACCTTGCAGGATCGCTCCACGGGGAGGCAGATTGGGATCGGTCGTAGGGAGGAAGGTCTCTATATTTTGGAACAATTCTCGTTTCCTCCACCAGGTTGTTGCGTCTGTTGATTCGTCATCATTTGAATTGTCATATGCATCGTCACCTTTTTATCTTTGACATTCTAGATTAGGACATGTGTCTAGTTCTATGCTTCAGTTTATGATTAAGAAAGGTCTGTTAGGTTCTAATGTTAGCTTTTGTAATGGTTGTCGTTTAGCTAAACATTCTGCTTTACCTTTTAATAGCAGTACTTCATCTAGTCTTGCACCTTTTGAACTTGTGCATTCTGATGTTTAGGGTCCAGATCCTTTGCCCACTAAAGGGGGTGCACAATATTATGTTATTTTTGTTGATGATTACAGTCGATATTGTTGGTTATATCTCATGCATAAAAAAATCTGATTTTTTTATCTATTTATAATTCTTTTAATGTTATGGTCAAAACTCAATTTTCTAATGTCATTAAATGTTTTCGTTCTGACTCTGCAGGTGAGTTTTTAAGTACAGGTTTTCAACAACTATTAAACTCTGAAGGCACCATTCATCAAACATCTTGTCCTCATACACCTAAGAAAATGAAATTTCTGAGCGAAAACATCGACACCTTGTTGAGACAGCTCGCTCACTTCTTCTATCTAACTATGTTCCTACTATTTTTTGGGTGAAGCCATTTTAACAGCAAATTACCTTGTAAACCGTATTTCTTCTGTTGTCAGTGGATTTCCTCCTTAAGAGCGTCTTTACGGATTTGTTCCATCTTATAGTTAGTTACGAGTTTTTGATTGTACTTGTTATGTTTTATTACCAAAATCAGACCGCATGAAACTTTCTTCTCGATCTGTTATGTGTGTTTTTCTAGGGTATGGAATCACTAAAAAGGGATATCAATGTTATGACTCTGTTTCTAGAAAATTGTATGTTTCTCGACATGTTGTTTTCTTAGAAAAGCTACCTTATTATAAATGTTTGCATCCAGTTAGTCATTCTTCTCCATCTGAAATGGTTATTATTGACCTATTCCCTTCCGATGTGCCTAATGATGAGTTTTCGTCTACTTTAGATGTGAAAGATCTTACTACTACAGGTACTCGACCTCCTATTACTCAAGTGTACTCTCGTAGGTCTACTAGTAACTTGTCTAAATATTTGCCACCTTCTGATGGTGCGATCCTAATAACCTCTCCGGTGGATGTGGATCTTTCATCTTTGTCTCCATGTCGCAATCCTCCATATTCTCGTCGTCCTCATGCTAGGTATGCTTTTCCAACTCGATCTTTCTCTTCTGAATATTTGTCTTTTCTAACTTCTATTCATTCATTTGTTGAGCCTACTAAGTATAAAGAAGCTTGTTTAGATGAAAATTGGCATCAAGCTATGGAAGAAGAGCTTACTGCATTGCATAAGACTAGGACTGAGAGTTGATACCTCTTTCAGAAGGAAAATGTGCTATTGGCTGTAAATAGGTCTACAAAGTTAAAACTCGCTCTGATGGGACCTTAGAGCGATATAAGGCTCGCTTGGGGTCTAAAGGATATTCTCAAGAATATGGTGTGGATTTTAATGAAACCTTTGCTCCCGCTGCTCAGTTGAAAACTGTGCGAACTTTGATTGCAGTTGCTGCTGCTCGTGGATGGGATTTACATCAAATGATGTGAAAAATGCTTTTTTAAATGGAGAACTCCAAGAAAAAGTTTATATGCAACCTCCACCTGGTCTTACTTATCCATTTGGTGTCGTCTGCAAGTTGAAGCGAGCTTTATACAGCCTCAAACAAGCTCCAAGAGCTTGGTTTGAGAAGTTTAGCACTGTTATTCTTTAATTAGGTTATGTTTTTTCTGATCATGATCCAACTATGTTTTATCATCGCACTTCTATTGGGTTTGTCGTTCTCCTTCTTTATGTTGATGACATGATTATTACTGGAGATGACAGTGCAAGTACCCAAGTTTTGAAGTCTCAACTGCAGTCTATGTTTGAAATGAAAGACTTGGGTCCTCTTCGATATTTCCTTGGTATTGAAATGTCTGCATCGCCATATGGATACTTATTATCTTAATCCAAGTATACATCAGAAGTTGTTAATCGTGCTCCTATGTCTAATGATCGGATAGTTGATACACTTATTGAGCTTAATGTCAAGCTCAATCATTCAGATAGCACTCTTCTCACTGACTCGACTTTATATCGTAAGATGGTTGGTTCAATGTTTATTTGACAATTACTCATCCTGCTATCACTTATGTTGTTCATCTTGTTAGTCAGTTTGTTCAGCTTCCCGTACTCCTCATTGGACTACTGTTCTTCGTATTATTCGATATATCTGTGGGACCTTATTTCAAAGTCTACTTTTCTCCTCCAAATCTGATCTTGTTTTACTTGCATATTCTGATTCTGATTGGGTTGGTGATACAGTTGACCGTAAGTCTACTACAGGTTATTGCACATTTCTAGGTGGTTCTCTCATTTCTTGGAAATGCAAGAAACAGAGTAGTGTTTCTTGTTCTTTATCAGAAGCAGAGTCTCATGCTATGGCGAACACTGCAGCTGAAATTGTCTGGTTACGGTGGCTTTTGGTTGAACTTGGTGTCCCTCAGCTGAATCCCACTCTCATGTATTGTGATAACCAGAGTGCAAAGATTGCTCGCAATCCGATCTTTTATAAGAGAACCAAGCATATCAAGATTGACTATCATTTTGTTCGTCATCACTTTCTCAATTTCTCTTCCCTACACACCTTCTGCATGTCAGATTGCAGATTTCTTTACGAAATCCCATACAGTTCAACGCTTTCGATCACTTTTGAGCAAACTCTCGTTGGTTCTCCTATCTTGAGTTTGAGGAGGGATGTTAATATATATAGTTTAAGGGTATTTTTGTCTAGTCTCAAGTAGAGGGTGTTTTAGTCTTTTAGCTTTTATACCTTTTCTTGTTTAGGTTTTATATAGAGCAGTAGCCGCTCCCTGTTTTTCTTGTTCTTTGATATTGTTGTTCTTTGTTTCTTTTAGACATGGGACTTGTAAGATAATGGAAGATATGATTTTCTATGTTTTGTTACTGCATTTGTGGTGATTTACAATTAAGTTGTAGTTACACTATCTTATTGAAATGGATTTCCATAGCTTATTATATATAAATATGGGTTTGAAACAAACCAAATAATTAATAGAGTTTTTATTTTTACTCAACATTAGTGTTTTGATTGTTTTTACTAAACTTTTAACTGATGAAACAAAAATACCCTTAATGATTTCACAATTAAACACACCAGTTTTCTTCAATTAAACACACCATCTGTTTTCTTAAATTAAACACAAGTTTTTTCCGATTAAACACACCGCCGTTCTTCTTTAATTAAACACACCATCGGTTTTCATTAATTAAACACACTATCAGTCTAATTTCTAGTGTGTTTAATCTGGTGTGGGAGTAAATTTGTCTATATAGTGAAAAGTTTGGTAAAAACAATAAAAACACTAGTTTTAGATAAAAATAGAAACCCTTTAATTTTTTTTTGGTTACAAAGTGTTATTTCCTCTATGAATAAAGTACTATTATAAGAAAGAGTATTAAGATCAATAACTGCTTATGATCAATATTACCACTTTTTCTAGTGGTTGAAATGAGCTTCAATGAAGATCAGTTTAAAGTAAGGTCAAATAAAAGAAAATTTACGTTTACATGATAATCTAGGTTCGTAAATTAGGATTTTCAAATAAATCATTTTTAAATTAATGTGTTAAGAGTACATGTTAAAAATTGAAAAACAGAATAAAAAGGATTAGCTTTATAATTGGTGAGATATTGTTTTCCATTTTAGAACACGCATTTTACAAAGCAGTGAGAAATTTTCAAGTCAGTGCGCACTGATATAAATTTGTCAGTACGTTGGATGTTGACCATTAGATTTACATACTTTGACTCAAAGTGTATGCACTTGTCAAAACTTCTCCATAATCAATGGTTCACATGCAACGCACTGACTGGAAAACCACACACACACACACATATATATATATAAAGGATAATTAAACAGAAATACAGAATAGAGGAGGGTTTGAAGACTTGGTTCTTCAGAGATGCTTAGCACCACCACCCTTATTACGAAATATACAAACCCAAAAGTAATCAAAACAATCACACACCAAAGCAAATAAAGAAATAAAGAATTAAAGAGATACGAGACGACAAATATATGTTTACAATGGTGAAACAAGCTCTCTCTCCTAACTCGGCTCTGAATGCATGAATTTATATACTAAAATGGTCGGTAAAACTATCACTCCTTAATAAAACAAGATTTTTTTTTATCCGGGAACTTGATCTCAATGGTCTAGTGTTGCGTCAGCTAGCACAACGATACTGATTCAGACTTCACAACCCAACACACCAAAGAAGAAATAATGTCTCGCAATTCAATGGCTCCATGAACATCTTTATATTCTGGTGAATTTGCCTATATTGTTAAAGTTCTTATAAACTAGCTAAACCCTATATTTATAATGTATCCAGAATTTTGTTAAAATCTAGACGAACTAGTCTGAAAATGTTCATACCGATAACATATTTTATACATAAAATCGTCACAATTGTGATTTAAATCGTCAGATTTCCCATAATATCAAGCTGTTTTTTAGAGCCGTTGAATTGCTAGACATGATTTCTTTGATGGTGTTGTTGAGTAGCTCTAAAGAAACAAGCCTTCAAGCCTTCTATTATGTCTGTTAGGGATTCGAATTAACACAAATCAACATGCATAGGCTCATAATTAATCTGAATGTTTAACCTAAACATATTTCTATATCATACTTAATCAAACCCTAAACATATAATATTAACCCATGTCAATTCAAGAGAAAAGAAGTAAATCGAGAAAACGGAAGCGTACCTGAATCCATTGCTGGAGGTTGGTGGATGGGTTGTGATCTTCTAAATTAACACGACATTTCTTGAACCCTACAGTTCTATTTTGCTCTGTTGATGGGGATACCGATAAAACAAAATATCGTGTAATTTGGGGACCATAACCCTAAATATATAAAATAATCAAATTATTATATGTTGGCTATTTCTAATTCTGCCCCTCAATAAATAAGAAATAGCACTTTGGTATCTACACATTAATTCCATGACAATTATACCCTTAAGCCTTAATACTTTAAATCTTAATTAGATCACTTTAATTTAAGCTTAACCAAAAGATGACACAACACATTTAATATTCACATGTGTGGCCCCATATGATGGAATTTTTCCAACAATCTCCCACTGGGCCACATATGTAACTCTAAAAATGTGTATGACTTTATGAGCTCCAAAATTTTGCTATCACAATTTTAGGGTATATCCGAACAATCTCGTCCATTGATTATATCGACATAGGATCAAAGCGGTTTTCGTCACATTTAGCGTGACTAATCAATGGTCACGTATACCAACAAAACCAAATGATATAGATCAATCATGGATGCGTAGCATGGAAATTACATGCAATGTGATCTATACATGTCTATATCAACTGGTCCTACTTTATTCCTTAGTGAGATCAAAACTTAACACAATGTAACAGACTGTAATTAACCGAATACTTTATTTCTGATCAGAAAAATATCCAAATACATAAATGCATAAGTATATCCAAAATAAAAAATAGAGCAATAAAATACAAAATTATACAAACTCCCACTATAATGTGATATCCTCACACAAAATAACACCCATATGAGCAGTGTGCTCATGAAGACCTTGGGTGGTAATCCCTTTGTAAGCAGATCCGCTATCATGGAGTTTGTCCCAATGTTCTCTATGGATATATGTCCACTCTGCACTCTTTCCTTCACAACTAGGAACTTAATGTCAATATGCTTTGATCTAGATGAGCTCATGTTGTTGTTAGAATATAGCACTGCTGACTTATTGTCATAATATAGTTTGAGTGGTCTTTCAACACCCTCCATAATGCGCAGCCCAGTGACAAAATTCTGTAGCCATATTCCATAGTTGGATGCCTTATAGCATGCTACAAACTCCGCTGCCATGGTGGAAGAAGCTATGAGTGTCCGTTTGGCACTCCTCCAAGAAATAGCTCCACCAGCCAACATGTATATGTAGTCTGATGTGGATCTCCTACTGTCTGGGCATCCAGCAAAATCGGAGTCGGAATACCCTATGATCTCCAATTGATCTGATCTTCTATATGTGAGCATGTAATCTTTTGTTCTCTTCAAATACCTCATAACCTTCTTGGCTGCTATCCAATGATCCATTCCAGGGTTACTTAAATATCTGCCTAACATACCAACAATGTACGCAATATCCGGACGCGTACACACCTGAGCATACATGAGACTCCCTACAGCTGATGCATAAGGAATCTTTTGCATTTCCTTAACTTCAAGGTTACTTTTAGGGCACTGATTGAGACTGAACTTGTCTCTCTTAGCGACAGGGGTGTCACCTGGTTTCTGTCCTGCATGCCAAACCTTTTGAGCACTCTATCGATATAGCTCTTTTGTGATAATCCAAGAATACCCCGAGAGCGATCTCGTTGTATCTGGATCCCTAATACAAAGGAGGTGTCACCAAGATCTTTTATCTCAAAATTCTTTGATAGAAATCTCTTAGTTTCATGCAACATGTCTATATCATTTGTGGCAAGCAGTATGTCATCGACATAAAAAACCAAGAATATGTGCTTATTCCCACTGAATTTATGATACACACAATTATCAATAACGTTTATCTCAAAACCAAAAGAGATAATCACTTGATGAAACTTATGGTACCACTGACGGGAAGCTTGCTTGAATCCATAGATAGATTTTGTCAATTTGCAAACCATATTCTTTGGGTCTCCTGACTCAAAGTTTTCTGGTTGCACCATATAAATTGTTTCATCAATGTCACCATTGAGAAACGCCGTCTTGACATCCATCTAATGAAGCTTAATGTCAAAATGTGCAACAAGTGCCATGATTGTCCTAAAAGAGTCTTTCACTGAAACTGGAGAGAAAGTCTCTTTATAGTAAATCCCTTCTTTTTGGGTAAAGCCTTTAGCTACAAGATGAGCCTTACACCTCTCCAAATTGCCTTTCGAATCCCTTTTGGTTTTAAATATCCATTTACAACCAATAGGCTTCGCAATTCTGGTAATGGGACAAGTTCCCAAACCTTATTGTCTTGCATAGACTTATACTCCTCATTCATGGCATCAATCCACTTTTGAGAGTTGGAACCCTGCATGGATTGATGGAAGTTGATTGGATCATTTTCCATCATTCTAATGTCTTCCTCATGTTAATGGAGAAATACGTAAAAATCGTCCGGATTAGCATTTCTTCTTTCTCTAGTGGATCTCTTTAATGGCACTGGTTCTTGAGCTTATTGAGTTTGTTCCTCAGAAACAATTACCTCATCCTGAATGGGGGGTTGTTCAACATTGTCTGGTTGAGGATCCAGATTCTCTTCTTGATCAATGACAGGTATAGAAGCATGCACATTGTCAAAAGCGATAGTGGGAATCGAAACCGATTCTTCCTCAAAGACAATGTCTCTAACCGTATTTCTCCCCCCAAACTCAACAGCCACAAAAAATGTTGCAGTTCCCGTTTCAAAAATTGACCTAAGTGTGGGATCATAAAACTTATATCCCCTTGATCGCTAAGAGTAGTCAATGAAGTAGCTGCTCACAGTTTTGAAGTCCAATTTCTTTTCATGTGGCCTGTAAAGCCTTGCCTCAGCTGGACATCCCCAAATATGAAAATGCTTTAGACTCGACTTTCTGTCGGTCTAAAGCTCATAAAGTGTTTTTACAGCTGCTTTAGTTGGCACTCGGTTCAGAATATAAGCTGCTACTTTGAGTGCTTCTCCTCGGAGTGACTCTGGTAAGTTGGAATGACACATCATACTCCTTACCATATCTATAAGAGTCTGGTTTCGTCTTTCAGCTACACCATTCATGCTAGGTGACCCTGGCATGGTGTACTGTGAGACAATTCTGCATTCCTCTAGGAATTTAGCAAATGGTCCTGGACGTTGTTCACATGAACTGTCATATCTACCGTAGTATTCACCACCACGGTCAGATCTGACACTCTTTATTCTTTTGTTGAGCAGGTTCTCAACTTCAGCTTTAAATGTTTTGAACATGTCCAAAGACTATGATTTCTCATGAATTAGAAATAGATGCCCATAACGTGAGTAATCATCTATGAATGATATAAAATATTGTTGACCATTCCAGGAAGCCGTAGGGAATGGACCACAGATATCTGTATGTATCAATTCTAAGACATCTGTAGTTCTGTTGGCACCTAATTTCTTTATTTTGGTATGTTTTCCCTTGATGCAATCAATACAAACATCAAAGTCTGTAAAGTCAAGGGAATCTAGTATTAGAGATGTGACCTAAGCGTTTGTACCATAAAGTGGCCGAATTTTCTGTGCTTAGTTTGCGTTTAGCACCTCGTGATTCCACATGCAAGGTTTCATTATAAGAAACGATTGTATCAAGCAAATATAAGTTGTCATATACACATAGAGAACCAGTTCCAACAACATTTGAATTTATAGATAAACCGAATTGATTGTTTCCAAATGAACAATAATAACCAAACTTGTCCAATAAAGAAACTGAAACCAATTCCGTCTAAAAGACGGTACAACAAAAGTATTTGATAAATCCAAATAATAACCAGTTCCTAATAACAACCTAAAATGCCCTATCACCTCCACTTCTACCGATTTTCCATCACCCACAAAGATGTTTCTTTCAGCATCACTTGGCTTTCGGTAGCTCAGGCAACCCTGCATAGAAACACTGATGTGAGTAGTAGCACCAGAATCTAACCACCACGTGTTTCTAGGTAATTAAGCTAAATTTACCTCAGAACAGACCAAAGTAAGGAACGTACCTTTCTTTGCATGCCAAGCGTGATACTTGGTACAATCCTTTTTCACATGTCCAGGCTTGTTACAAAAGAAACAATCCTCTTTATCCTGCTGATGTTTCTTTTGAGTTGGACCCTTAGCAGCTTCATTATTCTTTCTCTTTTTTGCCCTTATCCTTAGAGGTGCTAGCCAAATGAGCACTTTCGGTCCTGTCTCGCTTCAGTCTCTCTTTCTCTTGCACACAGTAAGAAATGAGCTCATTAAGAGTCCATTTCTCCTTTGGACAGTTGTAATTGACCTTAAACTGGTTGTATTGTGCAGGAAGTGATATTAATACCAAATGCATTAGCAAGTCGTCAAACAGCTCGAGCTTCAGTGCCTTAAGCTTAGAAGCAATATGAGACATTTCCATAATGTACTCCCTAATGTTCCCTTTGCCTTTGTACTTCATAGAATTCAAGCTTTGCAAACGCGTGCTTGTTTATGCCTTATCGTTTACTGTTAAACAATAAATCTATCTTTGAATCGACTTATTATTCATATGTAAAACCTTATAATCGTCACATATTTATCACCACAATTGTGTGTGTAATTCGGTCATATTAACCTTCCTTTGGGCCGACTAATACTTGCATGAATTTATACACACACAAACATCCAATATCCCTCATGAATAATCTACATAAAAGAGGTCACTTTTGCGACATCTTGTTTCAATTAGCTCATTTAGAATGATGGACCACCTTAATTAACCATAAAATGTATACCTAAATATTTGAATTTAAGTTGATCCTTATAATAAAATGAAAATAAATAAAATTTATTTTATTTTATTAAAATTACAAAACTGCCTCTTATTTTATAAAATTATAGAAAGGCCCCTCAAGTTTTCATAATTAAAATTTAGCCTAAAACTTTTGAAAATTATAAATTGGCCCTACAACTTTTTAATAATTATAAATATACTCCAAAACTTTTTCGTAATTGCAAACATGCCCTGTAAGTTTTAGAAATTATAAATTGGCCCTAAAAGTTTATCAAAATCATATAATGACCCAAACAAATTATAAAACAGTAAAACTTTTTCGTAATTGCAAACATGCCCTATAAGTTTTAGAAATTATAAATTGGCCCTAAAAGTTTATCAAAATCATATAATGACCCAAACAAATTATAAAACAGTCCCTAAAAAATAACTAGTTTCCAAAAGTGGCCCAAAGCCAAAAACGATTTTTGAAACCCTAGGTTTCTAGCCACTGCCGCCTTATCCACCAGAATGTCACCTGAAAGCGACGAACGTCGGCCAAGCAGCAGCGCAACCCGCAGCGGATCCAGAGAGACGACCGAACATTGATCTGGACCAGACGGCGTGATCGACGAACGACGGTCATCCTCATCGTCGTAAATCGCACCAGTCCCAAGCGAAAACTTGCCCGAATTTCGTGTGAGAAACCCACCGGAAAACCACCGGCTGTGGGGTTGACCAAGAAGCAAACGGATCTGGACAGGTGTGATCCAAGATCACCACGGGTCTGGGTACGAAATCCCATTGACCCAAAGTTGTCTGGTTTTTTTTTTATAAAAAAAACTTTAAAAACAAAACTCAAAACACAAAAGATCAAAATCCAAATTGTTCATAAATATCTTTAAAACCTAAGATTCAAATCTCAATTATCAAGAATTAATCATGGGTGGCACTGATACCACTTGTTAGGTAGGTTCATAATTAATCTGAATGTTTAACCTAAACATGTTTCTATATCATACTTAATCAAACCCTAAACATATAATATTAACCCATGTCAATTCAAGAGAAAAGAAGTAAATCGAGAAAGCGGAAGTGTACCTGAATCCATTGCCGGAGGTTGGTGGACGGGTTGTGATCTTCCAAATTAACACGACCTTTTTTGAACCTTACAGTTCTATTTTGCTCCGTTGATGGGGATGGGGATACAGACAAAATAAAACATCGTATAATTTGGAGACCATAACCCTAAATATATATAATAATCAAATTATTTTATGTTCGTTATTTCTAATTCGGTCCCTCAACAAATTAGAAATAACACTCTGGTATCTACATGATAATTCCATGACAATTATACTCTTAAGCATTAATACTTTAAATCTTAATTAGATCACTTTAATTTAACCTTAACCAAAAGATAACACAACACATTTAATATTCACATGTGTGGCCCCATATGATGGGATTTTTCCAACACTGTCCTCCTATTTTTAATATATAATAAGCTGTGGAGATGATCACTATCCATAAGCTGATATGGCTACTGATTAATTATAAACATAGAGAGTTCTTTCCAAACTGAGACATTATCAAGTTGAATGAGTCATTTACTACAAAGTCTAAGAAACTGATATATGATTCATCCAGAATTTCATATCCTCATCACAGCTGGTTTAATGTTCAAGTTTTCTCTCTGGCTTTTCAAAATCATGGAGAACTAGAAATTTCACTTCTCATGTTGATCAAACCAAAGTTTTACTAACTTCTCATTTATTAACAAAAAAAAAAAGATAAAAACAAAGAGGAAAAACTAAGGAAATGACAATACATTATTGATGTAAATGGTACTAATGAAAGTGATAGTGCAATTATAAGTTATAACACAAAGCAATGCGCAAAAAAAAATTATGGGGTTTGCACTCAAGAATCAATCCATACAATTTATATCGTGTAGACTTTTAACTCGATCGGTATCGAATTTTAAATATAATTTTCTAAGTTGATATCAGCACCAGGTAAAAAATGAACTACTTGTTTAGATCAAGCATTACAGGCACTATGATGTTTCCACCGCTTTCAATTCTCATATTATCTATTTAATGGATTGTAGATCATCAATAGCTTCAGCTTCAAGATTTGTTCCTGAAACCTTCCTCCGATGCCTCCAAAACGAATCTCATTCCATTGATCATCCACTGATCTCCACAGCTCTACACTCAACAAAACTCCTCATACTCCTCTGTATTGTAATCTTACATCTAAGATCTCCATTTCAATTAGTCTTCTACTCCAAAACCCCTTGTCATTTTAACAGCATGACGCAGTGAAAACGTAAAAGAACTAGATCGATGTCTAAGTTCTATTGAAACTGGAATCCACCAGAAAGAAAATAAGAAACAAGTATGAAATTTTATTGAATGATCAACTGCCCAGCCTTTGGGCTTACAGGGCTATTTAAAATAAAAATCCTAACCCGAATCCTTGTTGGATAAGAAACGGGATTACATATTAAAAGCTGTCAAAAATAGCGAAATCACAAAAGTTGCGGAAATAAACCACAAATAATCCGGAATTAACGGTAGGTGATTCTGGCTTGTCAAATTCAACTTATGACTAAAAAGGAAATTTTCCAAAAAGCAAAAAATTGCGATTTCGGGTCAAATTGATGGAATTTGGCCGAAAAAGGTCGTACCTCAACACCGTAGGACTCAACCACTTGTTCTACATCATAGCATTGCATGAATCCCATGTCCAGGTTGACATTTTTTGTGCTCAGAAACATGGTCATGAGATGAAAATCCGAAGCAGTGGCCATGACTTTGAGAGCTTTTCATACCCCTCTGAGTCCAATAAGGTCCCATTTTTCCTCCTTGACATGTTCAAGCTTCGGTACATTGATGTAAACCTGGAGAGCGAAAGTGCTTGGGTTCAGGCAGGTGCAATTTGGGGTGAAGTCTACTATAAAATTGCAGAGATAAGCAGAATCCATGGCTTCCCACCTGGGATTTGTCCAACAGTTGGTGTTGGAGGCCATTTCAGTGGAGGTGGGTAGGTATTACGATGAGGAAATGCTGGCTGTCTGTCGATAACATTATCGATGCAAAGGTACAATGTGGATGTTGTGAAAGGTGGCTCAACTTGAATGGTTCAGATGTGAAACTCTCGGTGGTTGTACAGCCTGTCAAGTTTGTTTCTTCTCTACAAGAATTGTGAATCCATTTTGCATAAGCATGACCTCCGTACATCAGACCTTTTCCACTGGAATGCTACAGTTGGTTGAGGTATTTTAAGAGAATGATGTTTTTGGGATACGGGGTGAGATTGAGGTGATAGAGAGATACGATAGCTATTTTACTAGAGAGAAAAATTCCATAAAAGAATAGAAGGCTTGGGTGTGAGTTTTCTTGTTTTCTTGGTTTACTCCGGGATTGAAGTCTCTGTTTGTATAATCTGAAAATGCTCTAAACCTCTGTAAACATTTCTTCATGGTGGATGTAGGCTCATTTTCTAAGAGCCAAACCAGTATATATTGTTTGTGTTCTTGTTTTTTTTCTTTCTTTGATTTCAATTGTTCTTGCTTTAGATTAGCTTATCTCACAACAGATGTCAATGGCAGAATCCTGGACAAAAAATCCATGGGAGAAGATATGTTTTGGGATATCAGAGGAGGAGAGGCTAGTTTTGGAGTTGTTATTGTTAGGAATTCCGATAAACACAATAAAACATGCTTAGGCACAAAATTAATCTGAATGTTTAACCTAAACATGTTTCTATACATACTTAATCAAACCCTAAACAATATAACATAACCCATATCAATTCAAGAGAAAATAATTAAATCTAGAATGCGGAAGCGTACCTGAATCCATCGCTGGAGTTTTGTGAACGGGTTGTGATCTTCCAAATTATCACGACCTTTATGAACCCTAATGTGTTCTATTTGCTCTGTTGATGGGATACAGAGAAAACTAAAAAAAGGTGTCGTGTAATTTGGGGACCATAACCCTAAATATATATAATAATCAAATTATTATATATTGGCTATTTCTAATTCGGCCCCTCAACAAATTAGAAATAGCACTCTGGTATCTACACATTAATTCCATGACAATTATACCCTTAAGCCTTAAAACTTTATATCTTAATTAGATCACTTTAATTTAGGCTTAAGCAAAAGATAGCACAACACATTTAATATTCACATGTGTGGCCCCATATGATGGAATTTTTCAACAATCTCCCACTGGGCCGCATATGTAACTTTACAAATGTGTATGACTTTATGAGCTCCAAAATTTTGCTATCACAATTTTAAGGTATATCCGAACAATCTCGTCCATTGATTATGTCGACATAGGATCAAAGCGATTTTCGTCACATTTAGCATGACTAAACCCATCAATGGTCACGTATACCAACATAACCAAATGACATAGATCATTCATGGATGCGTAGCATGGAAATTACATGCAATGTGATCTATACATGTCTATTCCAACTGGTCATACTTTATTTCTTAGTGAGATCAAAACTTAACACAATGTAACAGAGTGTAATTAACCGAATACTTTATTTCTGATCAGAAAAATATCCAAATACATAAATGCATAAATATATCCAAAATAAAAATATAGAGCAATACAATACAAAATTATACAAACTCCCACTATAATGTGATATCCTCACACAAAATAGCACTCATATGAGCAGTGTGCTCATGAAAGACCTTGGGTGCTAATCCTTTTGTAACTTGATCCGCTATCATGGATACATGTCCACTCTGTACTATTTCCTTCACAACTAGGAACTTAATGTCAATATGCATTGACTTAGATGAGCTCTTGTTGTTGTTAGAATATAGCACTGCTGACTTATTTTCACAATATAGTTTGAGTGGTCTTTCAACACCCTCCAGAATGCGCAGCCCAGTGACAACATTCTGCAGCCATATTCCATGGTTGGATGCCTCATAGCATGCTACAAACTCTGCTGCCATGGTGGAAGAAGCTATGAGTGTCTGTTTGACACTCTTCCAAGAAATAGCTCCACCAGCCAACAGGTATATGTAGCTCGATGTGGATTTCCTACTATCTTGGCATCCAGCATAATCAGAGTCGGAATACTCTATGGTCTCAAACTGATCTGATCTCTTATATGTGAGCATGTAATATTTTGTTCTCTTCAAATATCTTATAACCCGATTGGCTGCTTTCCAATGATCCATCCTAGACTTACTTAAATATATGCTTAACATACCAACAATGTACGTAATATCCAGACGCGTACATACCTGAGCATACATTAGACTCCCTACAGCTGATGCATAGGGAATCTTTTGCATTTGCTTAGCTTCAAGGTTACTTTTAGGGCACTGATTGAGACTGAACTTGTCTCCCTTAGCGACAAGGGTGTCACCTGGTTTGCTGTCCTGCATGCCAAACCTTTTGAGCACTGTATCGATATAGCTCCTTTGTGATAATCCAAGAATACCCCAAAAGTGATCTCGTTGTATCTGGATCGCTAATACAAAAGAGACGTCACCAAGATCTTTCATCTCAAAATTCTTTGATAGAAATCTCTTGGTTTCATGCAACATGCCTATATCATTTGTGGCAAGCAGTATGTCATCGACATATAATACCAGGAATATGTGCTTACTCCCACTGAATTTGTGATACACACAATTATCAATAATGTTTATCTCAAAACCAAACGAGATAATCACTTGATGAAACTTATGGTACCACTGACGGGAAGCTTGCTTGAGTCCATAAATGGATTTTGTCAATTTGTAAACCATATTCTTTGGGTCTCCTGACTCAAAATTTTCTAGTTGCACCATATAAATTGTTTCGTCAATGTTACCATTGAGAAACACCGTCTTGACATCCATCTGATGAAGCTCAAGGTCAAAACATGCAACAAATGCCATGATTGTCCTAAAAGAGTCTTTCGTTGAAACTAGAGAGAAAGTCTCTTTACAGTCAATCCCTTCCTTTTAGGTAAAGCCTTTAGCAACAAGACGAACCTTATACCTCTCCACATTACCTTTCGAATCCCTTTGGTTTTAAATATCCATTTACAATCAATGGGCTTCGCATCTTCTTGTAATGGGACAAGTACCCAAACCTTATTGTCTTGCATAGACTTATACTCTTCATTCATGGCATCAATCCACTTTTGAGAGTTGGAACCCTGCATGGCTTGATGGAAATTGATTGGATCATTTTCCATCATTCAAATGTTTTCCTCATGTTCCTGGAGAAATACGTAAAATCGTCCGGAATAGCATTTCTCTTTTCTCTAGTGGATCGCCTTAATGGCACTGGTTCTTGAGGTTGTTGAGTTTGTTCATCAGGAACAATTACCTCAACTTGAATGGGGGTTGTTCAACATTGTCAGGTTAAGGATCCAAATTCGCTTCTTGATCAATGACATGTATAGAGGAATCGAAACCGATTCTTCCTCAAAGACAGTGTCTCTAACCTTATTTATCCCCCCAAACTCAACATCCTCAAAAAATGTTGCAGTTCCCATTTCAAAAATTGACCGAAGTATGGGATCATAAAACTTATAGTCCATTAATCGCTCAGAGTAGCCAATGAAGTAGCTGCTCACATTTTTGGAGTCCAATTTATTTTCATGTGGCCTGTAAGGCCTTGCCTCAGCTGGACATCCCCAAATGTGAAAATGCTTGAGACTCAGCTTTCTACCTGTCCAAAGCTCATAAGGTATTTAGCAGCTTTATTATTCTTCCTCTATTTGTCCTTATCCTTAGAGGTGCTAGCCAAATGAGCACTTTCGGTCCTGTCTCGCTTCAGTCTCTCTTCCTCTTGCACACAGTCAGAAATGAGCTCATTAAGAGTCCATTTCTCCTTTTGACAGTTGTAACTGACCTTAAACTGGTTGTATTGTGCAGGAAGAGATATTAATACCAAATGCATGAGCAAGTCGTCAGACAGCTCGAGATTCAGTGCCTTAAGCTTAGAAGCAATATGAGACATTTCCATAATGTACTCCCTAATGTTCCCTTTGCCTTTGTACTTCATAGAAATCAAGCTTTGCAAATGCGTGCTTGTTTCTACCTTATTGGTTTTAACAAAACGCTTTTTAATTTCGGTTAGGAACTCATTGGCTTTGGTTATCTTTTCAGATACCTCACCCCTAAATGCCTCCGGAATGCCGCGCTTGATGATCATAAGACTCATGCGATTTGAGCGATCCCACTTCTCAAAGTTCTTCCTGTTATCAGGAGAACTTGCATCCGTAAGAGAAGCGGGTTGCTCAACCCGAAGTGCAAGGTCTACATCCATGCAGCCGAGAACGATTTCAATGTTCTCCTTCCAATCCTTAAAGTTGGTCCCATTAAGCATGGGTATAGAGTTGGTATTAGCAGATATAGTAAAACATTAGCTTGAAAGAGATCAAAACAAACATACAAACATGCTCACATTAATAACTAAATACAATGATCAACAAATTCAAATAATGGTAAGTCTTATCTCAAGATACCTAGCACAACATTAATATCAAGTCTTTGGACAGTAATATTAATTGTAAGTGGTACTCTTGTTGTAGTGATCAAATATTGACAATAATTAATGTCAAATAATAAATCTATCTTTGAATCGACTTATTATTCACTTGTAAAACCTTATAATCGTCACATATTTATCACCACATGTGTGTGTGTGTGCAATTCGGCCAAGTATTAACCTTCCTTTGGGCCGACTAATACTCGCATGAATTTACATACACAGAAACATCCAACATCCATCATGAATAATCTACACAAGAGGGTCACTTTGGTGACATCTTGTTTCAATTAACCCATTTAGAATGATGGACTACTTTATTTAACCATAAAATGTATACCACCAAATATTTGAATTCAAGTTGATCCTAATTATAAATAAAATAAATTAAAATTTATTTTATTTTATCAAAATTACAAAAGTATCCCTTATTTTAAAAAATTATAGGAAGGCCCCTCAACTTTTCATAATTAAAATTTGGCCAAAAACTTTTGCAAATTACTATTTGACCCAAAATATTTTCAATAATTACAAATTTTCCCCAAAACTCTTTCGTAATTGCATACAGGCCCTCTAAGTTTTGGAAATTATAAACTGACCCCAAAAGTTTATCAAAATCACATTATGACCCAAATAAATTTCAAAACAGTCCCTCAAGAATTTCAAATTTTCAAAAGAAGGGCCTGAGTAAAAAACAAGTCTGTAAACCCTAGTTCTTCGCCGCCGCCGCCGCCGTCGCTCTAGACCACCACGTCGTCACCAGAGAGCAACGATGCATGGCGGAGCAGCAAACGACGGCCCACAGACCCAGATCGGCGATCGTCGAAGGCCAAAACTGATCCAAACCTGATCGAGCAACCGACGGCTTAAGGCGGCGATGGATCGCCCGATCTGGACCAGCGGCGTGATCGACGGGGACAGGTGCGCCGACGAAGCTGCTCGGTTGACCCGAGATCGACCCAAAAACATGGTCTGGGTGAGAAAACCCAACGACCAAAAATCAAAACTGGTTTTTTTTTGTTTCGAAAACATGCAGATCCCATTTTTTTTTAAAAAAAAAAAACCAAAATCCAAATAATAAATCAGAAATATCTTAAAAATAAAATCCAAATATCAATTCTCAAGAATCGATTATGGGAGGCTTTGATACCAATTGTTAGGAATTCCGATAAACACAATAAAACATGCTTAGGCACAAAATTAATCTGAATGTTTATCTTAAACATGTTTCTATACATACTTAATCAAACCCTAAACAATATAACATAACCCCTATCAATTCAAGAGAAAATAATTAAATCTAGAAAGCGGAAGCGTACCTGAATCCATCGCTGGAGATTTGTGAACGGGTTGTGATCTTCCAAATTATCACGACCTTTATGAACCCTAATGTGTTCTATTTGCTCTGTTGATGGGATACAGAGAAAACCAAAAAAAATTGTGTTGTGTAATTTGGAGACCATAACCCTAAATATATATAATAATCAAATTATTATATATTGGCTATTTCTAATTCGGCCCCTCAACAAATTAGAAATAGCACTCTGGTATCTACATATTAATTCCATGACAATTATACCCTTAAGCCTTAATACTTTATATCTTAATTAGATCACTTTAATTTAGGCTTAACCAAAAGATAGCACAATGCATTTAATGTTCACATGTGTGGCCCCATATGATGGAATTTTTCAACAGTTATTGCTTATAGCATTAAACTGGTTCAGGTTCCTGAAACTGTCACCGTATTAACCCTGGAAGAAAATGCAATAGAGTCTGTTTATGCCTGGCAAGAAATTGCTCATAAGCTACATGAAGATCCCTTCATCAGGCTGATACTAGAAGTTGTAAACAGGACTCAGACAGGATTACAAAAATCCATTAGAGCTTCATTCCAGGCCTTGTTCCTCGGAAACTCTTACAGACTTCTCACTTCTCAGAATTATGAATGAAAAGTTTCCTGGGCTGATTTTGTCTCGATCTGATTGTACTGAATCAAGTTGGATGGAATCAGTCCTGTAGTGGACAGCCTATTATCCTCCAGGAACTTCTTTAGGTTTTTTGCTCCATCGAAAGCCTCCATCTCTGTCATTCCTGAAGAGGAAATCAGATTATGTGAAGAAGCCAATCCTAAAGAAAAACCTGACAAAGATATGGAAGAAAATGATAAAATTGGAGACACCATACATGGTTTTCATCCCATATGGAGGGAAAATGTGGGAGATTTCAGAGAAAGAAACTCATTCCCTAATAGAGCTGGAAATCTATGAAAGATTCAATTTTTAGCAAATTGGAAAGTTTCAGGAATCGATGCAGAAAATCACTACATTGACTTGATCAGGAAGCTTTACAATTACATGACTCCTTTGTTTCCAGGAATCCTAGACAGGCAAATTTCAACTACAGAGACATTGATTTGTGCAACAATCGCCATGGAAAATCAAGCTACTTGGACGAAAAAGCTTACAGGATCAAGTACTTCGAAGGTAATATCACGAGGTTTGTGGAGATTGTATTATTGTTGTCTTTTCATGGCCAAATGATTGCTTAGGAACTTTTTTATGACTAATATGTTTTCGGTATGAAAATTCTTAGATTAGTATGTGTAGTTAATTTTTAATAAAATTTTGGATACGATGTAAATATAAATTTCGCTTGTTAAGTTTACATACTAAACACTAATAGGTGAACAAAACTAAAAGTTTGTGTAGTTTAATACGAGTTTACTGACATGCAGAATTTTGTTGGAATTCAGATGTGTGTAACCATGAAAGAAAAAAAAAATTAACATCAGTTATGTTTTTATTTATTTTAATCAACCTATGAGAGAAATCAGAAAGTAATTAAGTGATAGAATCCCTTCAAAGTTAGTTATGGAGGATTCAATTATCACCATGTATATTTTACAAGTATTTGTGGAGAGTTTCATCTCGGTAGATGTTAGGTCGATAAATATTGATATTTGAGACCTCTAATTCTTTATGTTTTATGTTATGTTCTTGAGTATAATTGAACGTTTTAACGTGTTTGTTGAGATTATGTAA
This sequence comes from Dipteronia dyeriana, assembly GCA_032871835.1. Taxonomy (NCBI): domain Eukaryota; kingdom Viridiplantae; phylum Streptophyta; class Magnoliopsida; order Sapindales; family Sapindaceae; genus Dipteronia; species Dipteronia dyeriana. Next base: position 20,592,129 of record CM065302.1, read on the forward strand.
AAGATAGCTCTTAAAGTGAATTTGAAGACAAAAAGGTGATTTTAGAGAAAGTTTGAAGAAATGCCTCTACAGCACATCCAACTTGTGAAGACCACATCTTTCTCTTCATATGGAACCAGGTTGAGATCCACATGTTTTTGGAAATCCCCAAAGTCTATTTTCTGGAAAACTTTACGGTTCATCAATCGGAGCTTTTTAAAGGAAGTTATGCCCGTTTGAGTAACCAATGGTCAGAGCTGGAGAAGTCTACCGCGGGCTAGACCGCGGTATGTGCACCTTGCCTGCATAGCGACCTGGGAAGCGGTAAACATCAGAAGAATTCCGTGGTTTGGACAGCGGCGACCTACGGAGTGACCCGGACCGTGGTTTTACGTATTTTTGGTGGATTTCCACTCCGAATTGATTCAAAATTGTTCCCAAAGCTTCCCAAATCAAATCCTAACGACTTTTGAAGATCAAGACATGTTTGGGAAACTTCATAAACTCTAATTAGGAATTAATCATCAAAAGAAGAAATCCAAGTTAAGAAAGGATTCTCATTCCTTATTTCATTATTCTTTCCTACTTGGTGTGTTTCATACAACAAAACAAATTGAGAATCTACAAGGAGAAGTCACCTATAAATAACAAGAGTTTTCTACAAGAGATATTATTGGTGGAGAATTGAAGATTGAAGATTGAAGACTCCATCAACATTCTCTTATTCTACCTTTCTTTAGATTAGATGTTTTTATTTTATTTTCTAGTTTTTATGTCTAGCTAATTTTCTTGTTAGTTAGGGCTCTCTTAAAGCCCTAAAAATGAATTGAATTCCACAATCAAGTCTTGTTTAATGAAGTATTATTTTCTCAACATGATGATTTTAATTTCTCCATAAAAATTGTTATTCTATTATTATGCTTCTTTCATTGATCACCTTAGAGCATAATTATTTTATTATAGAATCTATGTTACAAGGATACAAGTCGGACACCATACGAATCTATCATTGGTTGCAACAATTAATTGGAATAAGACCCAATTAAGGGAAATTGATTCATGAATTACCTATGATAGATACTATGTTTTAGGGTTCATGTGATATTCATATTATTTTTGTTCTTAATAAATTCCAGTTATTAAATCTAAGTAGACATTATGCTAGGTTATAATTTGGAATATAAGTATTTATGTAGACACCATGCAACTTATGTGCCATCTAAGAGAGAATCATACGGCTTGAGTGAGATACCATCGCCTAGTCGTGAATATCTTCATCATGTTTGACATCCTTAACTTCATTATTTGTCTATGGATTGGATGATTGTTTAGTGGTGGATAGAAGGTCATAACTAGTGTTTTCCATTTATCTTTCCTCATTAAATTTCCGCTGCGTTTTATTTCCTATCATTTAATTTTCTTTAGTTTAATAATCAAATCAAAAACCCCATTCATGTGTGTGCATTTAAAGTCTTTGTTTTCTTATTTTTAGTTAGATTAGAGTCATAGAGTGTCAGAGATATAAAATCACTATTTTTGTAGGTAATTAATTCTTCGTGGGATTGACCATTGTTTTCATGTTGTGCTATCGTTTACGATTTGTGCACTTACAAGGTTTTCATTATTTTTGTTTGCCTATTTGGCAACCAACAGTAGACTCTTGACACCAACCAACGTATAAAGTTGGTGTGGAATGGAGTTTGCAAGAAGAAATCTCTATTTGGAACTACTTTATAACTTTTGTTTTGTACTGAGAAAATGAAACATAATGACCCCATCTAGTTGAAACTGAATCAACTTCTACCTGATGGTCTCTTGTCTTGGTGGTTAGAGTCTTTACGTGGAAGTTCCACCACCAAGGTTCAAGCCTTGGTAGTTGTAAATATTTATCCCACATTTGGCCATAAAATTATCATAGAAAATTCGTAATCACATGTTACCCAAATCACAATCGCACATAGATAATATAAAGGCAATAAAGAAAAAAATATGAAAAAGAAGACACGAAAGATTTTTATGTTGTTCATCAATTTGCCTACATCTATGAAGCGCACCTGCACTCAATCCACTATCAGAGTTGATTACAATCTCTTTGTCTTTCACTTTCAATCTCTCTACAAGTTGCTTTCAGCCTTTATCGGTATTTTCTACACACCCACATCACAATGGGAAACAATAGTATTTATATGGGAGCACTAGAGCAAGTCAATACCTACTAAAAGTCATTTTCTTCCCGCATAAGATTTCCAATTTCATACCAAAAAAAAATCGTCGTCGTGGTCTAGGGCCGCGGTCTGCAGCTCGGGCCCTACACTACGATAAAACTTCTTGAAATCATCGCTTTTTGTGCCACAGCCTGTGCATCTTGTCTTGGTCGGTCTACACCGCATTTAACTCTCTAGAATCTACCGCTATGTATACCGCAGTTTGCATCTATTGTCTACATCAAGGTATAAGTTGTACTTCCTTCTGGACTTAGGCTTTTCGGTTGATTTTAGGCTTCACAAAATCCAATATTCTCTCACTTGAAGATTTAAACTCGAACTACCTCCTTCCTCGATGACTAGTGGATAATTTTAGTGCACTCGTCCTCTTGTCTTCATCCTTGAAGACCAACTGAAGATGTGCACAACTCTAGTTTATCCATCGTGATTAGCTTGTTAACATGTCAACTTGATTATTACTTCATGCTATCTTCACAAAAGCTTCAACGCCCCATCCTCGATTAACGACCGAATGAAATGGTAGCACATGTCTATATTCTTGGTTCTGGAATGAAACACCAAATTCTTGGCTAAGTGTTTCACACTTTGACTATCACTGTACAACACATTCATAACCTGCTCGAATCCCAACTCTACCAATAACCCCTGTCACCATATCAACCCCTCGCTAGCTTCCGTTGCAGCCATATACTCTGCTTATATTGTATTATATTGTAGAGATCGTCATTGTCTTCTGCAGTTGTGAAACCCAACTAATAGAGGTACTCTCATTGTGAACACATCTCTGGTGGTACTCTCATGTGATCCACCTCTTCGGTAAAATTTGAATCCGTATAACTTTCCAACTTGAGCTATTCTCTTCTGAAAGTTAGACACTTCTCTATCATATCTCGTAAGTACCTTAGGATCCACTTCACTGCTTCCTAGACCTTGCATGGATTAGACATATATATGCTCACAACTCCCACTACATGATAAATATTTGGTCTTGTGCAAACCATGACATACATAAGATTTCCAATGGTTGATGCATAAGGAACCCTGGCCATAAGGTCCTTCTCTTCGTCTGTCTCTGGACACTACTCTTTAGACAACATGAAGTGACTAACCAATGGTGTTCTGACTTGCTTTGCATCGCCAATGTTAAACCTCTGTAACACCTTACGAATGTGCTTCGCTTGAGATAACTGCAAAGTACCTTTCTGTTTATCTCTACTAATCCTCAGTCCAAGAATATAATTTACTGCATCTAAGTCCCCCATCTCAAAATTACTCGAGAGCTGCTTCTTCAAGCCATTAATCTTTTCCAAATATGCATCGACTAGTAGCATGTCATCAACATAAAGCAACAAAATAATGAAACTTGACTTAACCTTTTTAAAGTAACGTCAGTGGTTAGCATTGCATCTGAAGTACCCATTCCATTGCATAAACCCACCGAACTTCTTGTACCACTATCGGGGAGCTTGTTTCAAACTACAAACCATTTTTTTCTGCTAAAAAATGTCATTTGTGTATGTCAAAAGATTTTTTTTTTTTTTTTGTATTTTATACCTCGCAAGTCATAAGTGCACGAGTCAAAAGACAAGTATAGCAACAAGCAAGGGTATTGTTCCGTAGGGTAGAGTCATTCGTCAACCATCTCAAGTTTTAGAGTTTATTGACAGCAATATAAATAGAAGTGAGGATGGTGTGTGTGAAGTGTAAGCATATGCGGTTGTGTGTATGGAGAATGGAAATTGAAATGATCTAAAACCTAAGATATAAAAGTAACCGGGTGTTTGACTTTCTAAATTACACTACTCTTATGTTAATTAATCTACTCTTAAAGGCAAAGCACCCTAAGTTACAAAAATAAAGGTGGCTTATAGATATGCAAGATAATGTACACACTGGGGAAAATTAATTCACCAAACACAAATGCACATCAAGTTGATTGTTAAATATGAAGCACACTCAATTCAAGTCAAGGGCACGTTCTCTTGATTAAGGAATTACCGAAATCAACTCATCACTCAACCAAGGTCATGGAATGAGCAATTGTGTCTTAAATCTAAAGACCTATTCAACACCATAACATAGTGCAAAACCTATTCTAGCAAGGCTATGCATATAAGTTTCATCCATTCTTTCAGAGCTAAGTAGTCAAGGTCATACCCGAAAGGCCATCCAATGGTAGAACCCTAATTCTCATTCTCTCAAATCATTCTACACACAACATTTTAAATCATCCATTAACATACATACACAAATGGGATGTTACATTACAATACTCCTAAATTAAGTTAATCTACTTCTAATCTCATCCATGAATACACATCAATTTCTAATCCTCTACACACAAGCATGTTACAATAAGAGATTTAATCATGAATATAGTAAGAATGAAACAAGACCCAAATGAATTTAAGAACAATCATTAAATAAGTAGCACAAATATAGGTTTACAAATATTTACAAAGGGGTTAGACATCTAAGAAAACAAGACATACAAAAAGAGTGTGATAAAACACTTGCATTATTTACATCTCATGCAAACCCAGATATATGTGTTGATATTTGTTATAAGCACACACTCAAATGCATTTGTCTTTTGTGTGTTAAAACAAAAAAAAAATTACGCACGGTGGCAACCCATGCCTACAGCACTCACTTTTTTTTTTTGTCAACACACTATTTCTTAAAAACAAAAAACATATATATATATATATATATAAGTATGTTGTTGTGCATGAAACACACAGCAACCTTTTTTTAAAAAAAATAAATAAATAAAATATATCATATATATAATATTTAAAAATTTGATCAAATGTATATTTGATTTTTAAAAACTTTCAAATAAAAAATATCTCATATCTTTAATTTGATTTTAATTTTGAATTCAAACTATTTAAATTTAAAAATAAAATAATCACATTATCTTATTTTATTCAAAAATAAATATCAACATACACCCTCCATTTAGTGATTAATAACATAATTAAATAATCTCATTATTTAAGTTATTTAATCACCATTATCCACTAATTAAATAATCTCATTATTCAATTAATTCCCGAATAAATACGTGTCACTTTTGTAACATAATTAATTGGACAATCCAATTAATTAATCGTGACTCTTGTTACCTAAATAGATCGGGCTAGCACGGGGACCTAATGGACCCACAGTATTTTGAGCTCCAATAATCCTCAGAATCATTAATTAAACTCTTTAATTAATATTCCTTGATTATTAACTCCGGTGTTATTCCACTAAAAACCTGAAGCTGCACTCTCTCAACTGCATACGTTCTTACACAGACCGATACAACTCGGTGTCCATCGATATAGCTATTACATATGGTATGATCCTCAACAATAGTTCATAATTAGAGCTTGGTCATAATATTCGTTATACCCCTCTAATTACATATATCTTTTAAGTACCATTGATTCTCTAATGGACAATAAATCCTACTTCCTCACGGAATTAGAAGAGCGCTCATATTATCCAAGCCCCGAATCAACCCTTAAGGGAACTACCATCTACTTCTCACAAGAAGGAGTGGATTCCACTATTGTGTACAAACCTTCCCAGCCACAAGCCAAACTGCAATCCTAACATACGGAGTATATTGATCAGGAAATACATCTGACCTCACCCATGGTATATCAAAGACCACGATCTAACCTGAAGGAGTCGATAAGACACTCAGGATTAAGATCACCCATATATAGCCATCATTAGTTGATATATATGAATCTCATCGGTAAACGGATCTTTATGTGAGATTCATATAGATCATTGCCCAGTCCTATATGATCACATCATACAATGTGTCTCCATTCTCATATCTCATATGAATGATTCAGGATAGAATCACTGTACATTACGGAATGGACCACAGCTATAGATTAACCACAAATAAAGTACCCAGCTTTATTTGCTATCTATGGACTCTTTAGATTACACGTCTCTTATTGTATCCATCCGTATATGACGCTCATATACACAGTTCGATATTACATCCGACAATCCAGGATGTTAATATGTACACAAGTTTATAAAATAAATAACATAACATAATGAATTGAACCTTTCCTTTTATTTACTTCATAAATCCATTTACAAATTGCATGCTTAGGGCATAAACCCCAACAGTGTCACCCTCCTCAGGACTAGGTCTCCGAGCTGGAATCTTCTAACATTGACATGCGAATTATAATACCTTGTTACCTTTTGTTGGTAGGTTGTATTTCTTACCCTGGACATGTCTCTTCTTTCTTCCAACTTGTCCAAGTCTTGTTTTATCGTCTCCACATTTCCTTCGGGATCGAAGAGTTGTACCCTAAAGGACTTGTGAATTATATCAACAGAAATCACTGTTTCCATCCCAAATGCCAACGAGTAAGGTGTTTCCCCTGTTAAAGTCCTTTCTGTTGTCCGATAAGCCCATAAGACTTCGTGCAACTTATCTGCCCAGTTTCACTTCTTTCCTTCCAGCTTCGCCTTCAGAGTATGCTTGATTATTTTGTTCACCGCCTCCGTTTGGCCATTGGTCTGAGGGTAAGCTGGTGTGGCATAATAGTTCTTTGTCCCAAAGTATTGACACATATTTTAGAAATTATCACTATCGAATTAAGTCCCGTTATCTACGATTATAGTTTCGGGGATTCAAAATCGATAGATAATATTTTTCTTCACAAAACTGGTGGTGTAAGCCTTGGTGGTATGTACCGGTGCTTTCGTTTCAACCCACTTTATGAAGTAGTCAACGGTTACTATGGCATGCTTCACTCATCCTTTAGTTGCAGTAGGCATTGGGCCAATCAGATCTATTCCCCACATGGAGAACGACCATGGTGATGTCAAACTCTTCAACTGTTCGGATGGCATCCTGATGTCACTAGCTACCCTTTGACAACCTCCGCACTGACTTGCAACACCTTGCGTATCTTTAAATATAGTCGGCCAATAAAAGTCCTATCTGAGAGTCTTATGTGCCAAAATTTTACCAACAGAGTGATTCCCACAAACACTTCTGTGAATACTTTCTAATATTTGCCTACCTCTTATCGGATCCATGCATTTCCAAAGGGTTTGGAGAACCTTTTTCTGTATAGTACTCCTTCTACTATCGAATATCTTGTGGCTTTATATCTGAGACGTTTTGCCTCAGTTATCTTTGACGGGAGCACGCCATTCTTTAAGTATTCTCTCATCTGGGTCATCCATGTAGCTTGTTCCCCTTCAATCAATTCTACCTCCGATGCTTCAGCTTGAATTTTGCTCTCGATACTTGGCTTTTGCAGGTGGGTGATCGGGACTATTTTTGACCATACACTGGTGGCTGATGCTAATTTTGAAAGTGTGTCTGCTTTCTCATTTTTCTCCCTCAGGATCTGGGTGATTCTAAATGCTTTGAACCTTTCGATTAGTGTCTTGGTTATAGTTAAATACGCAGCCATGTTGCTGTCCTTGGCTTGGTATTCAATCAAAACTCGATTGATCACCACTTGTGAGTCACTGAATATTTTCAACTCATCTGCTCCCAATGTCGTGCAAACCCTAAGGCCTGCCAGAAGCGCCTCATATTCGGCCATATTGTTAGTGGCTTTGAAGTCAAATTGCAAGGCACATTCCACCTAGTCACCTTCTGGCATGGATATAACTATGCCTGCCCAGCTGCCGTGCAAGTTTGATGATCCATCTACATGTAGTTTCCAATCAAACATATCATTTTCTCTTAACATCCGGATCACTTCGTTATTCGGCTCTACAAATTCCATGGCCAGATCTGCTACAACTTGTTTCTAAATCGCCGTTATCGGTGAGTAAACTATGTCAAACTCGCTTAGCTCCGCTGCCCATTTAGTTAGCCTTTCCGACACCTCGGGTTTTGATAAAATCTGTTTTAATGGACAGTTGGTATAGACTTCAATTTTGTAAGCTTAAAAATACGGTCTCAACTTTATCGCTACTGTTACCAGGGCCAAAGACATTTGTTCAGCTAGAGAATATCTTGTTTCCACAGGTAACAAAGCTTTGTTGGTGTAGTATATTGGTTTTTGTGTTCCCTCTTCCGATCTGACCAGTACTGACCCTGTCGCTACATTTGTTACGGACAGGTAGAGGTATAGCACTTCCCCTTCAAGTGGTTTAGATAATATTGGAGCTTTTCCCAAGTATTCTTTGATTTTTATGAACGCTTGCTCGTATTCATCATTCCATTCTACCTCCTTACCTTGCTTAATCGCTTTGAAAATGGTAGGCATTTGTCTGTTGATTTACTTATGAACTAACTCAGTGATGCTAGGCAACCCATCAATCTTTGGATTTCCTACAATGTCTTGGGAGAACTCATTTCTTCCAAGGCTCTTATTTTTCCTGGGTTTACTTCAATTCTTCTTTGGTGAACTTGAAATCCCATGAACCCGTCTGATGGTACTCTAAATACGCACTTCTTTGGATTTAGCTTCATCCCATATTTTCGTAGCACCTCAAACGTCTCCCTTAGGTCGGTTGGATGATCTCTGAATGTTACACTTTTGGTTAGCATATCGTCCATGTATACCTCCATATTCCTACCAAGCTGTCGAACAAATATTTTATTTACCAGCCTTTGGCAAGTTTCCCCGACGTTCTTTAACCCAAACGGCATGACCTTATAGCAATACAATCCCTGGTCAGTTGTGAATGAGGTTTTTTCCTCATCTGGTTTGAACATTCTGATCTGGTTGTAACCTGAATAGGCATCAATGAAACTTAACAGTTCATGATCGGCCGTTGCATATACCAATTGGTCAATCCGAGGTAAAGGGAAGCTGTCCTTCAGACATGCTATGTTAAGGTCGATAAAATCCACACACACATCCTCCATTGGGTGTTTTTCTTTTCCACCAAGACTACGTTGGCAACCCAGTCGGGATATTTCACCTCCCGAATGGATCCTACGGTCAATAGCTTGTCCACCTCTTCCTTGATCGCCTTGCTTCTTTCTGGGTTTAAGCGTCTCTTCTTCTGGATAACTTGTTTCTGATCGGGATTCACTGCTAAGTAATGTGAAATTGTCCTTGGATCAATCCATGGCATGTCCGCGTGCTCCCAAGCAAACACATCTTTGTATTCTTTCAGGAGTTCGATCATCTTACTTTGATCATGCTTCGTCAGTTGGAACCCAAGCCTAACAGTCTCCTTAGGATCATTGTTGCTTATGGCAAGTTCCATGGTCATTTCCTCAGGGCCTTTGTCACTCTATGGCGTTGCCTCTCTCGGGTCTAGATCGAACCTGATCGAGGTTTCTGCATTTGCCTCCGTCGGGTCTACTTTTAGGTCTTCATCTTTTTTCACAGCATCCACTTGCATTACCCCCGACTCTGCCTTTTCCCAGTATACAGTGAGATTCGATTTCCTGGCCCATTTCTGTAAGCTTTTCATGAACCCCACTCCAGCTTCGGTCAGAAGCTTCACCATGAGTGCATAGGTTGCAGTTACGGCCACGAAATCCAGTAATACTGTCTTTGTATAAGGAAAGCTTCCAGCTTCTACTAGTAGTTTAACGGTTCCCAATGCCCTAACCTCGGTTCCTCTGAAACCCCTCAATTGAACCTTAAGTGGTTGGAGATCACTCCTCTGTAGTCTAAGTTGATCAAAAGCCTCTATGCTCAAAATTTCTACTGAGCTACCATTGTCGATCAGTATTCTTCTCACTTCCCTATGCCCGATGCGAACTGACACAACAATTGCGGCGTTTGGTCTGACCTCCGACTCATGTGTGTCCGCTTCAGTGAAAATTATTGGTCCCCATCCTTACTTTGCTTTCTTTTGATTGGGATCTAGTTGATTCACCTTCATACTTCTTTATCTGTTCATGGCTTCCCTAACTTCGGCATTCTTTCTCGGCTATTACTTCCAGTATTGGGGCCACCAAAAATGGTGTTGATTGCCCCGCTATCCAAGTCTTTCTTTGGGCTCCTATAACTCCTATCTCGATCCCCTATGTGGATATCCTTTTGTCGATCTTCACCTCTTCTGAGAATGACATCAGTAAGATGACCTTCCCGGATTAGCTTCTCAATGTAATCCCTGAGTTGGTAACATTTGGAGGTTTTATGGCTATCCTTCTGGTGGAACTTGCAGTACTTTATAGTATCTTTTCTGGCGAAGCTAGACTGCCTCGGGGGTTTTTTATATAAGTTTTTGTCTTCTATCACATTCAGAATTTTCTCTTGCTTTTGGCTAACAGTGTATAATTTGTGTATTAGCGCCTTGAGTTCTTTCCTGTTCTATCGTCATCTCTTCGCCTGTCTCAGGCTTAAGGTTAGGTGACTGAGTTACAAGCTATTTATGAATGTGGAAACCACTGTATCATCGTTAGGGTCCTGAACCTCTGATACCTCCTGTAAGAACCTGGTCAGGTAATCTTTTAGCTTTTCATCCTCCTTTGCCTTAAGTTAGAAAGAGCTGACACTAATTTTCTCCTCTGGATATTCCCCATAAATTGTCTGGTGAACGCTCGTGTCAACCCCTCGAATTTATGATGGACCCCGATGATAATCCTCTGAACCACTTGGATCTCTAATCCCCTAATGTCTAAGGGAACATACGACACGTGAGAGTGTCGTCATAATCGTACTGAGCCATGTTGCTCTGGTATCTCCTGACGTGTTCCTGTGGATCGGTATTGGCTTTGAACTGCTCCACATGCAGCATCCTAAATTTCTCTAAAAAGCGAGCCCGCCTTATGGCATCGGTGAACCAGTTACCAAGACTCCTGACCAGGGGGTTATCTAGATTTTGCTTTTTCTCCAAAGCTTCTATCCTCCTAAGAAAGACTTCGCGCTCCCCTTCGGGTTCACCATGCCTGTCTAACCTTTGGTGCACTGTGATCCTATACGGGTCCATTCGCCCTCTAGAGCATGCTCTTCATCACTTAGATTCGGTTGGGGATTCTAACTTCGTCCATCATACCTGTCTTCCTTCTCAGGATATAGTCTTGCATCATTGTACCCTGTGATATCCTTACGTGAGCTTGACTCCTCATGTTCCTCCACCCTTCTATCCTAGTGGGGGTTGCTTCTTCTGTGTGAACACCTTCTTTTGTCCTGTTTGTCTGCTCTATTTCTTCTTGAATTTTGGGGCACGTCTAAAGTTGTTGCCACGATCACAGAGCGCACCTTGGGTCCTTGAGCTACCACTGGTGTAGAGAGCTGGTACGGTGAATTCAAGTTCGCGATTGTGGTTATGCTAATTCCCTGTCTAGTGGCATCATCAATGACTCTCCACAAGGATTCTTGAATTTTCCTAAATGGTTGTGATGTCATCTTATCCGCTTGATGGTAGAGTTCTTGGAGGTGATCTGTTCCCGATGGATCGGCATCCACGACATTCGCCTCTCGTGAGACATCAACGTTGCACGGGGACAAATCTCTGTTAGTGCTACAAACCATGATTTTACTTTGTATGACTAAAGATCTGGCTAATTATAACGTCAAAGGTTCAGCCCCTCCTTCTAGCGCCAGTTGTTGACTGTGATTTTTGGATGGATCACACGTCGAACAGAATGTATATGAAATCACACAATTGCTAATTATGAATGGTTAAGAAAGCAAAAGAAACACAAGGATTTTACGTGGTAAAACCCTAAGAACGGGGAAACGTCCACGGTTGCCGAAAACCGATGAGGAAAGAACTTCACTATGAATAATCGATTATACACTCAGTCTCTCGTGCTCTCTAGAGTCTTAATTTATCTTCAACCCTTTCATGGGTGTTATTAGGGTCTATTTATACATGCATAAAACCCTAATTCGTGATATACAAGTAAATGAAGTTGACGTGTTTGAGTCGTTTTATTCTTCTTTCCTTTTTCGCTTTCTTCACGTATTAAGTCTCTTGCCTAATTTGAACTCTGGCATTGATAGGGAAATTCGTTTCCTTATTAAAGTGTGCTTCGAGACACCTTATTGGAGTATGACTCATTCTGTATATATTTGATAGTATCCACGTGTCGATCTGCCGATCATCTACCAAAACCCCGACCAAGCCTTATTCTCCCCGACCAATGATTCAATCCCGACCGGAGGCTTTGACCCGATCATCTCGATAGCCCCGACCGGGTGTTATGAAACCATCTTAGGTCAGCTTAGGTAGGTTCAGGAAGGTTGACTCTTGGTGATGTGGCATCTTCAACTCCCGCATCTTTAGGTAGTTATACTGACTCATCATTCTTTAGATTTTACCACAAACAATGCATGATTTAATTTTTTTTTATAAAAAAATATGATCTGGTGATCTTATTTTTTAAAATTTAATTAATTTATTTTGTTTTGTTTTTAAATTCTTTTTAATTTTTAATTTCGGTTTTTAAATTTAAATAAACAAATAAAAAAATCTCCACCATTCATCTTTGAGATGGATGGTGGAGATCCATCTTTTTTTTTGTTTTCTTTTTTTAATATATTTTTCATTTAATAAATATAATATTAAATGGTCATTTTAGTTATAATTTAAATTAAGGGTAAAATGGTCTTTTTAGTGGCATCAGTACACATCAAGGGCATTAGAGTCATTTTACATGTCTGACATGACAAAATCCGTCCTTTTAATGGATTATGTCATAGATTTTAATGGATTCTGTCATAGAATGACTAAAAATTATAATTTAAAAAAATCGTGGACTAAACGCGGATTAAAGCAAACTACAGGGACTAAAATATGATTTACCCTATATATAAAAAAACAATCAAACCGCCATCAGAGCCACTCCACTAGCGGTGAAGGAATGCTTCTCGCAGAGAAGCAAATCGTCTCCAACTTGTGGAAGAGCAGTTCTTCCACCATGGACCGATCTGGAGCTCCCATCCTCTTCTTCCTTGTGTAAATAAGCTTTTTATTTTTAGATAAATAATGGAGGTTATTGGATCTTCACCGTCTATTTGATTGAGGAGATTTAATGTCCTCCATCCATTTCTTTATTTATTAATGATTTATTAGATAATTGATTAAAGATTGAAATGACAATTTTGCCACTAAGTAGTTAGATTTTAATGGAGGTAAATTAACGGTAGGGGAGGTTTGTGTAATTTCAAACAAAATATCCATCTAGTTGCAATTAAACCAAAACTCGGAGGAGGTTTGTGCAATTACCCCTATATATAACACAATAAATTTCAAATAATATATAAAGTAGTCTTGAAAATCTCGTCATAAATATTAAAAATAAATATAAATCTAACAATTAAACAAGTAAATTCAATCATTTTAAAATGAATTCAGTTATCTAAACATAAACTGTAGAATACAAAAGTCGTTTGAAAAATTGAAGAAATGTAGCTAATTACATTCAGTTTCTGTGTCCCCTCCTTATTTCAATACTTTTCAGTGGCATTCCATATGTTACCATATTTTGTTGTGCAGAATATGTAACCAAGAACCAATCCAATTATTAACCCAGTTCCATATCCTATAAGAACAACTTTCCAACCAAATGTATATGGATATTTGAGTTCTTCTAACTGTGAAGGAATTACAGGCTTTGGCACAATGGAAGAACCACATTGTGCCGGAGCCTGCAAAGACCTTGGTTACCGGCAAAGCTAGAGGCAGGAAAGGTATAGAATTGCCCACCGGTTGGAACCCCTCCCTGCAAATGATTATATGCCACATTAAACTTTGGCAGAAAATTAAGATCCACAAATGATACCGGGATCGAACCAATGAGATCATTGGATGACAAGTCTAAAACTTCCAAGTTGCCCATCTGATATGAAATTGGGGATGATCCCACTAATATTGTTCCGGCTCAAATCTAAGACATGAAGCTGCTTCCATCGTCCAACTTCAGGAGGGATTGTCCCATTGATCATATTGTTACGCAACACTATTGATGGGGGAAGACTTGAGGCCTGCTTGTATTCCAAACGATTCTTATAAACTGTTAGAGCGCCAGCAGAATAAGTACGGTTGGAGGACAAAATGAGGCTCTTTAGTTCTGACACGTTTTTCGGGATTTCTCCGGTAAGAGAGTTTTTCGACAAGTCCAAGTAAAACAAATTGTCCATCGAACCAATCTGAGGGATACTCCATCCAAGTGATTCCATGACAAATCAAGAACTTGTAACTTGTTGCAGCTCGACAACCAAACCGGAATGTAGCCTTTAAGACCACAATTTGCAAGTCATAAAACAATCAAGCTCTCAAACCCACTCACATTATTTGGAATTGCCTCACCAAAAAAATTCGTTGGGAGGATAAGAGTGGTGAGATTTTTGCACTGCTGCAGCACTGATAGTGCCCTATATAAGTCCACAAAACTATTGCTTGATAATGAGAGAAACATAAGGGATTTCAACTTAGCAAAACTCAGGACTTGACCAGTAAAGCCATTCCTAGCCAGGTTCAAAATTTTCAATTGATGGCAATCAACAAGGGAATTTGGAAGGGGACCGGAAAAATGATTTCTGGAAAGAACAAGCGTACCAAGGCTAGGCAATCCTGTGAAATTAAGATCAATAGAACTAGTTAAAGAATTGTTTTGAAGATTAAGCCCCGTCCTACGGCTGTTTTTCAGGCCTTTTTCGTTTTTATTTTTAACAAACGATTTCGAAAAAACGTTCGTTAACCGTTTTTTATTTTATTTTCAAAAAATAAAAAATAAAATGAAAAATAAAACCAGTGTTAAAAGTGAAATATTTGAAAAACACAAAATACTTGTTTTTCATTTTTCTTTTTTGTTTTTCATTTTGTTTTTCACTTTTAATATAAAAAAAACATTTTGTTGTTCATTTTGTTTCATTTAGTTCTATTATGCGTTTCATATAGCTAGGATAAGACGGGACAAAATTTTTAAACGACCAAAGTGCCCCTATATATATTATAATTATTATATATATTTTATGTATATTATAATATTTATATAAATAGTATATTAATATTAAATATAATAATATATATACATATATATTATATATATACTGTTATATATATATATTTATATAGTATATAATGTTATTATAATAATAATATATGTAATAATATTTTATACATTTTGTATATATTATTATCTTTTATATATTATTATAATATGTATGTATATATATATAACAGTTATATTTTTATTATATAGTAATATATATATATATATATATATATATATATATATATATTGTAATTATTTATTTATAATTTAAGAGTTTTGTTTTGATTAATTCATTTTTTGATATGTTTTTTTGAATTAATTTTTGATGTGTTACTTTTGTTTAATTTAAAAATTACAATACAAAAATTATATTGGTTAATTATGTAATCAATTTTTGATAGTTTTCAGTTAACCTACCAGACACGTTTTTCCCGTTTTCATTTTCAAAATACAGCTTTCAGTATATGCTACCAGACGAGTTTTCGGAATTCGAAACTGAAATCAAAAACACTGTTTTCATTGTTATTTTTATTTTCGAAAAACAGCAACTGAAAAACGCTTAGGGTGAGTTTGGTATGCGGGACAGGACAGGACAACGTGGGACAGTTTGTTCATGTCCCACGTTTGGCGCATCCTTAGCATAGGACAGGACGGGACAAGGTGGGACAAAAATCACAAAAACTTGTCTCACCCAAGACCCTAGGACAACTTGTCCCATGACATGGGACAACCGGAAAAGTGTCAAAAAAGCCAATTTACCCTTTAAATTTTCAAACAATTACAATCATGTCCAATAAATTATATAATATTATATATTATATAATAATATAATATATTATATTATTAAATATAATAATATAATAATATAATAAATATATATATATATATGATATATTAAACATTATTACTATATATATGATATATATTGTTGACGTCGATTTCTGGATGTATGAGAAAACTCAACAAGATTGGATTTCAGCTCTGATTTCAAAGAGAAAGAGAAGAAGAAAGTAATCGGACGCAAGTTTTAAGTGGTAAAACTCCGATGATCGGAGAAACGTCCACGGGTGGCTGAATAATCAACCGAGCCAAAATCCACTATTGAAAATATTTACAACTCTCGATCTCACTTTTTCTCTCTGTATATTTCTATATGTCTTCTATCTATTATTTTTTGTGACGAGGTTATGGGTCTATTTATATATTCATAAAACCCTAATCCTCTTTGTACAAGTAACTAAAGATCTTTGTATTTAATTATGATTGGTTACTTGTTAGAAGTAGTTTGTCTTTCCTATTTCGAAGATTTGTATAGAGATCGAATAGGACTTTAGTGATATAGTCCAGTTATGACTTATTTCCTTATAAAGGCATAGTCTTTTTGAATAAATAAAATTGTTGTCTGATTTGGAACCTTTTTCCCGTTTGGTATTCTATTCTTCTTGGAATTCTCTGATGCGGTTATCTTTACGTATTTTAACATGATTCGTGAGAGTTTTATGATGGGCTTCTTTATTCTGCTTTCTTCATGTTCGTCCCGAGTGGAACATGATATTAGTTGGTCCCGAATGACGTCATTTGTTCCCGAGTAGAACATGTCATCAGCTAACCTCGAGCATCGTTAACTGACCCCGAGTAATATATGATATCAGTTGACCCCGAGTAGGTTTTGTTCAATACTTGTTTACTCGGGTTTCTCTTCTTTGGAAATCTTAAGAGATACTTTCTGAATGCTTATTCGGATGTCCACCTGACAATTTTATCCTCTTTGTCAATGACGTGTACGTCTGATAAAATTTACATACAACAATATCCCCTTAGAATATTTTTACCGAACAGGGTTTTGTTCTGGGCAAAAGTATTTTAAACAACCCTTAAAATTTTTCATCTCTGTAATGCCAGGGTAAATGTCTTGTCATAATGGCGTGTCTTAATGGTAACCATGTAAATTCGATTTTCCTCCTCACGCGAGATCTCAATGACTGAGATGTTTTGGAGTTCTGACGGCCTTGGCCAGTTCTTCTCTTGACATGTGTCCTCTACCGCTTCATTTATCGATACCATTTATGAGAAACGACCTATGCGTCTCTTAGTGCGCCGCCTACGTCATCAAATTTGTCTTTGATTTTTCTTGCCTCGAGATCCTAGGGTTTCGTGTTATTACCTCTTTAAATTCTTCGCTGAAAGGTATTGCGTTGGTTCATTCTCAAATACTCAAACCAGAAATTTTTCCTGCCTAAATTTCTTTACGCAGAAAATCCCTATTCTCCGTTGAAGATTTTGCATCAGGCTTCTTCATTCAAGGTTAGTTTTAATGAATCCGACTTCCCGTCGTCGACTCTTTACTATAGCTCTCGAAACGCTCTATCGCGGGGATTTTCAACTGGTTTCTTGCGCTCGAAGATTATTAGGGTAAATTTCCCCTGATGAACCTCCTTTTTTAGAAGTCGACGTTTATGGGCTTTACCCTGACGTCCGTTTTAGTTTTGTATCTAGTTTTGATTCTGATTCTGATTCATCTAGTTCTGAATCTGTTGTTTCTAATCACAGGGTACCACTTCGAACAAGGATAGGAAAGCATCAAAGTAAAAGTGAAGTCCATAAGCACAACTCGGGCATCGTCCGGATTAGAGAGCAGACTATTGATGATAAGGACGTCGAAGAGGCGTTCAGAAAATCTCATCTCTCTTTTTCTGTTGATCGCCTGAGTGGGTTTGACGCCGAACCGAATGTGGTCAGGGTGTATGAGATTGCCAAAAATAGGGGCTTTGTATGAGAATTTCCTTCGTCCAACAAGTACTGGAAGAACAGTTGGTTTTTTACCAGAGGAAACCTAGGTCTAGAAGTCATTCTTTCGGTTGGGGAAACTCGGACTGTGCTGAAAGTTCCCCGTTTTTTCTGTTCCCTGAGGTATGGGACAAGAAAAAACTTGAATTCAGCGATACTAAGCTTACCAGACTTGCTCGGACAGCAATTCGCACTCTAGAGAAAAGGAGCAGGACTTATCTTTTCAATGAGAAGAAGATGATAGAACTCGGCTTCTTTAGCCAGATTTTAGACTACCGCAGGCGATGTAAGTGATCTTTGTACCTTTTTTTTTTTGCTTTTAATATTCTGACGCGATTTCCCCTTTTTTACAAAGTGTATGACTCGGACATCGTCTGCGATATTCAGGCTCGTCAAGTGAAGTCAATCCTTCAGGCGACCCAAAAAAAGGCTTATCGTCAAAGCAAAGATGGCATTGCCCCGCCTGAGTCAGAAGAAGACCCTGATAAGGCTGACGAGCAGGTCCATGAATATGTCCCCGAGGAAGTCATCTGGCCGACTGTAGGGGAGTCTAATGGTTCGAGTGGCCCAATAGATTATACTCAAGAGTTGCCTGAAGACGGGGTGAGGCAAAGTGAAGGTCTTGGTGAGGGACCTGGTGAATTGAGCTCCCCGGTTGTGGTTCCTACCGAGCGGGTGGATGCTGGTGATGGAGGTAAAACCTTTGAAGGACAAGTACATAAAGATCCTAACTTTTTTGAATCCTTTCGGGATGATGTTCGGGAAGATCCTTCAGCTGATCTAGGCTTTCATCACTCTCGGGCTGAAAAAAAGAAGCCAGTCGATTCTCCCGTTCGTCCTCATAAGGTTCCTCGGGTGGTTTCATTCATCAACTCCAGTGATAAAGATATCGGGGCTGAGATTCCCCAGAGCTTTGATGTTGAAGCATCGGCGGGTGTGAAGACTTCTGACCGAAAATAGGGATCTCCCCCCCTCCCCCCGAGGTTGGAGATATAAGGGCTAAATCTTCAGGAGGTCCTTCCTATCCTTCTCCCCAGGATATGCTCAGGGCGATGTCATCTAGTCAGGCTTTCATTTGGGATGATCATTGGAGCCACCTCAGGGACGCTTCTTTGACGAGTCATCTTCAAAATATTGTCAACGACACATCTTATGTAAGAGTCTTATTCTCAATTTTTTACTGTCTTGCTTTGCTAGATTTTTAATTAAACTCCTTTGTAGATGGTGGCGGAGTTTACTGAGCTGGTTCAGACATAACAGCATCAAGCCAGTCGAATAAGGCGTCTTGAGGCTCAGCTGAAAGGAAGTGAGGATAGCCGTGCTCGGGTTGAACCGGTCTATCAAAAAAAGGTGGGCTCTGCCCAAGTGTTTGCCGACCATTGTTTGGCGAAGCAAGTTGAGGCCCAGGAAAGAGCCTATTTGGCAGAGAAGAAGGCTATGTCACTTCAAAACTTGTTATCTTCTGCCTGGGAATCAATGCTTAAGATCGAAGACTTGGAACGCTAGGCTTTGATGGTCGAATCCTTATCCAAAGAGGCCAGGCTGGAACTTGAAGTCCAGGGGGTTGATCATTTTAAAAGATCCCTTGCTTATGATGCCCTTCTCCTTTAGGAATCTCAGTGAGGGCTAGTTTCAGCTGGTTAGTTTTTCAAGGTCAAGAATCGGGCAACTGAAAAAGGCCGAACCAACTGGGAGCTGTCGATCAAGAATCACGTGGATCAGTCCCTGGAATCTCTTCAGACTCAGATGAATGAGTGGAGAGCATATTGTCGTAGTCGAGGCAAATAGCCCCATCCCATGCATTTGGAGGTTCCATCCGAGCACTCCCTCTCGACCTTTTATACCTGTCAGGAGTCGACCGTGGAAGGTGTGGTGCCTGATGTCGGACAGATCCCTGGAGAAGATTACAGTAAATGGATGGATGATTCGGTTGATACGATTGCTTGGCCTTCCAATGAAAGTCTCCTCCGCGAATACAAAATGGTGCCCGGACCCGAGTATCGGCAAGAGTTCTAAATCCTCATAATCTTGATTTATTTTGTAGAAATTTCATTTTTGTAAAGATTCTTTGTAACGATTCTTTGTGACGATTCCTTGTAAAGATTATCAATGAAATTTCGAGGTAACTGTAATTCTTAAAACCGAGTGGTTTGATCTGATTCATTGCTCAAAGAATTTCACTGATTAACTTGATTCTATTGTTGCCGAGTATCTTATTAAACTGGCTATTGCATTCTTGAGCCAAGTATCTTATTAAACTGGCTAATGCAATCTTTATGCTAAGTATCTTATTAAACTGGCTATTGCAATCTTTATGTCAAGTATCTTATTAAACCGGCTATTGTTGATGTTCGGGTAACTTCACCGAGTATCTTATTGAACTTGTTTCGTTACCCGAATAATTTTTAACGCCAATTATCTGATTAAACTAGCTAATATTATTGACCGAGTCATCTTAAAACAGGCAAGTAGATTTATACTTGTGTTTCATACTCGGTTGCTACCCAAACATTATATCAAGGCTCACCATGATCATATGTTCAAGTTCTTACACATTACCGAGGACGTTTCCCCAGTTTTTCTGTGCAAGGGTTAACCGAATCGTTAAGCTATTCGAACCGCTTAACACAGCTACGCATTTTACCAGAATTTTTTCGATAGTGTCCCGAGCTTTTCTAGAATCTGGTGCATCGGGTTTGCCTTTTTGCTAAGGTCAATTGACCTTGCTCCGCTGGCATGCTCGTTTGAGCTTCTCTGTCCATTCGGGAATCAATGGTCCCGAGTATTCTATTTGCATGTTCTTAGTTCTTATTATCATATGCTTTATTTTTCAGAAATCCCGAGTTTGATTTTTATTTATAACTGCAAAACCAACAGTTTTAAATTCCAAAGCTAATATTTGATCTAACTAAAATTGTCCTAACTAAAAAGGAAACCAAAAAACAATTTAAGGATAAAAAAAATTCAGATATTGGGCATTGTATGGTCGGGGTAAAACCCCTCCATTAGGTCGTGCAATCCAATATGCTTTATGGCCAACTATTCCTTCAATTTTGTACGGGCATTTCCACTTATCAGCTAGGAAACCTGCAGCTTTGTTTTTTGTATTCAATGACACATTCCTGAGTACCAGGTCTCTTAGCTGGAATTTCTGACCCGAACATGAGAGTTGTAGTGGCGAGCTACTCTTTGCTGATATGCCATATTTCGTATTCGGGACTTCTCCCTTTTCTCTTCTAGCTCATCTAGACTTTGTAACATCATATCAACATTCTGATCTTCATCATATAGCCTGGCCCGGGGTGATGCATATGACATTTCTATGGGGATAACAGCTTTTGTTCCAAACGCTAAAGTGAATGGAGTCTCTCTGTTGATGTTCTTGTTGTCGTCCGATATGCCCATAATACTTCGGGAAGCTTTTCAACCCAACTTCCTTTCTTAGCATATAGCTTTTCTTTGAGTGTGTACTTGATGATTTTGTTCACTGCTTCAACCTGTCAATTTGTTTGATGGTGGGCAGGTGTGGCATAGTAATTGGCAATCCGGTACACTTTGCACAGCTGTCTGAATTTTAGGTTATCGAACTGGGTGCCGTTGTCAGTGATTATAGTGTTTGGAACTCCAAACCTATAAAGTATATTCTTTTCACGAAAATTGTGGTATTTGCTTCAGTGATATGTATTAATGCTTCAGCTTCCGCCCACTTCGTGAAATAATCAACGGCTACTATTGCATGTTTTGCTCTACCTCCCGTCCCTACTGGCATTGGGCCAATTAAATCCAAACCCCACATGGCAAATGGCCATGGGGATGTGAGATTTCTGAGCTGTCAGGGGGCTATCGGATATCATTGGCAATCTTTTGGCAAGTATTGCAGCTATCTGAATATTGTTGTGCATCTGAGAATAAAGTAGGCCAATAATAACCTTGACTGAGTACCTTGTGTGCTAAAAATTTTCCCCCAGTATGGTTTCCGTAAACTCCCCCGTGGATTTCTTGTAATATCCGACATGCATCCTCCTCTGATACCCATCTTTGGAGTGTTCGAAAAAACCGTATAGTTCTCCTCCAACCAACGTATACCTTACTGATCGATATCTGACACGTTTTACTTGTAAGGGATCTTTCGGGAGCATGCCTTCTTCCCAAAACCTTCTCAGCTGAGTCAACCAACCGTCTAGCGGTGTTCGGATTTCTGAAATTTCAAAGTTTTTTGGTTCAGCTGTGCTCGGTTTGAGGAGATGTGCGATCGGAATAGTTTTTTGCCTGATTGTGGTTGTTGCTGATGCTAGTTTTGACAAAGCGTTTGTCTTTTAATTCTCCTCCCTAGGGATCTGGGCAATCCTATATTCTTTGAATTTCTGGAGGAGTTATTTTGCAATGTCACGATAGGCGATCATGCCTTCTTCCCTGGCTTGGTATTCGTCTAGGACTTGGTTGACAACTACATGTGAATCGCTAAATATCTCGACTTCATCTGCCACGAGAGCTATGCAGAAGTCCAGCTAGTAGGGTCTCGTACTCGGCTTGACTCATCTCCTTCTGGAGTGCATACTACAATCCCTACCCCGCTGCCGTGAGTGTTTAAAGAGCCATCAACATATAATTTCCATGGGAAATTTTTACCCAACATATTTTTTGCTTCCAGGTTTGGTTCTGTGAACTCTACTATAAAATCTGTCACTGCTTGTCCTTTGAGAGATGTCCTGGGGACATACTGGATATTGATTTCACTTAGCTTGATTGCCCATTTGGTTAGTCATCCTGAAATCTCTGGCTTCTGTAAAATTTGCTTCAATGGGCAGTCGGTGAGAACCTGGATTGTATGAGTCTGAAAGTATGGCCTTAGCTTCCTTACCGCTGAAACCAATGCTAGGGCCACTTTTTCTGCCTCGAATACCTGGTCTTGGTTGGTAAAAGTGCCTTGCTGGTATAATACATTGGCTTCTGTACTCTATCTTCTGTTTTGACTAGGACTGAGCTTGCTGCTAGTTCTGTAATTGATAAGTATAAATGGAGTATCTCTCTCATTTGTGATTTTGAAAGGATGGGAGTCTGCCCTAGGTACTCTTTGATTTTTAAGAATGCCTGCTAGCACTCTTTATTTCATTCGAGTCCTTTTCCTTTTTTAATTATTCTGAAAAAGGGTACACATCTGTCTGTAGCCTTTGAGATTAATCTACCCAAGGAAGCTAAACATCCTGTTAAGCGCTGTACTTCTTTTAGTATCCTTGGTGAGGTCATTTTCTGCAGGGCTTGGATCTTTTAAGGATTGACTTCGATTCCCATTTGGTGAACTAGGTAACCTAGGAACCTTCCTAAAGGAACTCCGAATAAACACTTGTTCGGATTTAGCTTCATTTGGTATCTCCTCAAAACATCAAATGTCTCTCGCATGTCTGAGGTATGCTTGTCTGCCGAGATGCTCTTGGTCAGCATGTCATCAATGTATACTTCCATATTCCTTCCTATTTACCGTGCGAAGATTCTGTTGACCAGCCTTTGATATGTTGCCCCTATATTTTTTAACCCGAAGGGCATTACTGTGTAACAGTACAATCCCTGATCAGTTGTGAATGTTGTTGTTTTTTCGTCAGCCTTGTTCATCCAGACTTGGTTATATCCAGAGTAGGCATCCATAAAACTGAGCAATTCGTGGCCTGATGTAACGTCCACCAATTGGTCTATCCTAGGAAGTGAAAAACTATCTTTTGGGCATGCATTGTTCAAATCTGTGAAATCTACGCACATTATCCATTGTCCATTTTTCTTTTGGACGGGGACTACATTAGCTACCCATTGAGGGTAGTTGATCTCTCTAATCGACCGTACAACGAGTAGCTTATCCACTTCCTATTTGATTGCCTGACTTCTCTCGAGATTGAATGACCTTCTTTTTTGTATCACTTGTTTTGCATTCGGGTCTACTGCGAGATAGTGAGATATTATTCGGGCATCTATCCCGACCATGTCTTCATGACTCCAAGCGAATACATCCTTGTATTCTTTGAGCAGATCGGTGAGGCTTTGTTTAATCCTTTTTTTCCAAATTGCCTCCGATCTTGATCTTCTTATCTGGTTCATCTTCTTTTAAGATAATTTCTTCGACCGGTTCATTTTTGGATTCCTTCGACTCTTCCCTTGGATCAAATTCGAATGATAGTGACTCTTTGTTCTGACTCGGCTGTGTTATAGTGCATACTTGTTCACCATCACTTTTGTCTTTGTATACTGACAGGTTAGCTCTTCGGGCCATCTCTTGGGACCCCTTGACTACTCCGACCCCCTATTCGGTCGGCAATTTGATCATCAATACATAAGTGGCTGTTAAGGCCTTAGCTTTATTCAACAATGGTCCAACCCAACAACGCATTATACGGCCAATTATCTAAGTCCACTACTACCAAATCGAGTAGTACTGTTCTTTGGCAAGGTGCCACTCCAATCTTTACGAGTAGCTTTAACGTCCCGATGAGCCTAACCTCAACTCCCCTGAATCCTCTGAGTGGGGTATGAAAAGACTGTAAATCGTTCGGTCCAACCTGAGTTGATCGTAGACGGCTACTTTGAGAATATATGTCGAACTCTCATTGTCTATTAAAATTCTCCTGACTTCCATGTGTCCAATTCGGGCACTTATGACCAAGGAATCGTTTGGTCGAACGTCGCCCACGTGAGTCAGCTTCTTTTCGGGTCTGGTTCGACTGAGTTCACATCAAAGTTCTGTCTTGCTTCCACTGCTTCTCTGATTTTTTTTGTT
This sequence comes from Dipteronia dyeriana, assembly GCA_032871835.1. NCBI lineage: Eukaryota > Viridiplantae > Streptophyta > Magnoliopsida > Sapindales > Sapindaceae > Dipteronia > Dipteronia dyeriana. The sequence goes on from CM065302.1 coordinate 20,616,787, forward strand.
CGCTCTCGGTTACTTCTCCCAGTGGACAGTCCTCTAAAGATTGTTTATATTACTTCATTGGTCTCGGGGTTGGCCCATTGATTTCGACCGGAGCTATGATCGGCCCTGATCTCTTTCTTTGTCTCTGACCTCTCATCCCTTTTCAAGATTACATCATGTAGGTGTCCTTCCCGAATGAAGGTTTCTATGTAATCTCTAAGCTGGTAACACTTGGAAGTCTCATGACAGATTTACTTATGGAATCTGAAGTATTTGGTTGTGTCTCGCCGAGCAAACTGAGACTGTCGGCGTGGCTCTTTCACCGGAATTTTCTCTTCCAGTATGGCCAGAATTTCCTCTTGCTTTTTCCGAAGAGGGGTGTAGTGTTGGGGTTTATACCCTAAAGATGTAATTTGTAAATGGATATAAATAAAAAGAAAAGTTCAATTCATTTTTGTTATGTTATTTATTTTATAAACTTGTGCATATATTTAACATCTAAGATTGTCGGATGTAATCTCGAACTGTGTATATGAGTGTCATATACGGATGGATACAGTAAAAAACGTGCAATCTAAAGAGTCCATAGATAGCAAATAAAGCTGGAAACTTTACTTATGGTTAATATATAGCTGCGGTCCATTCCGTAATGTACGGTGATTCTATCCTGAATCATTCATATGGAGATATAAGAATGGAGGCACCTTGTATGATGTGATCATATAGGACTGGGCCATGATCTATATGAATCTCTCACCAAGATCCGTGTATCGATGAGATTCATATATATCAACTAATGATGGCTATATGTGGGTGATCTTAATCCTGAGTGACTTATCGACTCCTTCAGGTTAGATCGTGGTCTTTGATATACCATGGGTGAGGTCGGATGCAGTTCCCGATCAATATGCTCCCTATGTTGGGATTGCGATTTGGCTTGTGGCTGGGAAGGTTTGTACACAATAGTGGAATCCACTCATTCTTATGAGAAGTGGATGGTAATTCCCTTAAGGGTTGATTCGGGGCTTGGACAATATGAGCGCTCTCCTAATTCCGTGACGAAATAGGATTTATTGTCCATTAGAGAATCAACGGTACTTAAAGGATATATGTAATTAGAGGGGTATAACGGACATTATGACCTAGCTCTAATTATGAACTACTATGGAGGATCACACCATGTGTAATAGCTATATCGATGAACACCGATTTGTATCGGTCTATGTAAAAGCGTCTACAGCTAAGAGAGGGCGGCTTCGGGTTTTTAGTGGAATAATACCAGAGTTAATAATCAATGAATATTAATTAAAGAGTTTAATTAATGATTCCAAGGATTATTGGAGCTCAAAATACTGTGGGTCCATTAGGTCCCCTTGCTAGCCCGATTGAATTAGGTAACAAGGGTCATGGTTAATTAATTGAATTGTCTAATTAATTGTGTTACAAAACTGACACGTATATATTCGGGAATTAATTGAATAATGAGATTATTTAATTAATTAATGTTAATAGTTAAATTAATTAAATAATTAGATTATTTAATTATATTGATAATTATGAATTATTAATTAACTATTATTTGATGGTGTTAGTTGATATATGGATTTAGGTGAAGATAAAATAATAGGATTATTTTATTTTTACTAAATCATTTATCTAAGTTTTTGAATTTTATAGTTTAAATTTAAAATACTTATTATCACTTTTAATAGATTAGATATATTTAAATAGGATAATTAAAAGATATATATCAACTAATAACACAATAGATTGCATTGGATACAAATTGGTGTGTACATGAAACAATAATCAAATTAAGAATTCGCATAGGATGCAAATACTAAATATATATATATATATATATATATATATATATATATATTTAGAAGCTAATTGTGGATATTGGTCAGCAAGCAAAATAATATATATAGATATATTAAAAGTTTTGGCATAGAAAGAGATATATACATACATATGTGTGTGTGTGTGTGTGTGTGTGATATAACAACTAGTGGCGTGAGACATACATTGTGGTTCTTGGTGCGCAAAAGCAAAGGCGTGCAACTGATATTTATAAATGCAAACAACAGGTGTGATATATATATATATATATATATCAGTATAGGCTGTTGACCCGTTGATCAGGCTGTGAGTCAAAACCTAGGATTTTTGACTATTCATTTTCTTTATCATGTCTACAAGTAGTTCCAAATCTGGGATTGAGCCCGATGATATAAATAGTAGTACAGGACAATCTGTAGCCAATTTTGAGACAAACTGGGATGACAAAGATTTAATAAACTGGCAATTACCCAATATCCAACAAAATAGCATCTATAAGAAAAAACTTCTAGATTTTAGAACTTTGTTGGGACAAAAGACTAAAGAGATTAATGTGAAATTCTAAAACAATACTTTTTCGACAAATCTTTTAAATAAAAACAGTTTGACTCATTACAATAAAATTGGTTTTAATGACCTACACATTGGCAGTGTCCAAGTAGGTGTTAAACCTCTTTCAAAAATTGGTTTAAATAATTCTTTATTAATTGTTTTAAGAGACAAAAGAATTACAGATTATAAAGAATCCATTCTTGGAATGGCTGAAACTACTTTAACTTATGGACCTACTTATTTCCAAGTTTACCCAAATTTTACCCAAATTTTACCATTGCCTTAAATACGGATGAACATAAAGAAAAATGTTTAGTTATTGATATTCAAACTCATAATTATAAATTCCTTGAAAAATCAAGCCCTTATAAGTTGGTTTACAGAGTCCATTATCGTGTTTTAACCTTTGGACTTATACCTAGTTATATGCCCCCTTTTGTTCCAGTTGGACAAACTATTTGTTTCAATGCATCCCCCTCAGTTAATGTCCTTGTTCCTGTACCAGTCAAATGGGAAAACATTAAGTTTCCAGACGACTGGGTCAAAGAAAAAGTTGACCAACCCACATATAAACCACCTATGAGGAACCTTCATGACTGTGTTACTGAACAAGGTGGAACACTTAGAATATCATTTAGAAGGGGTCTGTCTCTTAGAGATAGTGACAGTAATCATTCCAGGTCCTTTAACGACTTCCAGTCGGCCAGGAATTCCCTTTCCAGCTTATCCAGGCAAAATATTTCTAGACAAATACCCAGTCTAGCTCCCAGACAAACCAGACAAACAACTAATCTTTCACCTAGCCCTAATTATGACCCAGAAGATGACTCTAGTGAACCATTTAACTTAGTACATAGAAGAAGAATACCCAGGCCCAGAGCAAAAGATCCTACACATGTGACCAGTGTCCAAAAAACCCCAGAACAAGTAGCCCAACCTATTCATTCTTATAACCAAGGACAAACCTCACTTACTCCTTCCGAGGTCATGACAGAAATCTCTAAACCTGAACCCCCGGTCAGAACCATTAATGTTATAAGTAATAGCAATTTTGATTTCCTTATAGCTGACTACTATTCTTCCCAAAACCAATCCTTAAGAGAAAAATATGAAAAGAAATGTTTTGAAAATAAAAGGAACCAGTTCCAAAAAATATGGATAGAATGCCTTAACCACATTAACCAGAACATTCCTTTCTTTGATTGGTATGTGAATAGAAAATTTTTTGAGCAAAACTGCTCTGTGATTAATCGACAAAATCTTAGAACTTATAAAACAAAAAAGGGAGAAGAAAAACAATTACACCCTCCTCCAAGAGATTTTGAAATTAATATGCCTAATGATGATATTCTAGCTGGAGTAAATACGACAAAATGCACACCATTTATTCTATTTGATGAACCTATGTCCCAAACTACACCTTCATCATCACACCAAATGGGATTGGTTATGAGACAAGGCAACTATACGAATTTCTTTCTTAATTCTATTGGAGAACAATTAGAAAAAATTGACCTTAACCTCTCTCAAACCAGTATTTCACCCATTAAAGAAGTCATACCTCCACAATTCTTTGCTCCGTACGAAACCTCTACCTCCTCTAATAAAGGAAAAGAAAAAATCATTAAATCTGAACCTTTATTATTTCCCGACCATACTGGTATAGAAAAATGTTTTGATAATAATATCGATGAAACAGAACTTCTTAAAGCCTTAGAAGAAAGACTAGGGAGACTACTAGGTGTCCATATCCAGACTATTGACAAAACTGTCCTATCTTCTGACTCTTCAGATAGCGACAGCGAAACTCCTAATTTCCAAGATTATATCCAAATAATTACAACCAATGAAAAAACTGACAGTTATAACAAAACAAAGTATTTCCATAATACTAAACCGTATTATCCAAAACCTACTCCTCCAGATCTGCAATATGAAGAAACTGTCCCTTATAGAGCTTATACTGGAAATGCTTGCTATCAATTCAATATTGACGGTTTATCTGAATATCAAATTATTACAGTCTTAAGACAAATGCATACCATTGGTTATATATATATTAAAAAACAAAATATGACTCATTCTGATGCTGTAACGTCATTAACTACGGGTTTTGAGGGTGTAGCCTTGCCAAAAGATCTATTATAGGACACACCAAAACTATAACTTCCACTCCTGTCCAGACAAGTGACCCTACTGCTTTTGAATCAACTTCCACACAAACACAGACTACTACTACTACCTCTGAACCAGATGGCATAGATGTGTTATGTTATACCATTTTAATGCACTTCGTAGGAAACCCTAACATTAATCAAGGAAAAGAATTTTCCAAAATTCAAAATTTAAAGTGCAAAAAGTTGAGTGATTTTAAATGGTATAAAGATATTTTCTTAACTAGAGTTTTTCAAAGACCTGACAATGCTAATTCATATTGGAAAGAAAAGTTCATTTAAGGCCTTCCAAAATTATTCTCTAATAAGGTCAGAGATGAGATGGTAAGACAAATGGGTTGGTCAGACTGGTCTCAAATTGACTTAAATACTTGGATTTATGGCGAAATTATTGATACCATTAATGTTGTTGCACTTCAATTATGTAATGACCTTAGACTTAAGAGCCAACTTAAACAACAAAAACTAACAACTAGAAAAGAACTAGGTTCTTGGTGTGAACAATTTGGTTTTGACAAATTGCATTCCCATAAAAGAAAAACTAAAAAACATCCTAAAATTAATTATAGCTGGGCAAAACGTTATCCTTATAGAATAGACAAAGATCATAAAGCTAACAAAAAAGGAGAAACCATATGGTCCCCTAAAAAATCCAGGAAATTCTCCCCCAAAAAGAATACTAAAAAGAATACTTATTACAAAAAGACAAACAAATGTTTTAAATGTGGCAAAGAATGACACTATGCTAATAAATGTCCTGACCAAAAGAAAAAGATTAACAGCTTAGACTTAGACGACCAAGTTAAAGAAAAAATCTTACAAGTCCTATATATGGATTCTGATCATTCTTCATCCACATCATCTAATAATCAAATCTTAATAATCAATGAGTCGTCATCAGATTCGGAAACTTCTTCGTCATCCTTTGGATCTGAACCAGGAACCCAACCTTGTTTTTGCAAAGAAATAAATGTCCTCGACAAACAAGATTATTCAATAATGATTAGCATGATTGACAGTATTGAAGATCTTAATCAAAAAGCCCAATATATCAGACAATTACAACAAAAAATTACTAGTGAACCAGGTTCTAGTAACAACAACAATAATAACTCTTCTAACGAAACAAAACCTTTTAAAAATGCCCCTTTTGAGACTCCTGATTTCGAACAAAATGTTTTAGGAAAATTCCAAGCTAAATCCAGAAAGGTGACCATCTCTGATTTATAAAAAGATATTACTGACATTAAAGGAGAAATAAAAACATTGAAAACTCAGATCCAGGATCTACAAATCAAAGAAAGTTTAGAAAAACATTTTTCTAAGAAATCTCTTGAAAAACAGCCAAGCTTTAACAGCTCTGACGAATCTGATAGAGAACAAGAAATTGACCAAAATCTTTTAAGTATAGACCAAATTAATACTATCCAAGAAGTCAGGATACAGAAATGGTTTGTTGAAATTGACATCAGAATTGCCTCTAATTACAATATTAGGGCTACTGCTCTTATTGACACAGGTGCCGACCTAAATTGTATTATTGAATCTCTTGTCCCTACCAAATATTTGGATTCAACCACAGAAACTTTGTATGGTGCCAACAAAATTAAACTAGATATCAAGTATAAACTCACTAATGCCAAATTTTGCAATAATGGAGTTTGTTATAACAATGGTTTTATTGTAGTCGAAACGCTTTCTCAAAATGTAATTTTAGGTTTACCTTTTCTATACCTAATTTCTCCCTTCAAAGTCGTGGCTGAAGGAATTGTTATAGAATATCTAGGAAAAGAAATTACATTTCCTTTTATTTTCCTCGTTCTAGTAAGAGACTTAAATGTCTTAAGAAACAATAATATTTGTATAGAAAACCCTAAAGCTATTGACAACTGCATTGCCACATTAACTAGAAAACAAAACCAATTAAACTTTCTAAAAGATGATTTAGGTTTCCAAAGACAAGAAAGCAAATTAAAAGAACCGTTTATTCAAGAAAAAATAAATAATTTTAAAGAAAGATTAGAAAAGGAAGTTTGTTCTTCCATACCAAATGCTTTTTGGGATAGAAAAATATATATTGTTACACTTCCCTATACCAAGGACTTTAATGAAAAAGGAATCCCTACCAAAGCTAGACCTATTCAAATGTCTGCAAATCTAATTGATTATTGCAAAAAAGAAATACAAGATTTAATTGAGAAAAAACTAATTAGGCCTTCTAAATCTCCCTGGAGTTGTCCTGCCTTTTATGTTCAGAAAAACGCAGAAATAGAAAGAGGTGTTCCTAGGCTCGTTATTAACTATAAGTCTTTAAACGATGCTTTGCAATGGATTAGGTATCTCATGCCTAATAAATCTGATTTATTAAAAAGACTTTATGATTCCATTATTTTTTCAAAATTTGATATGAAATCAGGATTCTGGCAAATCCAGATTGCTGAAAAAGATCGTTATAAAACAGTTTTAACAGTTCCTTTTGGACAATATGAATGGAATGTTATGCCATTTGGTCTCAAAAATGCTCCTAGTGAATTTCAATGTATTATGAATAATATATTCAATCTTATTCAGAATTTTCAATTGTTTACATAGATGATGTGCTGATATTTTCAAAAAATATTGACCAGCATTGGAAATATTTAGAAACATTTTTTAAAACTGTTAAACATCACGGATTAGTAATTTCAGCCCCAAAAATTACTCTTTTTCAGACCAACATTAGATTTTTAGGGCATAACATCAAAAGAGGAACAATCATTCCTATCCAGAGGAGTTTAGATTTTGCTGATAAATTTCCAGATGAAATAAAAGACAAAAAGCAATTACAAAGATTTTTAGGATGTCTAAATTACATTTCTAATTTTTACAAAGAACTCAGTATTATTTGTAAACCACTTTTCCATAGACTAAAAACAAATCCTCTTCCTTGGACCAGTGAACATACTAAAGCCGTTCAACACGTAAAAAATTATGTTAAGAAACTACCATGTATGACAATTTGCCACCCTACTGCCCCAAAAACTGTTGAAACTAATGCTTCATATATTGGATATGGTGGTATTTTAAAACAAAATATTAATGACAAAGAATGTCTTGTTAGGTATGTTTCAGGATCCTGGAACGATACCCAAAAGAAATATTCGACTATCAAAAAAGAAATATTAGCAATTGTTTTGACAATTCAAAAATTACAAGATGATTTGATAAATAAAAATTTTGTTTTAAGAGTGGATTGCCAATCGGCAAAATTCATTTTGAAAAAAGATGTGAAAAACCTTGCCTCTAAACAAATATTTGCTAGATGGCAAACCCTTTTATCTGCTTTTGATTTTAATATTGAATATATTAAAGGGTCAGACAACAGTCTCCCAGATTTTGACCAGAGAATTTTTACAGGGTAACAAATGACAAGTTTAAACAGAGGGCATGGTGGCCGAAGCCCTGGTGGCCGAAGCCCTGGTGGCAAAGGCTCCATTAGACCTGAATCATCTGACAAAAGCATTGACTTATCAATATCGACTTATCATTCCTCCCCAAGAGGGAGCCATAAAGACAAGTATGCAATCTCCCTAATATATCAGCCCAGATCACCCCATCAACTACCTATCCAATTCCCTCATTTGCCTCCTGCTGGGCCTTCCTCCAGTAGAAGCCCAAGTCAAAGCCCTATTCATACATCAAATATTTTTTCTCCTTTGACAAGTGACAGCAGTTCTTTTAAAACTATTACCTCATTCAAAATTAGCCCTCATTCTATTAAACAAGAAAAAATATTAGCCCAGACACAGAGCTCACAATCATCCTTACCAATCATAAATTACCCGACTTATTCTTACATCAACAAACCTTTCTTTGATCGGTTTTATGCTATGGAATAATGTTTTCTTCATGACCAATATTTTAAGGAGCCTAAAAAACTTACGGATGTAATTATTAACCCGCTGTTTGGCAGGATTCCTGAAGACTTATCTAAGAGACATATATTTTATGAATTCATTTTAGTTGACACTGATTCAATTTTTATATCAGACGTTTTTGACAAAATAGACAGAGAAAAACTCAATTTTAGAAAAATAAAGATTTGTAAAATCATTTCCCTTGAACAATGGGGTGGTGATCCCAATTCTACTAGAAATTTCAGTAGAATTTTCCATGTATCTGATTTTTCCTACTGGATTATATTGATGCATGGACTAAATTTCTCTACGGACAAAACCCAGGGAATTCCCTTTTCTGGTTTATCTATTTTGACAAAAACTTTAAAAGCAGCCTACCAATTTGGTTTCTTGAATGGTGGGATAAATTTGGACCTATCATTGAATTTTTACCAGCTCAGGTTAAGAAAGGCTATTCTTTTTGGATTGCTAACCTTAACAAACCTTATGATTGGGAAATTTGCCCAGACTTATTCTTATTTTTTGTAAACTTCAATTTAGCATGGATCCTTATGCTGGAATATGCGATCCAAGACAAAATTATTGGAAATGCCAAGATCCCATATTTTGGAAGACAAATAAAGATCAAATTGTGGAGTGGGATGAATCTCACCAACCTTGGAAAAGAAAGAGTGACCAAATGGTTCAGTGACAATCCTTCTCTCCATAACAAAATTCCAGACCAATCAGGCTTCTTAATGGCCAAATCTCAGAATCAGACTAGGATTGCTGCTGCATCCACACCTGAGGAATTAATGAAGATAGCAGAGAAAATGAAGAATTCTATGTCCAGTATTTCTCAGGCTGGCACCAGTTCTGAAAAAAGTGACAGAGACAATGAGGATAACAATGATAATGATGACAACTATGCTTTTGACAGTGAGGATCCAACTACTTTCTTTGGTCACGATCCATAACTTAACTATGCTTTACTCATTAACCATGGTTTGCCGACAATATAACCAGAGTTTATTGACCATGACTTGCCGACAATATAACCAGAGTTTATTGATCATAGTTTGCCGACAAAAGTAACCAGAGTTTTCTAACCACGGTTTGCCGACAACCACTAAAGCAACTAAAGTTTATTGACCATGGTTTGCCGACAATGTAACCAGGGTTACTTTACCCTCTATAAATATGTTTTGTTGGTTTTGTTTGAGGCAGACTCAGTTTTTTTTTAAAATTTTAAGTTTGTTTTGAATGCTCTGTGAAGCATAACTTTCCTCTCTTTTTCCCACTCTGTAAATTTCTGAATCATAAATAAAGTTTGTGCTTATGTCTGGAAATCAACTTTGCTGTCAGACTTATTTGCTTAAAGCACTGTAAGAAACTATTACTCTATCTCTATTTGTATGATCTATTATACTGTTCTGGTCTAGTATATCGGCTGGAAACCAGGACTTATCCGCTTAATCAGTTACACTGAAAATGATAGACTCATGTATAACAACGCCACGTACTAACCAGTTTGAATTTTTTTATTTCTGTTATGTTCTTAGAACTACTATATATTGTCCTTTGTTTCTAGTTTTATATTATCTTGCTCCGTTTTGGTATATATATATATATATATATATACATTGTTTCATGTTTTATATGTTTTTGAAACACATAGAAGAAAGAGTTTCTTTAAATCTCTCTACATCCTCCATTCAAGTTCCTGAGACCGTGACGCGTCCACACCCAATTACCAGTTCCGGGAGATATTGAGGAAGATCGAGTGGTTCAGACAGGAGCATATCGAAAAGTGAAGGAGTCTCCAAACGTTGGTAAGATTTTCTTCTTCTGTTTTTGTTGATTAAAATTTCCTGTATTTACATATTGTATGTATTGGTTCCGAAAAATAATTACGATCAAAAGTTCACTGGTCCCAGATACAGATATCATCTGTATAAAATTTTAAAACATAGTTCCGCTGTGTGACCGGTGAACGGGGTTCCAACAATTGGTATCAGAGCCAATTTATTTTTGGAACAGGAAATTGTTTTCGATACTCCTATATGTATGAATTGTGTAGGCACAATTTAAATTGATTGTATGATGTTTTATATGTATATTATTATTTTTTTTAATTTACAAAAACATGATTGATCGTTAATTATATGATACTGTGGATTTAGAGTTTATGGGTTGTATTATTATTATTTTTTTGTTTATATTTTTTTTTTACTGTTATTGTATTGTAAAAAAAAATGTAACCTATATTGAAGACTTGGAAAAATCATGAAAATGGATTCATGAGATGAATCGGAGTGACCTGAAGAGATTGGAAGATATCTGAAGTTGCTAGAAGACCAATGAATGCCTTGGAAATTTTTGTAATTTTAGATCCCAATTTTTAGGTTAAATAATCCACAGTACTCGGTCAATTTATGTATGCTTTATATTATGTAATGATAAGAGTATTGTGATGCATACGTATGTCATTTAGATTAGATGTGCCTACACAAATATATTTGATATGTTATACATGCATCATAGCCTGATATTTTATGTAATTTTTTTTAATGCGATTAAAATGGGCAATATACATAATTGGCTGTGAATAATGAGATTAGTTTTTTTTAATGGTTAGAAAACTTGGTAATTCTCATTAATATTAATCTAGTTATTAAAGAGTTTAATAAGTTAGATTAATAGGGTCATTTATTGTAATTAGGATTAATATGATTAATTACCTAATAATAAATGAACCGATTAAAGTGTTAGAGTTTTAATAGTTAAAATTTGATAAACACTAACAAAATAATCTAACCCTAGTAAATAGTTTACAAAGGCTTAAATTATTCACTAATAGATTAGATTTTTAATTGTTAAAAATCATTAATAATTTATTAGTTAATTAGAATTTGGTTCTAATTAGTTAATGTGCTAGATAACTTGATTAAAGTTAGTCGTGTAATCCGGTAGATTCTAGGTGCATTAACGGTTAAAAGAAAACCCTAATTTTAAAATAGTGAGTGGGAGAGGGATATATGACATATATATCCCGCGGTCTCCATCATTAGTTTAACACCGTGATATCCAAGTGGGGCCTCGTGACAGTTTTGCTTTCGTCCTCCCTAAGGAGGGTTTCCACAAAGGTCAATACCAAGGTTGACTTCCTAACGAATAGGATTTCTGAGGGTATTTCGGGATTGACCGACCCTAAGGCGGCAATTCTCGAGTTAAGCTCGTGAGATCTGAAATGGTAGGTTACACTCACGAAGGTTTTGATTAAGTTTGTTAATTAAAAACCTGACTGAATGAACGATGGTTGAATGATATGGAATAAGAGTTATTCTAGAATACCATTTGATTGAGAATGTCTCGGTCCAACATGCAAAGACTTGACCGACCCTAAGGCGGCACTTCTTTGTGGTCTGTTGGATTGTCGTGGTATAGTAACTAGTTTTAGGGTAGTTCTAGTTCGTTAAACATGTGCATGCATCATGTTTAAATTTATGCCAAAGCACTCGCACTTGTTTTTAAACAAATGACTGAATGAATGTTTTTATTATTTCAGCAATAATGTCTTCTGCATTACATCAAATTCTCGCAAACAATAAATTGACTGGTGATAACTAAACTAAGTGGAAACTTAACATTAATGCAATATTGGTCACCAAAGACCTCAAGTTTGTGCTTACGGAGGAATATCCTCTAGCGCCTGCTGCCAATGCCATACGAACTGTTCGTGAGGCATACGAGCGATGGGTCTCATCTGATGAGAAGGCCTGAACATATCTGTTGGCTTCTATGACAGACTTGTTTGTCACAAAGCATGAAGCAATGACTTCATCATTCGAAATCATGGAGTCGTTGTTAGCTATGTTCAGGCAGCCCTTCGAGCAAAAGCGGCATTAAGTTATTCGTTCCGCTATGCTCACTTGTATGAAGAAAGGTATGTCAGTTCGGGAACATGTCCTGAGCATGATGTCCTACTTCAACAAGGCAGAAGTTAATGGCGGGGCCATTGATGAACCCAGTCAAGTGAGCATCATACTAACGACTCTTTTGAAGAGTTTCGATCAGTTTAAGAACAACTACGGGATGAACAAGTTAAGGTTCAATCTCACACAGTTGCTCAATGAGCTTGCTACCTTTGAGTCTTTAATTAAAGACAATAAGGGAAAGACCGGTGAGGCAAATGTTGCTGAACCATCTTCCTCCTTAAATAATAAAAAGAGGAAGAGGTATGCTATGAAGGCGAAGGGTAAGCCCAAACCCAAGAAAGCCCAAAGCAAAAAGAAGGGCGCCTCCACCGACCAAGGCAAGGGAAAATGTTTCCATTGCGATAAGGTCGGGCACTGGAAGAGGAACTGTCCTCAATACCTGGAGGAGGTAGCCAAGAAGAAAAAGACGAAAGGTAAATATGATTTACTTGTTCTTGAATCTTGTTTAGTGGAAGATGATTCTTCATCCTAGATAATTGATTCGGGAGCCACTAACCATGTTTGTTCTTCTTTGCAGTGGACTGATTCTTGAACACAGCTAGATGAGGGAGCCTTCTCAATGCATGTGGGTCGGGGATATCGTGTCAGCAAAAGCAGTGGGAGCAATAAGATTGCAATTTTGTAATAATAATAGTTTTTTATTATTGAACACTGTTTTTTATATTCCTGGAATTACACGGAATTTGATTTCCGTTTCTAAATTGTTAGAACAATCGTATTCTATTTCTTTTAATAATAAGTCTGTTATTATTGGAAAGAATTGTCTGAATATTTGTTCAGGAATTAATGAAAACAATTTGTATGTGTTAAGATCGTTAATACATACTACACTGCTAAACACCGAAATGTTTAAGGTAGAAAAACCAAAAACTAAACAACATAAGATTTCTCTAGATAATGACACGTATCTCTGGCATCTAAGGCTTGGTCATATCAACCTTGACCAGATAGACAGACTAGTAAAAAGTGGATCTTTAAGTGAGTTAAGGTTGGCACCTTACCTGTCTGCGAATCTTGTCTGGAAGGTAAGATGACTAAGAGACCTTTTACTGAAAAAAGGCTAAGAGCTAAAGAACCGCTAGAGCTTATACATACAGACGTCTGCAGACCGATGAATGTTAAAGCGAGGGGTGGTTATGAGTATTATGTCACCTTTATAGATGACTACTCAAGATACAGATACGTCTACCTGATGCAACGAAAGTCGGAAACATTTGAAAAGTTCAAAGAATTCCGAGCTGAAGTTGAGAATCAATTAGGTAGGACTATCAAGTCACTACAAACGGATCGTGGAGGTGAGTACCTTGACCAAGAGTTTGAAGACTTCATGGTCGAGCATGGGATAGTTTCCCAACTCACAGATTCCGGTACATCTCAGTAAAATGGTGTAGCGTAGAGGAGAAATAGAACCCTAATGGAAATGGTGAGATCTATGATTAGTTTCTCATCATTACCAAATTCTTTCTAGGGATATGCGTTACAAACAGCGGTTTACATTTTGAATGTAGTGCCATCCAAATCTGTTCCTAAGACTCCCCTAGAGTTGTGGAATGGTCGTAAAGCTAGTTTGTGATATTTTCGCATATGGGGGTGTCCAGCACACGTGCTGAAGAATAGAACTGGAAAGCTAGACTCCAAATCTGTTGTCTGCCTATTTGTAGGATACTCCATCAAGACCAGAGGTGGACACTACTATAGTCCTGAAGATAACAAAGTATTTGTATCGAAAAATGCAACGCTTCTTGAGGACAATTACATTAGTGACCATAAACCTCGTTCAAAGATTGTATTAAATGAGTTGGAGCCTGGTGAGACTAGTGTTTCATCAATAAGAGTTATTGATCCATAAACATCTGAGAGTCAGATGATTCCTGATCAGGATACACTACCACCTAGACGTAGTGAGAGGGTTGTGAGAGGGTTGTGAGACAACCTGAACACTATTTAGGTATAGGTGAGGGACAAGGTGTTATCTCTGCTGATAGTGTGGATGATCCATTGACATTTAAGAATGCAATGGAAGATCCTGATAAAGAGGAATGGCTTAAAGCCATAAATCTCGAGATGGAGTCCATGTACTCTAACTCAGTCTGGGATCTTATAGACTTACCGGATGAGGTAAAACCCATAGGGTGTAAGTGGATCTACAAGAGAAATAGAGGAGTAGATGGGAAGGTAGAGACCTTCAAGGCAAGGCTAGTGGCCAAGGGTTATACCCAGAAAGAGGGGGTCGATTATGAAGAGACCTTCTCGTCGATTATGAAGAGACCTTCTCGCCAGTAGCCATGTTTAAGTCTATTAGGATTCTCTTATCCATTGTTGCCTATTTCGATTGCGAAATTTGGCAAATGGACGTCAAGACTACATTCTTGAATGGCAATCTTGATAAGAGCATCTATATGATGCAACCAGAGGGATTCGTGTCTCCATATCAAGAGCAAAAGGTTTGCAAGTTGTAAAGGTCCATCTATGGACTTAAGCAAGCATCTAGATCTTGGAACATAAGGATTGATGATGTGATCAAAACCTATGGTTTCGAGCAGAACGTCGATGAGCCTTGTGTCTACTTAGTTTTCATGGTCCTATACGTAGATGATATTCTACTCATTGGGAATGATGTGGGAGTGTTGTTTGATGTAAAGGGCTGGCTAGCTAGCCAATTCCAAATGAAAGATTTGGGAGAGACGAGTTATGTTCTAGGGATCCAACTTATAAGGGATCGTAAGAACAAACACATAGCACTATCTCAGGCATCATATATCGATAAGATTCTTGTGCGATTTTCGATGCAAAACTCCAAGAAAGGTAATTTACCTTCTAGGCATGGAGTTAACTTGTCTAAGGAATAGTGTCTTAAGACACCTCAAGAAGTTGAGGATATGAGACGTGTACCTTATGCATCGGCAGTAGGTAGTCTCATGTATGCTATGTTATGCACGAGACCGGACATCTGCTATGCACTGGGAGTAGTCAACGGATACCAGTCCAACCCAGGATTGGATCATTGGGTTCATCACACTTTGCATTGCTGACTCCACCAGTCAGCAGATACTGTATTCCTGTCAGGATTGGATCATTGGGTTCATCACACTTTGCATTGCTGACTCCACCAGTCAGCAGATACTAGTCAGCAGATACCAGTCAGCAGATACTGTATTCCTGTCAGGATTTGATCCCGTTAGGATACACGGATTCTGATTTTCAATAGGACAGGGATTCTAGAAAATCCACATCTGGATCAGTATTCACCCTAGGTGGTAGAGCCATTGTGTGGAGAAGTATCAAGCAATTTTGCATTGCTGACTCCACCATGGAAGCTGAATATGTAGCCGCTTGTGAAGCTGCTAAAGAGGTTGTTTTGGCTCCGTAAGTTCTTGAGTGATCTGGAAGTTGTTCCAGACCTGGATAAGCCCATCACACTTTATTACGATAACAGTGGTGATGTGGCTAATTATAAAGAACTAAGAAGCCACAAAAGAGGGAAGTATGTAGAGAGAAAGTATCATCTCATTAGAGAGATAATGTAGAGAGGAGATGTGATCGTCACAAAGATAGCCTCACAAGACAATCATGCTGATCCATTTACAAAGACCTTACCGGCTAAAGTGTTTTCGGGTCACCTAGATGGTCTAGGGTTACGAGACAAGCCTCACATGCTTTAGTGCAATTGGGAGATTGTTGGGGTTTATGCCCTAAAGATGTAATTTGTAAATGGATTTATGAAATAAATAAAAAGAAAAGTTCAATTCATTCTTGTTATGTTATTTATTTTATAAACTTGTGCATATATTTAACATCCAAGATTGCCAGATGTAATCTCGAACTGTGTATATGAGTGTCATATACGGATGGATACAGTAAAAGACGTTCAATCTAAAGAGTCCATAGATAGCAAATAAAGCTGGGTACTTTATTTGTGGTTAATCTATAGATGCGGTCCATTCCGTAATGTACGGTGATTCTATCCTGAATCATTCATATATATATATATATATATATATAAGAATAGAGGCACCTTGTATGATGTGATCATATAAAACTAGGTCATGATCTATATGAATCTCTCACCATGATCCGTTTATCGATGAGATTCATATATATCAACTAATGATGGCTATATGTTGGTGATCTTAATCATGAGTGACTTATCGACTCCTTCAGGTTAGATCGTGGTCTTTGATATACCATGGGTGAGGTCGGATGCAGTTCCCGATCAATATGCTCCGTATGTTGGGATTGCGATTTGGCTTGTGGCTGGGAAGGTTTGTACACAATAGTGGTATCTACTCCTTTTTGTGAGAAGTAGATGGTAGTTCTCTTAAGGGTTGATTCGGGGCTTAGACAATATGAGCGCTCTCCTAATTCCGTGAGGAAATAGGATTTATTGTCCATTACAGAATCAACGGTACTTAAAGAATATATGTAATTAGAGGGGTATAACGGACATTATGACCCAGCTCTAATTATGAACTACTGTGGAGGATCACATAGCTATATCGATGGACACCGAGTTGTATCGATCTGTGTAAAAGCGTCTACAATTGAGAGAGTGCAGCTTCGGGTTTTTAGTGGAATAACACCGAAGTTAATAATTATGGAATATTAATTAAAGAGTTTAATTAATGATTCCGAGGATTATTAGAGCTCAAAATATTGTGGGTCCATTAGGTCCCCTTGCTAGCCCGATTGATTTAGGTAACAAGGGTCACGGTCAATTAATTGGATTGTCCAATTAATTGTGTTACAAAAGTGACACGTATATATTCGGGAATTAATTGAATAATGAGATTATTTAATTAATTAATGTTAATAGTTAAATTAATTAAATAATTAGATTATTTAATTATATTGATAATTATGAATTATTAATTAACTATTAATTTGATGGTGTTAGTTGATATATAGATTTAGGTGAAGATAAAATAATAGGATTATTTTATGTCTACTAAATCATTTATCTAAGTATTTGAATTTAGTTTAAATTTAAAATACTTTTTATCACTTTTACTATATTAGATATATTTAAAAAGGATAATTAAAATATATATATCAACTAATAACACAAGAGATTGCATTGGATGCAAATTGATGTGTACATGAAACAATAATCAAAATAAGAATTTACATAGGATGTAAATACTTAATATATATATATATATATATATATATATATATATTTAGAAGCTAATTGTGGATATTCGTCAGCAAGCAAAATAATATATATAGATATATTAAAAGTTTTGGCAAAGAAAGAGATATATATATATATATATATAAAAAGTGAGCATCAGTGCAAAAGAAAAAGATATATATATATATGATATAACGAGCAGTGGCGTGAGACATATATTGTGGTTCTTGGTGCGCAAAAGCAGAGGTGTACAACTGATATTTATAAAAGCAAACAACATGCGTGATTTATTTATATATATTTGTCAAAGAAAAACGAAGAGCAGGCGAGATACTGATATATATATATATATATATATATATATATATATATATATATATATATTGTTTCATACTTTGTGTGTTTTTGAAACACATAGAAAAAAATGTTTCTTCAAATCTCTCTACATTCTCCATTCAAATTTCTGAGACCGTGACGCAGCCACACGCAGTTACCAGTTCCGGGAGATAGCGAGGAAGATCGAGTGGTTCAGACAGGAGCATATCGAAAAGTGAAGGAGCCTCCAAACGTTGGTAAGATTTTCTTCTTTTGTTTTTGTTGATTACAATTTCCTGTATTTACATATTGTATGTATTGGTTCCGAAAAATAATTACGATCAAAAGTTCACTGGTCCCAGATACAGATATCATCTGTATAAAATTTTAGAACATAGTTCCGTTGCGTGACCGGTGAACGGGGTTCCAACATGTAGTTGGTGTATTTACCTCGGAATTTCTCTGCGGTCTGTTCGGCATTACGTCTGTTCCCTCTGTCCTTACTTTTTTCTTTGATGTTTCCTTTCTGTTTTCCCTTTTGGTTCTGTACCTTGGACTCGACGTCTTTTTCGGGTTTTCCTCCATGCATGTAGCGTCCTCCCGTAGCTAACTCTTCTTCTTCGGCTAGTGCATATCCTTCTGCCATGCCCATCATATCTGAATATCTGGTTAGACGGGCTCTTCTTAGGTCAAAAGATAGTCGTCCATTCTGTAAATTATTGATGAACGCAGTAATTATCGCTTCGTCGTTACCACTGTCTATTTCTGATACTGCTTGGCCGAATCTACCCATATTTTTTTTCAGCGACTCATTTTTCCCTTGTTTCAGCTGAGAAAGGTAAGCCACTGATTTTTTCCTATGAACGTTGTCAAGAAATTGTCTTGAGAAACTCCTGCTTAATTCACTTAAGCTTTCGATACTCGCTAGGGGCAATCTCCTGAACCATCTTGAGCCTATGTCTCCTAGAGTCTATGGAAAGTTGAGCCTATGGCATGGGCCATAACACTTTTATAGCGTCGGACATGTTCTTTAGGGTATGTATCCTTCTTGAACTGCTCCACGTGTGGCATCCTGAATCTTTCTAGGAATGAAGTCTGCAGGATGTCCCTATTGAATTGACTGTCAGAATCTTCGTTAAATAAGTCATTATACCCATAACGTCTGACCAGTGCGTCCATTTGACGCCTATTGTTTTTGACTTCTCGAGTTAGGCTCTGAATTACGATATCTCTATCTCCCACCGAATCTCTATGAGGGTTAAACCACTGAGTGACAGTCATTCCTCTTTCTAGTTCTTCGCTTTGCTGCCGAGTCTCATGGGTTGATTCTCGCGGGCGTATGGTTCCGTGATGGCGGCGGTCACTATCTTTTGATGACGATCGATCCCTATGTCGGTCATGCTTGCGGTGTCTTGCACAGGCTATCTGATCATGGTTCTGCCTCTGGTGTGGTTGTTCCTCTTCGGGTATTTCACGTCTAGCTTGATTAATTGGAACAGTGTTCCTTTCGACTTTCGGTGTATTTAGTTCTGGCCCCACTATAACCGATCAAGCCTTGTAGGTGGGAGGTTAGGAGGTTAGGAGGTTACGCTTCTTCTGCAACCAGTAAATCAACTCTTTCTTTTGTCACGTCTGCCACCAATCGTTGCAGTGCCTCTCGGAAGTGTTGTATCAGGTCTTCGCTGGTCGGAGGAACTTGTTGGATCCCCGCTAGGGATGTTGGTTGGTTCTCAGTGGTTGCAGTGAGATCTCGTGAACTACTGCCAACATGGACATTATCTGAAGATTTTTGGACTTCCCCAGGATTGCTTCTGCTTCCCGCCATTACCTTTAATTAAATTGGAGGTTCGCCCTCTCCTTCTAACGCCAATTGTTGACATCGATTTCTGGATGTATGAGAAAAGTCAACAAGATTGGATTTCAGCTGTGATTTCAAAGAGAAAGAGAAGGAGAAAGTAATCAGACGTAAGTTTTATGTGGTAAAACTCCGATGACCGGAGAAACGTCCATGGGTGGCTGAATAATCAACCGAACCAAAATCCACTATTGAAAAGATTTACAACTCTCGATCTCACTTTTTCTCTCTGTATATTTCTATATGTCTTCTATCTATTATTTTTTGTGACGAGGTTATGGGTCTATTTATATGTTCATAGAACCCTAATTCTCTTTGTACAAGTAACTAAAGATCTTTGTATTTAATTATGATTGGTTACTTGTTCTAAGTAGTCTGTCCTTTCCTATTTCGGAGATTTGTATAGAGATCGAATAGTACTTTAGTGATATAGTCCAGTTAAGACTTATTTCCTTATAAAGGCATATTCTTTTTGAAGAAATAAAATTGTTGCATGATTTGGAACCTTTTTCCCCGTTTGGTATTCTATTCTTCTTGGAATTCTCTGATGCGGGTATCTTTGCGTATTTTAACATGTTTCGTGAGAGTTTTGTGTTGGGCTTCTTTATTCGGGTTTCTTCATGTTCGTCCCGAGTGGAACATGATATTAGTTGGTCCCGAATGACGTTATTTGTTCCCGAGTAGAACATGTCATCAGCTAAAACAGAGCATCGTTAACTGACCCCGAGTAATATATGACATCAGTTAACCCCGAGTAGGTTTTGTTCAATACTTGTTTACTCGGGTTTCTCTTCTTTGGAAATCTTGCGAGATACTTTCTGAATGCTTATTCGGATGTCCACCTGATAATTTTATCCTCTTTGTCAATGACGTATACGTCTGATAAAATTTACATGCGACAATATAATATACATAAATATTGTATATTATATTTAATATTATATATCATATTATTATATATAATACATGTAATATTCTATACTAGTATATAATAATATTAAATAATATTATATATTATAGTATGTGTTGTTATATATATAAGAGGGGTACTCTGGTCATTTGAATCTCTTGTTCGTCATGTCTCAGCCAAACCAAACGCAAAACAGTACAGTTTATAGTTCTGTCAAGGCCTTCCAAACACAACATAGAACAACATGTCCAGTCCTGTTTTGACCAGTCCTATTCTGTCCAGTCCAGACCAGTCTCACCATGTTCTGTCCCATCTTCGTATCAAACGCACCCTTACAGGACGGGCCCTTAAGTACGTGGAGCTTCGAGCACATAGCCAAGCTCAAAGGCAATGGACCAAAAAAATGAATTTGAATATGCACTAAAGAATTTTATGGCCCGTCCTGTAAGCGTTTTTCGGTTGTTGTTTTTCGAAAATAAAAATGAAAATGAAAATAGTGTTTTTGGTTTCAGTTTCGAATTCTGAAAACGCGTCTAATAGCATACACTGAAAGTTGTATTTTGAAAATGAAAACAAAAAAAAAATGAGTCTGGTAGGTTAACCGAAAACTATCAAAAATTGAAATATCAATTTTGACATTTTGTTTAATATTATTAAAACTTTAAACAAATTTATTACATAATTAACCAATATAGTTTTTATATTGTAATTTTTAAATAAAACAAAAGTAACACATCAAAAATAAATTTAAAAAAACATTTCAAGAAATGAATTAATCAAAACTAAACTCTTAAATTATAAATAAATAATTGTAATATATATATATATATATATATATATATATATATATATATATATATATATATTAATATTATAATAAAAATATAATTGTATATATGATATTAATATATATAATATATTGTATATAATAACATTACAAATATATATATATATATATATATATATATATATATATATATATATATATATATTATTACATATATATTATAATTATATATTATATAATCATATTCTAATATTATATATATTATATAATAATATATATGATATATTAATATTATATAGGGTTCGAAAAATTAATGGCACCAAATAGATAAAAAATAAAGAGATAAAAAGTGAAATCGAGTTTTTACTTGCATTCGAGGTTTTGTATTTGTTGAAAATTGTTGAGGAATATGAAATCAAGCTTTTATTTGCATTCGAGTTTTTATTTTTCGAGATTTGGACATGTAATCGAGCTTTTATACAGAAGCTTCGAGCTTTTGTATAAAATCTCAAAGCTTTTAAAAGCTTAGAGATTTTGTACAAAAGCTCGAAGTTTTTATATAAAAGCTCGAAGTTTTTATACAAAAGCTCAATCCGAACTTTTATACATAAGCTCAATCCGAGCTTTTATACAAAATTTCGATCCGAGCTTTTATAAAAGCTTCGAGTTTTTATATAAAAACTAGATCCGAGTATACAAAAGCTCGGATCTTTTATAAAAGCTCGCTTCCAGCTTTTATAAAAGTTCCGAACTTTTATCTTAAAGCCCCGAACTTTTGTAATTACATTTCAGATTCTTTTATAATTACATTTCAGATTCTTTTATAATTACATTTCCAGTCTTGTAAGTACTGACCGGAAAAAAAAAAGTTCTGGAGGTGCTGCCCCCTGCCCCTCAGCGAGCTGACCGGGCAGCTCGACCACCGCGAGCTCAGCGGGGAGCTCGACCCCCGAATGCGTCTGCGTAGCCCCACTAAACTAATTATCCAATGATGATGCATTGATAATGTTACGATGTTTGACCTCCATTGGAGGTCTAGTAAACAGGCCTCTATGAAGAAGATGAAAGAATAAAATCTTCGAAAATTTCAAAGTAAGAGCTTATTGAAATACAAAGACAACTTTTAAGGGCATTTTGGGCAGTTCATCATAATAGGTGCATTTTAAACATAAGTTATTAAACTGGTGACATCATCACAACACAAGAAGAAGAAAAATGACAATCCTCACCATTTCCACTATTATATAATATATAATATATATTATAATATACATAAAATATATTATTTTATAATATATAATAATTATAATGTATATATGTATATATGTATATATATTATTGTATGAATGCTTTTAGTTTTAGTTGGAAATAAATTATTCTAGAATATATATATAAGAGGGGCACTTTGGTCATTTGAAAATCTTGTCCCGTCTTGTACTAATCATATTAAACGCATAACAGTGCAATTAATAGTTTAAAAAATATGATTTTTTTTATCTAAAAAAAGTGAAAAACAAAAACAAAAACAAAAAACAAGTATTTTGTGTTTTTCAAATCTTTCACTTTTAACACTGGTTTTGTTTTTCATTTTTTTAATCGAAAATAAAATGAAAAACGGTTAGTGAACGCGTTTTCAAAATCGTCTTTGAAAAATAAAACGAAAACGGCCGAAAAACAACTGTAATGACCTAGTTTTGTAATTTTTCCAAATACATTAGGAAGTTCATATGAAAAGTGATTTTCAAATATGATCAAGTATTCAGGGCTAGAGAGCTTAGTCCTGGCCTGAGAAGTAGTTCTCCGAGAGTGAGAGTTGTTGCAAAGATGAGAATGAATACAAATAATCTGGAAGGTGACCCGAGAAAGAGTTGACATCCAAATGTAATTCTTTGAAAGAGGAGCTGCAATTTTCCAAGCCCTCAAGTTCAAGACTGCCCACAAAATGATTCATCTATAAATCAAGAATCCCGGTCCCATTTGAGGCACTCCAGATTTTGGAATTAAGCCTGCCAGTGAATGAATTATTGGCTTATTGCTTACATTGAACACAGCAAGATTTGGAAATCCCCCAAGATCCAACAAGTCTCCAGTGAATGAATTACTAGAAACATTCAGTGATTGGATCATTTTCAGACCAGAAAGCACCCTGGAAACTTGTCCTGATAACAAGTTATGGCTCAAATCAAGAACTTGAAACTGCTTCAAATTTGAGAGATCAACAGGCAATACACCTTCAAAATGATTGCAAGAAAGATCAAGCAATTTCAGCTTATCCATGTAAAGATTGTGCACACAATTACACAAATGTTTGTAAAAATGCTCAAAGAAAGATATTATCAGCTCACCAAAATGGATCTGTGTAAACCAATTGTCATTCATAAATTAGCATTTCTACAGATTACAGATATATATACTCTTCAAGAGTTTTTGGAATCTTTTTCTGACAAACCTAAGAAGCTTTATCAGATTAAATGAGAACCTATCATTTTGCCAACGCAGCTATTACAGTTATATTTTTGGCGCCAAACTCTGTTTTGCATTTAGTAATCTTGAGCCGTTGCTTCACGCTAGATCAACCTTGATCGCACGGCTGGTGTTGCTTTCTGAAATCGATTCTTGACTCCTGATATCATGCCGAAGTATGGTTGTGATCTATTGATCAAATCATCACTTGACCTTGACTTTGCAAGCTTGGCTTGGTCTGTTGTTATCCTGTCTTGTAATTGACAGTTGAATCCATTGCTCGATTATGTTGCGAAGGCTAACCGTGAGACATTCTTCACAATCTAAACGGCCCAAGGAGCGCCAAATTATCCCTTTTTGTCCCTTCTTTGGCAGAATCAGCATGGACACTCTACTAGCAACCGAGTCATTATTACCTTCATTTCCACAGACAACACCATCCCACTGACAGCAAACAGAATTATTATTGGACCATGATGTGATTATAGAGCCATTTTTGAGGTTTCCAGCAAATTCTTTCAGTGCCAACAAATCACTTGGATCACAAGATTGGCTTAGGGTTTGGATACCCAAAGATGAACAAGCAAAGCAAGCAAAAAATGCCCATTTGAGGCAAGTCATTTGAATCAATCCCAGCATCACAATTCACAATTGCTGAAACCAAAATCCCTAGACGCTAAAATTATGGATTCCACAATCTTTTTTAACTTGAAAGTACTAATGATTAAACATTTACCCCATAGAGTAACATTTTCAACTTGTAATTTTTAAGTCTTTTTCCCTAACTTCCTAAGAATTATTAATGTAGTTGTGTGATCATTGGTTGCGATATTTGATCCCTATTTTTGACTGTTAACTAGCTAATATGTCTTTTTCATTGATCAAAACACGTAAATTTATCTTTATCACATACACTGAACTTTGATTCATATAATGGACAAAAGATTGTCTCAAGTCAAGCAAAGACTTAAACGGCCATGGACTTATTAGACTACTTCCAAGGAGAATCACATAAAAAAAAAAGATTGGTTCTTAAGATTTCAAAACGTAATGTTCAATGGTTAAAAAATGTATTGATTTTTTTTTAGGAGGAAAAAATAATATTTTATTCAATAATGTAAACATCTCACGTTCTCACCTACAATCTCACCATTTCCATCTATAAACATGTGGTAGCTGATGTTTCATTTATCTCTCTTACTCGTATATTCACTCACTAATTAATGTGTCAACCCACCAAGTGACACATTAACTGTCACATGTATTTGGATGAAAATGGTGGGATTATAGGTGGGATGTGTAGCATTATTGTTAATCATTAGGTGCGCCATAGTGGTTCTCTCTAAGGATCCCTTATTTTCAAACATACAACTATTTTTTTTTTTCATTTTTCTTATATTTAACAAATTTAAGAAGGTCTTAGAAGGTCGAGGTAGTCTTATATATTATAATATTAGTGTTAGCCGAAGAGTCACTTAAGGTAAGGAATCTCAATTAACAACTTCAAGACCGCTCCCTGGTTGGTCGCGGTTGGGGTAGGTACGAAGTACCTAGTAGACCAAATGAAAATAGAGATAAGAAAGAGAGGAGAGTAATGTGAATAATACTGGAATACTGTTTTATAGAGTATTTGGGCAATACGGATACAAAGGGGATACAATCAATGGCAATGGTGATGTAAACCTAATTGTATTCTCTCTCAATCTCACAAACACAACTAGAGGTGGCAAACTCGTGCGAGTTGATAAGTGGCTATTTCCTCTATGGTGAAAACTCTCTGAAATGGCAAACTGCTCTGTTCTAATTCCAGGTTGTTGTGCTACAGAAATTAGACCATGTCCAAACGAGGATTTGGACATTGTATTTATATCCTTCAATCCTTGCCCATCGAATCCCCATAATTTAGACCGATTGATTGGCCGTGTTATTGGAATTGATTTGTGTTGATGGAGGATGTCAATTTTTACGGGAATTGCTCTCATTGATTACGTCATATTTCCGTTTGAGTTTAAATATGAATTAAAGGTGAATTAGTTGACAAGTTTGGTCTCATTATGGCAATTTAATGGCGAATGAGTCAACCTTTTTATTCCACGTGGTGGTGCGGTACCCTGATATACTGGTATGCAGGAGTGACGCTTGTTCTATCATGTTGACGCTTTACTGGTGTTTTCCTTCTTGCTAGGCAGGTAGGATTCATACCCCGGATGGGTTGCGAATTGGTGTCAATGTACTTGGGTACCGGTCAGATATCCTAGTACTCTGGTACCATGTAGAAGTACCACAAAGCTAGTTCGGCTTGATGTTTGGCAGTTTTGGAGTAGTAATGCTGATCTTTTTCTAGATAGTGGTATCGAGGTATCTAGGTCATATGGGACCCAATCCCGAGATAAACTCTATCAGGTACCAAGTATATGGAAAATTTCTCTTTGGTCACTCGTCAAAAATGGCTAGTAACAATTAGTAATACTTATAAAAATATTAATAATAAGACATTGAAATTTTGTATCCTTAGAGCTAAGTTCAAATTTGTAACAAATTTAGAAACCATGTATATTTATCCAAAGAAAAAACAAATTTAGGATTTAGAGAGAGTTAGACTCGAATTTTTAACCCCATAGATATAGATGTGAGGGATTAGCACTTAAGCTAACCTTATGTTATCGAGATATATATATATAAGTAAAAGTGATATGGTGATTTATCACATAATTCACATCCACGTGTATTAGTTTTATTTAAAAAAAATGATATATATTTTAAAGGGTTAATGATTTTTAAAACAACTGTTATGGTGAGATGGTCCTAAATAACCATCAATTTTTTAAACTGGATCAAATTAGCCATTTCATCCGAAGAAAGTATCAATATTACTTTACCTATTAATCTTTTGAATCCATTTGTTTATATCATAACTTAATAGAATAGAGGTTAAAATAGTAAAACATGTTTTGTATTGATTTTTTACCGTTTTGACTTGTTTTTTGTTTATATTTTGACTATTTCTTTTTATCATAATTACTTTATAAAACAGGAAACATTACCCATATAAATAATAAACTAATTATGAAATAAGTTTGATATCACTTTAAATTAATCAGAAAATTAATTAGAGAATAATAATACATTTGATGCCAACCATAAACAGAATATATATTGTCCAAAAAATAATAAATTAATCAAATCTTTAATTTATATATAATCAAATAATCAAAATACATAAAATATTACCTATAAAAAAAATTATTGGTGTTGTGTCACAAATAAGGACAGCTTTATATTAATATAATGATTACCGATAATAAGATAGTGATTTTAGAACCATACCTTATTGAAATAATGATTTTAGAATAATTTAAATAATATATTTTTAAAAAATAAAAAAGAACAATTTAAATAATGAAGCATCCTTTTTTAAAAACTTTACCTGTCCAAAGTATGTAACGAGCAAGGCAGCAGGCCCTGTCTGACTCGTGTCATTAGTGATATTAAATGCACAGAATGCTTTCGGTGGAGGATAATATCCTCACTTTATTCATTTACGTGTATTTACCGATTCTCACCAATATTTTATGGTTTCTTTGCTATGGTCAAATATATTATCGTCTTCCTCTCGTTAGGACTTAGGAATTAGGATCAACTGACTTTATTTATTAGTTTCACCCATTTCAGTTGGTCAAAATCTTCTTCTCCTTAATGGTTCGAGGTTAATCGGTGATTCATTATAATCTTAAAAAAATTTGGTTGAACACAAAAAAAAAAAAATACAGTATCAAATTATTAATTGTTATTGACGATAATCTAATAAATACCGATAGCAATCCAATAACTTCCTTTCAAAGAAAAAAAAATCAGATCAAAATCCATAAAAATCGATACGATTTCATCACCACTAAATAATTAATATATATAGTTTGTTTTATCCGTTGCCAATATTTGACTTATTCTTCTTTAGAATTAGTTAGTCTCGTCACTTGTGGGTTGTGGCCTTTATCAAAACTAACATGAATGCACCAATTACATCAGCAAAGAATAGCATTAATTGTACTATATAATCAAGATCAGAAAAAAAAAAAAAAAAAAAAAACTTTATTTTTGAACACATCTCATGTTGTCTCAAAACTTTCCAAGGTTATTTTCGTAATTAACTCATTTCTCATCTCACCCTATAAATTCAAGCACCCCCACTTGAACCAATTATATATACACACTACACAAACAAATCAATCAAAAAAATCACAAAATGGGGAGGTTCACTTGCTTTTGTATGATTGTGTTCCTGTCTCTGGTGGGAAGTGCTTTTGCACAAAGTGCTTCCAATGTGAGATCTACTTATCATCTTTATCGTCCTGAGCAAATCGGATGGGACCTGTTAAAAGCTAGCGCTTACTGTGCAACCTGGGATGCTAACAAGCCCTTGGCATGGCGCAAAAAATACGGCTGGACCGCCTTTTGCGGACCCGTCGGACCGCGTGGACAGGCCTCTTGTGGCAGGTGCTTAAGGGTAAGATATAAGCATATATCAACTATCATCCGTACTATATATATATAGTCATAGAGTATGTGTTTATGATTCACTCATCTGAAATCCTAAATAAAGAAATAGAATTTAATTCCTGATTTATAACCCCTCAACTGAAGGTTACAATTTTTTTATAAAAAAAATATTTAAATTTTATCCTCAAAATTTCAAACTGACCAAGACTCTCCAAATTTGATAAAACTGGTTTCGACCTTGCCCATAATTCGATATATTTTTTTCATTTGGTCTACCTTTGGACGTTGTTAGAGCCTAAATTGTATGGTTAGACTCTGATCCTATTAGCATAAACTTTTAGGTTTAGCGGTCACCGACAATTAATGTTTTATGAACGTGATTTTATGGTGTATATGTGTGTGCAGGTGACAAACACAGGGACAGGAACACAGGAAACAGTGAGAATTGTTGATCAATGCAGCAATGGGGGGTTGGATTTGGACGAAGGTGTGTTCAAAAAGCTGGATACCGATGGAAAAGGCATTGCCCGAGGCAACCTCATTGTAAACTACCAGTTTGTGGATTGCAGAGATTGATCAATATCAAAAGCACTTCCTGTTAAGTGTTAATAATTAAGCACTATATATAGCTAACTGCATGCAGTTTGTGGAGAGTAGTTTAATTAATCTCCACACCTCTTCTACTGTTATGAATAAACTGCTGCTTTTGTAAGAAGTTTTAAGAATAATAAGTGCTTATCGATTTTCATAAATAATTAACATGGCTTATATATCTCTTTATGTACGTTATATACATATGGACCTAAATTTGCATACCAGAATTACTGGATGAAATTCTACTCATCCGAGGACCATGACCAGTCGACCACAATTTAAATAATATTTTCGTAACAAATTTTGTACAACAATTATGACATTAATCAATTTAAGTACTCGATCTTATTTAAAAAATAATAATAATAATCTAACTCTTTAAATATATAACTATAACGTAATTGTATAAATATTTGTGACAAACTTGATTAGAAGGATATACATTTAATTCACTTGGTTATTCTTTTTTTTTTTTTTGGCTGAATTATTATATATATACCTAATTAAGCTGAGCCAATCTGTCCTGGCAAGGCTTTGAAAGTTGTTTGAATATTGTCAAAAGTGCTTATGGATAATTATGCATCGAATTAAACATTATGGAATAATTAGTTGCGTAGTTGTCTAGTTGTACACTTGTATGCCTTTTTTCTGTATATCTAATTGTATTTCTATTTGGTTGATGGAAACACTATCACAGAGTTTTGAGAATAGCTATTAAAATTACACTAACAATATTTGATTTCCATCGATTTGGATCGAACTTACGAAGTGGTATGTATTTGTCTTTTATTAAAATTATAATAATAGTAATATATATAATGTTTTTAATCGATTAAAAATACTAATTAATTTAAATTTTTAATCTAAAAATCAATCAAAATACGAGCTATTTATCTTTATCGTATCATTTATTATATTACTTCATAATTCATTCCATAATGATAATTTTATTTTGGTTAAATTTTAAGTCTATTTTTTAGACCGTACGGCATTTAATAATAAAAGGAAGAGAAGTGGTGGTCTCAATCGGATCATTAATGTGGAAAAATTCCAACCTCTAGACTTTTTGATTTTACGTTTAAGTGTGTAACACGAAACGGTTCATCGCCTCATTATAAAAAAATAGAATATTAAATTAATACAAGATATGTGTTTTTATCATTATCTTATCGATCTAGTTTACTTTTATAAATATATATATATTAATTTATATAATATAATATAATATAATATATTGATAAGGTTGTAATTATTTAAAAATTTAAAGGATAAATTAGTTTTTTTTTTACATTTATCCTATGTTATGGGATAAGTTGTCCTAAGATCTTAGATGAGATAATTTTTTATGATTTTTATCTCATATTATCTTATCTTATCTCATGTTAAGACGCGTCAAATATGGGATAAGAATAAATTTTTAAATATTATTCTGTTTCACATACCATAAGTTAAAATAATAAAATATTACTATAAAAAATGAGACAATACATTTAATTATTATATTTATCAAAACAAGACAATAATAACTAACTTTTCCAAATGGTTTTATAGTAATAATTATATCATAGGTTAACACTACTCATCAAATAATAACTAACTTTTCCGAATGGTTTGAAATTAAGGAACTTGGTTAGGGTTTTTTTTTTCCTAAATGGTACACTTTAATTCTTTTATATCCATTTAATAAATTTTCTCATACCTTCGAGAATATTCACCTTTAAATTGGAAATTTTGAACTTGCCGTGATTGCCGTGAAGGATGAGGCACACCGCACAATAACGCACATGCCCTTGACGATCAGGCTGTTACATGATAATGACATAAGTTAGTCGCCCAAATTATTGACTTCTAACGACAAATTCATAGAAAATAATAAATTGTTCTGCATTTTTCCCATCACTTTTATGGCAGAAGTTCAAATCTTATCCTTATATACCAAATTTACGATAGGAGTTCCAATTCCATGTTTTACACGTTAAATTATAAAATCTGAATTGACCGTGAATCGTAAGTATATATTGGTTCAAGATTTTATTAGATAATTTGATAAAGTATAAATATAATGGTATTGAATTGAGACTTTTTAATAAGTTAGATAAGTCTGGTGAAATTCGATTAAAATTTTAAGATTTTTTTAAAAAATTCATATTGTCTTATGGTATTGGATCTAGACTTTTAAATTTTTTATTTAAAAGTCTATGTTGTCTTATGGTATTGGATCTCACCTTTCAATAGGCAACAAATTATCTGATGGTATTGGACTGAGATCAAGATTTTTAGGATTTCATGATAAAATAGATTTTTAAGACTTTTTAGTGATATTTATAAATAATTTGAACCAAAAAATGTCTTGTCATCTCCTTTAGACCTTTCTCTCTCTCAAAATCATATTCAGCTTCCTCAACCTCCATACCCCTATCAAATTTGCTTCATAAATTTTCAGTTTCCTCAACTTTCATACATCATTGGATCTTTCATACCCCATCAGATCTTCATCTTTGACGAGCTGTGGTCTACAAATGGGTGATTTGTGACCGTAGATTGGAGATAGGATGGTGGAGTAGTGCATCAATTTTATTCTTTTTTTTAACTTAAATTTCATAGAACATATGTTGAATACTGATTCATAATCGTGGCATCTTTATTATTGTTCATGCTCCTTTGATATGTGTAAATAATGGTTTATTTATACATAAATTGTAATGACTAGTGTGAATAAAGATATAGTTATTTTACTAATATATATATATATATATATATATATATATATATATATATATATATATATATATAGTGGTTCTCTAGTAAGAACGTACTGAATATATAAGTTCAATCACAGCCACACATTCATATTATGTGTTATATTGGGTGTGGGTATTCGTTAATATGTGGAGAAAATTGAATACTACGATCTACTCTTGAAAATCCATATTTATAAAAGTCCTAAAAGTCTTGAAATAAAGTTAAGATAATCTTAATAGTTTATAAATAAAGTTAAAAGACTATTTCAGAATTCTAAAAGTCTAATCAATATAATCATAATAATCGTAAAAGTATAATCCTAATAATCCTACAAATCTATAAAATCCTTAAACCCTAAAATTATCCATTAAAATCTCATTCCAATACATCCACCTATAGTCTCTTTAAGTTTCGGTTTGACATGATTGGTGTCGGATTTAAAAAAAAAAAAATCAATCAAAATTTTCTTGGACACGTTTGATTTCTCATACTTTTCTAAGGTTGTTTTGGTAATATCAGAAGATCAAAGATCAAATATTTACCTATAAATAATCCTAGAGAACCATGTTGTGCAACCAATTAACTAGTATACGATACAAAATATATATATACAGAATGGGGAGGTTTAGTGTATGCGTGACTCTGTTGGTGTGTCTGCAGCTGGTGGCAAGTGCTTATGCTCAAAGTGCTTCTAATGTGAGGGCCACATACCATTTATACCATCCTGAGCAAATTGGATGGGACTTGAGGACAGCAAGTGCTTTCTGCGCAACCTGGGATGCCGACAAGCCCTTGGCTTGGCGCCAAAAGTATGGCTGGACCGCCTTCTGTCACCCCGCCGGACCCACCGGACAAGCCGCTTGTGGCAAGTGCTTAAGGGTACGTCAGATATTTATAATACGATAATGGCAAATTTAACCAAATTTTAGAGGGTTTAAACAGTAGAATTTAATTTCCACTTTTTTAATAAGGCCAAAGAAGGGAAAAAAAAATCAATTAATCATATTAAGGACTGAAAAGAATTGTTCAAGAGGCTGCAGGCTTCTTCCTAGTTTCG
Organism: Dipteronia dyeriana; assembly: GCA_032871835.1. Lineage (NCBI taxonomy): Eukaryota > Viridiplantae > Streptophyta > Magnoliopsida > Sapindales > Sapindaceae > Dipteronia > Dipteronia dyeriana. Next base: position 20,649,558 of record CM065302.1, read on the forward strand.
TCCTGAATACAGAGAAGCTGGATGGTTTTAGAATTGCGTCATTAGCTTTAATTGATATATAATCTTATCTTATATTTGGTCGGAACCTTGGAATTCGACATGCATGTTAACAAGCCACTCGCGTGCAACAGTGGTATAGAGAAAAATTGAACCAGAGAGCTCGTGTTTCTAATACCATTAATTTATCTGAATAATATTGCAGGTGACGAACACAGGGACAGGAGCACCAGCAACGGCAAGAATTGTTGATCAATGCGCCAATGGAGGTTTAGATTTGGACGAAGCTGTGTTCAAACAGTTGGATACTGACGGTAGAGGCAATGCACAAGGCCACCTTATAGTCAACTACCAGTTTGTCGATTGCCAAGATTGAAAAACAAAATTAGCACTGATTACAATAAATATATTTATACAAGCTGTTAATTTGTGGAGAGTTTCCACAAACATGATTGATTATATATGAATAAGTGCTTCTGTAACAAGTACTTTAAGAATAAGTGCTTAATTATCAATTAAGCCACTTCAATGGATCTATTATCATTGATGCATTGTCGTATATATTTTTACTTTTCAATAATATGTCATTGATCTAATCCAACTCAACTTTTCAAATTATGTGAAAGCATTTCAGATTTAGTTCTATATATTGTAATCAGGTTTGTTAATTGTTTATATTAAATTCTATAATTATATACTTTTTCAATTATTATTTGTTTTACAAGTAATCTCGAAATATTAATTTAATCATCTCAATATGCAGTATCAAAAAGTCAGGAAATCATGATATATTTTTTTTACTTTGTTGTCCTCCATTTTTATTTTATATTTTTTATGGAATACAAAATAAGTAAGTCATCTGCAAAGTGCAAGAAATCTGGAAGAAGTCAGTGCCGTGACCAAGAAATAGAGAAAAAAAGTTGTCAAACTTTCTGGAGGTTGATTTCTGATAAATTAGAATATCATTGTAATCTGTAGGAATAGAGGTAAAAGATTATTTTAATTAGAGCTTCAGATCAAGTTTGGAATTTAAGATTTCGGTATGTGTAAGACAGTAGTGTAACGTTAGAGAACCAGCCACTTGTTTGATGTTAGAATCGAGACCGATGTTATTGTCCCGGATATAATTATGTCCAGAATCTCGGACAGAAAAATTATTTGTTAATAAATGTAACAGGCAGGCTTTCTTCCTAAGAAATTCAATCACTCTACAACAACATTTTTCAACCAAAAAACACGCAAAATGGACAAGTTAAGTCTATATATGCGTAGTGTTGTTAATTAATTTCTCTACCTTGCGGCTGCCACCGCCCAACAATGTGGCTGGCAAGCCGGTGGCCGGCCATGTCACAACAAATGTTGCAGCCAGTTTGGTTTCTGTGGCACAACCAGCCAGATATGTAAATAATAACAGATACGATTATTTGTATAAATCAACTTAAAAATTCAATTATAAGATATGTGATTACAGATTAACGAATCGAAGATAATATATATATATATATAGATGAATTTTTTTATAAAAGAATTTCGATTAATTGAATATAACGCCTGTGACAATCCCATAGTGTTAGCCACTTGAAGCTAACACAACACAAATTATAATATTCAAAGAGACAAACCAGAGTCATCATCCTCATCAAGGCCAGTAGTGTAAATAAAATATAGAGACCAAATCAAACCAAACACACCCAGAAGAATCCACCCAAGAAGGATGTTGCTCAGACCAAAAGGAAGTCCTGTTCCTTCTGTGCTCATTCTCTCATCCACCAACGCCACCGCTGGGCCTGCCGCGGTGGTCTCCAAGGCAGCCACTGCCGCCATCAACGAAGCACCACCACCACCAACCAAGTATGTGCTTGAGCTTGGCTTGGTCTCCTCTAGAGCACACCTCACACGTCGTCCCCTTCTCGTTGCCATTGCTGGCCGTCCTATACATATTGCAAATTCATAATCTTAAGTATTCAGCGTTGTGTTAACACGTATTCTAATTAAATCTTTGAATCGTAAAATTCTCAAATGTTTCCTGATTAAATATATAAAAACACTATTAAAAGTAAAACAACAAATTAAACAAAAGAAAAAAGTACTCTTGTAAATTAATACAACATGAATAACATACCATGCAGTGGTACTGGTGATGATTGAACACCAGGAGTTGAAGTTTTTCGACTAAAACCAGCTGCCTGGGAAAGAAATGTATTAGCAAAGTTGTTGGTTGTAATAGTGGCGGCCATTATTATTTTCTGTGGAACCAAACAGATGATCAATGATCAAAGAAGCAGAAATATTTAATATATATGTAACAATAGCATATATATATTATTGAGAATCAATTAATGGTGCGAGTATAGATCACTACAGAGTTTGTCTGGTAGTGCTTCAGTGCAACCACATACAAAGTGGATATACGTTTCATATCCTTTTGCATGTCCACACTCCACAACCACCCATTGTCCTCCACTAGTATTAACCAATTCACTGACCACCATTTTGGCGGTCGACATCCCACCTTTTGTATTCGATTGCTTGTATAGTTGTATCTCAATTTTTGATTTATGATGTTATAATTAAGGAATTAATATATCTTAATAATAATTTACCTCAATTACCACGTAGGTTGAGACCTGAGATACAAATGGAATATAAAAGCAATATGCTAGTTAAAGTTAGGTAGGTGCTTTTAGTATATATATATATATATAACTTTGTACTTTTGTATTAATTATAAATTAATCATTATATATTTATGTCGTAAATATCTAATCAAAGATCTCACACACTAAATTAGTGGATAACTACATATTCATTTGTGTTATCAAATTCTTTTAGCAAAAAAAAAAAGCGGAAAATATTAATTCACATATTTTTTTTAGAACAAATGATTAATTAAATACATTAAGTGCAATGCATTTTAGATTTTAATTTGTTTTACTAAAACAACCTGTTCTCTTTTGTAACAACACTTTAAATGCTTTAATATTTTTCTTAATACTACAATTCACAATGTGATTTTCTATTTTATTTTATTTTTCAAAACAAGATTTTTCTTTTTAGTAAAACCACTTAAAACTGATTTTGAAAAAGGAAAAAAAAAATTACTTATATTTTTATAAAAATACCAAAAAAAAATTCTAATAAAATTCTCAACTATTTTAAGTATTCTTGTTAAGAAAACATTTATTATGTAATTTTAATATTCAGGGAGAAAAAACAGTTGTAAGAAAATTTTTTATATAAAAAAAACACTTCTAATCATATAAAAACACTTTTAAAAGGGTTAAAAATTAAAAGCACTTCTTTTAACCATGTGTTGTTCAAATCATACGTAAATCATGTGATAAATAAGTTGTATTTAAAGAGCATCTTCAATAGTAGCTTGTGAAAAAAAAAAATGTCGCATAGAATAAATAGACGGTCTGTTAAAAAATGTATGTCAATGTAGTTATGTATATTAAACCTCACATGGCAAAAAAAATATGTATATTTATTTTTTTCAGTTGACTCGGCAGGTATTTAAAATTGCCATTAATATTTCATCTATTTTGGTAAGAAAATAAAATAAAAAAGAGACCAAATTTTGAGTCTTGACATCGTATAATCTCATGATTTGATAAAAAAAAATCCATATTTGCTTTTTTCATTTTTTTTTATTTATTGGCAGATTAATTCTCGAAATCAATGAAGTTTTTCCGATAAAAAAAAACATTTGTATAGACAATAAAACAATGAGTAATACTATTTTGTTCAAATTTGGTGTCTAAATGATGTAGTAACACTTAATTTAATTCATTTAAATTGGATTAGATTTGTATGGTTTAGATTGTTGCCACATCATTACTCTGAAAAAATATATCTTAGGAGAAAATGGTGATCATGGCTCATGAGATAATTAAAAGAGGGGGAGGGGGCTGTAAAGTTGGGTTGAGGCCTTGAGGGGTTGAGGGCCATGTTTTGTCAGCTTGTATACTTTGGTGATAAAACTCAACCTAATTGACATGCCCATGACATTTTTAATGGATTTCCTGATATGTTTGACTCGGTTTTTACAGATAATTGAATATATTCTGAAAATTGGATTAAAGATGAAGAATAGGTGGTGAAAGAGAGAGAGAAGTAGATCAGAAATTTAAAGGAAACTGAATATTAGAAATTTAGAATACAACTAAAATAAGGACCCCCTAGACCTATTAGGATTCTTGGGATATAATTCCTTATAACTGGATCATATTAACCAGAATAGGCAACTGGAAAAGGATTCCCTACGTTAAGACACTAATTGGAATTGATTCCCTCCATCAGACACACACTGACAGCCGAAAAGCTGATTATTTAATTTTGCTAACGGCCACGTAGGCCCAACATCAAATATAATGACCCTCAATAATAGTCCAATCACATATCCATATCCTAATATAAACCCAAAAAGTGAGCCCAATAAGGTGCCAAGAGAATACCGAGGAAAAACAATAATCTAGGGGTCGTTTGTTTTTTCACTTATTCACTTAAAACTTAGTGGGTCTGAATCATAATTATTAAGTTGTCAAACAACTTAAAAATCCTAAAAATCAACTTTAAATAAAAAGTAAAAAATCCTAACTTTTAACTTAATTGCAAATCATTGAATTACATTAAATACAATCTAAAATCTTTTCTTTCAATACTATCCCCCCATATATAACATATTTCCAATTTCATCAAAATTACATATGGTATAGAAATCTTTAGTTTAATATATTGCTTATTTGAATTAGCTTTTAAAATAAAAAAGAACCCTAATCACAATGCATATTGGTGTTTAATATCGATACTTTATTATGATATTTTGGTGATAATATATATATATATATATATATATATATATATATATATTATAGTGTTTTGTGCGAGTTTTCCTGATGTCCTTTTTATTTTTTGAAAAAAAAAATATTTTCTTTTCTTTGAAAAATGAAGTTTGTTTGTAATCAAAGACGAAGATCATGATCATATGTATTCATATATAATTATTATTTTTGGATTGTTTTTATTCCATATTATATGTATAATTGTTTAACATAGGTATAAATGTAAAATTACTTATATTCAGACAATTTTATTTTAAAAAAACAAACGTATTGAAAATACATTCAGATATGAGAAAAAAAAAACATATAATTCAGAATCAGATTTCAGTACCTATTCAGTCATTAGAAACATTTAGAATTATTCAATTTTCAGACAAAAAAGCAAACGACTCCTAACTCTCTCAATCGTTCGGTTTACTCATTAATTATTTCTAGTTTTTAAAAGGAAAAGTAATTAAATTAATTTATTATTAGCACTTTTTTTGTTTTCTTGTGATAACAATCCTTGGCACAAGTTAAGAATCTATGTACTTGTTTTTTGTAGCTTATTGTCAAAATAATTCTAATTCCAATGCCATTATTTAATTTACTTTGGTGAAAGAAACAGACTTTGGAGAGGACATGTTTGGTTGGTTCTTCTACTTTTTAATTTTTATTTTAAAAAAAAACTCTTTAAATTATTCGGTTTACTCGTTAATTAACTGTTTTATCATGCACCAATTAAAGTAGTAGTTAATTATTTCTAGCTTTTAAAAGGAAAAGTAATTAAATTAATTTATTATTAGCACTTTTTTTGTTTCTTGTGATAACAACCCATTGCACAAGTTAAGAATCTGTGTACTTGTTTTTGTAGCTAATTGTCACAATAATTCTAATTCTAATGCCATTATTTAATTTGCTTTTGATGCAAGAAACACATTTAGACTTTGGAGAGGACATGTTTGATCGGTTCTTCTGCCTTTTTATTTTTATTTTATAGTGGTGACTATAATTGATGTATATATAAACAAAATGTTTATATGTTATGAGTTAGCTTTTGAAATCATGTATGTATCCTTGATCTATAACTTAGATTCCTAGCTATAACATTTCATCCACTTTTTATCCTTTATTTGCATGGATTCCTTACTTCAGCACCAATTAATCTAACTAGTACTGATTTATTTCCAATTTGTTAAAGCAAAAGTCATTTAATTTATTACTTTAATTTTCCATATATATGTACGGAATTTTCAAGTCAGTGCGCACTGATATAATTATATAAGGACATTAAATGTGAGTCATTCATTTTACATACTTTGGCATGTATACACTTGTCAAAGCTCTTTTATAAATGAGTGATTCACATTCAATGTCCTTATATAATTCTGTCAGTGCGCACTGATAAGATAAGAAATATATATATGTGGATAATTACCTTGGTGGCCATCAACTCTTGTCACCACTATCAAAATGGCCACCGGATGGGGAATTGGTTTCAAAATGATCATTTTTGGTAAACAATGTTACACTAATGATCATTCCATCCAATAAGTGGCATTTTGGTAAATAAAGTGATATCATTAATTTATTTTAGATAATTTTTAGAAATCAATTTTTCTTTTGTTTTTTAAAACAAATAATTATATTTAGTGTATGTATATACGTATAACATATATATATATATAATGTTTCTTTTTTTAAAAGATAAAGGTTATAAAATCTAAAAATTTTAAAATATATATTTGAGATAAGTTGAAAAGAGGTATATATATATATATATATAATTATTTTTCTTTTTTTAGAAGATTAAAATTTTAAAAAGTATATTTGAGATAAGTTGAAAAGAAAAATATATAAGAGGGATATACTATACGTATATACACACATTAAATATAATTATTTGTTTTAAAAATCAAAAGAAAAAAATGATTTCTAAAAAAATATCTAAAATAAATTAACGGTATCAAAATACCACTTATTAGATGAAAATCGATGGAATTGGATGGAATGACCATTGATGTAACATTATTGCCTCCAAAATGCTCAACCTATATGCAATGTGATTGCGAAATTACCATGGATCGGCAAACTGTTGGACAAGTACGTGTACTTAATTAGCCCGGAAAGATGTGAACGCTCATCTACAAAATATTATCTTCAGGCAGCTCCTCGAGAAAAGTAATGAAATGAAAGATGGTCTTTTTACTGTCGAGTCATGCAAGAAATTATTGGCACATAGAGGTGGTTATGTGATTGAGTGATTGAGAACAGGTACGGTACTATTCGTTAATGTAGAGTTTGATCACAGCCTTCTCCTTTGGCATATCGCTACTGATCTATGTTATTACAGTGAAAACAGCAATATATGATGATCCACTTGACCCAAATTGTGGAATAAGTAAATACTTATCGGATTATATGTTGTTTCTTTTAGTCGTTTGTCCTTCTATGTTGCCGGAAGGAATTACTGAGATAAGATATAGAGATACCTTGGCCGAGTGCATGAGATTCTTTCGAAAAAAATTGTCTCTCTACTTTTGCTGGAAAGTGAAACAATCCATTGATAAGAGTGAGGCTTGCAAGGAGTTGCTTCGAGTGAGATTTGGTATTAGAGAGGAACAAATAAATGGAGATAGAAGCCAGTCAGTGTTGTTTTATGGGTGTAGGCTTGCAAAGCGATTACAAAATCTGGAGAAAAAAAAATGGTTGGAATAGAGAGCACAAATGGGAGATGATAAGTGAAGTCTGGGTGGTAATGTTGGTATATGCTGCAAATAAGTGCACAAGGGTCAACAGCTTCAAAAAGGTGGAGAGCTACTCACCCATGTCCGTCTGTCTTCTGATGGCACATCTTGGTATGAACGAACAATATCGAATCCAAAAGCTTTTTACGTGATGATCTTTGTTGCACTAATTTCATTTTGTATGGATTGTCTTAGATGTCGTTCATACTGTACAAATCGTCGATCCCGTAGTGGGTTTAGGGTTTAATATTTTTAGGGTCAGTTTGTCTTCGTTGCACGATGAAAAAATAATTTACTATGAATTTAATTAGATAACTGTTAAATTAATGTTACTGCTAACACTACTATTAGATTCAAAAACAGTATACGTGTATTTAGTAAATTATAATGTTAATTTTTGTGACTTTATATAATAACTAAAAAAATATATGACTTTTTTTTTCAAAGGATATGTATGGAAATTGAATGTTTTAATGAGCAATTGGCATAGAACAATTATTTAATTTCTATTTTATGTATTCTTGGTGTAGATTCAAAAAAAGACTACTAATTATTAAAACTTTAGATAATAAAAAAACAATAAATAAAAATGGTCATTTAAAAATAATTATATAAAATATATATATAATAGTAAATAATAACAAAATATTTATATGAAATTAAGGTTGGGGTAGAAATGTCTTTATGTTAAATTAGCAAAAAAATAATTTGATCATTTAAAATATTTATTAAATCTCACAATATATCATTTCATAATCATTTTGGAGAAGTGGCATTTCATATGCTTTTTAAAATTGTTATTAAATCAACTCGAATTAATAAATAATCACTTTAAAAGTTTACCAAACATCTTTTTTTATACCAAAATTAGTAAATAATTTGATTTTATCTTCTTAAAAGCAATACTAAACTTACCCATGAGTAAATTACACCAAACCTTCATTAAGTTTTGACCTCTTACACCAATAAACAACTTTATCAAAAATCGACTATCACACCCCCTGCTGTTAGTCAATGGTCATCAAACTCGCACAGTCATACTATAGTGTCACAATCAAATGACTTTGGTTTTGGAGATGAAAGATCAAAACTGATCTTTAATTTGGACTATGTTATTAACATTCGATCATGATTGTTATTATTATCATTATGGATTATATTTTGAATTATAATGGAATGTATTATGAATTATTTGGACTTCCGTTTATACTATAAAGTTAAATATTTTTTAATCTGAGTTGTTTAATTATAGATAAACATATTATTATATGTGAATCTTTTCTCAAATAAAGACATTGAATTATGGTTTAAAAGGCACGTAAAGATAAAAAAATAGGTAAATTTTTCATTATGCCCAAAACTGTATTAAACCAAACCGATTCGAACTGGAAAAAACAGGTTCGAGTTAAAGCGGGTCATCATGTTAAAGAGAGTCCATCCGATTAAAAAAAAATCAAGTATAAGGAGTCATGAACGGTTTCGGACGAAAATCGAACCGATCATACTTGTTTTGCATGTGAGAAAAATCCATCAAACCAAAGCCCAATTCCAAGTCCAACTACACCGAAACCCAAATCCAAAACCGTTGGCCCACTTCAATATAAAAACCTTGGCTCAGCCCAATATAATGATGAAGAGAGGTGGGTTTGGGCCAGGCCACCTGCGCATGAAATGATCCAACTGTGAAACCACAATAATTGCAATTTGCAAACTATGACTCATGATTCATGCATCTTTATCATTACGTCAATAAAATAAATTATTACAAAACTAACTATTTTAAGTAATTTTTGTTTTTATTTTATAGAAAGAAATCTTAATTTTTTTATTGTTATTATATTTTAGGTTATAAATCTACCAAGGGTATGACTAATTTTCGAAATAATTAACTCAAATATATTCCTTCATGAATCATGCATGCTCACAATTGTAGAAAAAGATGCATGTGTGGGTCAACTTTTCATTAGATTGTGATAACAATTTAATTTACTACTAGTACGACTTTTGTGTTTCTTTTGATATAAAAGATTCAATCAATGGATCGAATGTACAGCACGTCATATCCCCTCGTAGAACAAGTGATATACACTTTCCATCTAATTAAGGGTTGAATACTAAACTTTTTGTTTGGGGTCAATGTACTAACAGGGTCAAAAGTAAAGTTTTATAAAATTTTACATAAAATATATAATTTTTTAAGAGATTTTTAATACATCTCTCCTCGGGACATTTTGTGATGGGGACTTGAGTTTGTTTTACACCTTTTTAAAAATATGTACGGAGAGTTTTCTCTTCAATCTTGTCGGAGTAAATATAAATATTGATTCGAGTTTTACTATACACATTTTAAAAGTACGTACGACGAATTTTCTATTTTTACTTTTGTTGTGAGAATATATATATATAGTAATTATCAAGTGAGGTATACCTTACTTTAATTTCAGTGAGGACCTTGATGAAATCACATATATTTTTATGATTTTTTATCTAAATTTTTGTATGGATGATAAGTTTATTGAAATCTTTCTATGAAGAAAACTTGAGAATTTTTAAAATATTATAACTATTATGTTTTTTTAATTTTTTTAAATTTTTTATATTCATCTCATTTTTCCGTTGACTTTATATTTAACAAAATCGGAATAAATAGTTCCGATGTTTAAAAATTCTCAAATTTTATTTATCGATAGATTTCATTAAACTTATCGTCTAAACAAATTCAAACCAAAAATCATAAAAATCGATATTATATATATATATATATGGTGCATGCAGGACTCTCATTTCTTGTACCCACTAAAATCGTAAATTATATTTGATAAAATTGGAATGCGATTGAATACAAAATTACTTCCCAAAAGTATTATACGACAAAAATGGTTGTCAACTGCTATACTTGTACAGTTGTACCTAATATATTGTATTATTGTATCATAATAAAATGTGTTATTTTTAAATTATTACAATTAATTCGAAATTTATGAGGAAATAACACACCCCGAATACACAACATTAACGATTTAGGTGTAAAAATGTTGAACCATCGAAACAATCACATCTCATCATAATTGTTTGATCTTATTAAATTTATTTTTAAATAATTAAACATGATTTTGGGATATTTCTTAACACATTAAATTTTATAAAGTCAATTTCTAACACAAAAATAAAAATAAAAATAAAAATAATGCCCCAATTCCCAAATATGTATTAACACAAAAAACTGTTTTCCAAAAATAATGCCCGAAAACAATTTATCCAAAACTCCAAAAAAATTGCCTTAAAATAGTAAACATCGGAACTGAATCTGCACAACATGACAACACACAAACAAGACCACTTTTGTGTTGTGTTGAAGCCAAGCCAAGCCAAGCCAAGTGTGTGTGTGTTGTGTTTCACGCTACACGCACGCATTCCATACATATACAAAAAAACCTTCTTCGATCTTCTCTCTCTCATTCTCTCTTTTCTCTCTTCGTTTCAGTTTCCGTTTCGTTTCACTCTGCCGCTGGTTTTATTTCATGTTATTTCGTCGAAACGCAAAACAGAACACAACCCACAAACTTGTTAGCTTTTTCCTACAAAATCCGACCAACCCCACGTAATTATCTGCCTTGTAATCCAAACCCATCTTCGATTTTTGCCTTAAATCCCGCCACTCTGTTCACATCTTTAGATCCATCGTTTATCGTCATTAATTATTTAATCCATCGAGATTCTCTTCTAATTATATATGTATGTATTTATGTATATATTTTAGAGAGAGAGTGAGAGAAGTTTTAGCGTGAGAGATGGCGGGACAGGTGGTGAAAGTGAAGAGAGAGACATTAGAGGCATGCATGACATGTCCTCTCTGCGGCAAGCTCTTGAGAGAAGCTACAACAATCTCTCTGTGTCTCCATACATGTGAGCTTCCCTGTCTTCACTCTCCTTGTTTGTGTGTTTCGGGGTTGTTTATTTGTTGTGTTCTGTTGATGATTTTGATCTTGTTTTGCATGTAGTGGTCTCAATTAGCTGTGATTATTGGTTTAATGATCTGGGGTTTTGATTGTTTGGCAATTCTGTTAATCAATTTTTGATTTTTTTTTCTGTTGTTTAAATTGTGGTTGGTTCTTGTTTAGAATTTATTTCTGTACTTAGAGATTGATGAAATTGTATAGTTTTATAATTGTTATTTGTAGAATTATGGCACTTGAATTTGCTGATATGCATCAAGATGGTGCAATTGATGTTGTCCATTTTATATCCCCAAAAGCAGATATGCGTCATTTATTATTTATGTTCATGAAACCTATCTTTTTGTGTCATTTTCTTAAAGGATGGATTTTTTTTTTTTCTATCCATGTATAGTACTCTGTATCTTGTTACAGTTCTTGAAGAAAATACATGGCACACCTGATTATTAGTGCCTTAACTCTCAGGAGTTTCCGAATTTCAGATTCTCTTCTTAAATTGTTTCTGATACATTGAATTTTGAAACTCAAACCAGTCTGCAGGAAGTGCATCTATGAGAAACTCTCAGATGAGGAGATGGATTGCTGTCCTGTATGCAACATTGACCTGGGAATTCTACCTGTTGAGAAACTCAGGTTAGTACTTGTGTCTAATTTATAACGAACTAAAGAAGTAAAGAACCTTGTCGCATGTTTAGTGGTGTTTCGATATGCTTCTAGAAAATAAATTTTAGCGTGTTCCAAGAGTTGTTGGTTCTAAGTATCCATTGAGTTAGTAAGCACAATGTTTTAAAATTCGAACTGAGACGGTGCCTCAAAGCATGCCGCCAAAAACACGCGAATTTGGCAGATTTGAATTTTTTATTTTTTATTTTTGAAAAAAAAAAACTGATTATATAACCCTAACTTCCTATTTAGAACAGTAAGTCGGTACTTTCTGTAGAAGAATCATTCTCACCTATTCAAGACTCCAAGAACCAAGACCATAAAACCCTAAGTTCTTTTCCAATACTCCAAGTTCCAACAGCTGTCTCCATTCTCCTGCAGTTTTTTTTGTTTCTATTATTTTTTGAAGTGTTTGTTAGAAAGTTATGTCAGATTATGAATCATAAAGTATTAGTTTGTGATCTAAGGTAATTTGTAATTGTATGTTTTTGCAACTAAACATTTTAGTGTTTCGTTATGCACTTTTTTTTTGGGATCTTTATGTTAGGAATGTTGATTGTGGACTATCTATTACAAATTATCGATAATTTTCTATTTTAGTTTTTTTTTTTAATTTCGTTTGCATTATTTATCCTTTCGAATTGAGACGATGGCCTTGCCTCGCGAGGACAGAAGTCGCATCGCCTTGCGCATTTTAAAACATTGATCTAGAGTGGTAGTTTATGATCTGAGATGATTTGTTTTTATTTGTTTTGCAACGAAACATTTTTTTTGTCATGCACTTTTTTTTGGGATCTTTATGTTAGTCATGTTGATTGTGGACTATTTATTAAATGTTATGGATGATTTTCTATTTTAGTTTTTTTATATATAAAAAAATTATTTTGCATTAGTTGTCATTTTCGAATTGAGGTGATCGCATCACGTCACGAGGATAGAACCGCCTCGTGCATTTTAAAACATTTTGTAAGCTTTGAATATTCAAGGTTATTGTAGTGTTATGACAGTTTATCCATTTGTATAAGTAAATTAATAGCTTATTGTGACAATTTAGAAGTATGTAAGTTTATGTTTGAATCCTGATATACTTTTCGAATATGCTGTAGATTGGTTATTGAGTGAAAAGAACCTTTTACTAGTACTGTTTGAATGTCCTTGGTCAGAGGCCGCTTGCTCTGCTTGTGTGTGTGTAACACATTGCATTTATAGGTTTGCTATTTTTTGTGTCTGTAGATTTTAGTCAAATAAACTCGGCCTAACACCTCAAGTGCTGTTTGAGGAATCCTTTGCCTTTCTTTGGGGCTTTTTTTTTTCCTGCTCTTGCTTCTCTAGGCCTGTTAAATTAGGTTCGGACATACTTGCTAGTAGAGGTGTTACACACTTGCACCTGTGTATTATCAAATACCTTTGCTCTGCTCTTTTTTTCATCTGATGAGGTGTAGCAAGAAAATGCATTTATATTTATTTTGGTTACTTTCCTCAAGATGAACGTAAGACAAACAAATTGTTTGTGGGATATTGTACCTGTCAAACTGGTTTTTTGTTGTTGCAGTAGAATATTTGCCATGCAATCCAATCTTGCTCTATGTCCTCTGGAAAGATTTTTTGACATGTTTGTCAATAACTATTCCAAAGGAAGGCAAATTGATCTGAAATCTACTCATGCTGTTTTTCGGGAAGGACTATGCTATTGAATATTCAATTCAATCGAACTGAACAAACTGTTCTATTATTCTATTATAGAGCTGTATTTTTTACCAAATAAGAGTAAAAATTTGTGGGTATAATTTCCAGTAAGGATATAATTGCATATGCCTCAATCAATTTTATATCACTTCCATTATCTGCTTCTGCTTGTCTGTTTGTGCTAGTGGTGCCTGAAGTATCTAGATTCAGATACTCTTGTTTTATGGTGGTTTTATGTTTATTTGCTTAGGTTATATTGTGCTTATGTGATAAATGCAGGCCAGACCACAATATGCAAGATATAAGGGCCAAAATTTTCCCGTTGAAACGAAGAAAGATTCAGGCCCCTGAAGTTATGCCTTCCATTTCTTTGCCAGTGAAAAGAAAGGAAAGATCGCTATCATCATTGGTGGTTAGCACTCCCAAAGTGTCAATACAGACCGGGTTGACTGGAAAGAGAACAAAGGTAAATGCAAGAAAGGCTGCTGCTTTAAGAGTATGTGGTTTTTCTGTTGAGGATAAGAAAGAAGATTCTGCTGAAGATCGTACAATGAGCTCAAGCTCACCTGATTCTTTAAACAAAATTACTTCAAATAAAAGGCAGGTAAAGGAAGCTGAACATTTGTTCTTTGTTTTTTTACAAGCTAAATTCAAATTTGATTATGTTGCAGTATGCCAGTATATACTATATTCTTCCAGTTGCTCATCCTTTTTAAATCGATGCAGGATTCTTCCAAGGCTGAGGCTTCTAATGGCCAACGGTCTAATGACAATGACTTGGAGAACAATGTTGAAATAATGGAAGGGAAAACTGATCTCTGGACACCCTTAAACTGTCTAGTTGAAGCTGCCAACAGAACCAAGTCCTCCAAGTTAAATTCACAAGTGTCGTCTTTTGTCAAATCTGATCCACACAATACTGCTGATTCTGAATTATATATGCCTGAAACCAAATCCAAATCAGAATTGCAAAATGCTCCTGGCACTGATGGATATTTGCCGAAAACCAAAATGAAAGAGCATGGACAGAATGCAAAATTCCTAGATGACAAGAATGGAACAGGCTTACATCCTGGACCTGTGAAGCGTAGAAGGTTGCGTGCAGCCGCTAAAAAACGGGAAGCTGGATCACATGAGTTGTGTGCAGCAGCACAAGTAGTGCTAGAAGCATCAGGGACTAAGCACAAAAGAAAGAGTGCTCCAATTTGGTTCTCATTAATTGCCTCGGATGATCAGTAAGTTGCTACTTAGACCTTGTATCTCATTATATGGTTCACATTTATTTAGTTTATTAGCTTCTTCACGTCTGAATCTGATATTTAACCGCCCCCACCACCACCCTTTTACCAGTGGAGTTAGAGCTCTAGGGTATAATGTATCTATTCCATTCAGAGCCTGATTGAATTTTGCTTTATTAAGAGTCTCTGATTTAATCGTAAATTGCTTCAGGAATGGAGGTGCTTCCTTGCCACAGGTTTCAGCATGTTACTTGAGGATAAAGTGAGTTTATTTGATTTCATTACCTTACCTGAGATTTTCTGTTTTGCTTGTGGTTTAAATCTTCGTTTTAATTCTTTTTTTTTGGGATACTTGCGACTGTTTACTAGCTTATATTAAATTGTACAATTGTTTCTCAATTTGCTGTTGATTTTCTCAGTATTGGTTGCATCTGTCACATGCTTCTGATGGTTAACTCGAAACGTTTCGGTGCTTAATGAAGTTGGTAGCTGACTGATGTTGCTTGCTTATCCGCATATTGGACTTGTATTTGACTTTTTTATGTTTTTTGGTCATAGGGATGGTAAAATGCCTGTCTCGTTTATTCAGAAGTACCTCGTAAAGAAACTTGATCTTGCTAGCGAAGCTGAGGTGAGTTCTTTCTTTCCTTTCTGGGAAACTGAGAACGATCAGATTGTGCCATTTAAGGGAAATATTTTTACTGCCTTTTTATTGATGTATTGCTATATGAAGTGTTTTCCGTTTTAGTTTTATGATAACATGAAAACTGAAAACACAATCAAAAGCAAGAGTAATGGCCAAAGTATAATCAGTTCGTGCAAATGAAACTTGAATCTTTCTTAGATATGTATGTTGTTTTAGAATATCATTTTTGCCAGAATACTTCGATATTGATTCTGTAACAACTATTTTGGCCATTTTATGGCCCAACAAAAAAAAATATGTACGAAATACCATTCTTTACTAAATGTTGTCCGTAAAATTCGATCGTGTTTATAGGAAGCTAGATGGGAAGGAAAGATTGTTTCTTGTCAGTTTTTTTTGTTGATCAACCTTGTTCTAGATCCCTACATAGCTCAGGACTTGGTGTTTATGGTCTTAAATCAGCTGAGCACTACAAAATTATAATCAATTCTAGAGCCATTTTTTTTCCATGTATATGACTGTCAGTGATTGATCTTCATTCAATCTTCCTCTTAATCATTGTTGTGTTATTATTTGACAGGTGGAAATTTTGTGCCGAGGCCAGCCGTTGCTTCCAACATTGCAGCTTCATAACTTGGTAGATTTGTGGTTTCGGACAGGATCAACTGCGAAAAAAGTACCAGCATCCGTGGGCTCTTCAGCTAAGGAGTTTGTGATGGTCTTATCGTATGGTCGAAAAGTCCAACCCCAAGCTTGAAGTCACCTTGCAATTTTTATTTTTATTTTTCCAGTTTCTCACCAGTTTTTAGTTTCACCTATACTAATATTCTTGTAGTATCTCCAAGTCCAACATATTCTGTATCGAAATTATACACCATCACAGATTCATCATGTGTTTGTACTATGCAGGCTGTCTTAAAACATTACGTGTATGAATTTATTGATTTTTTTTTAAAGTTATTTTCATCCAATGAAAATAGATATATATCATGTTTCACAGTGCATTTTTGGTCACTTATATGTCTTCAAAGTTCCACCATTGATGATCTTAAAATCAAATTGCATGGTTGAACTCCAGAAATTGCATGGTTGAACTCCAGAAATTGCAGAGATTTCAAATGAATGGTATGCATCCATCCCACTTTGGTAGATTTTGTTTATGCCCAGATATGACAATTGAGTGATATCACCATATAATAAGTTAGGTTTAAAATGCACCTATTATGGTGAGCTATCTAAATTGTCTTTAAATAATTATTTTTTTATTCTTTAAAAGCCTCATATTACGGGGAGCTAGCGAAATTGTTCTTAAATAATCGATTCTTTATTCTTTAAAAGCATCTGTCGTCAAAAAAAATTGTCTGAAAATCAATTAACTACTCCGGGTATCTCTTTAAAAAACGAGTTTCATTCCAGATATTACACAAGAAGATAAATTAATATTTCTAATCTTCATTTCTATTTTTTCTTGTATTTCTGTGTGGTATAACAATGTAAGAACATTTATAAACATGTTGTCTCAATTTTTTTTGTTTATGTCTGTGAGTTGTAAACTTTTAAAAAATAATGAATGAACAAATATGTATTTTTTTTGTATATATATTTGGCCGAGTTGATTTGAAGTGGTGCAAACAAGTTTAAAATGTGAGGCATAAAAGGTAGAAAGCATTTTAAAAAAGCTTGAAACATTTGAAAAAACGCTCGATTCAAAAAATAAATGTTCGATCTCTCACAAAAAAAAAGCTCGATCCCTCACAAACGAAGCTCGATTCCTCACAGAAAAGCTCAATCCGTAAAATAAAAAGGTTGAGCCATATTTGAAAAAAGCTCGAGCCATATGAAAAAAAGCTCGAGCCATATTAAAAAAAGCTCAATGATGTACAAATAGAGCTCAGTCATGAACAAAAAAAGCTCGAGCCCGTTCAAAAAAGCTCGAGCCCGTTCAAAAAAACTCGATCATGTACAAAAACGGCTCGATCATGTACAAAAAAAGCTCGATCAGTAAAAAAAAAAACTCGATCGCTTATACTTTTGATTTTTGTTTAATCCTTTATAATTGTAAATTTAATATTAAATATTTTTTTCTTAATAATGGTTATTGATGATGATTTTGACAGGACAATGGATAGGGTGAGAATAGTCCCTTGCCGTGGTCACATCCCTGTGCGAATTACGAGGCATCATCCTCTCCCACTGTAATAACATAAATGGTTGTACATACAATCATTGACAATATCGTATTAATAATACAAAACCATAAAATGCGATTCGATTCCAAAAATTTATAACTACTTACATAAAATTGTGTATCCAATACGTTGATCATCTGGTTGTACATAGTGGGGAATCCTCGCTGACGCTTGCGAAGAATATGGAGGTATGCGTCCATATGCTGACAGACAATATAACTAATGAATTGTTAACAATACAACATTACGTACACAAACATTAATATGAAAATCACGTAAGTACGTACCGTGTCCTCCAAGTCCATGAAGTTGGACTGCATCCGGATGAACCATTCGACGTCCACTGGTGCCAGCACGCTCACATCACGTCTGTTTAATGATTGAATTAGCTTTAGGTAAATTTGAATAAACATTAAATATACAACCATTTTTATTAGATGAAGTTGGACTCACAGTTCCCCGTCGAAGGCTTTGTATACCGCAAGTTGGTCAGCGTCCACAAGTCCGTGGGGGTCAAAAATGTGTTCCACGGACTCGGGTCGTGTCCTCAACCTCTTTGGCCGGCATGGATCTATGTAAAGGCTCATCAACTGTCATTTGCGCTTATCTAAACTCTTCATGTGCCGTAGTCCAGCCTCCGATGAGCTCTGGAGCTCGGTCGATGTGTTGGGCGATGTAGGGGGCCGCTGAGGCTAAATAGATGTGATGGGCGGTTGAGGGAACCGCAGACCCTGGGTCGTCATGCTATCAAGGGGAGGGGACCGTTGAGCCTGGGTAGACATGTTGGGTGGGGGAAAACAAGGGGCCGAAGCCGCCGACGTCCTGGGTGAGGGAGGGGACCGCTGAGCCTGGGTCTACATGCTGGGTAGGGGAAGGGACCGTGCCGACACTGCAAACGTCCTGGGTGGGGGAGGGGACCGCTGAGCTGACTTCGACTTGCTGGGTAAGGGAGGATACCGCTGTGGCTGAATCGATGTGCTGGGTGATGGGGGGACCGCTGAGCCTGGGTGGACCTAGATATGACAGCTGGGAGGTCTGACCCGACTGTTGTACGTGTAACAAGCCTACTATCGCTGGTATGCGACTGAGGTTGCCTCTCCGGACCTACCCCCCAGTGGGCGGGTCCTGACTACGTCTACCTGTCATGTTTGTCCTCCCCCCCCCCTGTATACCTATCAGTCCAGTCTCCGGGACTAAAGTCTAGATCAGGAGGTGGGGGGTCATCCCGGTGTGTAAGCATGGTCGACCCCTGAAGCCCCCTGATCATATCCAGTAACACTCGGTGTTGTTGCTAACGATCCTCATCACTCTTCCGGATCATATCCACCAAATCCAAGTGTTGACGCTGTCGATCCTCCTCACTCTTCCGGAGGGCTTCACTCACATCGTTCAACAGATCTGTTCACGGAGCCTGAAATCATGTCTAAATTGTTAGTATAAAACTATCAACACGTGTTAATAAAAAACACTAAACTTTGTTTTCAAATTACCTCTTCATCACGTCCAACGCCCCCACGGGAATCCCCTGTAGATGTGCCATGTCCGGGGGAGGTAAATCGAACCCCGCCTATGCCTACGCCTTTCTCGTTGAGGGTCTGTCTCATATCCTTCACTGTCACTGGGCCTTAAACCCCCAGCAGCGGGCTCAGATCCCTCATTGTCACTAGTCCTGTCTGTTAAACCCCTACCCTTTATACCACTGTTCCCGCCAAAGAAAGTCTGATCAGGGACCAAAGGCGGCATATCATCCATGTCCTCTTCTACATACAGGCCCCCCTCGTTTAGCCCGGTATAGTACAGTGCCTGTCTCTCAGCTGGTATGGGCACCAATTCCTTCCTCGCAAACATCTGAAATATTAGTTAGAACAATGTAATTGTACAAATACTAACTAATAAAAACAGTAACAAATTAAATACATACCCTGGCTTTGAAAATCTTTGCCAGCGTCTTCCCTCTCGGTTGTTTGGTCAACTCCCACTTCAAAATACGGGGAGTCAGATCTGTAACCCTCCGAGCACCGAACTCTTTGGCCAAATCAGGGATCACCTCGAAAGCAAATACCTGCATCAAAGATAAGTACGATAACTAACCATAACATTGAGGACAACACCAATAAAGTACAACTTGTAATTCGAAGTTCTTACCAATAGAGCATGAGATAGACCGTATATGTTGTAGGTCTCCACCGTGTGTACGTCAGTGCCCTTTTCCTGCTGGCGTCTCTCGAACCCATCTCGTCGCCCGTCAAACGCATGCTTGAATGAGTAAATAGAATGCCTGTACACATGGGCACCCCACGGGAACGCGTCAAACGTATCGAGATCCTCAACCAGCCGAAACTGCCAAACTGGAATCTTGAATCTCTCATCTACCCCCATCAGTATCTTTTCAGCATATATATAAGGCAGAGCTTGACAACATCGTACGCCTTTCTGAACTCTGCGACGGTGATAACACCTCTAATCTCCTCCAACGAGACATCATCGGCTCCATGTAAGTATCGCTGATGTATGCCATTCTCCACTGTTGCATACTTGGTCGCGTCTGGTACAACTCCAAACCGTAATCCGGTGATCAGGTAAAATTTCACCTTCGAAAACCTCACCGACTGGTTCCCTAACATGAACTGTATCTCATTTGTTGGGCCGTTATGATACAGCTCCCTCAAAAGCAACCGATGGATAATACCACCTGAAAACTTCATATCCCCATGCATCGTCAGAAAATGCCTGAAACATGACGCCATGAACCGACGCCGATCTTCATCTGCAAATTCTGCAGGGACCCGGTTCAGCGCGTCGTCTATATGTCCAAGGGTATCAAAATGGTTGTGTCGAGTCAATTTGCCCTCGTACCAGTCTCCTTCTAGAGTTGTAAGCAAATCCCTCAACCTATTTCTCATCTGCAATGTAACAGAAATACAGCATCATTAAACAGAACAAATTCCGTAACCAAAATTAAAAGTCTCGATCCAATGTAAAAACAGTTCGGTCCTAAAAAAAATTGCTCGATCCCAGGAGAAAAAAACTCAACCCTTTTAAAAAAAAGCTCGATCCTATGACAAAAATGCTAGATCCCATAACACAAAAGCTCGGTCCAATTTTAAAAAAGCTCGGTCCTATAAGAAATAAGCTCGATCGAAGGACAAAAAAGCTCGATCCAATTATAAAAAAGCTCAGTCCTTTAAGAAATAAGCTCGATCCAATGACAAAAAAGCTCGATCCAATTATAAAAAATCTCGGTCCTATAAGAAATAAGCTCGATCCAAGGACAAAAAAGCTCGACCCTTTAAAAAAAAACTCGATCCTATAACAAAATAGCTCGATCTCATAACAAAATAGCTCGATCCTATGTAAAAAAAGCTCGATTCCATGATGAAAAAGCTCGATCCAATGTAAAAAAGCTTGATCCCTTTCAAAAAGGCTCGATCCTATTCAAAAAACGCTCGAACCCTTATAAAAAAAGCTTGACCCACCAAAACCTAATTTTCACGAAAATAAAACTCGACTCATATACAAAAAAACGTGACCCTTTAGAAAAAAGCTCGATCCTATGAACAAAATGCTCGATCCCATAACAAATAGGCTCGATCCTATGTAAGAAAAACTCGATCTTATTTTAAAAAAAGCTTGATGTCATGATGAAAAAGCTTGATGTCATGATGAAAAAGCTCGATCCAATGAAAAAAAAAACTCGACCCTATTGAAAAAAACTCGATTCCTTTTCAAAAAAGCTCGATCCATTTCAATAAAGCTCGATCCAATTCAAAAAAAGCTCGAAACATTACAAAATAACCTCGACTTACCAAACCTAATTTTCACGAAAATAAAAGCTCGAGTCAACAACAAATAAGTTCGATTCTCTTGCAAAAAGTCTCGATAACCCAGATTTTATCTTCCTCAAATAATATTCAATCAAATTACAAACTCTAACCTAAACCACAATCATTCTCAAATCTCTATTTTAACCGGTTTCTACAATTTCTATCAACAAAACTCAATTATAACATGTAATGCAAGTTAACAACAACAAAAACGATGAAAAAAAAAAACTAATCTTACCTTTGTCAATCGAAACTGTTCTCATGTAATCTCGTTCTGGTCACTTCGCCGTCTATTAGTTTCACGTCGGTTTGACTGTTGCTTTTCTCTGACTTAGAAAACGACAAATTCCTCTCTGTTTTAATATTTCGGGGTATTTTCGTCTGAACAAGTTAAATGGTGTCTTTTAAACATATATTAGTAAAGTTGTGATATTTGCACAACACCCCCCTCAAATAGTGCCAATAATTTTTTGACCCCTTGACAAATGATGCACTTTGATTTGATATATAACATTAAATTTTATTAGGACGATGAATATTATTCTATAAGTTCTTGAAATCTGTTCCGAGTTTTTTTTTTATGTATTATATATAATTATAAGTTTTTTTTAAAAAAAAGGTAATATATATATATATATATATATATATATAAATGTATTGTAAATAATAATTACTTTTAAAATAAGCATAAAAATAATGCTTTCAATTCCTACAACGTAAACATGATTGAAAATTAGGGTGGGTTAGATTTTTTTTTCTGGACCTTGACATCATCTAGTTAAAAGGACACAATGAGATGTCTCCGTAAAATATATATTCTAAATAAATACGTTGCAAAATTGTATTTTATTTTTAAAAAGTCAAAACAAATTATAAGAGAAACATGAAACGTAAATATAAATACTAATTAAATTATAAAGAAAATAACACTAGACACCATTAATTGGTAGGTGAAATCCTAAAAAGGTCATTCACTATTTAAATTTTTCCAAAATCACAATTTTGATAAAACATTGTTCATATATTGGCAGTCATTCTGTTAAAATCTAACAGAAAACTGTCATTATCAGTGACATGACACCCATAAAGAATTTTATGAGTAATATTTTATATATTTTGATTATTTAATTATATATAAAAATTAATGATTTAACTAATTTATTATTTTTATGGACAATATTTCCTGTTTATGGATGACATCAAACTTATTATTATTCCCTGATTAATTTGGGGTGACATCAACCTTATTTTATGATTAATTTATCATTTAATTATATATATAATGTAAAGATTTGATTATAAGAATTTTATGAACAATATTTTATGTTTTATAAAATTATAAAAAAATAGTCAAAATACAGGTAAAAAATCGGTCAAAGACCTGTTAAAAACGGTTCAAAAACAAGTGCAAAACACGTTACTTTTTGACATATATTCTAACATGTTATGACATAAGCTAATGAACTTTAAACAATTAATAGACAAAGTGACAACAATTGATACTTTCTTTCTATGGAATGGTTAATTTGAGCTATTTTGAAAAATTAATAGCTATTTATGGACTATCTCATCAAATCAGTGCCTCTAGAAATCTTTGACCCTGATATACTATATTCTTATAGTGGTTTGATTCATTCGAAAAACACTAATACAATATTCTGAGAGATGTAATAAAATTCATTTAACAATATTATTACCTTGTAAATTTAAAACTGGATTAAATAATAATTGGATTCCTCCTAAAATCTCATTAATTATATTTAACAATAACCCTAAAATTTCAAAACAAAATAAAATATTTAAAGCCATAAAATTCACTCAAACACATCTAATTGCAATTTTTCTTTAGTACACTTACAATATAGGTTATTTTATAGTATATTAATATACATCACCATGCTTTTGACATGTAAGCAATATAACTTTAATCATAATAATACATGTGGTAAAAGTGTATTAGTACGCTATAAACCTATAAATATGCTTATATTGTGTGTCTATTAGAGAAAAATTATATTTAGTTATTGATGAAAAAAAGGAAAGAAAATTAATTATTTAATTATTATTATTTTTTTCCTTTTATAATTTTTTTATGGGGTCAATGTTACAACGGTCCGTCCAATGCTTTCAACAATTTTTTTTTTGAAGAGATTTAATAGTAAACTTTTTATAGCTACAAATTGACTCAAGTCTCATAGCTTATTTCCGGTAAATAAGTGAATTATAAATAAATGGTTTATCGAATGGAAAAAAAAAACAATTTTTTTAGATTAAAATATTAAGGGATTTTAGTAAAAATGCCTGGTTTTAAGGAACCATTTGCAAATATACCCTAAAACTATTTCAATTGCAAAAATGCCCTAAAATAACGTTCTTATCCTTGTCTTAAATGAAAAAGAATAGGTTGTTGCCCTAACATCCAAATCATCTGGCCACCCTATCACACGTCTGTTGGGGTTTATGCCCTAAGCATGTAATTTGTAAATGGATTTATGAAGTAAATAAAAGGAAAGGTTCAATTCATTCTATTATGTTATTTATTTTATAAACTTGTGTGTATATTAACATCCTGGATTGCCGGATGTAATCTCGAACTGTGTATATGAGTATCATATATAGATGGATACAGTAAGAGACGTGCAATCTAAAGAGTCCATATATAGCAATAAAGCTGGGTACTTTATTTGTGGTTAATCTATAGTTGTGGTCCATTCCGTAATGTACAGTGATTCTATCCTGAATCATTCATATGAGATATGGGAATGGAGGCACATTGTATGATGTGATCATATAGGACTGGGCCATGATCTATATGAATCTCACACAAAGATCCGTTTACCGATGAGATTCATATATATCAACTAATGATGGCTATATATGGGTGATCTTAATACTGTGGGTCCATTAGGTCCCCTTACTAGCCCAATCGATTTAGGTAACAAGGGTCACGGTTAATTAATTGGATTGTCCAGTTAATTATGTTACAGAAGTGACACGTATTTATTCGGGAATTAATTGAATAATGAGATTATTTAATTAATGGATAATGGTGATTAAATAACTTAAATAATGAGATTATTTAATTATGTTATTAATCAATAAATGGAGGGTGTATGTTGATATTTATTTTTGAATAAAATAAGATAATGTGATTATTTTATTTTAGTAAATTAAATAATTTAATTTTGAATTTAAATAGTTTGAATTCAAAATTAAAATCAAATTAAAGATATAAGATATTTTTTATTTGAAAGTTTTTAAAAATCAAATATATATTTGATCAATTTTTTAAATATTATATATAAGATATATTTTATTTAAAAAAAAAAGTTGTTGTGCATGAAACGCACAACAACATACTTATATATATATATATAACAAAAGAACAAAGTTGGTTGGCTTTTGGTTAAAAAAAACTGGTGAGTGAGTTTTTTTGTGTGAGTTATTTTGTGTGCAAGTGTGTGCATGAACAAACCCCACAAAGAGAGAAAATGTTTTATGTACAAGTGTTGTTCATTAATATAAAGAAAGAGTTTCTTATTCTTTTATCTTCTACACCCTCCATCCTAAGTTCTTGAGAACCGTGACGTGCCCACACGCAGTTATCAATCCCGGGAATAGCTAGGAAGATCAGTGGTACAGACCAGGAGCATATTGAATAAGTGAATGAGCCTCTAAACGTTGGTATGGTTCTTTTAATATATTTTTTATTATTGATTATAATTTTCTGTATTTACATATATATTTTATTAGTGTAATAATTTTTATATGTATTTATTCCGAAAATAATTATGATCAAAAGTTCACCGGTCCTAGATACAGATTACGATATGTATAAAAAAATTTAAAACCTGTTTCCGCTGCACGACCGGTGAATTTGGTTCCAACAACGTCGCCCTTCCAACCACTGTCGATGTTCAAGTCACCGTCGCCACCGTCTCCTTCAATCCATCGTCATTGATCCCTCTCCATCTCGTTCCAGCCACCTTCTCCATTCCAGCTGTCGTCGCCTTCGAGCTATCGTCGTCGATCCCACTCCATCCATTCCAGCCATCTAGTTCCTGCCAGCCGTCGTCGCCATCGGGATCGTTGAGGCCCTATCAACAGCCTATTCTTTTGCTACATAAGAAGGCATGCTTGCTAACACATTCATTTGTCAGCGTGGTTTCGAATTTAATTCGAGGTAATTTGTTTTCCAAACCCTATTATGATTTTGAGTTGAAATTATTATTTGGGTTTTCAATTTTCTAGTTTGATTGGTTTGATTTAGTGGATTGATTTAGGATTTTTTGGTTTTCAATTTTCGAATCCTAACAAAAGATTTGAAAAACTGCTGAATTATATGGGATTGATTTTATTTTGATTAAAAATAGGTCGTTTCTAGTTTCTGGCTTTTATTTGGGGGTTTTCCAATAGTTTGATATTAAATGGGATTGCTCGAAAACGAGTCTCTGGTCTTCACCTATACCTGCTGAAATAGTTTCCAATAGTTTTGATGTGGAGTTAGAGAGAAAATTTAAGAATGGAATTTAAACAGTTTAGCGGGTACTGGAAGGCTTTTCAAAACCATTTACTTATTTTTTTTCGTAGGAATGTATAATGCCCCTGCTTATGGTATTGTTCGTTCATTTTGTGTGCTCATGCAGATAAGGTCTTCGATGTTGAAGTTACTGGAATGAACGTCATGTCAACGACATCAATTGTAACAACTGGACTTGTATTAGAGAGGTATATGTCAATCTAAAAATATAATTTATGATCCTATTTTGTTTCATCGCCGTTTTGTAGTTATTTATCACTACAAGCATGCTTCGATAATCATCATTACCGTATGCAAGTTGGCATTAAAGTCCATCATGTTGATGCTATGCAATAATAAAATTGCTTTGTGTTGAATAGTTTCTCTTAATACGGGTGTAGTTCCACTTGCAATCTATACACAACTTTTGATATTAGTGTATATATATTTCACACAAATTTTGATATTAGTGTATTTATATCTCACACGAAAACCTCATAACAGTCTTGTCATGCTACTGTTGTGTTGAGGTCTGTATTCTCATAAAAACATAGTAAATGGTTTGTTTTTTGTTTCTGGCTTGTTTCTGGTGAAGGCTTGGTGGTTTCTGATTGTATTTTTGTAAGCTTGTTTTTGGTTTCTGGCTTTTGGCCTTTAATATACTAACGTTCAAAAATGTATTTTTGATGAAATGATGAAATTTGATGTCGATTCGAATGGGTGAGTAGGGAAGAGAGCATACATGTTGTTGAAGCTTCCAATTTAGGATAAAGATGGGAAGGTATTTAACATTTATGGATCGATAAAGTTTAAAGACAACATAAGTGCACATGAGGTTGTCTTTTCTTTGAGTGTTTTGTTTAGTATTTTGAATCAGATATGATGTTTTAGCAACTGTTTTGCATGGTTTTTTTTTTTTTGCATCGTATGTTTGATGATAATTGTCTTTTATATTAGTTTTGTTTTAATAATTAAAATTGTTTGAATATAATTATGAAACGTGTTTAGGTCGATACACATGGGTGGAACCAAATTATTTGAATCACTCAAGATTAAGGAGTGTGATCGTTTTCCCTCTCGAGTTATTGGGTATTGTAATTGGGAAAGTATCAAACTTATTAAGTCGCGTCTGACACCAAAACAACTCGAGTTGTTTGGAGTGACATGTTTCGGCCATTTTTTGAATGTGGGTGATATGATGTTGTCTGGGCAATTTTGTCATCTTATCTTGCTTAGGGAGTGTCATGTTAAGAATGCCAATGAGAATACATCTTCTTTGTGGTACCATGTTGGCAACGGGGTGATACGGTTCAGCCCAGTGGAGTTTTGTTTGGTTAGTGGGCTAACCTTTGGTACATACTCTGAATCCACATTAGAACTTTTCAAACGAATGGACAGTAGACTTCGTCGATCCTACTTCCAAAATAGTAAAGTCCATGTTAAAATGATTATTGATTGGTTTAGGAATTTGGGTCCCAGTAATAAATATAGTGATGATGATATTGGGAAGTTGGCTTTAATACTTATATTGGAGATGACTTTGGTTGGAAAATATGATAGGACTAGCATTCTTTATTGGGCATTAGAATTAATGGATGACTTGGATGCATTTAATAAGTTTCTGTGGGGATCATTCTTATATGATAGGACATTTAACTCTTTTTCTACTTGTCTTCTTGGCCATGATGATAAATTCAAGGATAAGTTTATTGATAAGTTGAAGGAGAAGGTCGATGGTCCAATGAAACAGAAAGTGGAGAGGTACAATGTTTATGGTTTTATGACGGCTTTCCAGGTAATGTGTTAATTGATGAATTTTATTAAAATACATTTTAGGGAACATGCATGTTTCCATACACTAACCTAAATATCATTTGTTTTGTTTCGTTTTCAGGTTTGGGCAATCGAAGCAATACCAAAATGGGTCACACTTGGCTATGCCGTTAGGGTGAACAATGTCGTCCCCAGAATTTTGAATTGGCAATGCATGGAAACTCCCACGTTTGTAGAAATTCAGAAAACCATATTTAAGTTCAAAAACGTAAGTTTTATTTAAGTTTTATTTAAGTTTTTTTTTATTTGTTATATGTTATGGATTATATTATAATGCTGTTTTTTTTAACATCAGCTTAACATTTACAAAAATCTTAGCCCCTCTGATGGAGAAGTAAGGAAGCCATATTGGATGGGTATGGATCAACTCCAGTATGTATCACCCAATGTGGATGGTTGTGGCGATCAGGATGATGTTGAGGATGACGCGGATGATACTAATCATGATGATATTAAGAGAGATCATTCAACCAAAACATTTACAAAAGTTGAAGTCGGGGGAAAGAAGAAAAAATTGATTAAACTTGAGTGGCTCCAAAAAAGAATGGATGATATACAACTATAACAAAATGCTTTACAATATCAGATGACTTCTATGCAGAATTCACTGATGGCCGAGATGCGAATAGGATTCCTTCGTTTGACGGAGCTCATATGTTTGAACAAAGTGGCTGAAAATGTACATTTTGGTTTAATTTGTAAATTCCTCTAATTCGTAACTGGTTCTAACAAATGTTAATTTATATTTGATGCAGTTAAATGAAGAAAATACCATCAATGTTAGCCAAAATGAGAACATCCACGACTATCAACCTTCAGTTCCACGTGTTGTGAAGTCTCCAGAATTTGTTATCGTGTCTAAGACAAGTGAAGATGTCAAACAATTGACAAGACCACCGAAGTTGACCATAAAAGTACCTAGGGATCACAAACGGTCGGTCTTTACCGTGAGCCCGTACATTGATCCCAAGACGAAGAGGCCTAGGAAACCGAAAATGCCAGAATTTGGAAGCATTAGCCAAGTGGATGAGGAAATTGTACGTTCAATGCAATCATGGATAAACGACAACAAGAGCACATGGTATGTTGAATCATGTATTTTTATTGTAATCCCCACTCAAAATTCTTTAATAAATTTTTATTGTTGAACCTCTACAGCATGTACACAGGATTGCTCGAAGCAAAGCCTGCTTGGTTTGAGCTATTGCTATCTACAAACCGGTGGTTAGAGGGAGATGTAAGTTGTATACCTTGTACTGCAGTTCTTTACTATGTATGTATTTTTTGGTAACACGATTTGTTTCATGACAGCATATAGAGACATATTGTAGATTAATGAGACGACGTGGCTATTACTATCATCAGTTATACAAACAGGACAGTGTGTTATTGGATTACTCTTTTATGGTATTGAAATACATTTTCCAAAATAATATTTATCATCTTTTTTTCTCTAATAAAGTCTAACCATATTTCGAAATATATATGTTTTGTAGACTAAAATTCAAGGAAGGTGGTCAATTGTAACCAAAGGTAAAATACAATTCAAGCATAAAACCTACCAATGGGATAATACAATGTTAGATTACGTGATTGGAAAATCCCTTATGCATGCTTCAGTACATTGGCGGACAGTCAACAGAGTAAGCAATTTTCAGATTAATATGAGAAGTGATTCAACCTTTTTATAGACATTCATCCGCCCGTTTCTTGATTTCTCATATTTTGTTTCCTGCGAATGTGAATGGAAATCATTGGGTTGCGGTAGAGGTGGACTTGAAGGAACGGGTCATCAAAGTATTTGACTCAATGTCGGACGCCTATATTGTTGATGAAATATTAAAGTGGGCAACTTGTCTTAGAAAGATGTTGCCATCTTTGTTGGTGCATGTGATGCCAGATACTTATAACGATCCTTCGTCATTTATAGTCGAACGACCCGACGAAGGCATTCCTAAGGAAATCATTATGTATTTGTTTATGTCTTGATGGTAATAGTTTGTGTTGCATGGTGGTTATTATTAATGACAGTTGTTATTGACATCAGGTCCGATTATGGGTTTTACTCTCAAATTCTTGGAGTACCTATGGACAAGAAAACAATTTGACTTTGAAGAAAAAGACGGAGAACCCTTTACAGTTCAAATAACAACATAAATATTTCAAAATTCAATAGAAGTACATTGTGTAAATGATGAACCTTTATGTGTAAATAATGTAACTTGATGTGTAAATAATGCAACTTGATCCTTCGTCAGTTGTGGTTGATATTTGTCTGCACTATCAGTTGGAAAAAAAATTAGATGTAAATAATGCAACTTGCTATATGTTGTGGTTGATACTTATGACTTGTGTGAACGGTGTAGAGATTGTTGTGTGGCTATTAGAATTGTTATCTTTGTAGGTACCCAAAGAAGATATGGATTTGTTAAAATTTCAAATGAAACTCTGTCAAAATTTCGTAAATAATAATACAAGTTCACATTACATGTTCAAATAAAGTAGGTAACAATACATGTTCATAACACATGTTCAAATAAAAGATAATTCAAATACATTAGTTATGTGATCCGCTTGCCTCACCAATTTCACTAATATTTCCCATACCACTTGATGTCTACTTGACTTCGGGTAGGTGCATGTATGGCTATTGTGACCAATACGATGACAAGTGGTGCAACTCCTTTTAGTTACTTCCTCTCCAAATGACGGAGTGTGATTCTGTTTAGGTCTTCCAGAACCACGACGACCTACTGGTGGGTGAACAATTTTTGATGCAATATCCTCAGGAACCAACCATTCACTGGGTTGTCCAACGGGATGTATTTCCCCACTGTATGTTGTAGCCAGGAATACACTAGAGTAATAAGGAGAACAATAATCAATAAATGAAGATCCCCGTAACCTAATACAAGTTAATGCATGTGCACATGGAAGTTGGTCGACATCAAATTCTTTACAGGTACAAGTTTTTGTTGTCAAATCCATATTTCCATCTTTAACGTGGAACGTGTAAAATGTGATGGGATAGATCCGCATATATCTTGCTTCCTCATCCTTGACACCGATGGCTACATCCGCGGTTGTTGTCAACTGAGTTGTAAGTTTAAGTGCAGCTGTGTGTCGATCATGGATCCAACGCTGAAAGACCCCTCTGATGTAATCAATCACTCCAGTAATAGGCAATTCCTTACATTTTTTAATTGCATTATTCATGGCATCTGCAATATTGGTTGACATTATGTTGTACCTTTTTCTTGGACTGTATGCTCTTGCCCAGCGCTAAATCCCGACATCCGTGACATACTGAGCTGCTTCGGGATTAATATGTGTCAATTGTTCCATACGCTGAAGGAATTGACTTTCCCGATACACCCTTGCTGCCCTTCGAAAGTACTATTTCAGTGTCTTATTCCTACCATAGTGACCAACCATGTTACGTTCTAAATGTACCGCACATGCATCGTGGAATGAATTTGGGAACACTTTTTCTACACCGGTTGTGATACTGTCTTTTCTATCGAAAACGATAACCAAATAATCAACTTCGCCAACAGCTTTATGCAACCTACTTAAAAACCATTCCCAAGCCTCATTTGTCTCTGAATCACCAACATCAAAAGCTAGAGGAAATATTTGATCATTACCATCCATACACACAGCAACAAATAAAACCCCTTTATGAGGACCTTTCAAAAATGTCTCGTCAATAGCAATGACCGGTCTAATAGAAGACAGAAAACCATCAATACAAGATTTCAAGCAAAAGAACATATACATGAACCTGTTAGACGAATCTGTGTGGAGGTCTGTAACAGTCCCAGGATTTTCTTGCTTCAACATGTATAATTATGATGGCAACATACTGTATGACTCAACATGTGTTCCTTAAACCTCTTCTAAGGCAATATGTCTAGCTCGGTACCCTTTTGTGGTAGTTACAAGATATGTCAAACTCTTTTTACATGTCGTGTATAATTTCCTTGGGCTTGTATAAACGATGATCACAAAATTTCTCTTGTATGTGTTCCCCTATAACCCGTGCACTTGATTGCCTCTGATGCAGAAATCGTGCTTTTGTAGAGCATGTATGCTGATTGTCAAATTTTCTAATATGGAAATAATCTAAATTCTGAACTTTAGCTACACGCATTTGCCAATTGCAATCCTCAACAATGCACCTCACTTGATACCGTGTTGTATCAGACTTGAACACCCTAATCTGGAACCAGTTGGCAAGTGTATAATTACCTAATTACGATTTTAGCTGTTTCTTGCTTGGAAACAATTCACCCACTTCAAGACGGATAGTAACAGGTCTGGGTGCAACTTCACTAGAATGAATAGAATAAAATGTACATGGAGGTGGAACAAACCTCTGAACATGGGAAAATTAATGGTCATACCGATTGGAAACTCGTTCAGGAATGTACTTAAATTGTGTTTCTGTTTCTTCATGCTCAGGAATGTGTTGGTTACCCATCATATCTTCAAAACTAAAATGATGAGGAGGAGATTGTAATCCCTCTCGAATATCATCCAAATGGGCAGCCATGTTAGGTACATCCGACCCTTGAAACTCATCCATAGTACTGACCTGTATATTGCTTTTATGTGTATAATGAAATTCATGATGAGGAGTTACATGGTGTAGGTTGTGAGAGGACTCTGGTTGTTTATGTTTCATTTCTAGAGTCTCATGGCCAATTTCCTCAACACTTATGCAAACTAATGGGTCAACATTCTCTCGACGAAGCAACAATGCAACGTTCTCATCATCTACAATCTCAATTGGCATGCTAGGACGAAACGTTTGTGGAAGAGTCGTCATACTAACCCGATAATGATCTCTGTCAATTCCTGTGGCGTTGTATACCTTACCTAACAATTGATCATAATTTGAATCCCTTGAAAAATTAAACGTCTTCGCTCTTCGACCTTCATACCAATACTTACCATGATGATTTTTCCATTCTCCACCCCAATTCAAAACCAAATGCACATTTTTCATTGTCAATCCTGAAAAAAAATACAATAAATATTTGAAACCATTAAAATAATAATTATTTCAAAGAACATAACTCGAAAAAAAATTCAACAACAAAACATAATTTCGGACCCATGAAAAAAGTCATAGGGTTGAGGTGACCCGATACCGGGTCGCAATGACCCGACGCCTTTTTTCCTCGGGTTGTGGTAACCCGATGTAGGGTCACCATGACCTGACATTTATTTTTCTTGCTTTTGATTTCTACAGAAAATGATCGGGTAGGGGTGACTCGATATCGGGTCACCGTGACCCCGATGGAAAAAGGTGTCGGGTCATACTGACCCCGATATTGGGTCACCGTGACCGGACACTTTTTTCCATCTAGTCACCATGACCCGATAAAAATTATCGTCGGGTCAGGCTGACCCGATGGAAAAAAGTGTCGGGTCAGTGTGACCCGATATCGAGTCAGCCTGACTCGATCGTTTTCGCTTTAAATTGAAATCAATGAAATACTTGTCGGGTCAGCCTGACCCGACATATTTCAAAATGGGTGAAATCAATGAAAATATTTATTGGGTCATGGTGACCCGTTATCGGGTCACCCCGGCCCGATGGAAACAGGCATTGGGTCAGTATGACCACATATTGGGTCATCATGACCCGATACTTTTTCCATCGGGTTGGGGTGACCCGACAAATATTTTCATTGGTTTTACCCATTTCGAATTTAAGAAAAAAAATTAAAAACTCTAATGTTATGTCAATGCTATTATCAAAATAAGGATTATAAGGTTGGAAAAGAAAAAAGTAACAATGTAGTACTTACCTTTCGAATAACTTTATGTAACATTCCCTAATGTTTTTGAAACCTAAAATATTAAAATGAAGAGGTGGTCTAGAGAAAAAATAATTGTTAGATGTTTAGTTATTGGTTTTATGAGTTTGTTAGTAAATTTTAGTGGATGGTTGGTAAATTGTTAGTTGAAGCTTGGTGAATCGAATAAATTATATAATAAATTGAGTAAAGTTATTAGTGAGGGTATTTAGGGAATTTTAGGATATTTTTACAATTCATTTAGGTTTTATGGCAGATTTGCTATTCAGCCCTTAAAATATGATAGTTTTGCTAAAATCCCAAATATTAATACTTAACAAATGTACTTTACAAGACTCCACTCCGGTCTACCTAGCTACTTTTCAAGATTATCTTGTATGGAAATAATTATTTTTCCTTTTATTTTTTAGAGGAATTATCATTTTAGTTCTTAAGTTATGGTGAAAGATCAACTTTTAAAATATATTTATTTTTTAGGACCTTTTGGTCTCTTACTTTTTAAAAATATATCACATTGGTTCATTTGACTAGAAATTTAACAGTCAAAGGTGGCTGAATATATAAATTAACGTTTTACCCTTAACTTAAATTAAATGATTTAAAAGTACGATTTTACCCTTTAAATTTAAAGTGTTTATATTTTAATCTGATTTGAATCCAATCAAAATATGACATGTGTTACCAAAATTTTAAAGATTTAATTTAAAATGGTTAAATAAAAATGAAAATCTAAATTTCATTATAAAGAGAATGAAAAAAAAATATAAATAACATAAAAATATACTTGATTTTTTTTAAAAATAAATCATATTATTTAGATATAAATTGTAATTATATATAAATAAATAAATTTAAACGATCCATGAATCTAACCCAACCCAACCCAACCCAGATTCATCTCCTTATTTCATCTTCTTCAACCTTTCCTAAAAAACCAAACCCAAAAATCCAAACACAATCCAAATTTCTTCAACCAAATTCTAGGATCAAAAATCAAAAATCAATTACACAAACCCAAATTGGATTTTAAAAGAGATAATTAAAAAAAATGGAGATATTTTGAAAATGATTTTTTTTTTTCAATTTCGCTTTCAAAAAATCGAATCTCCCAAGTCCCAAATTCAACGGCGGTGATGCTTATGCGTGGCAGAGTCAGGAGTTCTCAACCGGAGCCTCACGACGATGTCCAGAATCCAGCAGTGTGATCAGGAACTACGCGAACATCGTCGACTAAATCAATAGAGGACCATCGTTGATTTTCTTCTTCTCTTTCTCTCTCCATTGCTCTCCTATTTTTTTATTCTAGCCGAAATCAGACTCAGGTCAAAACAATCGATCAACGGAGTTTCGCGGGGATGTGGTGGTTGGGATTGTTTTATGGTGGCCACTGACGAGGAGAAAGAGAGATGAGAGATGAGAGAGAGAGATGATAATGGTGATTTGGTGATGATGGTGGATCGAGAGAGATGAGTTTGAAGGAGAAGAAGGTGATTTGGATTTAGATCATTTGAGATGATTGATAATGGTGAATGATATCATTTCAAAAGCTTGTTTTGAGAAATCTAAAGTGATAAGTGCAGAGAGAAGTCTTAAGTGATGAGTGCATATGAGAATTTTTATTTTTATAAGAGATCTGGAAAGATAACATTTCAAAAGATTTTGTTGAAACGCTTTTTCTTTTAATTAAAAATTTAAAAAGAGCTATAAAGGGGTATAATAATGTTTGTAGTTTTAATTTAAAGATTTATATATTAATAAATAAAAATCGACAAGTTGTATGTTTTTAGGTTTAAAGTCAAAAATACCCTTAGAACTGTTAAATGGGACTAACGGATGGACCAATTTGATGTATTTTACAAAGGTGAGGGACCAAGGGTCCTAAAAAAGTAAACATACTTAAAAAGTTGAGCTTTCACCAAAACTTAGGGACTAAATGTTAATACCCCTATTTTTGAATTTGTTTTTAAAATTTTAATTTACTTATAAAAAATATAAATTTCCTTTAAAATAAGGGTCAAAACGGTAAATTTACAGAGCAAGTAGAACATTCACTAAAAAAAAAACTGGCTTTAAAGACAAAAACTTTTGCAAGTGTTTCTCCACTCAATACTCTTCTGTTTAGGCTGCTCGAACCAAACATGCAACAAGAACAGGTAATCCAGTAAAATCCCATTAATTTTTTCTTTGAGAGTCTTTTTTGTTAGATTTATTAAGCGAAATTAATGATTTTGATGATTGTACGTTTAAAAAAAAGGGTGGAAAATCTGACACGGAAGTCACTTGGGAAGATCAACAAAACATTAACAAATTTGGAAGATTAAACAACAGAATTCATGAACTTCTAGACGAAATCAAGACTGCCAAGGTCTGTCTCTCTTTTAATTTTACCTGGGTTCGATTTGTTTTGGTTTATTTTATGATTTTCGATCGTGATGATGTTTGATACTGTGGTTTCATTTAAAGTTCAATCTTGAATATAAGAGAAAACTGTTTTTGTAGTTTTTTATTTTATTTTTTGTTGTGAGATATGAGATATGAGATATGCTTTGAAAATTAGAAAAAACCACCCAGTTCTGGTTTTAGGTTACCTTGATAGGAATAATTGGCATCGACTCTTGTATATGTGTGTGGGCACGCGGACGTGTGTGATATATGCTGACATTTGGAGGATTTGGAGAATTGAATCGATGGATATGTTAAAGGAATGAGACTGGGCAAACATTAGGTTTAAAAAGGAGCTGATTTGCAAGCTGAGATGAGGCATGTGAGATGTTTAAGCACAGTTTAAATTTATAACATTAATTTGACCGATTTTTCTCATTAATAATTGAAAATAAGAAGTTTGGTGAGTGGAAATACTAATGGACCAATAATGAAATCGAGTACTCAGTGGTCTTTCATGTTGCCTTTGTGGTTCTAGAAACCGTTGAGTCAGTAGTTTATTTGTATTTTACAGACATCAGAAAAAATATTCTTGTACTGCTACTGCACCCTTTACTCTAAATCTTGGCCTTCCATTGTGCATCGTGTGAACCTTTGGCAATATTTTTAGGGATTGTTTATGAGCTCAAAGGTCAGTGGCATAAAATTATGATACAGAGGTATTGAGTACATGGCACAACGGTTGTGTTCTTGACTTTTCTGTAGACATGTGAAGTGTTACTCTTGCGTGTTGAAGAATTATTCCTTGCGGGGAAAATAAAAGACAATGTTTGACTTTTGAGTCTTATTACCTTCTCGTAAGTGCCTTGAGCCCTTGACATAGATGATAGATGTTTGAATTTAAACCTATCAACATTGATAAGCCAGCTACTTATGTATGTATATGTCTCTCTCACCGCCTTCTCCTTGTTTATAACTTTATTTGGAGACCTCTGGTTCAGCCTTGATTTATGAATTATGAGAAACTGATCTGATTTCAGTTCAATTTATAAGAAAAGCTAAATTTCGACACTCTCAGCTGGCATTGCATAAATACATAAATCAATATTATGTTCTCATTTGAATGCGTTGACATATACTATCGATAGTGCCCGATATAGCATTCAAGATTGAAGTTTGTGTGGTAATGAATTTTATATTAGCCTTTATGGTCTTAGACTTCAACATGTTTTTTTAAACCGTAGACTTCAACAAGTTGAGAAACATTTCTTGAACCTTAGTCAATTCAATGACTCCTTTTCGAGGTTTGGCTGTTCCAATCCTTAGGCAATTCCGATCTTCATTCTCTGTCAGTGATTGCTGTTGGCGAAGAGAAGCTCTCATTATATGTTGCTACGATCTCTGTCTTTTTGGTCCTTCCCCGTATGCTTGTAACACCTTTTAGAGTTTACTTGGAGCATATGATTCCTATCTGTGAGATTTCTGTTCTACATATGGGCAAGGAAACATTTCTCCGGTTTGCAATTTTCCATCATAGCATAACTGTGTTTCTTTTTTTCCCTGCAACTCTGCAAGACCCGGGTGTAATTTTGTTAATGTTCTTTTACTGTTATTATTTTCATGACCGTACTTTTTCGATTTTCATTTGTTTGATTCTTTCTGGCTTCCTACCTAAGTCTTCTAACTAATTTACTGATGTGTTATCTAAAAATCTTTAGGAAACAAACGATAATCTGGAGGATGCAAGCAATGAATTGATACTCACTGATGAGGAGGTGATTCGGTTCCAGGTCGGAGAAGTCTTTGTTCATGTGCCAAACGATGAGGTGGAGAACCGGATAGAAGAGATGAAAGAGGCAACTAGCAAGAATTTGGAAAAACTTGAGGAAGAGAAGGGAACTATACTAGCCCAAATGGCGGAGTTAAAGAAGATTCTGTACGGAAAGTTCAAGGACTCTATCAACCTAGAGGAGGATTAACATGCCATCAATCAAATTGTATTGTTGCTCCCCCGAATTATCGTTGCCTCCCGCTACGATTTTGGTACAATTTCCTTGTCACCCATATTTTGTTGAAGGATTTGCTCACTATAGATGACTACTGTCTTTGATGGTTTTACTTGGATCTCCCTTTTGTAGACATTTTAAAAGTTGAATTGATGAATGTAAGCGAGTCCTAAGTCCAACAGTTCAACAATTTTCTTCAGCTTGGCTTTAAAATCGATTTATTGCACATAATTGCCGCGCACATAATTGCCGTGATGAGTTCTGTTACCTTTCAGGCTTTCACACTTTTACATAATAAACTGGCCTTTTTCGATCATCACGTTCTTTTGAATGCATGCTGACACGTAACTTAGGTTATTTAATTCAAAAAGCAGAGGAATTCCCAGAAAATGTTTTTGTATCAGCAGAGCACTGATTCGAATTTGAAAATCAAATATAAATCAGATGATAGCTTGTATAAAACAAAGATCATAATGATCCATGAACATCAGAACATACAAAATACGACTGCATCGCCAAAATAAGATGCGAAAGAGAAGTTTAAACTGCATTGCAGTCAAAAATCTAATGAAAACATTAGTCACTCTGGAACAGAAGTACCTTGAGAGCCAACACTTGCTTATTTCACAAGGTTCCACAATCAGATTCACGACAGTTATGGTCAAGAAAACATATATACATAGAATACAAAGAAAATAACCACGACAACCGACCACATTCTGATTGTAATGGCCAGAGACAAATAGAAATACTAACAGCATGGAACAAGATTTTTTCTGTAACTGGTTGATCATTTCAGATGATTCCAATTCTGTTAAATAAGAGAAGAAACATTTGTACTATCCAAATATAACATACAACCGAAACCCAAAAAATTAGTATATCAGACTTGAATGGTTGAAACAAAGCTATTCCAAATTCGTGACACCACAAGTAAACAACAAGTTCACCTTCTCTTGATGCCACGAACCAAGATGTGCCTGTTCCAGTCTACAAAACTGCAATCATGTCGCCTTGGAGAACTGTGTTAGTATATCATCCGTACCAGCAATGTACAAATTACAACCAACAACAACAACATTGAACCGCACCAGCCAAACCAAGTCACGAACTTCACTCAAGAACAACGTATTAGTAGACAAACTCCGGCAATTCTCGCAAACTCCCCTCAAGAACAATGAAGAAAGTTCTATCTCCTCAACCATGAAAATGTATCGATACAACAGAAGAAAAAAACGAAAATGAAACACACCCTCAAAACCGATCATCACTGCAAAAATCCTACTTGATCCCAACAAGAAATCGACAGTCAACAAACCAATCAAAGCCAAGAAAACCGAAAAAAAAAAAAAAAAAAAAAAAAAAAAACCACACCAAGATACCCAATTAGCACCAATCAAATTCCCCATCATCTTCTATGAAAACTTTTTACGGACAATGAATTGAATCGAAACAAACTACATTCAAAGTCAAGAACAACCAAAAACAACCAACCATCTCCCAAGAAACCCAATTAGTACCAATCAAATTTCCCATCATCTTCTACGTCTTTTGCAGACAATGAATCGAAACAAGCTACATTCAAAGCCAAGAACAACCTAAAACAAGGCTCCCAAGATACCCAATTGGTGCCAATCAAATTTCCCATCATCTTCTACACTTCTTTCATGGGGACAATGAAGGACAATGAATCAAATCAAGCTCCCAAGAACGTAAAAACAAACTAACAAAAACAAGTCAAAATACACACTTCAATATTGAAAAACAGCCACACAAAAAAAACCCAAGCCTTTCAAATTCGGGTGTAACCGGTAAGCCTCACCGGGCGACTCCCCACAACCGAAACCAATCCACCCTCCGCGGCGCCCTCTTCATCCAGAAACAAGTCGTCTGTACGCCTGAAACTGGCGTGAACACCCACCACGATCACTCCAACAAGCAGAGCAACCAACACGTTCAATCCAACATGAGTGAAGACCAAGGCCAGAACCGTGACCAGAGCCAAACAACCCAAAACGAGCCTATCATCCAACACCTGATTGAAAACCACAACTGGGTCGTCGCGAGCGAAGTAGAAGAACAACCAGGCGACGAAGACGACGATGAAAACGATCATGGAGACCGGGTGCCAGAGCAGGCTCGCGAAGAGAATAAAAAGCGCCACCTTAGCGTAGTTGACACGGAAGTAGTTCGCGTTCTGTCTCGCTCGTGACATCGCGTCGCTGTAGCTGATCGGGCATGAGAAGTTGGAGAACTCTAAGAGCTCTTTCCAGGGGCGGCGCGTTGCCGTCAGTGTCTCTGCGCGTGTGAAGAATGAGAGAGATGATGTGGCCGTCGTGGTGGAGGACGCGGCGGAGGTTACGGTGGTGGAGCCGTAACCGGAGGGCGGTTTCAGAGACATGGTCGGATCTGTAGATTGATTACGTCAACAAAAGGGTTTTTTTGTCGTGGGTCTGATGAGACTGGTCTCTTGACTCTGGTCTGATAAAAATGAAAATGAATTTGGTTTGTTTTTTGCTTTTCAGTTTTGAAGAACTGAAAAACGATTTTTTCATTGGAATAAACAAGAATCGTTTTTGTTTTATTATTAGAATTACTTTCTTTAATTGTTTTTTTTTTTTGGGTGATAACGTGATTGCAATTATGTGATTTGTTAGATACGGTGATCAAAAAAACAAAAACAAAAATCTATTTTCCAAGTTACGTCGTAATCAAACACACACTACAAGTTCAAAAGTTGTATCAAATCGGGATAAGTTGTATCAAATTGGGTTCAAGAGATATCGCAATCCTCCGGTAACCGATTACAATACTCGTACAAAAGTGTTGGTATGATATGAAATTGTTTCTAAATATTAAAGTTGTCCCTAAAATTTATTACTACCATATCAATATGGATATAGTAGTCCAAGTTTACCATAACATATTCGAATCCATCGCTAATCTGGATGATATCTAAACCTAAATATTGAATAATAGTAAATTAGTAATAGCCTTAGCATTCTTAGCATAAGAGTGTTTTAGTATATGCTATATTAATTTACGTAATACTATTCAAACTTGAATAAATGTCATTACCCTCTATATACATTGAGCAGTGAAACAATATTATTACCACCGCAAGGTCGGCAAGCTCTTTAACTGCTATATTGCATGTACATTCTGCCTCATTTTTACTTGATTTTTTTAAGAAAAAAGCTCTTCTGGATACCATCATAACAAGGGATGAAGCCAACCTGGGGAAACTTTGATATATAATTTTGAAAATCGACAAAAAAGTTAACGAAGAATAATTCAAAGAAATAGAACCTTGCTACAGGTCATGAAAGGCTGAAAGCTCTCTCCCAAATGACTAACAAAAACTTGGGGGATGGAAACAAAAAAACTATAAATATCATCTTAACATATGGTTTCTATGTATACCCCCCATCCGATTCATTGCTTGGTGGGTTTGACATAAAACTTAAAAGGAAGCTCATTGTGACACGGAAGAAACGCCGTTAAAATCATACTTGGGATTAGAAGAGCAGCAGAGTATTCATCCACACGGTTTTCGAATTTCGGGTACCTAGTCTCTCTTATCTTTGGTGCAAACTATTGCTTCGCCTTATCTGTCCCGTGAAACTTCTTCCCGGCTTCAACAGCTTCCCTGCAATGATGGTAGATTAGGTGATTACTAAGTACATGGAAGTTTATGAAAATGAATATTGACTTGTTCCCAAATTATCCCAAAGCAGGGGCAATTAGCACAATGATAATAGAAACTAAAGTAAAAATAATAATTAAAAAAAAATCAGAAAAGGACAGAATGCAATCACAAACCTAAAAGCATTTACAATCTCCTTATTCTCAGGGGCAAGCACCACACCCTCGTAAAATGCATTGGCTGCTTCATCAAATTTCTGGACAAAGAGCAATCAAAAAGTGTCAAATAATGTTGAAACAGATATCAGTCTTGAAATTCAAAATCTCGAAGGTTAAACGGTTGCATGCCTGCAATAGTCGCAATGCTGCACCCTCCCGATAGCAAGCTTTTGGCCAGTCTGGTCTTAATGCTCTACATGCCTGTGCATCAGCTAAGGCATGCTCAGCTTGTCCAAGTCGTATCCAACAAAGGCTTCTATTGGATAGTAATGTGGCATCATAAGGGTCCAGATCAATAGCCTGCAAGCAAACCATCATACAAAAATTTAATCGAAATTCAGTAAACTCTCAAAGTGACCAGTTTTAACATATAACAAATATTTCTGATGGTGGGGAAATATAGAATCTGTTTCAACACAAATTCCTTTCTCTTGTTCAGAAAGGGAAAGAAAATGACCTTCCAAAACTTCAAAAATAGATCTCCATTCTAGGCCCTAGGACATGAAGAATTTATTAACGTTACGATACAGGTTATTGATCTAAATAGATCTAAACAGAATATATTAACTCATCTACTTGGCCCCATAATTTGAAATTAATCTTCCATCTAATTAAGCTGTCAAAAGGTGAATAAATTATCCCCCTAAAGAATCTTCACAGCAATTAATTTCAGAAAAAATCTCATTAAGATGGTTATTCCAAATGTAAGGACACAAGACCATAATAAGCACATAGATTAACCGACTTCCTCACTAGAGTGTAACATTCATAAGAATACATACAATTCTATCATTTGTTCAATAAATAAAAAAATGGAGGTCGAGAATGTTAAATACAAGGTTGTATTCTCCATCATCCAATCAGTCAAAACCCCAAAAAACAACTCCTACATTTTGAGCAGAATAAGAATGAGCATTTCATCCACATAGCAGAGCAGAAGTGAACAACTTACTTGCGTATAAGCATCTATAGCCGCCTGACAATCATTTCTTTTAAAAGCCTCATCTCCTCTTGATTTTGCTTCTGCGGCTTTCTTCTTTATTTCAGGTGCCACCTGGATAATTTGTATAAAAATTAAAAGGGTAACAAGCAGAAGATGATATACATCTTTACCATATTTTAACCTTATTGGAGAGGTAATCAATTAAAGTACAATCAGACCATTCTATTCTAAGTTGAGTCAATTATAGAATATAACAATGAGCTGAAATATATAACAAAATATTCAAAAATATCTAATCAGTATAAAAGATCAACCTAATTTAAAAAAAATAATAATAATAACTATGGAACATGAATTACATGATGAAATGATCTGAGCAAAGGTAACACATAACCAATACAAAAAAGATAAATTGCAGAGTAAAAACAGGCACCTTAGGGAGATCATTCTCAGGTCTGGTGTCCTTTGGTACAATATCTTCCCTTAGGTTTCTCATTTCTCCCTGCAAAATTTCACCCTCGAAAGTAAAAATCAACTCAAAGTAAATTGTTATTTTAAAGCATAATTGCAAGCAACATTGGCCAATTAAGTTTCAATTTACTAAAACTTAAACCCGGAAGAATTTTGATTTTACACAAACACATGTGTGAGAGCAATTGTCTTAGTGCAGATTACAGACCTAGGTAGTGTTATGGTGACAATATTCTGCATGGTCATTTTAACTTGATTGATATGGTCTTTTATCTCATATTCTTAGCAATAATTAATTTTGTTCCTTACAAGAAAAATTAGTAACTAAAGCTGAGTTTCAAATGGAACAACAGGGCCATATACGAGTGAACTTTCACGTGTTTTGGAATTATGATCTAGTACTACGCTTAGCATGAGAGGCTCAAAAGAAAGCATAAGAAAAACACTCAGCTACCTCACAGAGACATGTTTAGTTAATGTTCAAGACCAATATATACTGACAATGTTAAATTTAAGCATGTATAATCTTATGAGCTATAAAGACATTACACAAATTCACACCAACCAAACAAGAAAAAAAAAAATATTATATTAACATAAAAAAAATTGGAAAGCTTCACACTCTCCTATGATTAAAAACCGAATATAACGAGTACCTGTTGTTTGTTAGTTTCAGACTGCATATGTTCAAGAATTCCATCTACTGTCCATTCCGTGATGGTCAGTATTTTTGATGTCAAAGGAAATAGGATTTCAACAACTTCACGATTGCCTCTTGCAGCTGCTACCAGTATGGGCATCTGGCCATCCTGTGAAGTAGAGAGAAGACAAAAAGTTATTCCAAATGATGGAGGTCAACTAATACTACTGTGAAACAGACCACCAACATGGCATCTTCCTCATGAAAGTATACTTGCCATCAAGTTAAAACTTAAAACGACTTGAACACAAGACCTCATAAAGCGACTTAGACAACAATGAAGTTGGGAAACTTTACATATGTGATAGCAATACAGTCATCTTATAAAAAATACAACGCTGAGACTTCTGATTTCTACTCCCAGTTAACATCCACTCAATATAATAAACACCTGATAGAAAGAC
Source organism: Dipteronia dyeriana (assembly GCA_032871835.1). NCBI lineage: Eukaryota > Viridiplantae > Streptophyta > Magnoliopsida > Sapindales > Sapindaceae > Dipteronia > Dipteronia dyeriana. Next base: position 20,694,277 of record CM065302.1, read on the forward strand.
ATTTAATAATAGCCACCTTAAAAGAAAATGATAGTAAGGTCGTTTGGAAAGACCTTGCAACTTGCAAGTGAATGTTCGAGGTTGACCAAATGAGCAAAATCACTAAGAAGGTGGCATGCTTGCATATTCAGTATGACAAAATGCCGTGCTTTTTGGAAGGTCACTTGGTCACTACTCTCAGTTTTCTGTCATTCTTTAAGTTGAAACTTGGCAGCCCTTGTATACCTAGCAAGGTATGGGATCTGCCCTTATTTTAGTAACAATGAAAATCATGATTCAAAAACATTATAGTGTAGGCTTCTAGCTCAAAAATAAATCCCTTAATTTATGATACTAAAAAAGGAAACCTTTTGAAGGAACTGGCAACAAAAGTCTCACTAAACCTTAGAGAAAAGAAAATATGAATGCTCTGCAATAGTATACAAGGGATTAAAAGTACTTGGCAAAGTAAACGCCAGTAATATAACAAGCAACATAACTAAAGAAAAAAAAGGTGATAGTATCATGAGTGAATGAATGCAGCAAGTGCCAAACCTCATCAGTGATGTTAGGATCAGCTCCAGCTTTCAATAAGCATTTTATGATTTCTACGCTCCCAATATCAGCAGATATATGCAATGGGGTTGCACCACCAGCAGTAATATTTACCTTAGCACCCACCTGCATATAAGTGTGAAAATGTTGTAGGTAAAAAAGATGGCACAACTAGCAAATATTGAATGTAATCTTGCATTTATGAATAAGTACAATAAACATAAACACTAAAATAAAGATGAATCCAGAGTTTATAATATCATAGCCAACTTCTTTTTCCTGCACAATATGAATAGGAAACAGGAAATGCCAGCTAAAACAAGCACATACTATATAGAAGTTAACAATTGCAACAAATGTTGGATTATCTGACAATATTGTAGGTAATAAAAAGGCAAAAAGAAAACAACCACGTTATTAACCTAAACAGCAAGGTTAAATATTGATTATAACGTAAGACCATAAACAAGATGAATGAGGGGAATTTATCGATCACCAGCCAGTATAAAAATCATCAGCTCCTGACAATAGGAGAATCCTAAAATAGTAATGAAAGATAAAAGATCTTCATTAGACTTTATAGTTTTCAATTCCAGGTATATCTATTTAGAACCTTGAACACACCATTACTAAATACAAAACAATATTAAACATCTTAGAGTAATGAAAACAATACCTGAACTAGCAAGTCTAAGCATGCCGGTGAACCAGCTGCTACAGCTGATAATAGAGGGGTTATATTATCTTCAGTTTCAGAATCTGGCTGCCAGATGATATCAACAAAGAAAAATATAAGTATGACAATATAATTTCAATTCACTGGCTAACTGCACATTTTAATAAAAAAGCTTTTGGACTGGTACCATCATAGAAAAGCTTTAATATGATGACATAAATGACCTAAGAAAAAGTTGAAACTGAACATAAAGGACCAACCAGGTCAACACCTAATAAGCCAGAGGAGGCCTTAAAAAATTATGAAAAGAGTAGCCTTTCTTTACGAAGGTAGCCAAATGCTGAATTTAGCACAACCAACGTACATAAAAGAGTGATTTCTTTTTGGTTTTCTAGAAAAAAGAAAAGAAAACAAAAGATGTAGAAGATTTTGCCCAACACAAAGAAAATTCTCAGAATGATGTAAGTGGGTAGTTCCCCAACATGAAGCTACCAAGAGAAGAAGTAAAAAAGAAGTCCCATTTAAGCACTTCCCTGTTTCTCGCTCCCTCTCTCTCAAGTACTTTGAGAAAACAAAATGGAACACAAAAGACTCAAAATGATGCATTATTTAGATTATTTAAGATAACATTAGAAATTACAAAAATGAAGAAAAACTTACATTAGCATTGTGCTCCAACAAAACTTTCACAGCTTCCGGTTGGCCATGACCAGCTGCCCAAATTAAAGGGGTGCCAGAATCACTTTGTGAATCAACCTCGACACCTTTCGAAAGTAAGTACGTCAGCAGCTCAATATTGCCTGCAAGCAAGGATGAATTGAATTGCTAGTAAGAATTTGGAACAAATAATTTAAAGATGCTCAGATGAAACTATCAACTAGATCTGAAACTGAAGACATGAAACAAATTATAAGCTGAAATGCATATAAAAACTATATTTTACTTATCATAAAGAGACTAGTAACTACAATCTTGACTTCCACCAAGAATATCACTTTTCGGAGATAACTCCAAAGTTAACAACACGATTATTTCCTCTTAATATATTATGCTAAGTTGCTAACATATAAGTGTTAATTTGATAATGACTAAGAACGGAAAATCTAACCATCTAAATGAGACAAGTAACCAACAAGACGTAACTGCCTGTACAACCATCAAAAGACTGGACCCATTTGCAAATTTTGTTGCTTTTACTAAATTCTAACATCTGACACTTACAAAACATCTGACATTGACAAATATTAAGTACTAATTTACTTATTGCCTCTTCATTACAGAAACTGTAATGAGAAGAAGAAATATAAAATATATTAGTAACAAAAAGAAGAGCAAACAAGATCTAAAACCAGCCTAAATTCTACTTTCTCCTCAATGTAAAATTTGTACTTAAAAACCGAATATAGAGACACGGATTGTCACTTCCTAAGACTTCAGAGCCCTTTACCATATTCTTTTCCTATCAAGCCACTCCCAATATCCAGAGAAAAAAAGAGGCTTGCTTTATTTTCATAATTCCACCAGCAGCCATCCACACAATCACACATTCACACAAACACGCAACCAATACGAAGCAACATACCTATTCCAGCAGAGTGATGCAAAGCTGTGGCCCCTAAGTTACTGGCTATGGCAGGATTGGCACCATGCTCAAAGAGGTATTTGGCAGTTTCAGTGTGTCCTTGACGGGCAGCATGAAGAATAGGAGTCTCACCTGCATATTTTAAATTCTAGACGATTAGGTGAAAGAGCTTTGTATATGTAATTGCAACTCAACCAAAAGAAAATACAATTCTTCTAAGCTCTCTACATATTCATAACGAAATGCAAACCTAAAATTCATTAGGTTTAACTCTCTATTTAAGCTAATTATGCAATTATCAGCTCCCCACTTCTTTATGTTGCTGTATAAATAATGATGAGATTAAACACAAAGCTGGAAGTAGCTTGATTTTAAAATATTTATGACAAAAGACGAATCTTTTAAACAAGGAAAAAAAAAAGAAGAAGAATGAATAGAAAGGAAAAACAAAAATGAAATTTGGTTTTTTCAAGCATTAGCTTCAACAGAATTACCATTAATTCAACAAAAGTCAATTATAAATGGGATATAAGGACTGCAGATTTTAAAATACCTAGTTCTAAGGACGTACATCACAAACTAATTTTCCCAATTCTCAACGAAATCTAAAAAAAAGAAGAAAAATAGCTACGAGGAACAAAGAAAACAACATGAAGACGGAAAACAAAAACATTTAATACATACCATCTTCATCTTTTGTATCAACATCAAGCTTCAATTCTTCCAACAAATACTTGCACACCTCAGTTTTTCCCTCTCTAGCGGCAAAATGCAGGGCACCCCGTTTGTTCGCATCCTTTATATCAGCCACAGTTGATGCCAACCCTTTCCCGCCATCGAGTTGCTTTGCTATCTCTATAAAGGCAAATATGTACCCGGAAAGAAACTCAGTTAAAACAAACACAACCATAAAATCAAACATATACATGAGTACCCAATTCACCATTGATCTACATATCAAACTTACTCTTGAGAAGGTCAATATTCCCAGTACAAGCAGCATTTAGAAATTGTTGAACTTTTTCCCTAACTGCATTCAGAAGATAAACAAAATTTATAACTTCATCAATTTAAACCGCAAATGATAGACAGAGATAGAGAAAACAAAGGCATTAATAAAACGAACATCTAAAATATTTAATATTTATGCACCAGTAAATATATACATACAAGTACATATACATATAGAAGCATTGTAAAGTAAAGAGCTTTATGCTTCACAATCAACAGAAATTTGTACCTTAGATTGATCAAAACATAACCCATATTATCAAAAACTTTAAAACCAAAATATGCTAAACTATGCATACAAAAAAGAATAAAAACAGAGAGAAAGTGAGATGGGGGAGACCTGCAAGAGCATGAGAAGCGTCAGGAGCCATAGTGAAACCCTAATGAGCAAAAAAGTATGAAACTTTGAAGATTGTTTTAGTGGGTTTTGTGTGTGAGAGAGAGAGAAGGCAGAATCTAAAGACTGGGAAGTTCTACTTGTTTGTATAGACAGAATCTAGAGGCTGTCTATGAAGACAAATCAAAAGAAGTTTCTGGGGGACAGAGGGAAGAAACTGGGGTTTAATTGACTCGGATGAGTTGACCCGGAAGAAAATTGGTTTTGCAATTTATTTAGGAATATTATGAGCTTAGTCCCTAGTTTTTTATAAATTAGTGGTTTTTAAACTATCTTTTAATTTTTGGTGCCCGTGGTCCCCATGTTTTGTATATCGATCAATCCGGTTCCTCGACTTGTCAACCGTTAGTTAAATTTAATAATTTTATCTTTATACAAAGAACATGACACGTGTTAACTCTAAAAAATAGAAAGAAAAAAATCAAATATTTATATATGCAAAAAGGAAAAAGTTTTATATCACATATATGTATGGTATGTATGGTGGTGATCAAATTACAAAATGAAAAAAAACTCCATTGGCGTGTGTGAATCGGATCTCCTACAACACTAGAAAAAACTCTTCAAACAAGTTGGATATTTACTCACGGGTGAGAGGTCCGTTGAAATCTGTCGAGATCAAACATTATATTCATGTGGCCTCAATATCCGCCCCTCTTATTATGGGAGAGTCGGATGTCTCATAATACCAGAAAGAAAACTGTACACATGTGTTTATAAAAATGGGTATAGTGAAACTGAAACCCCCACCATTAACGTGAAATGGAAGATGAACGCCACCTAAATAGTATGACAATTATAAACTAATTGTTTTACTCTACAATAAACACAATTTTTTTCGTGAAAACAATTACATAAAATTGGTTTTTTTTTTTTTGTCTTCTTAAAAATCTCAGCTATTCATGCTCGATCTATTGATATTACCCGTTATCAAGAGGATTTTGGTTAACAATTTGAAGCGGGAACAAATAATGAATGGCTGATATCCAAACACACATCACACAAATCACACACACATATATTGATGTTTTGATCATTTTATCATATAATGGATTTTTATCCGATGCAGATTAGGTCGTGGAATCAATCCGAATTCTGATAAATGTTTGTCGTAATGACAATAATTTTCTTCAAAATTATCAATTTGATATTCAAAGATAAACCAAAAGAATGGAAACAGAAATTAATTAGGAAAAAAGAAATAAATAAAAGAAATGAAATGTAACAAAATCTTAATAAAAGCTCCAAGATTATGCCAGCATAATTTTTTATCTAACCAGTAATGTTCTGAATTAAACATTACAATTCCCTCAATCCCCCTATTCAACATGGAAAGAGGCAAAAATTGCCTACAAATGCATGCTGCTGTTACTTCTGATTACAATAGTTTTCTTGTGCCAAACAACCAAAAAAGATATCGATGAAAAAAATAATAAAATAAAAAAACAGAGGAGGATGGACAGAGAAGTACATCATGTACATAAATATGTAGACTATAGTCATACAGCTTTTTTCTCCTCAGGATGTTTAATGTTGTTTTCTTTGTTATCAACTGCTCAGTGGGTCACAAGCCTCGTCCCTATCTTAAAAATTCAGGACGGTCCTGATGAGATAATTTATGTATAGAATTATACCAAAGTTCCTCTCCTCTTGGAATGAAAAAATCCCAGCTAGCTGTTATTTCTTGCTCTTTTTTTAATGTTTTTTCTTTCTTTTTTTTTCCTTTTTTCTTGTTGGCGGTTGAAATCCAAATTTGAAGTCTGAAGAAGATCCTAACTGAAGCCAATCTGTCTGTCTGTCTCTTTTTGTCTATTTGTTTTCTTCATTTTTTTTTATGTACAAAGACACAGTGATGAGTTTTCAGTAGGACTGCATCACAGAACAAGCAACAGCTTGAGCCCAATGCCTCAACTTGGTCTTCACCTGCTGAGGATTGTCACCTGAATTCACCAATCCAGCACAAATATTAACCGTTTTTATGTGCAGGATTCGATTATGCAAGATATTATCAGGTTCGACTCTATAACATTATAGAGTTTATTTGCTCTGTAACATTATAATGTAGAATCCAGCATGAAAAAATCTGAAAGAAAAACACTTCTAATGAATGTTTTTTCGCAATGAAAAATCCTGTAATCTCCATTTGATAACGTGTTTTTTTTTTTTTGGGTAATTTGCCAGATACAGAATTTGTGTTCAAGTTTATGATTATGATTAGTAGAAATATTACCTGGGCTACATATTTTCCATGCATCGGACTCACTTCTCGGACTACCAAACGAGGATGATCGAGTGCCGAGAGACGAGGTGGAGGCACGGCCGCTCTGCGGGGTCGACACTGGACTCGAAACCTGGCGGTTGACGGCAAAGTAGAGGTCCAATGCCGGCAATGTATTGCACAACTGCTGACCCTCTTCCTCATTAAAACCAAAACCAAGCTCTATACACCCTTTTAGCTCATGCAAATCCTCATCCGTCAAGTCTAGCTGGTCATGGTCGTGTTCATGGATCCCGTTCCTCCTCCGCTCCTGGAGGATTATCTGGCGGCGCCGCCTCTCCCACGCTCTGTCCCGCGGTGTCTCGCACATGGACAGCTGCTTCGACAGCCGCCTCTTGTTCTTCCACAGTGTCGGAGCCAACGGCATCCGTTGCAAGTCTTCCGAATCCGAGTCATCTAACGAAGACGTTAATGTTGGCGAAGATGACGAGGACGACAACGACAAGGTCTTTTCCTTTTCATTTTCTTTATGATCCGTATCCATCTTAGTAAACAGTTAAAAGAAAAAAAAAACAATAATATATATCTACTTGGTAGAACTGAACTGTTTAATTATGCTTTTGAGTAAGACAGGGCCACCGCAACATCAGGCGACAGCCAGCCTGATGAAAAAAAAATCCCTGGAGCAAGGGGGTGGGGGTGAGTCTATTTTGCCGTAAATCTATATATATATATATATATATATATATATATATATATATATATATATATATATAGATACCTAGTTAAATTTTTGTTGTGGTTCGGTGAAACAACACCAGCCCGACAAGTTCAAGTAGGAGGTGATTTAGAGGGCTTTAATGGGAGGTTTCGTTGATAGTTCACCATTCATTTCTAACTGCCAGAAGCAATTTTTTATTTTTCTTGTTAAATTTGGATGGGGTTGGAATTAATATTTTTGATTATTAGGAGAGAGAAAAAAAACAAATTAATTAATTGGGGGGTTAATTTGTTTTTGCTGTTGTTGATTCTTCTTGTTTTTTTGGAGGGTGCAGCTAAATTTCAGCCTTTCAGGTAGAATAATGCTATATGCTTTCCTACTTTCTTGCACCTACCTATAACATGATTATGAACTATGATTTTACTAAATAAAATGTTGTCTTAATTTATGTACTAGTCTTGAGTGAATTTACAGTTATAATTAGTATGTATATTTATTGAAATTTCCTCTATTAAATGGATTGTTTTCAATTCCGTTATCATTATCTGTTATGGATGTATGTTCTATAATTAGGAATGGTGTCAAACTGATTGAAATTAAGCTAAGCTAAGCTAAGCTAGTTAACAGCTTCTAGGTTTTTGTTCATTATTTGCTGTTAAGTGTTTTCACTTTTTACCAAACAGGTTAAAAGTTTGTCGGAAGTCGAAATTATCAAAATCAAGCACCGAATGTATAACCCGGATATTTACTCCCACGACATCGGGTAAAAACCGTGCTTGTAATTCTTCCCGGATATATCTTTGATTTATCATAAAAAAAATCAAGATAATGTTCGGTTGTTCACTGATTTTGTTAACTCGCAATATTTTTTTATAAAAATTATCAAGTTAATAAGCACTAATTTTGTTAACTCGGATTTTTTTTAATGAACTTTGAAAGTGTAAGTCAACAAAATCAATGCACACTAAATAAATAAACATTCATTTTTATCGAACATGATATTCTTAATCAAATAGGAGCCTGATTTGGTGACTCGATCACATTACAAAGTCGGGATCCCACACCTAATAATTGTAACTCTGGAACATTGGCAGACCGGATGATACGGTCTACGGTTTAACAAAGACAAGTCCTAAAGCTTCAGGATTCTTAACTGGCCAAAGAATAAAAATACCAAGTATGCAAGTCAAATATGTTTATGTTCAGGAAAAAAAAAATATTGTTCCTGATTTCCAGTACTGGAAACCCTAACAACCAAGAAATGTGAAAAAAAAAAAAAACCTGAAATAATATAGAATGTATCCAATGTTTTACAATTGGGTTCTGTACTATGGATTGAGATCCTCTCCTATAATGATCTCTGTAATACTTGCTTACTTTTGTGGTTGAAAGTTTGTATTTCTTTGATGTACATTCTCAAAGTTTATCAAACCTAAATAATTGAAATTATTTCAGAATATGAACCTTAATACATGTATGAAAGTATGTTAGTGAAGCCTGTAATACAAAGCTAGCAAATTGTTGATTATCAGTTTAACAACCTGAAAATTGTTTGCGAAAAGTTGAAATTACCGATTTTTTTTGCTGAAATTTACCTTATGTTCATGTTTGTGAAAATTTCTGATCATAATGTTATTAATTAAAATCTGTCATTCTAGACAATATAAAATCCGGGATTCCCGTATGTTTTTTTCATACAAATCGACCATGTAACGTTATATAATGGTCTATATAACGTGTGATAATATCACTCTATAACGTTACATAGTCGATTTCGTATGAAAAAATGTGTCGAAATCTCACACCAGATATAGAATATATATATATATATGTACGAAAACTTTCAAACGTAGGATTTTTTGTACTGAATAGTCGATTGTTACCGATAGTTATGGGATTACCGGAAGCAATCTATTAACGACCGGTAGAAATCGATAATTTTATACGGGAAATCCCGTACCGGAAAGTTACTATGTATATAATTGTTACGACAGTATTGGTGGTTGATTAAAATGCACTTATATATGCAGTGGAACATCCTTTGACAGGTCTCCCCAGGGAAAAAAAAAAAAAAAAAACTTTGTGAAAATATTAATCAAAAGTTGCAGGTTTTTTAGGAAATCAAAGCTAAATTTAGCTTTCAGAAATTATGCAAACCTGTGAGAGCCAACCAATTCTACAAAAATGACGAATATTTCTCTCCATCGATTTCCAACAAGCTCCAAAAACTCTGAAACAAACTTGTTTGGACCAACCTCCAAAAATGGAAACCAAATACAAATCAAACCAAAGAAATCAGAACCCCCCCCCCCCCCAATGATACAAAACAACATAATCAAACAACATCCCTTTTTCTCTTCTTGCCTGGTTTGGTCCCTGTAAAAATTTTCCAGGCAAGTTTTCTGTCAAATTCTTTGTGAGTGGTTTCCATGGATGATTTGGACGGGTCAGGATTAAAATAATAAAACTCTACAGGAAAAAAAGCAAACCAGGTTAATTAGCTGAATCAAAAGTTTAGGCGTACAGGAGAACTTGTAAATTTCTTCTTCTTATCTGTCACTTGGAATCAGCCTCTCCTTTGATTTTGTGTTTTCCTGTACGCCGAAAGTGTGTCGTTTTTCGTTTTTTTTTTTTTTTGTTCTTTGACTCTCCAGCCATGTACACCGGCTCCCGGATCCTGCTTCCTGTTGTTGTTGCTTCATTGTTGTTGTGTGTTCTTCTTCTCAATGCAAATGGAGTTTCGTGCGCCGGAGGAGGAAAAGAAGAAGCATCATTGGCTTTAAGCTGCGGAACGAACGGTGGCACGGATGCAGATGGCAGGAAATGGGATTCGGATTCCAAATATCTCAGTTCAGGTGAATCGAAAACTGTCAGAGCAACATTCCAGGATCCTTCACTTCTATCTCAGATTCCATACATGGATGCCAGAGTTTTCACAAAAGAATTCAGCTACAAATTCCCAATAACATCGAAAAAACGGTACTGGGTTCGATTCCATTTCTATCCCTCTACTTATCCAGGACTCAACATCTCGAACTCATATTTCTCTGTGGCTGCAAATGATATCAACCTGTTGAGCAATTTCAGCACTGCGATAACAGCGCAAGCACTTACACAAGCATACATTGTTAGAGAGTATTCTCTGGCTCCAATGGATTCTGACAGCTTGACTATCACTTTCAAGCCTTCAGATAAGTACCCTGGAAGTTTCGCATTTGTTAACGGTATAGAATTGGTTCCCTCACCGGATTTGTTTGATTCCGCGACAATGGTTGGGTATTCGGATCAATCTTTTGATGCTGGTAGTGGTAATATGCAGACAATGTTCAGGTTGAATGTCGGCGGGAATTATGTTCCTGCTAACAATGATTCTGGTGGTCTTTTGAGGACTTGGTATGATGATGTACCTTATTTGTTTGGTGCTGCAAGCGGGGTTAACGCTGAGCTTAACGCAAAAATCAAAGTCGATTATAAAGATTTGCCGGATTATGCAGCTCCTGTGGATGTTTACAGGACTGGAAGATCGATGGGACCGGATAAAACTGTCAATTTGGGTTACAATCTCACATGGTTATTCCAGGTTGATGCCAATTTCACATATGTTATGAGGTTACATTTCTGCGAAGTCGAATTCGAAAGAATCAATCAGAGAGTGTTCAATATCTACATCAACAATCAAACGGCTCAGGTTGAGCCTCCAGCTGATATTATCGGATGGACAGGAGACAAAGGGGTGCCAACGTACAAAGATTACTCGATATACATCGATAATAAACCTGGTGATGAGCAGATTATATTGGCAATGAGACCATCACCCGATTCAAAACCCGAATACTTTGATTCACTACTCAATGGACTAGAAATTTTCAAGATGGACACATCCAAGAGCCTGGCAGGACCCAATCCTCAGCTATCCGATATGCTTTTCAAGGCGGAACTCACGAACACAAAGTCCTTTAGCAATGAAAACAGTTCTAGTAATATTCAAGTGATCGGAGGAGCTGCCGGAGGAGCAGCAGCCATTGGCCTGGTGGCTGCCATATGCCTTGTTGTCTATCAAAGGAAGAAAAGAGTTCCAGGCACAGACACACACACTTCTAGCTGGCTTCCGATTTACGGGCATTCTCAAACATCAGGAACCAAATCAACAATCTCTGGCAAGAGCAATGCTAGTAGTCATCTATCAGCAATGGCTCAGGGTCTTTGTCGGCGGTTCTCATTGCCGGAGATTAGACAAGCTACCAAGAATTTCGATGAGTCTTATGTCATCGGTGTTGGAGGTTTTGGTAAGGTGTACAAAGGTGTTCTTGATGGGAAGTTAAAAGTGGCTATCAAACGATCAAACCCGTCTTCAGAACAAGGTGTTAATGAGTTTGTGACTGAAATCGAGATGCTTTCGAAGCTGAGACACAAGCATTTGGTGTCTTTGATGGGTTTCTGCGAAGAAGATGAAGAAATGTGTTTGGTTTATGACTACATGGCACTTGGTACTCTAAGGGAACATATTTACAACATCAAAAAGCCTCATCTTTCGTGGAAGCAAAGGCTCGAAATCTGTATCGGAGCAGCCAGAGGACTTCACTACCTGCACACAGGAGCTAAGTACACAATCATTCACAGAGATGTGAAGACAACAAACATTCTCTTGGATGAGAATTGGGTTGCTAAGGTTTCTGATTTCGGGCTCTCGAAAACAGGTCCTAACATGGAACAAGGCCATGTTAGTACAGTAGTGAAAGGCAGTTTCGGATACTTAGATCCTGAATACTTCAGAAGGCAACAATTGACAGAAAAATCCGATATCTATTCCTTCGGAGTAGTCCTTTTCGAGGTCTTATGTGCAAGGCCAGCTCTCAATCCTAGCCTTCCGAAGGAACAAGTAAGTCTAGCTGATTGGGCGCTAAGCAACAAGCGAAAAGGGACATTGGAGGAGATCATTGATCCACACCTGAAGGGAAAAATAATCCCGGAATGTCTGAAGAAATTTGCAGACACAGCTGAGAAATGCTTGTCTGACAGTGGAGTCGACCGCCCTTCCATGGGAGACGTGTTGTGGAACCTGGAATTCTGCCTTCAGCTGGAAGAAAACTCATCCTCAGACGGCTCATCTACGTGTAGCTCACGACGTGGTGGAAGTGGTGAATCCTCGGAAGACCTCAGCCTCAGGAACAGACCCCAGTTGCATATAAGCAGTCTCAGCCTTGGAAGTGAATCTGACTTGAATGAAGAACCTGAAGAAGTAGACACTAACAACACTGCCATCTTCTCACAGATTGTCAATCCAACCGGACGGTGAATAATGGATCGAAAAATTCATGGAAACAAAGCAAAAAAATTATTTAAAAAAATCCCTTTTGATTGTTGTTTTTCTTCGCGTATAACATATTTGGACAGGCCATATAAATTTATAGCAGACACAGACATGTCTCCTGGTATTTCTGTATGGTTTTTAAGTTATATTTGGTTTTTTTTTTCTTCATATAATTATATATTAATTATAATATATATCAATGTATGTTCACAGAAAAACTTTGAATCACTAATTTTTGTTAGATTCTTCATTTTCACTTTGTCCATGAGTGTGATTAAATTCACAGAAGTTGTTTTTCTTTGAATTTTTATTTTCTTGGTGGAATTGTTTAATTTCTTATATTATAAGTTGAATTTGATGAGTATCCTATCCTGTGATTCTAGGCATTAATCCTAATGACTTTTGCAATCAAATCATTTAAGACAGAGTTCTAGCACCCGAGGATTTTATAGTAATCTAATTCAAACTGGAAATTAATATGTTCATGTCGAGATGAGTTTAGATACATTAGAAATTATCGGTCTATAAGGTTCGAATTCTTGTAAAATCTGGACGGAACGAAAATCCGTGAAATTGAATATCTAATTATCATTAGTGAATATGCATTCTAATGGACCAAATTAGGTTAGCCTCTCGAAGGAAGTCTTATTGTGTAGATTTACTTGAAGTTCTAGTTTGTTTTAAGTTATGACCGGCTCTTTCCGATTGGATTGATATCAAAATTCAAAATTAAAAATCAAATGCATTTATTACTATGATCTCTAATAAATAATTTCATGAAAAATTATTTGTCATTTTTTCTCGTAATATATAGGTATATTAATATCATATTAATAAATATCACCGTAATAAAAATAGTTGAAAAAGTCATCCTCCTGTAATATGGTTTATTTTATAAAGGGTATTCATTTAACCTAATAATATACCGTTTCTAATACGGAAGTGTCTATACGAATCTTTAATTACTACAAATATCTATTAAATACATAGTTGAAAAGTGAAAACGATACTGAATTGGTTTTTTTACTATTGAAACATGTTCTATCTGATATTAATAGAATACTCAATCCATCAAAGTGTTCAAGTATGTACCGATATTTTGTTTAAAATAATCACAAATTAGTGCTGTTTAATGTTTTAATTAATTTTGCGGAATATCAAGGGGACCATTTTGATTACTATATTATCAAAATCCTATCTAATTTTGATGTTTTTGTCTATTGAATATATATATTAATTGGCATATTCTGCTTTGACAACTGAGACAACATAAAGTCATAGTTGCGTATATAATTAATACTCATTATAATTGATTACTTTTGTTCTAGAAGCTCAATAAATTCAATGTGCCATGCCCAAAATTTGGACTCACGAAGAAAAATTATAATTTTATTATGGATTATTTTATGGTTTGCCTTAGGTGACGAGTTAAAGCGCAATTTCTTTTCTTCTCAAATTCAAAAGTATGTAAAAAAGAAAAAAAAAATCATCGTGTAAAATTATATAATTAGTTACCTTTCAATATATTTTAGTGGTAAGAGTATTCAATTCGAGTTGTTATCATCGTAAGTTTTATATACAAAAATATATAATTTTTTTGATGAATAATGTTAAGCTTTCTAAATTTAACATCTTATAAATCATGAGATTATATGGTGAGTGATGTGATATTAACACATCATGTATCAATACCATTTATAAAGGAATTTTTTTTAAAAAAACTAAAAAACATATGGTTTTTCTTTTTTTATATATCCCATTTACAATACCGATGACTCAGACCATATATTTTATCAAATTGAATAATTTTTTTTATTTATGTAATTAGTTATATAATATTACATAATTGCGTTAACCAAAATACTAGATTCACGGTATCTCATTGATACAATAGATAATATGTTTAAAACGTTTTTACAATATTTATGGATAGCAATTCTCCGGTATACCTTAAATTAGGCCTATATTCCAGGTCAAATTATTGGTGTAAATGGACTTAATTAAGGTTTATCATGTGTTAAAGTCAAACGAAGGAATATTAGATGGTGTTTCTGTCAAGTCAATTGTACCTCTTTTTTTTTTCCTTTGAAATTTGATACCAAATTGGTCATAAATCGGTTGGAACATACCGAGACCGATCCATATATATATATATATATATATATATATATATATATATATATATATATATGATTCGATTATCTATCTATATAATATCTATAAATAAAAAAACTCATACATATTTATAAAATATATATAGTGTCATGATAAAACTTGAACCCTCAAACCCTCAAACCCTCACTACCATCCGAAAGGATAAATGTATAGAACTTTTTTTTTTCTAAGTATTATACCATTATATAAATGGGTACTGACTGATCAATACCTAAGGTATTGATCCTTCCAATTGGGTGTTGTCACATTATTTTTTTATATATAATTATCTAATAAAATAGATCACATACACCACCCCATTAATGGAATCAGTATCTTGAATATCGACAATTCGATAAATGCACGGAAGGTGAGATATGAAAGATATGTTGCTATTATTTTTTACAAACAATAAATATGTTAAAGCTAAAAACATCATAAAAGAATGAAGTTGATGACAACTCTTGTTTTTATTTTATAATAACAAAGACTGCAAGAACTCCATAAACCCACTTTGACAATTTTACTTTAGTGGGTTATCACTAAAGGGATGCATAGGTTCCCAAATTAGTATCATATAATTGGATAAATATTTTATCAATATAAACCCACTTTGATATTTCATTGTTCTCATGATAAGGTTATTCATAGCAATTTCAATTTATTTATTTTGAAATCTAACATCGAAAAAGTTATAAATTCATTTAAATGTATCTATCGAAGTGTTGAGATCTACTCCCATATATCATCTCGATTTGAGATTTACTTCCATATATAATCTAGTTTAAAATTTGGATTCATGTCTATGGTTGCAGGCCATATAGATTATAGTTAAATATAGTTCTTTAGTTTTTCAGAGAATTCTAAAATCTTTATAACTATGTGAGATTGTAATTTTATTTTTTCTTTATCTATAATTAATCCTAAAAAATCTATTTTATTTTTGAACAATTCTATTTTTGACTTTCATATGATTATATTATTCTTTTTAAAATTTGAAGTATCACATCACTTAAAACAATTTCAAAGAAACCATTAAAGTAGTGATGATTGTTTATCTGTCCCTTTTATGGGTTTAGCACCGAGGAAGTGTGATCTAAAAGGTTAAAAAAGTATGCAAGAAACCTAGGGTTTTCCAATAATAATAATGATAATAATAATATAGAAGATTACATTTTATTGTTTCAAATTTTCTTCAAATCATACAATCGCATATACTTAAAGTGGTCGTACACTTTTTCCGATTCGAGTCTTATCATTTATCTATAAAATTATTAAGTACGGTATAAAGTCTAGTAAAATGTTTTTTTTTATAGTAAGAAATATTTTTTAAACCTATTCATAATGGTTGATCTTATTGAGTTTCGATTGTAAAATTTCAAATCTGAATTAACATTTTAAATTTTGGATGTGGACAATGCAAAAGATAAAAATATCCTCTTTGTTTTTATCTAGGATTAAATTTAATAAGCATCATAAACTTGTTTAAAACAATCACTATCCAATAATATTGAATTATTGTGCTTCTCCTCCACCATTGACTTCTGGTTAACTAATTGGTTTTCATATAGATAATGTAGTAATCATGCCATCTAAAATAATAATAATAATCACCTTAAAAAGTAGAAACTCTTTTTGTAAATATTAAATATAATCATGCCTAACAAAGAGAGAATATTTTATAATCATATTACATAGTACATAACACTTGTTTTCCCACTTTCATTTCATCCCATGTTGGATTTATTAAATTAATTGTCTTGTGAATTTTGTTAGGATGATAAATTTTATGAAATATATTTTAATTTTTTTTTTAGTATTATAATTTTTTATTATTAATTAAAGTGATTTGCTTTCAGGAATGTGCTTACTAAAGTTAAAATAAGGAATAACAGATTTATTTTAACGAAAAATATGTTAATTTAATAATATATTGATGTCTTAGCCTTTGTAAATTCATTATTCTTATTAACTTCCTAGTCCCATGGAATTTTGATTTAAATTCATTTAAAACACTCAAAAAGTCACAAGTATATATATATATAATAATTAGTGAGTCTCCTATAAGATATTCTTTATTTTAATTTTGGTAATGATTTTAATGAAATCGGATCTATTTTTATGAATTTTGATCTGAAATTTTTTCTGAATGATTTGTACTTATGAATAAAAATTGATTTTTTTTTTCAAGTATTAGAACTATTTATCCCGATTACGTTAAATATGAAGGTATCGAAAAATGTACGAAATATTGGAAAATTTAAGAAAAATAGTTATAATGTCTGAAAAACTCTCAAATTTTATCCATACGTAATTTTCAATGAACTTATCGTCTATAAAAAAATCATATCAAAATTCATAAAAAATCAAATTGATTTCATCAAAATTCTTACTGAAATTAAAAAATGATCTATTATGAGAGGCTCATATATATAGTCAATTTTTCTTCAATGTCTACCGTTATAACTTACATCACATCAGTGAGTTACATATGAACCACTGATTATGTAAATTTAATGGTCTACATTCAACACACGGATGAAGTTATATCAGTGCGTACTGATTTGAAAATTTATATATATATATATATATCTTAGTTACATTCAAGTTTCGAGACCGGATAATCATAAAATTAATTTTAATAAAAAATAATATCATAATAGCAAATGCTACATATGTGGTGATCTATTAGGTCATTGGTTAGTTAAAGATAACCTGATCCAAAAGTTTTAATTTTTTTTTTGCATTATGGGCATTTAGCCATTTAGGATGGTGTGATGTCCCAAGCTATTTTTTATTAAAAAAATATATATACAAACTTTAAAAAATACAAATAATAAAAATGGATCTCCAATGCATTGATAGATCTTCATCAACATTGGAGATCCCATTTAGCTTTTGCTTTATAAAAATATACTTAAAAAAAAAAATCATTTTTTATAATTTAGTTTATGATTTTTGATTTTTTTAAATGATAAATTAAACGAAAGTTAATTTTAAAAATATCTACTTATAAACAAAATTTAAAATCCTTTAATGAATGACAACTATTTTTGTTCGATTTTGTTGAATATAAAGCTTCAAAAAATGAAGCGGAAAACAGACAAAATAGAAAAAACAATGTGTTATAATGCTGTACAAAAATTTAAATTTTGTTTATGAGTATATTTATCACCTAAAAAATATCAAAATTTATAAAAATTTATAGAATTCATGAAGATCTTTACATCGAATTAAAATAAAAAATCTACCAGGCCAAGCCTAGTATATAACTATATATATATAATCGACCGGTAGAAAGATTATACCAGACCATGAAAAAATTAAAATAAAACAATCCTAATTCTTTTTATATATTACTTTTCTTTTCTTTTTTAAAGTAGAATTTTCGAATTCTTGTTTCGCTTGTGGAAAAAGTGCTTCTCCTTAATCGTCACCTTAAAAAACGTGTCTCCCTATTTTCTGGCTTTTAGAGCAGGATAGCTTCATTGCTTTAATTTTCTCTGAAATAAAGTTCAAAAGCACTTTTTCTGTTATTCAAACATTTTTTTTTGTTCAATATACGAGAAAGGTATAAACATATATTCTTTGAGGACTCAAAATTCGTGAAAGGAAACAAAATATCATAGGACCATGAATCCATGTAAAAAAACTATTTCACATTGAAAATTATTGTTATTCAACAAAGTTACCAAAATAATAATAATAATAAAGTACTAAATAAATTACTTAAATTAAGTATGCTACATATATGTTCTAAAAAAAACAATCATGATACTTATATTAGTAAATATCAAGTCAATATATTTTATTTTTATATATATATATATTACTAGTTTGATATTATTATAACTTTTATAATAATCGTTGATAGTTGTACCAAAGGAATAATCAGTTATAAAATTAATCGACAGATGTTTGATTAATTGTACTTTTAAAACTACTGTATAGCTCAAAAACAGTATACATATGTTTGGTAATTTTATTGTAAAAACGTTGAGATTAATTACACTGACTAAAATATACTTGAGTTTAGGACCCTATTTTTTTTTCATTATATATATATATATTAAATCAATATTTTAAGTAGAATATTTAAATTGAAAAAAACAAACCATAAGAATAATAAAAATATTTTTAAAAGATTTTATAAATCAAATCAATATATTAATTTTGAGATGAAATAATTTATATAAATGATTTTAAGTTGATTTCATAATAATAAAAATGATATTTTAAAATATACGTTAAACGTTGAAAATAGCTTTCCATTTACTTCTTAAAATCATTGTCAAAACTTACCAGATTATCAATTAATCACTTTTAGAAGTTTTATCAAATATCATTTTCTGTCGAAATTATAAAATAATCTGATTTTAGTTTTTACCAAATTTGCCATTTTTTTAACATATTTGTTGTTTTTGTTAGTATTTAGAATTAGATTTAAAGACTTTTACTCTTTAGTTAATTTTTCTTTAATGAAAAATCTAATTTCATTTAAGAAAGAATTAAAATTAATAATCATACCATTTAATCTCTTATATCCATAAGATTTGATACTAAAAAGAAAACACTTAATTAAAAAGAAAACTCTAAGAAAATAGGTTACGATTCACAATAAATCGGTATTACAAACATGGTAAAATTGGTAAACCGTTACATAAATATGCAATGAAAGAATAAAATAATAATAATATTTACCATGAATTTGTATTTGGTGAAAAAAAAGTCACAACTAACCTAACCTTTTATTACCATCTGAACTAATGACGACTTGTTATTAGACTAATTGATAAAATCTATTAGAATTCATCAAAAATAAAGAAGCAACATATTTAATTAAGTCCTACAAAAGAGTCAAAAATGGAATGGCAGAGCCAGAGAGAATCTGTGTCAGGTCATAAACAAACAGCTCATTATTTTAACACACACTTAAATCAAATTTTGTTAAAATGGGACATAAATAGATTAGTAGAGAGAGGTGCCACTGTTTCAAAAGTCAGTCATGTAGGTTGAATTGATATAAATTTTCATTTATAAAAATTCGATATAAATTTTAAGATTTAAAAAACAATTGTATTTATATCTTGAGATTTTAACAAGTTGAATTCAGGGTGTGATTCTCTTGCTAAGTTGGGTTTATCTTCCAACTCTGTACTTCTGTTTTAATGAATTTCTTTTCTTCAAAAAAATAATAAGTACAATCACTTTTCTAAAAATAAATAAATTATTAAATTTTAAGGGATGATAAACTGATCTTACCGTAACTCTATTAAAATTGAGATATTATTAGACTTAACAAACATCATATGATATCAAACTGCATCGGATAGTGATTGCAACTCAATAAATTCAGAACAAAGATTATTTTTTTTTTAGAGGGGACCCAAATAAGAATCTTTGGTAGGGAATTCAGTTTCTTTCTGTTTTATTTCCTCTGGCATTGGACAGAGAGCTCACTTTACTTTTACTCTTACTCTATTTATTGGATTATTATTATTAATTTTAGTTTATATAAGTATAAATATAATCAAAAGAGAGTATTTGTTTTCTTTTGGGTCATTTTAACAAGTTCCATAAAGTGGAGCAAAGTCTTCTTGCACATCTTTTTCTTCAGTTGAATTTTGGTCTTGTTGTTTTCTGTTTCATGTGGGTACTAGTAGTCTTTTGATTTCAACATAATTTCTGACAAACCCAGTTTTTGTTTTTTTTGTTTTTTTTTTTAAAGACAAATTTAGTGTCTTTTTCGTTTTATCATGGTTTGGGTTTGGTTGGGTTGAGTTGAGTTGTGTGTTTTGTTGGTGAAGAAGCATGGAGGAGATTGAAGAAGCAAACAAAGCAGCTGTGGAGAGCTGCTATAGAGTTCTAAGTGTCTTGTCTCAACAACACAACAACAACAATTTGACAGTTGAAACTGGTGAGGCTGTGTATAGATTCAAGAGGGTTGTGTCTCTTCTCAGCCATGGAACTGGACATGGATTAAAAAGAGTGAGAAAGTTGAGGAATTTGAAGAAACCATCTTTCAATTTGCCTGAAAACATCTTCTTAGACAGTCCTAATTATAAACCAATTTTTTCACCAAAACCTCTCCAAATCATCCCAGCTGATCAAGATTTCTTCTTCTTCACTAATCCTGTCATTAATAAGTCCCCTCCTCCTCCTCTCCAAGTTGCATCACAAAACTTGCAATTCTTGCAGCCTCATCATCATCACCAGCAGCACCACCAGAGGCTAAACTTTCAGCAGCAGCAGAGGAGTAATACTAATAACACTAGTGGTGGTGGTGCTGCTGCTGCTGCTATAAATCTGAAATTTGATGGGTCTAGTACTTGCACACCAACCATGTCTTCTAATAAATCACTTATATCATCTTTGAGCATGGACTGTAGTGTCACCAATTTTGATGGGAGTTCCTTCCAATTGATTGGTGTGCCGCAGCCGCCGCGGCAGCCACAGCTATCCAATCAGATCACTCACCAATCAAGGAAGAGGTGTCCTGGTGGTGCTGGTAGAGCAGAAGATGGGAGTGTCAAGTGTACCGGTGGTACTAGTAGCGGTAAATGTCATTGCTCAAAGAGGAGGTCAGATTCATTTTTATGTAACTTTTGTGTTTGTTTTCCTTTGGTTTGTTTCAATTAATGACAATTTTCTTTTTTATTTTTAATAGGAAACTGAGGATAAAGAGATCTATCAAGGTGCCGGCTATCAGTAACAAGGTTGCAGATATTCCTCCTGATGAATTTTCATGGAGGAAATATGGACAGAAACCAATCAAAGGTTCTCCACATCCTAGGTGAGTTGTTTTATTAATCGGAAATAAAAATGAAAGAGAATCGAGTTCCCTTGGAAAGGGACTCGGAAAAAGGGAACTAATGGAACTTGATTCCTAACTGATTTTAGTAAACACTGCAATGATCAAGAATTAAGCTCCCTTTCCCCGTTAGTGTTCCTTACTAGTAAACGCGCCCTTATTTTTTCTTATATGTAGTGTTGCATGTTCACTCGTCTCAATCCTGCCAGATAAATTAATGTCTAGGAGAATAGATGACCATTTTTTACACAATCCTTAAACACGAAAATCACTAGGTTGAATTCAATCAATCATATCTATATATTTCTCCATGGATTTTGAATATAATTTTAATGGGACTGACTAAGAATGTTTTGGAAAAAAATAAATGCAGAGGATACTATAAATGCAGTAGTGTGAGAGGTTGCCCAGCAAGGAAGCATGTGGAGAGATGCCCTGAAGACTCATCCATGCTAATTGTCACATATGAAGGTGAGCACAACCACTCCAGATTACACTCATCATCACAATCTGCTCATACGTGATCGATCAATCAATGAACCCCATATCAGAAATGGCTCCAAATCCAACAACAACAACAACAAAAAATCATCATCTGTCTGTATGTCTGACTTCAATTGTGAATTTCTACTACTGTACAGGATTTGCAATTCAAACTGGATATATAAAATTTATCATGTGCAATGCAGGATTACAATAGATATCAGTGTTAAGGAAACTTTTTTCAATTAATACCGGTATCTATTTAGAATCCTGTACATGATCAGCGCAGCTTGATATGCACTACAAATGAGGTACTAATTCATGTCTAAGCTTTGTAGAACACTGTAGTTAAAGCCACAGCAGTGATAAGCAACAAAATGGGCTCATATATATGATAGAAATTGGCTGTAAAACCTGAGTTTGTAATGTTTTCTTATTTTGCTGTTTTTTTTTTTTGTTATGCTCTTGATTTATTTATTATCAAATAGGTTTTTGAGTGAATGCAATGTCAGTTTTCTTTTTAGTTTCTGTACTTCAACTGCTACAGAGTGCAAGTTCTTTTATGTGATGTCAAGATTCCAATTTGATTATAAATGAGAGGTATAAATGAACTGGATTTTCTTCAAATAATTTGAAGAACACCCTTTTCGTTTATATACAAACCGATCAAACTTGATCATGATCTGACAATCGCTTACTAAGAGACAGGTCTATTCTGTTCATCTATATCTCCATACAATAAAACTCTATATTTGTTTTCGAAAATCATTCTTTGAATCATCGTAATTATACATCTAATGATTCTTATTAGATGAATGTACGTGCGACCTAAATATGATGATACATACATGGTTTGACCTCCATAAAAGTGTTTTATATTTCTTTTCTCATTCAAAATAACATCAAGAACCAAGAAATTATATGATAAAACAGAGGTTTATTAAGTAATTAATCTAACATATAATATGATTTTTATTAAATAAATTTAGCAAAAAAGAAAAAGAAAAAGAAATAATAATAATAATGGCATCAACAAGAGATATCATAGTGCAAGTGTGTTTGTTTATAGTTGCTGTAATTGGTAGCAGCTGCAAGATTGTTACAATGAATGCAGAAAATCTCTGGATGTCTTGAACTGGGCAAAGTGTGTGGCATAGCCTGCACCATACCATGTTCGTCTTCTTATCAGCATCCATGTGATCTCAATACCATGTATTCAATCCATCATCTCTTTCTTAAACAATATCAGGTCCTGTTAACTACTTTGCTAAGGGCTGCTAAGAGTACAAGTTAAGCCAACTATGTAAAGTTGCAGATAATATTTGTTTTTAGCTGTTATTATTTTGACTAATAATATAAATACAATATAATAATTAATAAGTAGTTCAAGGTTACAACGGTAAATTATTTGTTTTCAAATTTTACTAATTTAAAAAAGAGATAATTGTACAAACAGCCCTGACGTTAGGCTTAATTGCATGTATAAGCACCCATTGCTTAAAATTGCATGTACATCCCCTGTCGGTTGACTTCTGTTAATTTAAATGGTGACCTTTTACTATGAAATGACTAAAATACACCTAGTTCAATATTTTTTAACTATTTTTTTTATTCATTAACATTTGAATTTTAATATTTAAATTAAATTATTAAAAAATCAACATCTCCTCTACCATCGTAATTATCGCATTCTTATTCGCTCAAAGTTGAACGACAAATACCACCCTTATCAGAATTATCAATTCTATCGTCATCGACACGATCTAAACAACTCATACAATTTTCCCGCTCTTCAAACACTGTCATCATCAATAGAATCCCCATTTTTTGAACAACAAAGAAAATGTCATCACCTTAATTCATCAAACTTCATCAACGCCCACAAAATCGTCATCAAACATTAGCAACACCTGTAAAATAAAAAGATTATTTGGTTTTTATAGAAATAAAAACAACTCAGAGGCGATGGAGTAATTCCATCACCAGTAGAGGATCGACTCTTTCACGTGAGGAGCAGAACGATCGGCTCTTCATGCGAAGTTGAATCTTTTTTTTTTTCCTTATGTTTGTTTAGAGAATAAGCTTCATCTCCAAGTGTTTTTCTGTTTCATGTTTTTCATATATATAATGGATTGAGTAGATCAATTATATATATATATATATAATAATTAAAAATTCAATTAGACGATTTTACCTCTAGGTTGTCAACTCTTAACGGATAACGGATGATGACAGGTGATGTTAGTGTGATTTTGAGCAAAAGTTGCTTACGTGTACAATTAGACCTAATGTTAAGGGTATTTATGTAATTTACCCTAAAAACAATTCATTGAGGTTTAAAATTGAAGTCTATCTATATTAACATCGGTTCAGGGCATTTTCTCTACCCATTCTCACCCTTAAAAAAGTAGGGGCACCTAACGTCCTTGAACCGATAACCATCTTTATGCTAACCTAGCCTACTCTGTCCCTCAGAACCAACAAGGGGGAGATTGAATTCATTGGAGTTTGATGGATTTTGGTGGAATTCATAAATTTCATATAGATTTTGTTAGGGTCAGTCATGTAAACGTTTTTCAGTTGCTGTTTTTCGAAACTAAAAATGAAAATGAAAACAATGTTTTTTGTTTTAGTTTCGAATTCCGAAAACACGTCTGGTAGCATATACTGAAAGCTGTATTTTGAAAATGAAAACGGAAAAAACGTGTCTAGTAGGTTAACCGAAAACTATTAAAAATTGATTACATAATTAACCAATATAATTTTCGTATTGTAATTTTTAAATTAAACAAAAGTAACACATCAAAAATTAATTTAAAAAGACATATAAAAAAATGAATTAATCAAAACTAAACTCTTAAATTATAAATAAATAATTACAATATATATATATATATATATATATATATATATACTATATAATAAAAATATAACTGTGTATATGATATATATATTAAATATTATTATATATATTATAATTTATATTATAATAATATATATATTATGATATTTACATATATATTATATAAATATATTTTATAATATAATATATATATATATATAATAATTTTAATGTATATATATATATATATTATTGTATGAATGCTTTTAGTTCTAGTTGGAAATAAATTATTTTTGAATATATATATATATATATATATATATATAGAGAGAGAGAGAGAGAGAGAGAGAGAGGGAGAGAGATAGATGGACACTTTGATCATTTAAAAATCTTATCTCGTCTTATCCTAGCCATATGAGACGCATAATAATACAATTAATAGTTTAAAAAAATATTTTTTTTTATATAAAAAAATGAAAACAAAAACAAAAACGAAAAACAAGTATTTTGTGTTTTTTAAAATCTTTCACTTTTAACACTGATTTTGTTTTTCAATTTTTTTTTTCGTTTTTTGAAAATAAAATGAAAAACAGTTAATGAACGCTTTTTTGAAATCGTTTTTAAAAAATAAAAACGAAAACAGACTGAAAAATAACTGCAAGACGGGGCCTTAGATTTCTGTAAAGAGTTGGTTGGAGTTTGTTGAACTTTTACACAGAGTTGTATGGTATTAGATGAATTTGTCTTGAAAAAAAAAAACTAATCTTGTACCGAAGAACAAAGAAGAGAACAGAAAAAGAAAAAGAATATATATATATATATATATATAATTGATTGCCCTTGATATAAAAGTGAATAACCAAGATGAAAAAATAACGATTGTTTGTGTAATATTAAAGTGAATAACCCAAATGAAAAAAAAGGTTTCGATATAAAAGTGATGATGATTTTTTTTGTTAATTTTGATTGAAGAAGAATTAAAACCAAAAACGAACAAAAAAAAACATATTTGTTGAAGGTTTTGTGAGATTTGGAGACCAAGAGCTATGTGAAATATGAAGAA
This sequence comes from Dipteronia dyeriana, assembly GCA_032871835.1. Taxonomy (NCBI): domain Eukaryota; kingdom Viridiplantae; phylum Streptophyta; class Magnoliopsida; order Sapindales; family Sapindaceae; genus Dipteronia; species Dipteronia dyeriana. Next base: position 20,720,080 of record CM065302.1, read on the forward strand.
ATCGTATTTGATGAGAGAATAAAAATGATAGAATACCACGAGTTGAGAAATTTAAGGCGTTATTTGATGTGTGAATGAAATCCTATGAAATTCATTGGTATAGGGCAAGATCTGCGAAATGCTTTTTTATTTATACTTTTTATTCTAAATTTAGTAAAATAAATTTTAGTTGTTGGGTTTTAAAAATTCAGAGATGGAACCGTAAAAAAAGGATAATGGTTGACATTAAACCCTTTTTATTCAACCTTTGTATCCAACTTGATGTGTAAGCTATTGGATTTAAATATTTTGACTTAACTGTATTCACTTGTTAAAGCATCCACTGACCCACATGTCAAGTTGGATGTAAATGTTGGATAAAAGGGTTTGATGTCTACCATTATCCGTCAAACAAATAAATTCAGAGATGAGTCATTTTTTTTTTTGGAGTTCATTTTTGTTCATCTCCCAGTTACCTCCCTTCCCAAACGTTGCCATGTGTCAAAAAGTTAACCATGGTTAACAAATTAATTGTTATATATTTTTAGGGTTTGTTTTACCGATTTGACCCTTATTTTTGGTTTTTATTTTCTTAAAAAGAAAATATTCCAAGTTAAAAATAAAACACCATATTTTTTTTTAATATGTAAAAAACACCATACTTTTTTTTAAAAAAAAAAACATCATCAGAATTGAAAATCAATGGATTTTTTTTTTGAAAATCAATTGAAAAAAGAGGAAACAGTTTCCAGATCTAAACCATAAACCAACATCCTTCTCGATCACAAAACCCTAACGCTCAAATCCAAACATAATCAAATGTGAATCAAAAGTTTGAAAAAAACAATTTATTTGGTAAAAAAGCAACCAATCATCATCAGATTTATCACATACAGAACAATTATGGAAAAAAAATTACCAGATTAATCTTTCACAAACATTTTAAAAAGAAAAACTGAAACACAATTTTTTTTTTCAAATTTAGTTTCAATCTTTCTCACTCAACCCAAAGTGAATATGATCTCTCTAAACCCAGAAAGTTGAGTCAATCACAAAACCTTATCACTCAAATCCAACCAAACCCATCTACATAACCATACCAACCACCACCCCAAAATCGAACCCAACCTCTCCGTCTCTCTACCAAAACCAAAACGCAACCTACGGTGGTTGTCGCGAATCGCCCATCCTCTCACCTTACGGTGGCGGCCACCTATTTGTCAAACGAAATAAGAGTGAGAAGAAAGATGGTAAGAGAAATAGGGGATCAGCAACGAGGAGGAGATTGACGACGAGAAGTAAGAGTAACGGTTGTGTTGATTTTGGTAGGTTGGGGTTTGAATGTCGGAGAAGATGATGTGAATGATGATGCAGATGTTTGAGATTTAGAATGAATTTAGATCGGTCGTTATTAAATCTAAATCTTTTATTTAATATTTGTTAAATAATTATATATATTAATTTACCTATTTACTCTTATAATTATTTTCATATTGACATTTGATTAATTGTTGGACGTTTGGCACAATCTAGAGAGGGAGGTAATGCTCACCGGTGAGCAAAAATGAACTCTGTTTTGTTGACATGGCAATTGTATTGATCGAGTTAGAAAAGTTTAATAATGTGGCTAAAATGTATTGTCTATGCGTGTCAACCACCAAAAGTACGGAAACATCTCTCAACATTTGAATTTTAAAAGGGAATATTCCATCATTATCTTATCCATAAAAAAAATTCACTCACACTGCATCACCTATCTATCTCTAAATGAGAAATCATTTAATAACAATATTATTAATACATATTCTATATTTGGAGTTTCAAAAATAGAAACTCTAATATTTTTTTTTTAGAAACAGCAGTTTAGAATACGGCAAAAGTATTTAATACTCTATTTTAGAGTTTATAAATAGATTACTAAAATAGGGTACGGGGTAGAAGATGCTGGCCACAATTCGACTCTTAAATAAGCGTACAAGTTTCCCATTACTAATCAAGTAAATATCGATACTTTTAACCGAATATCTCAATATTGTAAATTTTTTAGCTATACTATCGATATTTTCATCGAATTTTCGAAAGATTTAGACCCTCCATATTTCCACGGAAGTCCATATTTCACCCCTCCCATATTGCAAGTAGACGTGACAAATGGGCTAAGGAGGCCTGCGATCCCTTTTGAATGTAGAGTCCAAACTAAAGAATGGAAAAAGAAAAATTTCAACTTTTAACCCCAAGAAGAGCCTCTTTGAATTTTAGTTGATGCCGACCAGACACTCTCTCACTCAAACACTGCCTTGCATGTAAGCAGAGGGTTGGTGGAACCCTAGGAAGTTGAGATTTTTGCAAGTGATTGCTGTGAAAGTTCAGGTTTAGGGTTTTACTCTAGAGAAAGCTCGGTGTAAGTTTCTCTTTACATTCCATTTTTTTTTTTTTATAATAATGTCTAGCAGTGATGACCTTTTTCTTTGTTTGTGTCGTTTTTTTTTTTCTTTTCTCATATTTGGATTATAATGTTGCAGCGGTGATGATATATTTTTGTGGGTTTTTTTTTCTCTTATTTTTGGATAATAATGTTTGAAGCAGTGATCTTTTTTTTTTTGTTGTTGGTATTTTTCTTTTATTTTTGGATAATAATGTTGAAGAAATGATGATATTCTCTTGGGTTTTCTTTTATACTCTCATTTTTGGATTACAATGTTGAAGCATTGATAATTTTTCTCTCATTTTTGAATAATCATGTTGAAGCAGTGTTTTTTTTTTTTTTTTTTTTGGTTTTCTGTTTTTTCTCTCCTTTTTGGATTGTAATATTGTTGGATTATAATATTGAAGCAGTGATATATATATATATATTCCTCTCATTATTTGAAAAATAATATTGAAGTAGTGATGTTCTTTTTAAAAATAATTTATTCTCTCATTTTTGCGATAATAATGTTGAAGCAGTGATAATCAATATTTTCCGGCTGTTTTCCTTTTTGTAAGGGTTTCTTATTAAAGAGTTTGTTGTACGTAAAACAAAAGTTTTAAGTATTTAGTTTTTGGAAAGTGTTTTACTTTTTGTGTGTTTGGAAGGTAAATCCGTGCGCCCTTAGGAAATGAAAGGGTTAACCAAAACTGTTGATGCTTTTACTATGTATAAGTTGATTTTGTACAAGATAAGCTGTATACTGAGGATAAATGGTATTGATTTGAGATGAAGTTGTGATTGGCCAGGTTGGAATCCCCTCACACCCACATCAATGAGATTGTGGGTTCGAGTCATGTCCCCTTTCCCCAAACTCCCAAATTTGTAATAATTCAAAAAGAAAATGGCATCGCTTTGGGTTTCCTTTCGTTTTTAGGGCCTTCTATTAGGCTGAATAGGCTCTTATTGTTAGCTAGGTAGTTATTGTCAGCCTGGGTGGATTGCTTGTTCACTTTTGCATTGGGATGTTTTGTTGCAAACTTCTTTTTTTATATGGGGCACATTTGTATCATTTTTTTTGCAATAAAATTCTTTGTTTACTATTGAAAAATGATTGGAGTTAGAAATAATGTTTATGTCAGAGGTAACTTCGGAAATTGCTTCGGAGTTTGTTGCATTGTAAAGTAGAAATAAGCAGGAGTTTATCATTAAGAAATGTAGATCATATCCAAAAGCTTAAAGATATGTCATTTATTGTTTTTAAAATATACATTTAGGTAGTAGAGGAAGACATTTACACTCAGCATCAATTTCCTTTTTCATGTAGAGAGTAATTTGAAATACCATTGAAGGAGTCAACAGATTCAAAGGCTATATTTTTATTCTCTTGGGATTTCTTCATAGCAATTCGGGGTGTTAGGTTTTACTGTTCATTACATGACCCCTTCTGTAAGTAAAAGATTTGGCTTCTAATCCTTTTGCATTTGGTTTCTTTGCAGATTTTAATTCAATGGATGAGAAGTTTTCAAATGGAGTTGATATGGATTTAGATGATATTGATTTTTCTGACTCCAGCAGCATACATGAACTGGGGGAAGATTTTCTGCAAAATTTTTGTAAAAAGGCAGCTATGGCTTTCTTCAACGAATATGGTTTGATTAGTCATCAAATCAACTCATACAATGATTTCATAAAGAATGGTCTACAGAAGGTCTTTGATTCTTTCGGCGAGACTATAGTTGAGCCTGCTTATGGCCCAAAGAAGGGAGATGAGTGGCAACGTGCTTCAGTGAGGTTTGGCCAGGTCACTCTTGATAAGCCAAGCTTTTGGTCTGGGTCTGAAGGACGTGAGGAGCGCACTCTGCTTCCTAGGCATGCAAGGCTTCAAAATATGACATATTCAGCGAGGATGAAAGTAAATGTTAAGCTTGAGGTAAATAAAAATTATTGTTTCGTTTTACGAAGAGTTTAAACTTGTTGATACTTTTAGGTTTCCTTGGTAATGGTTTGTATTAGTGCAGTGCCCATTTTTTTTATGCTGTAATTGTTGGTGCTATAATCAATGTCTCTCCTATGAAGGTTGAGGTTTTAATTATAATCAATGATTTCAGAAAGATGTGTGGATAAATTGCACTTTCAGCTTATTCTTTTGTTAATTTTGCTTAATTTTCTTGTCATTGACTACATGGTGCAATTGCACTGATAATCGGAAGACTGTCAGTTTGTTGGAAAGTTTTTTCCCTTGTCTTTGATTCTTTAATAACTATGTTTCAACTTTGTAATCTACCAGATCTACACTCAGCAACTTGTCAAAAGCGATAAATTCAAGACTGGAAAAGAAAAATTTATTGACAAGGATGTTAAACGTGTAGATGAGAAGGATATCATAATTGGGAGGATTCCAGTTATGGTGAAGTCTGACATCTGCTGGATGAAGGGGTCAGAGAAAGATGATTGTGATTTTGATCAAGGTGGCTACTTCTTGATCAAGGGTGCAGAGAAGGTGAATTTGGAGCTTTTTGATTTCTACATTTTATACTACTAAGTATTTTTCTTGCAAATTCATTCTTTGTTTATTATATGTTGCGTGTATTGTCAGTTGGATATGTCCAAATTATTAATGGTTTTACTTTTGTGGAGAGATACCCTTTTAATGGTACCTGATGTTGTTTAACTAAATTTCTGTATGATTCTTTAAGGATGATATTCTTTAATTGACATGCTCCGACAGTTGGTTATTTTATAAACCTGTTTTGAAGTGCTACAAGTGTAATACCTGTTAGGTTTGAGCTTGAATTTTTGACAATGACTTTAAATTCTTGAACCTTTGAATGTGAATCAGCCATTATTAATTATATAACCAAAGTTGTATTGGAAATATTAGTTTTATTTTCTCTTTATTTAATGTAATCAAGTTGCTCATAATAGTAGATTAGTGGATATGACTTGTTGGCAAACATTTTGGTGGTTGGACAAATGTTTTTTCAATTTTGCTACCAGTTGTGGTTTTATCACTTGATCTGGTACCTGATGTTGTTTAACTAAATTTCTGTATGATTCTTTAAGGATGATATTCTTTAATTGACATGCTCCGACAGTTGGTTATTTTATAAACCTGTTTTGAAGTGCTACAAGTGTAATACCTGCTAGGTTTGAGCTTGAATTTTTGACAATGACTTTAAATTCTTGAACCTTTGAATGTGAATCGGTCATTATTTATTATATAGCCAAAATTGTATTGGAAATATTAGTTTTATTTTCTCTTTATTTAATGTAATCAAGTTGCTCATAATAGTAGATTAGTGGATATGACTTGTTGGCAAACATTTTGGTGGTTGGACAAATGTTTTTTCAATTTTGCTACCAGTTGTGGTTTTATCACTTGATCTGGTACCTGATGTTGTTTAACTAAATTTCTGTATGATTCTTTAAGGATGATATTCTTTAATTGACATGCTCCGACAGTTGGTTATTTTATAAACCTGTTTTGAAGTGCTACAGGTGTAATACCTGCTAGGTTTGAGCTTGAATTTTTGACAATGACTTTAAATTCTTGAACCTTTGAATGTGAATCGGTCATTATTTATTATATAGCCAAAATTGTATTGGAATATTAGTTTTATTTTCTCTTTATTTAATGTAATCAAGTTGCTCATAATAGTAGATTAGTGGATATGACTTGTTGGCAAACATTTTGGTGGTTGGACAAATGTTTTTTCAATTTTGCTACCAGTTGTGGTTTTATCACTTGATCTGGTACCTGATGTTGTTTAACTAAATTTCTGTATGATTCTTTAAGGATGATATTCTTTAATTGACATGCTCCGACAGTTGGTTATTTTATAAACCTGTTTTGAAGTGCTACAAGTGTAATACCTGCTAGGTTTGAGCTTGAATTTTTGACAATGACTTTAAATTCTTGAACCTTTGAATGTGAATCGGTCATTATTTATTATATAGCCAAAATTGTATTGGAAATATTAGTTTTATTTTCTCTTTATTTAATGTAATCAAGTTGCTCATAATAGTAGATTAGTGGATATGACTTGTTGGCAAACATTTTGGTGGTTGGACAAATGTTTTTTCAATTTTGCTACCAGTTGTGGTTTTATCACTTGATCTGGTACCTGATGTTGTTTAACTAAATTTCTGTATGATTCTTTAAGGATGATATTCTTTAATTGACATGCTCCGACAGTTGGTTATTTTATAAACCTGTTTTGAAGTGCTACAGGTGTAATACCTGCTAGGTCTGAGCTTGAATTTTTGACAATGACTTTAAATTCTTGAACCTTTGAATGTGAATCGGTCATTATTTATTATATAGCCAAAATTGTATTGGAAATATTAGTTTTATTTTCTCTTTATTTAATGTAATCAAGTTGCTCATAATAGTAGATTAGTGGATATGACTTGTTGGCAAACATTTTGGTGGTTGGACAAATGTTTTTTCAATTTTGCTACCAGTTGTGGTTTTATCACTTGATCAGGCATAACCAGTAGGAAAATTTTTAGACTTCAGTATGTTGTCCCTTTTTGTCATGTATTTTGGTTACTGCATCTCGAAATAGGCTTGTAATTCCAAGAATATTGAACACTGTGGTCTGCGGATGGTTGATTTCTAGTGGATCTATTTTAGTTGATTTCTGAAGTAATAAATGAATTTATTTATTATTTCACCCCCTCCAATTTTGAAGCTTATAGTCTCACTTCTAACCACTATGCACTATCAATGTGTAGCGTAAATTGAAAAGAAGGAAAATTATTTGCTTTGTTGATGGCTTGGATTATGGAGGCTAACATATATATATATATATATTTATTGTTCTTCTGACCACTGTTCATTGTATCAACATTTTTAACTGTATATTCCTTTCTTTGGACTTTGTTATCCTATATAGTGCAATGAGTGGTTTTATTGACCTTTTTTAAAGGTTGTTATCATCCTGTCATTTCCGAGTTTATTAGTTGTTCTCTTTTGTTTTGTGCCCAACAAATGTTGAACATAACTTGAATACGTAATGCAATTATTTGATGATAGTTGTATATTCGCTCTTATTTTACCTGTCAAAATAGTTGTTAAATTGATGCCATGTTTACAGATATTCATCGCTCAAGAACAGATTTGTATGAAGAGACTTTGGGTTTCAAATAATCAGGGTTGGACAGTTGCATACAAGTCCGAGATGAAGAGGAACAGACTGATTATTAGACTAGAAGGAATGTCAAAAGATGAAGATATTAAAGGAGTGGAGAAAGCCCTTGTTGTGTATTTCTTGTCCACCAAAATCCCTTTATGGATATTATTTTTCGCTCTTGGTGTCTCATCAGACAAAGAAGTTGTAAATCTTATTGATTATAGTGGTGACAATGCTAGCATTTTGAATATATTGATTGCCACCATTCATGATGCTGATGATCAATGCAAGGGTTTCCGCAGAGAGAAGACAGCTCTCAGTCATGTAAATAAACTTATAAAGGCTACTCAATTTCCACCTGAGGAAAGTATCGACAAGTGTATTAGCATGTATTTGTTTCCTAGCCTCGATAGCTCAAAGAAAAAGGCTCGTTTCCTTGGATATATGGTGAAGTGTCTTTTACAGGCCTATACAGGTCATAGAAAATGTGAGAATAGGGATAATTTTAGAAATAAAAGGTTGGAGCTGGCTAGTGAGTTGCTTGAACGAGAGTTGAAAGTACATATTGCACATGCTCGAAGGCGCATGGCAAAAACTCTGCAGAGAGATCTCCGCGAAGATCGTGCTGTGCGTCAGATTGATTACTATCTGGATGCTTCCATAGTAACCAATGGTCTTTCTAGAGCATTCTCAACTGGAGCATGGTCACATCCTTACAAGCGAATGGAAAGGATTTCTGGTGTAGTGGCAAATCTTGGGCGAGCAAATCCATTGCAAACGATGGTTGATTTGAGGAGAGCTAGACAACAGGTTCAGTACACAGGGAAGGTTGGGGATGCCAGATACCCGTAAGTTTTGCTGAACTTATTCGATTTTATTTCCTGTGTTTTTTCGGTCTTATAATGCTGACACCCTATGGAAAAAAAATCTTAATTGTTGATGTTTTTCTGGTAGGTTGTCATATGTAAAATGAATCATCACTCTGTCATGGTTACTAATGCTTGATATTGATGCCTGTTATAAAATTGATTGATAGAGAAACGTTTTTGTTTTTAATATAGGATATTTTTAAAGGTGAGGTGTTTTCTGGGTTTTAAAAAAAATACGTAACACAAATGGCTTTAAGAAATATTTAACTGGAAGTCAGGAATGACATAGGGGAGTTAAAGTAAATATGTATCATCTTCCATTTAAACGTGTACAATAGATGAAACAAGTTTAATCTTTCTTTCGAAGATATGTTGACCTATATATGTAAATGTTTTGGTTTTAGCTCCTCTGGTATAAGGTGTTTGGTGGGCATGGTATAAGTAAACCTAGAAGGCTGCCTAAAAGTTCTGTACATAACTTGCTGTTGTATGCACTAATAAATAATAATGTGAACTGATTGGTGTAAATATGTAATATGTGAACTTGCTTTAATTGCCTCTTGCTACTTTGCAAAGCTTGTAACATACGGATCTACTTTATGGCCAGGAGGACCATGCATCCATGCCCACAAATTTCTTTAGGTTCTTATGTTAGCAATATATTTTTTAACCTCTACATTGCCACTCTTCCTCCCCCAATCCCAGTTTATTTCTTCTTACAATTCCACATTCCTTATATCATGTAAACTTTAGATTTGTTTTTATATTTTTACTTACTTTTAGTTATCCCATCATCAAAAGATGGATTGTTTGCCTAATAACTGAATGTGACAGTGTTTGGTCTCATTGGTAGTTGAGATGTACGGCAGGGATGGCAGTCGATCATTATGATTTGATTTTCTTGTTGCAGACACCCTTCTCACTGGGGTAGGGTTTGCTATCTCTCTACCCCAGACGGTGAAAATTGCGGGCTGGTGAAAAATCTGTCTGCCACTGGACTTGTTAGTACAAACATATTGGAACCTATAGTTGACCAAATGTTTGATTGTGGGATGGAGAAACTGGTAGATGATACTTCTTTTTCATTGGAAGGAAAGCATAAAATTTTCATAAATGGTGACTGGGTTGGAGTGTGTGAAGATTCTCTCTCATTTGTCATGGAGCTAAGAGATAAACGACGCAGGAAAGAGTTACCGCATCAGGTTCCCTCTATTTCATCCCAAACAGCCTTTCTAATGTTATATTATTTCATTAATGAAATGTTTCCAAATGTTTTCCATACCTTTCTGTGCTATAGTTGAGGCCAACGGAATGAACCGGGTGGTGAAATGTTATTTGAATGAACAGTTACTATCAGTTCAAAATGTGCATAAGCAAACTAACTGTTATGTAGCTTGTGCGAGTAATGTATATTGCTTAATCATTTTTTCAATTCTCTTTGATATATTTTACAATCTAATTATAAACTAAATGTATGAGACCTACAAATGCTGAAAGTCTATCCTAATGGTGAATGTCTTGCCATGGCAGTGTATGTTAACAAAATTTATTATTAAGTTCTTTATTGTGTAGGAAGCCTTCTTCTATATAAGGCTGCTATTGTTCAAAATATGAATGCCTGCATCTAGGACCTTAAGCTATTGAAAAATTAATCAATAAACTGTTAGTGGCAATGAATATTGGCTACGTTCAGTTAATTACTCTGTATTATTATGTATTGTATTAGATGTTATCAACCTAAGAGGTGGGTGGAGTGGTAATTGACCACAGTGACCGAGGTTTTATTAAATAAAATCTCCTTGGAGCCATCTTTCTGGGATATATAATATTCCATGAGTTCCTTGAGTACTAGATTGTAGGGCTGGTACTAATCCCCAATTAAGAGCCTTTTTGAACATAGAAAGGTTGAGAGATTTTTGTTTTGTTTTGTTTTGTTTATTTATTTTAAAAAAATTGCACTGGAAGCTGCAAAGGCAGTTGTGACTTTTTCACCATTGTCTAAGTAAGGTTACTGTAATCCTTGAATTTGCATCATCTGTTTGCAGACTTGCTCTGCTGCTGGTTTTTACTCATAAAAATTGAAACATATGTTTCCATTGTCTAATTGGTCAAATTCAAGTACTTGAGCCTAGTTTCATATAATATTAATTGCCTCTATTTGTGCTGCTTTACATTGTGGGTCTATTTGGGAGCAAACTTGAAAACCTTATAATACTTTTAAGGCCTGAAATTTCGTATATTCCTTGTTGCTCATTCTTTGGCATTCCAAATAGAGGTTTTCTTGTGATGTGCATTGTAAGTTTGCTTTGCTTTATCTGGGTTGATTTTTTTTTACTTTCCTAACTTCTGCAGTAAACATTTTCTTCTGTAGGTTGAAATCAAAAGAGACGAACAAGAAGGTGAAGTAAGAATATTTACTGATGCTGGGAGGATCTTACGCCCTCTTTTGGTTGTTGAGAATTTGAGCAGAGTTAAGTCATTTAAAGCTAAAAGTTACTCATTCCAATCTCTCCTGGACAAGGGAATCCTCGAGCTTGTTGGAATTGAAGAAGAAGAGGACTGCCGGGTAGCATGGGGTGTTAAATACCTTCTAAAAGACACTGAAGGGAAGAAACCTGTCAAGTATACGCATTGTGAACTTGATAAGTCTTTTTTATTAGGTTTGAGTTGCGGACTCATACCATTTGCTAACCATAATCATGCAAGGAGGATTCTATATCAAGCTCAAAAGCATTCACAGCAGGCTATTGGTTTTCCAACAACCAATCCCAACATCAGAGTGGATACTTTGACTCACCAGTTGTTCTATCCTCAAAGGCCACTATTTCGGACAATGACAGCTGACTGTCTTGGAAAACCTGATTATCATTTTGGGAAAAATGAAATACTGCCTAGGCCCGAGATCTTCAATGGTCAGAATGCTATTGTGGCTGTCAATGTTCATCAGGGGTACAACCAAGAGGATTCCTTGGTCATGAACCGAGCCTCAATGGAGCGTGGTATGTTTCGGTCTGAACATATCAGAAGCTATAAGGCAGAGGTTGATAACAAGGAAACACAGGACAAGAGGCGGAAGGCTGATGACTTGGTGAACTTTGGCAAGGTACCGAGTAAAATTGGTCGTGTTGACTGCCTTGACGATGATGGTTTCCCTTACGTTGGTGCCAACCTTCAGAGTGGTGACATTGTCATAGGGAAGTGTACAGAATCTGCTGACCACAGTATTAAACTGAAACACACTGAGCGGGGCATGGTTCAGAAAGTGGTCCTATCTTCAAATGATGATGGCAAGAATTTTGCAGTAGTATCTCTCAGACAGGTAAATTCTGCCACTGTGTCACTTGTGTGTACAATATGCACACACATGAATACGTATGCACACATACACATACGCTTCTGTAGATGCATGTAAACTTTTGTGCTTTGTACAACAAATGTGTATGTAGAAGATGACATGTAATATACAATGATAGAAAATCAAAATTACATAGCTTTAAAATATATATATTTTTTTATGTGGTAAGAGTGGTTTGGAATTGAATGATTTGGTTTGCATTCTGATTTAACGGGTTCTCCTCAAAAAAGTTATGACTGGCCATAAATGTAGGTTGAATTTTTTGATTTCTCAATGCAGATTCGATCCCCAACTCTTGGAGACAAGTTCTCAAGTATGCATGGGCAAAAGGGTGTTCTGGGTTTTTTGGAGTCTCAAGAGAATTTCCCTTTCACAATACAGGGAATAGTCCCAGATGTTGTGATAAATCCACATGCTTTTCCTTCACGACAAACTCCTGCCCAACTCTTAGAGGCTGCCTTAGGAAAGGGGATAGCCTGTGGTGGTTTGAAGAAATATGCTACTCCTTTCTCCACTCCCTCATTTGATGGCATAACAGAGCAGCTTCACAGGTTAATATGTTGTACTTGATTGTTGATTTTACAGTAGTACCGCACCATCCATAATGTTTCTTTGATTCCTAATTTAAGTGGTCATTTTTGAAAGGGTAAAATTCATTCAACTCTCAACTCTCTAGTCTCTAAACTATGCTTATTGTCAGCACAATTGAATTAAAATTTATCAGCACAATTGGGATTAAATTTGTCAGGTAGGTCCCCTGATATTTAGTGACTCTTTAGAATATAGAAAATTTTCCCGTAATCTTCGGAGCACTTCTTGAAATCTTTTTGGAATTTGTAAGGAAGCTCCCTGCATAGGAGGTCAACGATGAAATTTTCTAGATCTCCATAGAAATTTAGCCTTTTAGAAATAAGAAATGGGATAATGTTTAGATTGTGTCCATCTTAAGTGGTTGTCATATCTGCATCATGAGATCCTCCATTGGAGTCCTACCTGTGACATAAATGTGGTTTATTCATTTTTTATTTTTTTTCACATTCTGTTTCTTTTCATGTTTATATGATCTGGTTGCCAAATTGCATTTGTTTTCTCCAACTTCAGTTACATGGCTTGGGAATTACGGTCAAGTATATATATATATATATTGTTATGCTCTTTTAAACGGTTGTCAGATTGAGTTACATATGCTGTATAAATGTGGCAGGGCTGGTTTTTCAAAAAGTGGAATGGAGAGAGTTTATAATGGACGTACCGGTGAAATGGTTCGGTCACTCATATTCATGGGTCCGACATTCTACCAACGTCTCGTTCACATGGCTGAAGACAAAGTGAAATTTCGCAACACTGGACCTGTCCACCCGCTCACTCGACAGCCGGTTGCAGACAGGAAACGATTTGGTGGGATCAAGTTTGGTGAGATGGAGCGCGACTGCCTCATAGCCCACGGTGCATCAGCAAACTTGCATGAACGCCTCTTTACGCTAAGTGATTCCTCTCAGGTGCATGTCTGCCGGAAATGCAAGAATGTGGCTAGTGTGATCCAACGTTCAGTGGGTAATGGTCGCAAGGTTAGAGGTCCCTATTGCCGCCTTTGTGAGACCGAAGTTGACATTGTAAAGGTTGCCGTACCTTACGGGGCCAAATTATTGTGTCAAGAGCTTTTCAGCATGGGAATTTGTTTGAAGTTTGAAACCGAGCTCTGTTGAGGTTTCCTAGGTGGGTGTTTTTCATTTTGGCTGTATAAAATGGTCATGGAGTTATGTTTTCTTACTGTTAGGTGTTGATAGATAAAACTTCTTGTGGATTTTTCAAAAACCAGTTGTTCAGCGTAGTGTCTCCTCTATGAGGTCAACTTATGGTGTCAGTAGCTTTTGAGCATCACAGGTACTAACTCCAAGTCCAAAACCCAGCAATTTTACAGGGTCTGTGCCTGCTGGATTCTCTGTCTCTCTTCAATCTCTTGGTTAATGGCATATTCTGGTCTCTGTATATTTTGATAATTACTCTTATTTTACCTCTTTTTTTTTTCTCTGTTTTAAAAGCTTTGTTCTGTGAATTTGAGGTCAGGTCATCCTTACTCTCATTTTCATTATGCATTCCCATTGGTGGGAACACACCCATTTTCCCCCAGCGAAATAGAAAATTAACTCTTGACCCGATTGAGTAATACACGAGTATCGTAAATATTGACTTATAAAAAACTCATTCCGTAATACATAAGTTCTTAGATATTAAGTTTCATTATTAGGATATATCTAATTACAAATACCGAAGAACATTCAACATTTCAACATCTATCAAAAAAACAAATTACAAATGCCGAAGTCAAACTTTTATACATGTTGGTAATTGTGCACGTGGGACTTGACCATGCATTTGTGAAAGAGAGGTGTGCAGTGTGCACCACTAAAGGTGAAGGGGGTAGGGAATAGGGATGTGCGGTCTCATATAATTGGTATTTTGGCCAAATATTTTCTTAATAAAAACTAATATTATCAATAAAAGAAGCAAGGCCAAAAGGCCAAATACAATCTACAACATTACACTTTACACCAATTGGGGAATAATTTTACACTATTTTTTTTTTACTCGAATGTTTTATACTATATTTGACACTAAAAAAATATCTTTAAAGAATATTTTTTCAATATTTATTATAATAATTTAACATTAATTAATGAGTAAATAAAATAAATTATATATATATATATATATATATATATATATTAATATTGGTGTCATTTTAAGATCTCTGTAAAATCTTTTTAACCGTATATTTTTTTTGAAATACATAATGTTTTAATTAAGTATACGAGGGTTAAATTAAGATTTTTAAAAAAGTTAAAGGTTAGCTTTAACTAATAAAAAAAAAAACAGATTGGCGTGACACTGTCATCCATGGGGAATTGGATTTTATGCCACTTTGGAGTGTGGTTGGAGTTGCTTCCATAGTTCCATGCATACGAAGTTCCAGAAATTAATGAATTTTAAGTAACGTTAGGATGTCTAAAATCATGATCGAAACTGTAGCATGATAGTAATGTTAGGCCGTTTAAAATCATGTCTGAATGATGTGGAATACGTTATTTAGACATATTAATCTTAAAATAAATATAAAAAAACTATTAAACATTAGCAATAACATTTTTTTTTTGGGGTGGATGAGGTTGGGGGGTTAGGTATGACAAAATAATCCGTGGAGATACGGTTCCATGATAACTCGCACTTATGGGGTGGTGATGATGATTGATAGTAAAACCGGTAACGGATATGGGACGGGGATGAATTTTATAATATCCATCCCGTTTCGTAACGATTAAAATATAATATTTAAAAATTATTGAATTTACTTGATTAGTTATGAGATTTATGTTTATTTTTAATGTTTATAAGTTGATTTCAATAGTACTTTATATATTATATCATATATCCAAATTCATTAGGTTATATATTTATTATTTTAGTAAATATATTTTTATACATTTTAACAAATAAATTTGATAAATTGAATAAATATGATAGGAATGAGGAAAAATACCCTTCAAAATCGGATATGAGCGTTTTCCCTCCGCTCCGCCCGATGTATGAGGGATTTTATTTAGAAATAAGCTTTTAAAAAATAAATGGGTAGGTGCAAGGAGGGCGACCCTGACCCAAACCCGCCTCATTATCCTTCCAGTGAAATAAGTCAAATGACTTAATATATCAAATAAAACATCCCTCCAAAATCTAGCAAAGAATAATTTAAAATTACGAAATAAGTAAATATGTGAATAAAACATCCATCATAGAAATTCAACCAAAAAATAAATAAATTTAAATCATAAAAAATTCTGTTCCACCCACATTGGTGGATTAATACGATTGTATCTCATAAAGTGCCGGACAATACTTCTATCTTGTAAGTTATAGAAATTCACATATCATTCTAGACATGTCCACGGTTCTGGTCGGTTTCGGTTTTGGTTGCGGAAGGAGCCAGAACTAGAATCAGAACTGTAGACCAGTGGTTTCGGTTCCGGTTCCGTCGGTTCCGGTTCGGTTCTTTTTTTTTTTATTATTATATATTTATACTCATTTCAAAAAAAAAAAAATACCAAAACATAAGATATGTAATAATGTGAAATTGTAAATGATTTTTATTGTGTAAGGCCGTAAGCCGAAATTAAAATAAAATAAAAATAATACTAAATACATAAGTTGAAATAAATGTATAAAACTAAAAAAGAAAAAAAAAATGGTCTTGCACTTAATTTGTACCAAAATTAAGTTACCTACGTATCCTCTTGGGGTTTAGAGGAATCAAAGATCACGTAGTTCTTTTACAATTTATTGTCTTTTACATTTGTGATTCTGTAAGTCTGTAACTATTCGCTGCCTTCCATTTCGGTGCCGATGGTGTGATCATCATCGAAGAAATCGTAAATCACTTCTGGCTCCATTTCTTGTTGTCTATATTCAACCTTTGTCCAATCATCAACACACACTTGGATTTGAATTGATTATGGACTCAAAAGCGACCGTCTTGTTCCACAGCCATTGTAGAAACCGGTGATGCAAGAATCTGTTTGGCTATTATAGACAAGATTGAGAAGTGCTTTTGATGTTCTCTTCACCAATGTAGAATATCAAATTGATCCACATCACCGTCTCCTATAAACTCAAAATTGGTACTGTGATAAGTTTCTATCTCATGATACGAAACTGAACTTGATGATGAAGAAGAAGAACCTCGTAATCGTTTGATCTTTTGGGATAAAAGTGCAGACCTTGCCCCCAACACTTCAGAAGATCGAGTTTGGGAGACATTTTCATTTTGTGGAACACTAATGTTCAATGATGGACCATAAATTCTACGATATTCATCATATAACCGATAAAATAATGTCTTAATTGTAGCACAATAAGTATTAATTTCTAATTCTATACCTAAACAATTATAATAAAGAGTTAAATAATCTGTCAATGCATCTAGTTTACAACGTGGGTCAAAACACAACGCAAGCAGGTAAATAGTTGGAAACTCCCTATAATAGTCTAACCATTTTTTTTTTTCATAGCTTCAATGCATGCCTGTAATTGTATATCAGATGAACAGTCAGCAAATGCACCAACAATATTACAACCCTCAATAATAAATAATTGAGTAGTAGGATAATAAATACCTGACAAATTGTTAGTAACACTATTAAAAACTTTTAACAAATTACAAATTTTTGTATAAACATCCCAATGGTGTGCATAATGATTGATTTGACTAACATTATATTGCATAAAAGAAACTAATAAATCCCTATATTCATAACTTTCACAAAGCAATTTATAAGTAGAGTTCCAACGTATTGGAACATCACGAGAAAATCTAATAGGATGCCTACCTGCCTGTTTACAAAATCTTACCCATGTTTTCATAACATTAGGATGTTTCCACAAATATGAGAGGGCATCCTTAATGAGTTTAATAAAAGCTTGAAGAATTTCCAAACTTTTTTAAACGCATAAATTTAAAACATGACAAACAAATTTTTGATGAAAAAATTTACTATTAAAATAAGGCTTGCATAATTCAATTAAAGCAGGAATAGCTGCCGTATTATTAGAAGCATTATCAAAACCAATTGAAAAAATTTGCTTTCAATTTTATACTCTCAGATCTTAGCTTTAGCAGCCCTTCCTCATTCAAAAATGATTTTCATATTTTTATAAATATTATCAGCAGTATGTGTATCATCAAAAACTCTAAATGCAAAAATTCTTTTTTTGTATTGTCCATGCTTTGTCCATATAATGATAAGTTACACCCAATTATGAATGCATTCGTCAATGGTCAGTCCATATGTCAGCACATACGGAAACACGACCTTTATAGTTCGCAAAATATTTTTTCAAAATCCTTTTTTTCTTTTTATAAATAGCATACATTGTACATGTGAGAGTGGTTCTAGGGACACGACATGTAGCATGATTTAATGCTTTATGACAATATTTAATAAAACCAACTTTTTCGCCAAAACTAAAAGGTAAATGTTCTACGGTTACCATCCTAATTAATTCTTCTCTATTAGCTTGATCACTATATTTAAATAATTGAGTGTTAGGGATAGAAAACCTGGAAATTTGAGATTGTGTACTCCCCTTGGCAAGTTCTATTGGATGACGGGTCGTAATATGTTTCCTATATGTGCCGTATCCTCCAGATTTAGCCCACTTGTATTCTTTAGGGCAGTAATTGCACACCGCCCAACATGTTCCATCCGGTTTCGTAACTTTCTTCATGTGGAGAACTAATAGATCAGATTTGGCCTGCTTCTTATCCTTCTCTAACGCCTCTTAAAAATTTGGATCTGTAACGAAATTGAGTATATTTTCTGATTGGCTTGTCATATTACCGGGGCTAGGGCTAGGTTGGCTAGCATTGGGTTCAAAAATTATTAAAGAGGGATTTGGATTGGCTGGATAGTTTAGGGATTCAAGATAGGTTTTCCGTTGCAGGAACTCATGGTAAGCGGCGTCGTCAAAACCGATATTTCCTGGAAACGGAATGCCTTTGTGGAATGTCTCTTACTCCACTTTCACTTCCACTTCCACTTCCACTTCCACTTCCACTTCCACTTGAACTTGCCATTAAAAAAAATGTAAAAAAACTCTTCAAAAAAATTAAAATAAATGGATGAAAATAAAATAAAATTTATTATTGGAAATATATTTAAAAAAATTGTTGACAAGGATTTTTAAATGATTTTTTTTAAAATAATTTCAATACAATAAATATAAACAAATAAACAATTGACTAATTGAGAGATAAGTGAAGAGAATTAGGAGAATTGAGAGAGAGTTGAGAGAGAAATGGTGTGAAAAGAAATGAATTGGGGGGGGGGGGGGATTTATAAGAAATTAAAGGGAAAAGAAAAAAAATTAAAAAGAAAAAACAGCCACTTGACCCAACGGTCAGCAGACCGTTCAACATCCCGCTGATGTCATCGGGACGTTGGGATCCAACGGTTTGCTGACCGTTGGGCCCAACGGTTTGTTTTATCATATTTTTTTAATTTCAAATTAAAAAAAAAATTGGTCTGGAACCGACGGTTCCTGGTCGGTTTTTTTAAGGGATGAACCGGAACCAAACTTTTGCCCCCACGGTTACGGATACGGTTACGGTTCATTTTACACGGTTACGATTCGGTTCCACGGTTCGAACCGAACCGTGGTCATGTCTATATCATTTCCCACACCTTTTGTTTGCGTGGTAGTAAGGGGTCGTTTATTTTTTTTGTCTGAAAACTGAACAGTCTTGAATTTTTCTAACGATTGAATAGGGACTGAAATCTGAAACTGAATGACATGTTTGTTTTTTTTTTCTCACATCTGAATATATTGTCAACACGTTTGTTTTTTAAAAATAAAATTTTCTGAATACAAGTGACTTTACATTTATACCCATGTTAAACAATTATACATATACTATGGAATAAAAACAATCTAAAAGTAATAATTATATATGAACACATATGATCATGAATATTCATGTATATATATATATATATACATCACCATAATATCATAATAAAGTATAGATATTAAACATCAATATGAATAGTGATTATGGTTCTTTTTTATTTGGGTACTTTTTTATTTTTAAAACTATTTAAAATAAGCAATATATTAAAATAAAGATTTCTATAACATATGTAATTTTGATGAAATTGGAAATATATTATATATAGGGGGATAATATCGGAAGAAAAGATTTTAGATTGCATTTAATACAATTTAGTGATTTGCAATTAAGTTAAAAGTCAAGATTTTTTATTTTTTATTTTAAGTGGTTTTTTAGGATTTTTAAGTTGTTTGATCGCTTAAAAAAATTAACAAAACAACTTAATCATTATTATTCAGACCTATTAAATTTTAAGTGGAAAAAATAAACGATTCCTAAGTTTCTTAAAAATCATCAATGAAATATTTACAAATGTACAATTATGGCCCAAAAAGAGGGTTCTGTTACCCAATTTCTTAACTTGTGTTCAAGTATTACTGTATTAGCGCTCAACTCTACTTCAAAAACCTGGAAGGCAGATGTTCCATAGGTTTCAATTTAAATTTTATTAAACTGATTTTGTGAGAATTTAAAATTTATTTTATACAAATGGTTACAAGGGTTTTTATTAAACTGATTTTGGTGAAATTTTGTCCAACCAGATCAATCAGATCTCTCCAACTATATATTTGGAAATTGTTTGAATATATGAAACAAAGATTAGATAAATGACGAATCAAATAACTAACACAAATTATTTTGAAAACTGTAGGGACAAATACTTAGAATTCATAAGATATGTCTTCTGTTTTTTTATTACTATCTTTTAATGTTTTAAATTCTTGTACAATAATTTCTGATTTTTTTAATTTTATTTTACTTATTTATTTTTAAATTTTGTTATTTCTTTTAAAATTTAATTAAATAATTCATCCAATAGTTTATAATCTTTGCAGTCCTATCCTTATATTTTATGAGATTACTTTTAATATAATTAATCAAAAGACTTAAAACCGATAATTTAAAAATAATCAAAATGACATACGAATCAATTATCTTCATTCTACTTTTAGTCATGCAAATAAAAGAATTATATCTAAGCTATAAGAACGATCATCAATCTAATTCTAAAACCTAAGAGTAGAATTTAGAATACGGAAAGAGTTCAAAGACCCATAAAGATTATTATTTGCAAAATCACCATATAACTCACTATGTGAAATCATAGCAAGAATTATCTTAAATAAGCTTCAAGATATTAATTCTCAGTTTTATTATGAAAATTGTACTATACATTACAGGACCAAAATCAGAAATATCACCCAATAAAATGTTTAGAGGTTAAAGATAATTTAAATATTACCATGAATTCAAATGAATTATAATAAAACCTCTAAACTATTTGGTTCTTATTAAATACTGAGTTCATTGGAAGAATTTATAATATAAAATGTATCACAAGAAATAACCCACTAAGAGCTTAATTGATAATCAATCAAATATTTCAAAACATAAATTAAGGGATATATTTTCTTGCGATAGCAAATTATTTTATGTCCTCAGTATTTTATTTGACTTGCTATGTTGAACTGTCAAAATTTCCAGACTACTTCCTATGGTGTTTGTACCCTATCAACTTTATCAAAATAACAAGCAAAGACATAACTTCATAGTAGATTAATCTTCATCTATTTATAAGGTACTAGACCTTAACAAACTTTCGACAGTGGATTCACTAAACTTCATTTATCCTTTAATCCTCGCTAATGTAAAAATCAATTGGAGCATCTCATCTAATCCACCAAAAAGGTCCATCAACTAATATCTTAATGACATGTATTTAAAAATAGTAGAGGTGTTTAAAAAGAATTAAATCACACTATATTCATACTCACACCGACTTCCATAATCATTATAAATAATGATTTAACCTTCATGGAAATCCAACACAACATCATGATCTGTCTTTTGGACAAAGACCATAATGCACGTGTTAAAACTTTCCTATAAGTGATTAACATCTAGGGAGATGCACATCACTCTTTACTCTTCAATGCTCCCAAAACTTACACAAGTGATGACTCTCTTAGGCGGATGATCAACACATGTATAGTTTTACCTTAATGCAGTTCAAAACCTTAATCATTAATGATCCAACGAATATTATGTAATCTTAACGACTAGTTCACTACGTGAATACATAGCCATCCAACTCCATAAATATTCAAAACACAATTGATTATATAATTTTAACAAACGATCATTATAAAATCTTAATGGTCAGTTCACTACGTAGAAATATAACCATCCAACTTTATAATAATCTATAATATAATCAATTAATGTCCTCAATGAAATAAACAAATTATAATGAAATATTAATAGTTAGTCTACTACGTAGAAATGTAACAATCTATTTCCATAATAATTTCATAGGTTATACATTTGTAAAACATGAACTACAAACCCAATATCATTACATCCAACATAAATTTATATATTTCTCTTAATCAATCCGAAACGGTCACACATAATTTTTATTTCAAAATTATACAAAATAATAAGAAATATATAACCTTCTTAAATTTATGTTGAGTAGATATTATTTGTGAACATATAGAATATGTAGGCATCATTAAGTGTTGGACACTTTCATTCAATTAAATGAAAATACATTAGAGGGAACTTCCAAAATTTCTAACATTTATATCACATTATATAAATAAATACCTCAAGATGATGAACCTCCTACGGAAAAGAACATCACCCACACATGTGTCTAACATTCACAACATATCGTATAAGCGAATACCTCGACATAATGAACCTCCTACGGAAAAGAACATCACTCATCACATGCATATAATTCCATCATTGCAGTTCTATAGATGAATACCTCAAGATGATGAACTTCCTACGGAGAAGAACATCACCTATCATATTTGATAACCCTCATACGGAGATGATTAACACATGTATTTCCATCTTTACGGTTCAAATTTAATAATTGATAACCAACAAACATCTCAAAATCTTAATGATTAGTCCCTACGTGCAACATAATCATCCAATTCAAGAGAATATTCTATCAATTATTAAAACTTACCAAATTAATAATCGTTAACCAACTATATTCTCAAAAACAAAAATGACTAATCACTACGTGAAACATAAATACAAATTCACGAGAATATTAAAAATATATTATTAATTTTAACCTCATCAATAATCGATAACTGACGAATTTATCAAAATCTTAATGATTAGTCACTACGTGAAACATAATCATCCGATTCACGAGAAAATTCTATCAATTATTGAATTAAAATCATTAATAATTGATAACTGATGAATTTCTCAAAATCTTAATGATTAGTCATTACGTGAAACATAATCATCAAATTCATGAAAAAATTCTATCAATTATTAATTTTAAACAAACTAATAATTATTATGAAAACTAAATGATTAGTCACTAAATGAAACATAATCATTCGAAATCATAATAATCATTTATGAACTGCAACTAATTTCCATAAAAAATTTTGAAATTTTTTAAAATTGCCTCATGATTTTAGTAAATTTCAATTTGGCCTCTATACTTATCATAATATTAAATTGGCCCCAAATGTTTTTGAAATTATAAATCTGCCCCAACACATGAATAATTACACATAGAAACCTCAAAGTTTTAATTAATTCAAATAGGCCACTGCAAAATTGCAAAACAGCCCATAATTACATCTAATTCTAAAAGAGCCTAGGAATATTTCATAATGGTCCAAAACTATATCTAATTCTCAACAGATGGCCTAAAGCAAAGTCAACCTAAAAACCCTAGGTTTCATGGGCGCCCGTTCTTGCTCCGAAGACCACCAAAACGGTGGCGACGACAGCGGCAAGCCGCCCGAAACGATTCCATATCACGAGATCCGTAAATGTTTACGGATCGAATCAGTCCAAGAGAGATCCGAACGGCGACCCACGCCGTCGTTCAAACTTCAGCGGTTCCCTTGAATCACGGCGGCCCTTTCCGTCACCAGAAAATCCACGATGGCCACAACAGACCCACGCCATTCGACCCGAATCATTCGATCCGCGAGAAAACGCGGATCTTCAAGACCCAAGACAGACCTGTATTCGTGCGGGTCTCTTGGTCGACAGTGATACATGCCGTCGCCGTGAAGACGTCGATCAAATCGACCTGAGACTTGCGGGTCTGGTGCTTCCTGACCATCGACCCAAGTAACCCAGAGTAGGAGTGATCTGAAAAGGTCACGGGTCTAGATCGAAACTGCGACCCAAGTGAGAACCCAGATCTGGCTTAATCTAATCCAACAACGATCAGTCTTCAATATTGGTTTGGCACAACCAGGATCTAAGCACTTGTTAAACAAATCCACATATGTGATAACACACGATCTCTTACCACACTAGAACAAAGCAATAACAAAATAAAACAGAAATTTTAATTATTATTTTGTTGTCAACATGTTTGATTTTTGATATAATAACATGCCGTACACATCCTAGAAGGTTAGAATGAATGCAAACATAATTAATTAGGACATCGATAATTAATCCAATCCATCGAGTCTGTATAAAAGGAACATATAGATACAATATCAAAATCATTCAACCTAGGTAACAATACGAGCGGCTCTGATACCATTGTAAGTATTATATATATGAATATAATTCGATCTCGTATTGTATGCATACGTATGAATAAATGCGTATCTGGAAGCGTAACGGAAAACATTCGATTCGTAGTGACTTAATTCTGAATCCATAATAACACAATAACCTAAAAATAAAATAAGAAAAATAATTAAAATAATAGAGAGTCTTCTACTCTCTTCTCACATTCCTCAGATTGTCTAATGGGACGACAATTCTGTAATACTTTCATCGTGAGTGAGAGTAGGGACCCCCTATATATATATATATATATAGTATAACTTCCTAGAATCATAACCCATAACTGATTCTCAAAACCCTAATAGGATGACCAGTCCTAATAAGAATACTAGTCCCACACATATACAATAACACATACCATATAATACATATATTTAATGTAGCTAAGGTACATCGAACCTAATAAATATTGATCACATTAATAAATGGCCTTATCCGCTCAACTCTCACTTACTTAAACATTCCAATCAATTCGATTTTCATAAACTCAAAATATAATGTTATATGTTATTCACAATTTGTTATAAAAATCTTACAATTTTCTCGCTTCCTCCAAATGGTGCTTACGTGAACTCGTAGAGATTCTGAAGTGCAGGGAAACGAATAACCAGATTGTCATACCTATTTTCTACCGTGTTGATCCATCCGTTGTACGTAAGCACACCGAAAGTTTCAAGGATTCTTTTGCCAGGCATGAAAAAGAATTACATGAAGAAGTGATGACATGGAGAGAAGCTTTGACTGAAGCATGCGGTTATCTGGATGGCATTCCTCCAATGGGAGGTAAATTTAACTATTACTTTATTTTACTTTATTCAATATGTATAAATTATATATGATCTGGTTGTTGATGTGAGTATAACTCTGTTCTTTAGATTACCTCTACACAATTTTTATATGATCATATATTTAGCATTAACTTAAATTCTTTGGGAGTACGTCCTTGTATTTCAACTTTCTTGTTAGTTTAGAATTCTTCTGTTGTATCTGTCGCGGAAAAAAAAATGGAATTCTTCTATTGTGGTTATTTCTGCTTATTACTGTTTGGTGTTTTCATGTGGCAGAACTGACGCCACACTTGTTGACGAAATTGTCAATGATATTTTGAAGAAATTGACGAGTGAATATATACCGCTTGATTTTGGAGGACTAATTGGAGTTGAACGAATTAAGCAGGTTATATCATTATTATTGTCTCCATGAAAGGTCAGATGTTCGAATTATCGGGATTTGGGGTATGGGTTGTATCGGTAAAACAACTCTTACTAATGCAATTTTTAATAAATATTCAAATCTATTCGAAGGCGTTTGTTTTATTCAAAATGTTAGGGAAAGATTAGCAACCCGTGGAGGATTAGTTTCTGTGCAAAAGGAAATCCTTTCTAAAGTGTTAAAGGATGGAGATATAAAATTAGACAGTTTAACTATTCCCCCAAAAGTCAAGGAAAGGCTTAATCGCTTGAAGGTTTTCATTGTTCTTGACGACGTGGATGATTCTTTACAAATGGAAACTTTAGTCAAAGGTATTGATGTATTGAGCCAAGGAAGTATAATCATAATAATTTCTAGAGATAAATAAGTACTTCGAAATTATCGTGTGAATGATGATAACATATATGGGGTTAAGGGATTTAACTGTCATGAAGCTCTTCAACTCTTTTGCAATTTTGCTTTTCACGAAAACTGTCACAGTGAAGATCCGATGGTAAACCAGTTGGTAAATTTTACAAAAGGCAATCCATTAGTTCTTAAAGTGTTGGGTTCATCGTTATACAAAAAGGGCAAACAAGAGTGGGAAAGTGTAGTAAACAAATTTGAGCCGTGAATTTTTGATGTGTTAAAAATTAGTTACGATGGACTGACGGATATATTTCTTGATATTGCATGTTTTTTGAAAGGGAGAGCACGAGACTATGTAGCAAAAATATCAAATGACTGTCACTACTCATTGAGTGTTCTCATTCACAAGTCACTGATAACAATTTCATACGATGATACGATAAAAATGCATGACTTGCTTGAAGAAATGGGTAGGGCTCCAAACAAGATAGGCAAACGTAGCAGGTTGTGGAGGCAAGATTATGTTCTTTGCACGCTACAAAATGATTATGTGAGTTTCCGACTTATACTTTGCCTTTACTATAACTTAGACTTTTCATTTTATGAAATAACTTGCACTTTGTTTTTGGTTTGGCCGTTAGGGAACTCGTGAAGTACGAGGGATATTCCTAAATATGTTTGAGATAAATAAGGATATACATCTGAGCCCACAAGCTTTGAAGAAAATGTACAATCTTAGATTACTCAAATTCTACAATTCTACTCATCCTACTTATCCTACTTATTCTAAATTCAATCGTAGATTTGTCAGATTCAACAAAAGTGAATTTTCCAGAAGGTCTAATTAAGATATCCTTTACCAGCATTGCCATCAAATTTTAATCCAAATAACCTTGGTAAACTTGATGTATGAATTTCGAAAGACTTTAGGAAGACTGTATGGTATTATTATAACATTTTAAGTTAATGTTTTATTCTTTGTATCTTAATTATTTATTGTAATGGTTTTACTTGCACAGCATACCCCAAAACTAAGGTGGCTTAATCTTTCGGGATGTAGATATGTCACTAAGATCCCAGACCTCTTACAATCCCCATTGCTTGAGGCGATAGATCTCCAAGACTGCAGTAGCTTGCTTGATTTTACCCAACTTGCTCAACATCTCAAATACCTTCGTTATTTGTGTCGGAAGAATTGCAACAGTCGTAGGAGCTTTCCATTTTGAATCTCTTACATCTCTTGATCTCAGTAACTGCAATAAACTCACAAAGTTTGAACAGATTTCCGGTAATAATATAACAATGTTAGATTTGAGTGGAACGGCAATGAAGGAGCTACACCATTCCATTGCACATCTGAATGGGCTTACGGAGTTGTTTTTGAGGAGATGCGGAAATCTTGAGACGCTTCCAAGTAGCATCTGGATTGGAAATGTTGCCGGAGAACTTGGGGAATTTGAAGTCTTTGAAGCTTCTCCTGGCAGACAGAATTGCCATGAAGCATTTGAAAAACCTTAAGAAGCTATCATGTCGTGGATGTAGAGGTTTGAGATTTACCATGCTCATTGGTAGAATTAGACCCAAGTGTAAACAATTTTGACCATCTACCGCAGAGCATGAATGCATGATGAAACTTTGGAATTTGGAAATTCTGCACTTAGACAATTGCAAGCAGCTCCAATCAATACCAAACGAATTGGTTTTTGCAAGAATACTCCATGCAAAACCAGGATCTACTGAGTTCATATTTGCTAACTGCAGAGACAGCAGTCGGCAACATGTTGGCACGACTAATGCAATATCTTCACTATGTAATTACTCTGTCAATCCATCCATCTCTCTCTCTAAATTAATTATGATTTTCATGTTATAGGGATACATTAGTTTTAGCTTTCGTTACCCGGGAAGGAAAGTTCCTAAGTGGTTCAGATATACAACTGAAGGATCTTAGATAGATTTCAAAATCGTCAAAGGATTTGCTGTATGCGCTGTTATTGCATTTGAGAAATATCTTTTCAATGGTGATTGTCAACATAAATTGAGGGTCCATTTTCACTGCACATGCAGTGATGGGGATCAAAGTTCACCAACTAATATCATGTCGGTGACTGCATATGTTGCTTCTAGACACAGAACATTAATTGACTCAGATCATGTTGCATTCACGTATTGTTGTCCATATCGTCGGCTACGTGGAAGAGGATTCAAGAATTATTCATTTGAGTTCTGGCTTTCAGAGGAGAGTCATAATTGCAGATTGAAATCTTGTGGGGTATGCCCCATATATTATCAAGATGCTCACACTGATGAGGAGGAATAAGGAGAAGTCGCACATCTGGAGGAGGAAGTGGAACCACATCCAAAGAGATTAAACATTTGATTCACCATTGTTGGACTTTTGTCCAGTCACCTTATATGTCGTGGACTTTCTCATCTTCTAGGTAACTCATTCAAGAAACTACAAGTATTTAATTCTATCTTTAAATGTTTTAATATATACTGTGCTGATTGTTTCGCCTTGGGCAGTTAATTTTTAAACAAATATGCATCAAGTTGTGAGATGTGTCTGCAATTTTTTGATACCAAGAAATGGTTGCCTGGACTGGACGGTAAGAGGCCATGCAGATATATCATCAAGAGGCATTGAAAATTGAACAAGTTTCTTTGAATGCTGCCATAGGAGAGTTCTGCACAGTATTTAACTTAGCCTAATACTTTACTACTTCAAACTATACATAGTTACAGGTTTTATAATACAATTTTAGAACCTCTGATAGTCTAGTCCTGTTTATATACAAGTTTATTTAAAGGGCATACTTTGAGGGTAGAGTACACAATTATTCTTCAACTTTTATCATTAGTATGAGTTCTATTTCTTGTTTGCTGCCAGCCAAGAGAAATAGAGCAGTAGGGTACGTAGTGTACTTGAAATAAACACTTTTTCTTTTTATGGATAGTTTGAAAAAAGTGGATAACCTGACTGAAAATGGCACAATGCATGTTCTAGTTTGAAGAGTTCATGGACAGGATTTTTGGCCAAAGCAGCATTGCTGTTTAGAGATTAAATGAGTTTGTATTTATATTTTACCTTAATTCGTGGACCGAGTCTAGTTGACATTTAGATATATATATACTTAATATTCTCATTTGCATTGATATATTTTTGTTTCCTATCATAGAAAAGACAGAAAAAATAAGAAATAAGAAGTGAGTAGATAAAGCTTTTAAGAAAGCAGCTACAAATGCAGAGGATACATTGGCTCTCAAATCAGATTATTATATTTTGCATGTATCGTCAATTGGATAAGTGCCAAATTATTAATGATTCTATTTTTGTGGAGAGATACCCTTTTAATGGGCATACGGTACCTGATATTGTTTGACTAATTTTCTGTATGATTTTTTAAGGATGATATTCTTTAAATTACATGCTTCGACAGTTGGCTACTAGTGTGTATAATATCTGCAAGGTTTGAGCCTGACATACTTACAATGACTTTAAATTCTTGAACCTCTGAATGTGAATTAGTCATTATTTATTATCTAGCAAAAATTAGTTTTATCTTTTCTTTATTCAGTGTAATCAAGTTGCTCACAATAGTGGATATGACTTGTAGGCAAATTTTTTGGTGGTTGGACAATTTTTTTTTTTTTTTTTTTTTATTTGTTTTCAATTTTGCTACCGGTGGTGGTTTTATTTTCACTTGATCAGGCTGCCAGAAGAGAATTTGTAGACTTAAGGATGTTATCCGTTTTGTCATGAATTCCAGAAGACAAATAGGCTTGTAATTCCAATGATTTTGAACATTGCTGATGGTTGTTTTCTAATAGATCTATTTTAGTTGATTTCTGAAGTAAGAAATGGATTTATTTATTGTTTCTCCCTCTCCAATTTTGAAGCTTTTAGTCTCGCTTCTAACCACTGTGCACTATCAATGTGTAATGTAAATTGAAAAGGTGGGAAATTATTTGCTTTTTTTGATGGCTCTGTTTATGCAGGCCTTTTTCTGTGTCCTGATTCTGAAATATTCAATGTTCATTGTATCACAATTATTTGCTGTATATTCCTTTCTTTGGACTTTGTTATCCTTTATAGTACAATTATTATTGACCTCACAATGAGGAGGACAATTTTTTTAGCTTCTCTATGGGCATCAATATTTAAAGACAATTCTTTATTTTTCTTCGTATTAGATTGGAAGACTGTTGTTTTTTGATTATGCTCTTTGTATATATATATATATATATATATTTTAGCTTGTTGTGTTGGGTGAACTTCTACTTCACCTTTGTACTCTCTTCCTTTTTAATACACTTTTTTCTTTACTATCAAAAAAAAAAAAAATCATCATGACATTTCCAAGTTTATTAGTTGTTCTCTTTTGTTTTGTGCCCAACAAATGTTTAACATAACTTGAAAATGTAATGCAATTATTTGATGATAGTTGTATATTCACAATTATTTTCTGGCCAAAATAGTTATGAAATTGATGCTATGGTCACAGATACAAGAGCAAATCTGTATTAAGAAACTTGGGTGTCAAGTAATCAAGGTTGAAGTCAGAGATGAAGAGGAACAGATTGATTATTAGCAGAAATGTCAAAAGACAAAGATATCTGGATGCTGCCATAGTAACCAATCGGGATTCTCAACTGGAGGCCGGAGCATGATCATATCACATCCTTATAAGCGAATGGAAAGGATTTCTGGTGTAGTGGAAAATTTTGGGCGAGCAAATCCATTGCAAGCGACGGTTGATAGAGGAGAGCTAGACAGGGAAGGTTGGGGATGACAGATAGCCGTAAGTTTTGCTGAACTTATTCGATTTTATTTCCTATGTGTTTTGTCCCTAAGCAAAAAATCTTAAATGTTGACGTTTTTCTGGTAGGTAGTCATGTGTAAAGTGATTCATGTTCACTAATGCTTGATATTATAAAATTGATTGATAGTGAAATTTTGTAGTTTTTAAAGGTGAGGGCTTTTCTGGGTTTAAAAAAGGAAATAACACAAACGGCTTGAAGAAATATTTATCTGCAAGTCAGGAATGACAGTTAGCAATGCTGTGTATAGTGGAGTTACTTAAATTTGTATCATACATAGTTGACCAATTGTTTGATTGCGGGATGGAGAAACTGATAGTTGAAACTTATTTTTCATTGGAAGAAAAGCATAACAATTCCATGAATGGCGATTGGGTTGATGTATGTGAAGATTCTCTCTCATTTGTCGCGGAGCTAAGAGATAAACGGCTCAGGAATGAGTTACCGCATCAGGATCCTGGATCCCTCTATTTCATCCCAAACAGCCTTTCTAATGTCATATATTTCTTTAATGAAATGTTTCCATGCCTTTATAAACTAAATGTATGAGACCTTAAGCTATTGCAAAATTAATCAATAAACTGTTAGTGGCAGTGAATATTGGCTACGTTCAGTTAGTTACTATGTATTATTATGTATTGTATTAGATGTCATCAACCTAAGAGGTGGATGGAGTGGTAATCTCCTTTGAGCCATCTATCTGGGATATATAATAATCCATGAGTTCCATGCGTATTAGATTGTAAGGCCTGGTATTAATCCCCAATTAAGAGCCTTTTTGGACACAGAAAGGTTGAGAGATTTTTGTTTTGTTTTGTTTTGTAATTTAAAAAAAAAAAAAAAAAAAAAAAAAATTGAACTCGAAGCTGCAAAAGCAGTTGTGACTTTTTCACCTTGTGTAAGTAAGGTTACTGTAATCCTTGAATTTGCATTATGTGGTTGCAGACTTGCTCTGCTACTGGTTTTTATTCTAATGAAAATTGAAACATATGTTTCCATTGTCTAATTGGTCAAATTCAAGTACTCGAGCCTAGTTTCTTATAATATTAATTGCCTGATTGCCTCTATTTGTGCTGCTTTACATTGAGGATCTCCTTGGGAGCAAACTTGAAAACCTTATAATACAAGGCCTGAAATTTTGTATATACCTTGTTGCTCATTCTTTGGCATTCCAAAAGGGGTGATGTGCAATCGTGCATTGTAAGTTTGCTTCGCTTTATCTGGGTTGATTCTTTACTTTCCTAACTTCTGCAGCAAACATTTTCTCCTGTAGGTTGAAATCAAAAGAGATGAACCGAGCCTCAATGGAGGGTTGTATGTTTCAGTCTGAGCATATCAGAAGCTACAAGGTAGAGGTTGATAACAAGGAAACACAGGACAAGAGGCGGAAGGCTGATGACTTGGTGAACTTTGGCAAGGTACCGAGTAAAATTGGACGTGATGACGATTTTCCCTTACGTTGGTGCCAACCTACAGTGTGGCGACATTGTCATAGGGAAGTGTACAGAATCTGCTGACCACAGTATTAAACTGAAACACACTGAGCGGGACATGGTTCAGAAAGTGGTCCTATCTTCTAATTTGGCAAGAAATTTGCTGTAGTATCTCTCAGACAGGTGAAGTCTGCCACTGTGTCACTTGTATTTACAATATGCACACATACACACATGCTTCTGTACATGCATGTAAACTTTTGTGCTTTGTACAACAAATGTGTATGTAGAAGATGACATGTAATGTACAGTGATAGAAAATCAAAATTACAGAGCTTTAAGATATATATATATTTATATATATTTTTATATGTGGTAAGAGTGGTTTGGGATTGAATGATTTGGTTTACATTCTGATTTAACGGGTTCTCCTAAAAAAAGTTATGACTGGCCATCAATGTAGGTTGATTTTTTTGATTTCGCAATGCAGATTCGATCCCCAACTCTCTGAGACAAGTTCTCAGGCATGCATGGGCAAAAGGGTGTTTTAGGTTTTTTGGAGTCTCAAGAGAATTTCCCTTTCGCAATACAGGGAATAGTCCCAGATGTTGTAATAAATCCACATGCTTTTCCTTCACGGCAAATTCCTGCCCAACTTTTAGAGGCAGCCTTAGGAAAGGGGATAGCCTGTGGTGGTTTGAAGAAATATGATAGTCCTTTCTCCACTCCCTCATTTGATGCCATAACAGAGCAGCTTCGCAGGTTAATATGTTGTGTACTTGAGTGTTGATTTTACAGTAGTACTGCACCATGCATAATGTTTCTTTGATTCCTAATTTAAGTGGTCATTTTTGAAAGGGTAAAATTCATTCAACTCTCAACTCTCTAAACTATGCTTATTGTCAGCAAAATTGAATTAAAATTTACCAGCACAATTGGGATTAAATTTGTCAGGTAGCTTCCCTGATATTTAGTGACTCTTTAGAATTTAGAAATCTTGCGAACACTTCTTGAAATCTTTTTGGAATTTGTAAGGAAGCTCCCTACATAGGAGGTCAACGATGAATTCTTTTACTAGATCTTCAGAGAAATTTAGCCTTTTAGAAATAAGAAACATGATAATGTTTAGATTCTGTCCATCTTAAGTGGTTGTAGTATCTGCATCATGAGATCCTGCACTGGAGTCCTACATGTGACATAAATATGGTTTAATCAGTTTTTTGTTTTTTTCAGATTCTGTTTCATTTCATGTATATATGATCTGGTTGCCAAATTGCATTTGTTTTCTCCAACTTCAGTTACATGGCATGGGGATTACGGTCAAGTACATATATATTTTTGTTATGTTCTTTTAAACGGTTGTCAGATTGAGTTACATTTGCTGTATAAATGTGGCAGGGCTGGTTTTTCAAAAGGAATGGAGAGAGTTTATAATGGACGACTCATAGTCATGGGTCCGACATTCCACCAACGTCTTGTTCACATGGCTGAAGACAAAGTGAAATTTCGCAACACTGGGCAAATCCACCCAATCACTCGACAGCCGGTTGTAGACAGGAAACGATTTGGTGGGATCAAGTTTGGTGAGATGGAGCGTGACTGCCCCATAGTCCACGGTGCATCAGCAAACTTGCATGAACGCCTCTTTATGCTAAGTGATTCCCTCAGGTGCTCAGGTGCATGTCTGCCAGAATTGCAAGAATGTGGCGAGCGTGATCCAACTCTCAATGGGTAATGGTTGCAAGGTTAGAGCCTTAGAGGTCCCTATTGCCGCCTTTGTTATGGTTGCTGTACCTTACGGGACCAAATTAGTGTCAAGAGCTTTTCAGCATGGGAATTTGTTTGAAGTTCGAAACCGAGCTCTGTTGAGGTTTCCTGGGTGGGTGTTTCTCATTTTGGCTGTATAAAATGTTCGTGGGGTTATGTTTTCTTACTGTTAGATGTTGATAGGTAAAACTTCTTGTGGATTTTTCAAAATCCAGTTGTTCAGCTTAGTGTCTCCTCTATTATGAAGCCAACTTACGGTGTCAGTAGCTTTTGAGCATCACAGTTACTAACTCCCAAGTCCAAAACCCAGCAATTTTACAGGGTCTGTGCCTGCTGGATTGTCTCTGTCTCCTATTTTGGCAAGTGGCATATTCTGGTCTCTGTATATTTTGATAATCACTCTTAAATATGGACTTATAATTGGAATATATCTACTTCCACAAACAACGAAATGAAAACTCATCCCGTAGTACATAAGTGCTTAGATATTAGATTTCATTATTGGAAAACTTTTATACATATTGGTAATTGTTTACGTGGGACCTGACTCTGCTAATGAAGGGGGTAGGGATGTGCCGTGTGCGGTCTCACATAATTGGTATTTTGTCCAATTTTTTTCTTAATAAAAACTAACAATATCAATTTTTTTTATTGAAATAAGGCCAAATCCAAAGTAAAATTTGGTATAAAACATTCGAGTGAAAAAAAATAGTGTAAAAATATTCCCTAAATGGGACATTAAACTTTATACCGAATAGAGAATGTTTTTACATTTTTTTTTTTCATTTGAATGTTTTATACCAAATTTTATATTAAAAAAAACATCGTTAAAGATTTTTTTTTTTTAATATTTATTATAAAAATTTAACATTAGTTAATGAGTAAATAAAATAAATTATATATATACATATATCAATATTCATATCATTTTAAAGATTTTTACGAAATCTTTTTAAATATAATTTTTTTAAAATATATAATGTTTTGATTAACTGTAGGAGGGTTAAATTAGAACTTAAAAAAAAGTTACAAGTTTGACTTAACTAATTAAAAAAAAAAGAAAAAGAAAGAAAGAGAGATTGACGTGGCACTGTCATCCCTATGCCAAATGTTTTTGGGGAATTGAAATTTATGCCATTTTGGATTGTGGAGTTGCTCTGAATTTTAAGTAATGCTAGGCCAAGGCTGTCCAATGTAGCATGTTTGGATCGGCTGTTATGCAGTACCAATCAAATTGGCTGTATGATACAATCATGAATAGTGATATAGCTGGTCCGTAGGACGAGTCAACAATTTGATTCAATGGTGTACATTAATTTTAAAAGAAAAAAAAAGTTGGAAAAAACGTGTTACATCGGTTCCAAGTGAGTTATGAGTATATATTCCACGTTGACTTCATTTTCTTCATATTTGAGAAATTCTTACGCTTTTATTCTTCTCACCACTTTCTGGGTCTTCGACTTCCAAATATGGTCCGATCAGCGACGCCGACTGATCCTCGCCACCGACAGATTGCCATCTAAATTGGAGATCACCACCACCGATAGATCGCCAGCTCGATTGCAGATCCCTACCGTGTCTTCCATTTTCGGTTCTGATTTCCAGTTGTCACGGTAGGATCATCACTTCCATCGCCGACGTTGACAGATCACCAACTCGCTTGCAGATCGGCACCGTGACTTCCATTGTCAGTTCTGAGTTCCGGTTGTCAGGTCAGGACCATCACATCCATTTTATCGCCACCTCCGCCGTTTGAACACCTCCGCCGTGGCCAACTGCAACGCCACCACCATCAGTTTTATTATTGCGAGTTCTGAACTGGTAATTTGTTTCCAGATTGTGACTTATTGTTTTTTTGGTTATAATCTAATTTTCATGAATTTTTTCTTTGGTTTAAAATCGAATCTACACCTTCCGAGTGGTTGAAAATGTGTTGTGGTGTTGGTTATATTACTTAATTTTTGGTCCCGTTTTTATTTATTTGTTTCCATTTTAGCTGAAATTGATGATACAGTGTAAGAAGTGAGGTTGCTTGGTTGTTTGTGTGAATTGATTATTTAGAACATTATTTGGTAGTAGGTTTGTGGATGTCTTCGGTTTTGACATCTATACCTTAGATTTAAGTTATTTCTCTGTTTGATGTTTAAAATTATGGTAATTGATTATTTAAAAGTTACGGTGATATTGATTTTAATTATTTCTATGTTTGTTGTTTAACATTGTAACCTATACCTTACGTTGAATTGTTTTGTTCAATATATTAGCTAGGATCAAGGGCGGTTTAATGATTATGACAGTTTGTTTCTAATTGCAGTTCTTTTACTTTTGAGGGGGTTCGAAGACCGATAGAGAAGAACCTGGAGTTGGATCCATATGCACTGGATGTGCATAAGAGATTTGTAAAACAATGTTTGCTATAGGTCCCTTATTTGGCTCTCACTTCTTATACTGTACAAGTTGGTTTTGTTAGTAGCAAAATGCAATTATCTTGATGTTCATTTTACTTTTCCTTGCCTCCTAGAATTATGCTTTAATTTGTAATGAGAGTGATTTTTTTTTAGTTGCTTATTTTGTTATGTTGAATAAATGGCAATTCATATGAAGTAAAATATAAGATAAAATCTGGGTGTGCACATGCAAAACTGATTAATAACATAAAACTGAATAGCTTTAGAAAAATAAAATGTTTTGATGTTTCTCATGTAGGTAAAACATTGATTGTCGTCCCCTCATGAACATGAATGTTTCCTGTTTTTTTTTAATATTTAATGTCGTAGTAAATTTTATCAGACGTACACGCCATTGACAAAGAGGATAAAATTACCAGGTGGACATCCAAATAGGCATTCAGAAAATATCCTTCAAGACTTCTAAAAAAAAAGGAGAAACCCGAGTAAATACGTACTGAACAAAACCTACTCGGGGTTAGCTCATGACATGTTCTACTCGGGATCAGATGACGTCATTCGGGATCAGCTAACATCATGTTCTGCTCGGGACAAACATAAAGAAACCCGAATAAAGAAGCCCTGCGCAAAACTCTCACACGAATCAAGAGTCGTTAAAATACGTAAAGATATCCATATCAAAGAAGAATTCCAAGGAGAATAGAATACCAAACAAGAAAAAGGTTCCAAATCAGACAACAATTTTATTTCTTCAAAAAGACTACGTCTTTATAAGGAAATAAGTCATAACTGGACTATATCACTAGAGTCCGATCTTATACAAGTCTCCGAAATAGGAAAGAAGACTAATTCGAACAAACTAATCATAATTAAATACAAAGATCTTGAATTACTTGTACAAAAAGGATTAGGGTTCTATGCACATATAAATAGACCCATAATCTCGCTATAAAAATATATAGAAAATACAGAGAGAAAAAGGAGAGATCGAGAGTTGTAAATCTTTTTCTATAGTGGATTTTGGCTCGGTTGTTTATTCAACCACCCGTGGACGTTTCTCCGGTCATTGGAGTTTTACCACGTAAAACTTGTGTCCAATTACTTTCTCCTTCTTTTTCTCTTTGAAATCACAGCTAAAATCCAAATCTTGTTGACTTTTCTCACATCCAGAAATTGACGTCAACATTTAATATGAAGTAAAATCTAAGACAGAATCTGCAAAACTGAATAATAAATAATAAATAATAGATTTTAGAAAAAGAATATCATGTGATGTTTCTGATGAAGGTAAAACACTAATGGATGCCCCTAGAACATGAAATTTTGGCTGTAACTTTTTAATATTTAACATCCGATTTGACTCCATAATTTGTTTGGCTCATTTTCTATACACCAAAGTTGTGAAGTGCTGCTCTTTAAATTATAATGTCACTTGAAATTGTTAAGAATATTTTGAGCATCCATGTAAAATCAGTTATACAATCTTTGCATCACCCATAAAATTTAAAGGGAAGAAACTCCTGAAGCTCATAAGGTAGAATTAGATAGACTAAATATGAATGGATAATTGTCTTGAAGGCTCTCTTTTCTTAACCTAGGTGGTTTTTGTCAGCCTAGGTGGACTACATGTTCACTCTTGTATTGGGTTTGTTGCCACAATCTAAGATTTTTGTATAGGGCTCCTTTGTTCATTCTTTTTTTTCAATAAAATTTTGTTTCCTATAAAAAAAATTGAAAAAGAAAACTTTGAAGGGATAATTTTCAGAATTTGAAATTGTATTAGTCTCTTAAATACAATTGTTACTAAACCTATAAAGCATTACAATCATAAAGGTGTGGGGGAGAAGAAACCTTGTCCATGATGGTACTAAAAAGGTTTAGGGAACACGGTAGCTATGATGTTTTTATTTCAAGTAGGCTGTATATGAAATCTATGTTGAATATGAAGGCAATAGATACATTTGGAAAACTCATATCTGTTGTTTGTCAAATATGCTAATAATGCAAGATTTAACTATCGTATCAATTCCCCCATTTGGATGATATGGTTAGGAAAAGCTTATATGAGTGATTGAGTATAATTGGAAAAGCTTGCTTGCTTGCATGAGTCGTTGCGTATCATTTGACTATTCTAAAAAGCTTTCATCTTATTAGTGTATACTTCATATAATATGCTCTTTCATGTAACTTGCATGTGATTCTTTTTAGTTGAATAAACTGATGATTAATTTTTGTTTTGAGTGGATACCATTTACTTTGTATAACAGTCTTTGAAATTGCTTGTATGTGATTATTTTTAGAATTTTTACTGTTTATTTTCCATCGCCGCCGTCGACAGATCACTACCTCGCTTGCAGATCGACACTTCTGAGTTCCAGTTGTCACGCCAGGACCATCACTTCCATTTTGTCCCCACCTCCGCCGTCTGGGCACCTCCGCCGTGGCCAACTGCAATGCCACCACCATCAGTTTCATTCTAACGAGTTCTGAATTGGTAATTTGTTTCCAGATTGTGACTTATGCCTTTTTTGGTTATAATCTAATTTTCATGAAATTTTTCTTTGGTTTAAAATCGAATCTACACCTTTCGAGTGGTTGAGAATGTGTTGTGGTGTTGGTTTTATTGCTCAATTTTTGGTCCCGTATTGATTTATTTGTTTCCATTTTAGGTGAAATTGATGATGCAGCGTAAGAAGTGAGGTTGCTTGGTTGTTTGTGTGAATTGATTATTTAGAACATTATTTGTTAATGGGGTAGGTTTATCGATATTTTTATTCATAGAATTAGAGTATTTAGATTGTGGTATTGCTGCTGTTGATTTTCCGGTATGCAATTTAGTTTACTCTTGAACTGATAAGAAGTTAATCTTTAGTATTTGGTTACCATAATGGTTTCAATGATAAATTTATTTGTGCAACATAACAGAATCAAGAAAGGACTTTATTCATTTCTCATAGGATTTTTATTGTTGAGGAAATGTATGCAATAATTGGAATTTTTGTGTGAATTCATACTAATAATATGTATTAATTAATTCAAACTTCAGAAGACATGATATATATATATATATATATATATATATATATTTTTACAATAGTTATGATAGTGATACTTGGTAGTTCATTTTTGTAAGTGTAAGAAGTGCATTAATATACAGTGGATCTGTGGATAAGTCATTTTCTGTCATAAATTTTATGTTGATATAAGTCAGTTTCTTGATTTGAGTATGATCATTATTTTCCAGAATTTAAGCAACATATATCCATTTGAAAGATAATTTCTTACTTTATACATTCACAAAAAGTTCACTATATGTATGATGTTGTTTTAGAAAAATTATGGTCCCTAAAGCAACTAATCGTGTTAAATTGACAGTTACCTACCTTAGACATCATGGTTCATACAATTAGTCCATAGTTTGCATGCCCAAGGAAAGCAAGGAGGGGGTTAGGACTTTGAAGAAAAGTGTGGTGTGTGTCCTTTATTGGGGTAATGAGTCCCACTTAAGAGAGAGCTCACCAACTTAGCAGCCTAGTGTTTCTACAAAGCATGTATAGAGTATGTACCACAATGCCAATGTAGAAGAGTTAATTGTGACACGTCCTAAAGAAGTGTTCCTACTCTCAAGTATAAGAGTGTCAAAGTAATAAATTAACCGGTAAGACCGGGTCGAACCACATGGAGGTTGTTTACTTGTCCTTGTAGAATTAATTTCTAGATTAATTAATAAGCTTGTATAAAAATGTAAATCAATTAAAATTAATATTGGGGCTAAGGGATCCACTGTTGGTAATTCGAATATGATACAGTTATTAATATTTAGTCCAGATTAATGGGATGGTATTCCACTCCACTGACCACTCTCTAATAGATGTGGGTAAAAGTACTCACTGTGCCAGACAGTATCCGTCTGTCTACAGTGAGTCAAAACTCCACAAAGATTAGAGGGGATAAACCACTATCTGATAGATACGGGTAAAAGTACTCACTGTGCTAGACAATATCTGTCTATCTACAGTGAGTCAAAAATTCCACAAATATTAGAGGGAAGAAAGCATAAAAATAATAAACTTACCAAAATTGAATCATATTTTCCATACCAACAGTATCACATTTGGCCCCAACTATATAAAATTAGCCAGACATAATTTAACTAGAAAACAACTATTTTATTTAAAATGAGAATTTGAGAACAAAAGAGAGAGAATTTCACAAATCTAATATTAGATTTGGATTCAAAACATCAAAATTAGAGGGGAGAGACCCCATATTTATACAAAATACGGATGAAAATTGACCATCAGATGAATTAAGAATGGAGCGTCCAGATTTCGCCACGTCATCAATGAACAGTAACGCATCCGTAAAGTGAATAGTGAACAGTGATAGTGACAGTGAACAGTACGCATCCGTAAGTGAACAGTGAAAGTCAACTGTGAACAGTAAATAGTCAAAATTAAAAAAATACCCTTCATGGTCTTCCTAAGGTGTTTGGCGTTCTAAACTTGAAAACGATATTTGTTTTGCCATCTAACTTCTCCATAATTCTGAATTGATCGAATTACCTCTGAAATACAAAGAAAAAATACACTGATTACTACACAACACATTTATTTAAGCGAACGAACGAAATTATATCTAAATTGGGGAATTAATCATATTGGAAGTGTAAAATGATGATATTATCCCTTAGTAAACATACACTTTTCAGTGTTAATCAAGCTGATGTAACTAACTTACAATGAACATATGTACCATTATTATTGTTCCATGTTTATCACATAAAGTGTTAATAAAAGATATAATAATCAGCATTAGAGGCCCCAGACTGACTAGGCTTGTGTTGTGTTAGGTCACTTAGATGTGTATGAGTGTCCAAATTATTATTATTATTTTTTATTTTACTTAGTTTTGTAATTGAGAAGAGAGAAGAACAAAGAGCATCTTGTGTACAATATGGGCATTCCTCCATGTGTAGTGTCTTCTGTAAAGACACGAAGAAAAAAATGGCAAAGTAGTAGTAGTGTTATCAGTTTGGCAATGAAAAAATAATGTGGAATGTTGGACATACTATGGTTGGTAGTTGGGGAGAAGATGTAAGAAAAGTATCCTAGTTTTGTTAGACATTTTTATGGCATTTATAGAAAGACTAGTTAATTATCATGAGGAAAATTAAGGAGATGAAGGGGAGGCATTTTTTGGGTGATTGATCAGATGTCTATATCTATTAGTGACCCGCCGTATTTAATAGCTATTGTTTTAGGTGTCCACGGTTTGTTTATGGTATGAAATCATCAGTTCCGATTCCGGTTCCGTCCTTGGGGAAACAGTAACCAAAACTGGCCTACATGGCCATGGTCGGTTTTGGACCGGTTGGTTTGACAATTTCGGTTTTGTTTATTGTTTTGTAACCAACGGGTTCCGGTTCGGTATCGGTTGCGCACGGTTTTTTAATTTCTTATAAAGGAGGTTGGCACGTGGCAGTCTCTTATTGGTTTGAATCATATGCATGTCACAACGCCTTATGAAAATTATAAGTAATTGTAGTTTTTATCTTGCAAGGCATACAACACTGTCATTGCATATACATGTGTTTGTGCATATTTTTTTATACCAGTACTGTATTTAAATGATATCAAATATATAAAATAGTTGTAGTCTTTGCATGTTTGTTCTATGAATGACTTATAGCTATTGGATTGCACTTGGTCCATGCAAATTAAAGAATTTATTACATCCTGAAATTTTTGAGTCTACATTAAGGAGTAACAAGTAACAACTTAGGACTTCGTTCCATGTATTTTACATTAGATGCAATCTAGAATTATTTTTCATTGCAACTTGATAATATAGACTTCGTTCCAGTTATGCTTATTGTTTTC
Organism: Dipteronia dyeriana; assembly: GCA_032871835.1. Lineage (NCBI taxonomy): Eukaryota > Viridiplantae > Streptophyta > Magnoliopsida > Sapindales > Sapindaceae > Dipteronia > Dipteronia dyeriana. The sequence goes on from CM065302.1 coordinate 20,761,937, forward strand.
AACTAACTATTGCAGTTTAAAATGATGCACGCAATCCGTAAGAGTAGAAAGACCATTGATGAGGAAACCGTCTCTGATAAAGGCGGCACTAAGTCGACAACTGGCTCAAAGTTGAAGCTTGATAATATGGCTTGGATAAATTTCCAGTAAGTTTACATGAATTCCTTATGCTTTGCATTGTTGCTTTATGAACGGAATCGTGTTTACCCTAATATAGAGCCCATGTCAATTTTACCGTATTTACAATCCATATAGGTTTGATATAATGGAAAAGTCACTATAAATGACTTCGTACAACCTCTCATGACTTGTCCACAATTTACTGCGTTGCTTATCCAATGTCATATGTTGAATGACAGTTGATAATAAATAAAATAAAACATTTCTTCCAGCTGCTATTCAACATAATCAATTTTACTAAATCAGTAAGTTTCTATAAATTGGATGCAAATCTATACTTGAAGTTCAAACTAAATGCATTTCTTTATCATCTACATAACTTGTTTGAAAAATCTTGTGGTATGTTGAAGCATAAAACTGTATGAATGTTATTTTAAGTTTGTTTTCGTTGCATCATGTATTTGTAAAGAAAAAGTTTTTGCAAATTATATTCTGACGTTGTTGTGTTATTTTTTCAGCAAACAAGAGTGTCAGATTACAAATCCAGGAGGGAAAAAAAGGTTTGCAATTAATAAATATTTTTTTTCCTTGCTTTGCAATTACTTTACAGTACAGACTTTATATTTCAGTTGCATAAAATATTATCGTCAATACCATTGTTTGTTTTCAGTCAATGAATGAGATACGTACAGCGTGGACCAATCTCTCTAGGGAAGAGAAATCGTAATACACAATGCATAAGAATGAGGTGGTTGAAGATAAGGTCTGTATGGGTAACACATATAAGGAAAGCGTGACTCTGCCATTCCACACTCGCTGCACCTCTACACATTTTTCTCAGATGATGGCTTCCTTTTCAGACTTGCAAAATGATGCGGTTCGAGAATTAGGTTTCGGAAACCTACTCATGTTAAACTATGGATTTATTCAGCGAGAACTTTGTTCCTGGCTTGTTGACAAGTTTGACACAACAAACCTATCAATAGAACTGCACGGGAAGTCTTTCAAATTAGATGCTGGTGTATTTTCTCATGTCATGGGCATTTCGAACATAGGGGAGAGAATTGCCATTGATGAGGCTATTCTTGACAGTTGGAGGAGTAAGTTCTCCATTACGAACCGTGGCATCAAGCTCATTCACCTTGATAATCTTCTGAAGAATAACAAGACAGCCGGCGATGATTTCAAGGTCACATTTTGTTTACATATGTTGGGCATTGTTCTTGCACCAGCAGCAGAAGAGTATGTCGATGCGAGGTACTTGAATGTTCTTTCTGATGTGGTTAGCATAAACGGGAAAAATTGGGCAAGGTGGTGCTTCGATCAGTTAGTGACAAGCATACATAAATTTCAGTCTAAAAGTGCACGACATATTGGTGGTTGCGTTCTTTTCCTTGAGGTACTTTTTTCCAAGTCATAGTTATTTATTTTGATCATAATATGAACATGTTATTGAAAATGGTTTCACTTATTTATCATTTTCTGTTGCCAGCTCTTCTACTTGCATGTTATAGATTGACAACCACCCGTTGTTGATAAATTATTGATTTCAATTGTCAGTTGGACAAGTTAGCATATTAAGAAATGCCTGAAACAGTTACAAGAACAAGGTTCCTATGGTACTAATATCAAGGTACGGTCTTTGTTTGATATTTTTTTTATTGCACAGTAAATATTAATAACTTATCTAAATTATAGCTCATTTAACATTCTCATTTATCGAAGGTGCCCATCAATGAATATACTCCACCAGCTGCCTATGGTGACAATTCAGACAATCAAAAAGGTGATATTCCTAAGGATGACGGGTTTCATCTGCTCCTCAAAGAGATACAACATTTACGTACAGAACATGCTGAACTTAAACAGAAGGTGGACAGTTTGTATGAAATTATCATTCAGAACAAATCAATTTTTTCCCCACAAGAGAACATCAGAACCCACCACCAAAGAGTCCTCTTACGGAACTGGTTCCGTCTCCAACAACTCGAACACATATTGTCGAAGTCTCCTCTAAAGAAATCCCATTCAATTCCAAAGATGCTTTGGAAAATAACAGTCCCACCCGTTCTTGGGAAAAAGAATTAGAACCAAGTCGCCAAGATGGTGCTTTTGCTGATGATCATCCTGCTGACCATAATATAATTCCAAGACTAGTTTCATGAGGTTGAACATCTTAACCATTACATTACATATATTTGTTTTTCATTACTTATCTTGTTGACTTGTAACATTAACAAGAAGTGTGTTAACTATTACGCAGGAAAAGAGAACCACCACTCCAAAAGGTCGTGATGAGCAGTCTTCCACCGATAGACATGTTGTTAAAAACACCCGAACATCGAAGATGCGAAAGCCGAGTCACTACAAACTCTTATCATATCAGTCCAGCCATCGTATACAACAGTCTTCCATGTTTCGAAATGGGCATTTTCACCTATCTGTCTCTCTAAATGCACCGGATGCGCAAGTAATCAACTATTTGTTTTCTTAAGATTTACCACCTAGGTAATTCTACATTAGAATGAGTATGGTGATTACCAAATTATTTCCTATGTTATACATAGATTGTTTGAGTAAACCAATAGTAATCGAACAGTAATTGAAAACTGTTTCAGCTGTTTTTAAGGTAGCATCTACGACACAATCAGTAATTTTCGTAGTTGAACAAAATGTTATAATGAAGGAATAAATGTTACTTATTTTTATTTGAAGTCATGTTATCAAATTGCTGAATAACTATGAATTAAATGGTTACTTTATTGTTTCATGTTAATTTTGTAGTGAAACGGTTGTGTCCACGGCTAGAATTATTGTCAATCGTAGTAGTTTTCGTACACTTGAGCCAAAAGTGTGGGTAGACAGTGAGATTCGAGCCTAACAGTCCTTTGATCCATACAATGACATTTTTTCCCTTACTCTAAACATTTTGTGTATTATTTAGCAATCTACCAAGTGTAACATAGTGATTAATGTTTTGAACATGCCCGGATTATTAGTTTGGTTGCAGACAACAACACACATGTTGCCACCAAAAAAAGATCACATCTTTACTGGTACCTACCAACCCAATTTGCGGTAATGGTTTATAATCTCTTTACTAAATCTTAATTTCGCAGTTACATTTATTATGTTGCTTCCTTTACATAAAGTTTTCCCTTTCTTATTTAAGCATAGTATCTTTCGTTGACAAGTAAAAATGGAAACATGAAGAGGTTGGGTGAAATACATAGTACGTTCAAAGATGATTATATGTATGATTTGCATCGCTGTCACAAGGTAGGTACCTATCTCGGTTTGCATGCATTTTTTTTAATCCAATTTTGTTTCAAACACGTAACTGAAGATAGCTTACATGTACAGTACTATTACATGTCAAATTACAACCATTATCTTCTTTACCGACACAACTTTGTTTATTTCCAGATTTTTATTCCTATCAACAATTTGAAGGATCATTGGTTCCCTTTCCTTGTCAACATTAAAGAATCAAATGTTGAGATTTGGGACGCTTTTCCAAGTCATAGGAAAAATGACCAAAGTAGACTCAAACAAGTGCAGAAATGGGTAATCAATATTAACTTAGTGTGTTTGTGTAACATTGTTTTTGTTACTTTGTTTTATTTAACCTGTAATTAATTCTCAGATGAGTTCGTTGGATAATGTACTGGCCACATAAATGAAAAGTTGTTTTGGTTCATCGTTTTCATTTCAAAGATTTAGCCTTGTCTGGCCAGAAGATGTGCCCACACAACGAATTTTTATGATTGGAGGGGTCTTCGTGTGCATGTTTATGAATGAACGAAGCAATGCCACTTCTCGAAAATTTACGAATACTATAAGTGATCCGATTTTTTCTATTATTTAGTGTGTTTACCATAGAATGTAACTTTCCAACAAAACTGTCTATCATTGTTACAGTTCAACTCGGTTGCTGAGCGTCTTTTTTTGTCCCGTCAACTAACAATATTTCCGATGAATGACCTCCTAGGGAAATTATAACAAAATGATATCGAGTATTCGACCATGAAAAGTGGACATTTGGAAACCACTGGAAAAAAAAAAAACAACCTCCCCCATTGAAGAACTGTCGAGCAAAGGTCAAGAAGTCATTGTCTAGCTACTCATTGTAAGTTGCCCATGACTACATTTGATTATCTAACAGAATTGGTATAAAATCATTGACATTAGGCTCGAACGTTAGCATGATCATTTTTCCCTTCAACCTATTTACAACAACTTTTTGATATTTACTTTCTTCAATTTGTACTATAAGTTTGTATTTGTTGTTGTTTAAATAATCCTCGTCTGTGCAGGTTACTGGTTGTGGAGGGCCCACCAAACTGGTGATCCCTGTTCTCTTGTTGGGCATTTTTGATAACCAAAATTTTAACCACAAGTCCACTGATTTCCAGTTTTTTTGTTGGGACTTCTCATGATGATACAAACCCTACTGTAAATATTTTTATAAAACAAGACATGTATATTAGGACTAAGGCATGGTTGGTGGAAATTGTTGTGGAAACGGATATGTATGAAACATGTTAGAGAATGACTGAAATATATAAATCCAATTTTTGATATCCTTTAATTTAGCAATCCGACAATTGTCAACCGTGGTAGTTGTCGTCTATTTCAGTGATGTTTTTACAAGCATGGTAACCAAGTGCATGTCCATTTTGTGTTGTTAGAGTTTGTGGAGTAAGTACAGGATATGTACACTTTTATTTATGGCGTGGACCAATAGGTTTATACAATTATCTGCCAATTTTAATTGCTTGCAACTGTACATATTAGAACATAGTATAACTGCCAAGCCACAGATATCGCTCCCCCCGATTGGCAATAACCGATACTGTTTCTGCACTTGTTAAAATAAAACACACCCTTCAACTTGAAAAATTTAATGACTGAGAAATGTTTTGGGAGTTCAGACTAGCACCATGTATATTACAAAAGGATTATAATTGTACACAACAAGAGTGAGTCGAACAACAGTTCAGTGAAACTTTAGAGCATCTGAATTCACCGTAACAAATCATAATTAATTATTCTACCATCTTCATTGCAATTTATTTCCCTTCTTGCTGATCAACAGTGCATTTAAAATGTTTTTTTAAAATGGCCACTGGAATACTGGTAAACATAATAGAATTCCTACCAATAAATCCTCCTAAGCATCTGGGGCCTAATGAATTCAAAAAAAACTCAATAAGTTCAGGTGAAGTTGTTAAAAACATCACATAAATCCTAGTTGCTTTGCATCTACAATTAAACATTCATACTTTAAATTTGCAAGAACCAAAAGTGAAGCCATGTTTGGGACGTACTCCATTCAGCACATCAAGTTACATAAAAATAGAAAGTGAACAAACAACCAAATTCAAGCATCCCAATTCAACCTATAACTGAAAGTGAAGTGTGTTGGCCTTCATGGTTGTGATTCAAAACATAAGACCTTTTTTAAGTTACAATTCAGCTCGAAGGGCTTTGTTTCGAAAATCCCACAGAGAATGTGCATGCTGACCTTAAAGCAGTCAAATGACCATAACATCTTCTAGGAAACTCGAAATTGCAAACCGTAAAATTCCACGGAAACCTAACTTTCGTACCTTTCTAACCATATAAGACTTGATCCCCTGTTCAGCCTGATCTGATACAGTTTTATTGTTGAAGTACACCCACCAGCAGATGTTGTTTTCTTGGACTTTACTGGAATTCATCCAAATTGCTTCCAATTTTCTCCTACAACTTCATTTGCTGAAAACGAAGATTAGATGCGTAAAAATCAAGAGTATAACTGAAAACAAAACAACTAACTACACAATGGAGGTATAAAACACATAAAATTACAACATTATAGGAAATTAGTGCCACGACTAACAAGGCTTGTCAACAGTTTATTATCAATATATTTTTGTCATTAAATACATAAGCATATAGTAGAATTACCATTACACCCACGATATCACCATTGTGTGGAGCCCCACCAAATATTACCATGCAATTAGAATGTCGAAGATGAAAGATTCAAACCTTCAATATTTGGTAGAATGTTGGACACATATACCTCATACCACCATCGTTAATTGGAAACGTGAACTCATAAGATGGACGAGTTGAAGAAGTGGCAACGCTATTGGTACTATTTTCTGTACAAGATAGATCGAACACGTGTACTGTGTTGCTTGCAAGTGTACTATTGTTGTGCAACTGAGTTCTATGACATGTCTTCACAGTGTGACCGGCTTTGCCACAGTTGCCACATTTACGGGCCTTACCGCCAACAGTTTTTTATTTGAACTAGAACCCTTCGTTGCTGCGATACTAGGATCTCTGACAATATGAACATGTTGTTTATCTTTGGGACACAACACAGTTTATGAAGTTAGGGGAGAAGATGGCATCAACTATTGCATACTTACTGTCAATTTTTCAATCTCTCTGTCTGCCTCTTTAAATCTGCCATTTGACATTGAGGCAAAGTAACATAATTTGTTGCATTTAGCACTAAGTGATCCATACCTGGTCAGTTCCATTGTTGGTGTCAGTGTTACCTCATGAGAGCAAACAATATCTGTCATATGTTTTGCACCCGGGGTCCATCGAGTCAATATAAGTGATGACAATATATTTTGCATGTTCATGGCTTTCATTAAACTGAATGAGTGGCTACAAGGAATACCTGAGGTCTCAAACAATTTGTACGATCATTGAATTTGATTGGTCGATGGTATGAAACAGGTTGTCCTTGTCAGATTCTCGCAACCAAACCTTTTCAATGTATAAGTATACCTATCCACATCTTGTACACAATTGCATATGCTAAATGATGATTTTTCTTTAATTTCATCCAGCACAAGGAAAAATACATTCCTAGTGTATATGTTTGCAGCATGTTTCTCTGGGCTTGTCAAATGAGTAGAATCTACTGGTGTGGTGTTATTGCATTTGTAATCATTAAACGTTTCAGAATGTCGAATGCGCTCCAATGCTCTATCGATGTTTTGCATGAATTCATACAGTTTAAGCTGACAATTAATGAATCGATTAAGGAATGAATTCATACTTTCGCAACGTTGTGTGCTTCGCATCCCACCAAAAAAACTCTGTCTAAGAAAAGGTTCTGCCCATATTTTTCGTTTGGAATACAGTGCATTTACCCACTCATTTTTGTTCAACCGGAGTTTGACAACTATGTTTTTCCATTTCAGTTCAAAGTCTTCGACTGTCATATAAGTCAACATGGAACTACTAAATGCTCGTGTAAAGTTTTTGTCTTGTATATTTGTCTGAACATTGCGCTCAAGATGCCAACAACATAACCGACAAAAGGAGTTAGGCATCACTGTCCTTATTGCCTTATGCATCGCTTTGTCGCCATCGGTAACAACGGATTGAGGCATCTTACCGTGCATTGAAACCAATAAGGTTCGTAACAACCAAGTGTATGTATCCACGGTTTCGTCCCCTAGCAACCCAAAACTGAATATGGTTGTTGATTTGTGATGATTGACTCCAACAAGCATTACAAGAGGTCTTCGATACACATTTGTTTTGTACGTTGCATCAAATGCTAATACATCTTCAAAATAACCATAATTTGAACGAGATGTCGAATCTGCCCAAAACAATTTGCCGAATCAATCATCTTCATCCAAAGTGTATTCGAAGAAGAATTCTGGATCAATTACCATTTTTACAGTCAAGTAGGATATAACGGCATCAGAAGATCGAAGCTCATTCCTATGAACTAAATCTAAACAATTCTGCAAGTCTTTCTTTGTGTGTCCGACATTTGAAAAGCTACCGGCCTGATCCATAAAGTGGTCCATCACTTGAGCGGTCTTCACACCAACTGAGCGCCATGACTTTAATTGTGCAATATCTGAGTCTTTGAAACTTCGATGTGATCGTAGGAACTGGGTGTGATTTTGTGGCACCAAACCATGAGTATGTTGAGTAACAAACTCTTTGACAATCCATACCTTATTATTCAGGTGATACTGAACTTTGAACACTGCACAACATCCTTCTCGAGTTTCAGCAGTGGGTTCACATTTTTTTTTTGATTCTTTGAATATACTTTTGTGCTTTGTACCCTTGCTTAGAGCAAACCCACATTCGTCTTATAATAACACCTTGGCTATCACGTCTTATTTCATCCTTTCTGGTGCTAAACCCAAGAACCTTGGAGTAGTTGCTGTAAAAGGACTCAGCGTTTTCAACTGAACCAAACTCCTTTCCGATTATATCAGTAGGTTGCAAACTTCTAAATTGACCCGGCTCATCCAACTTTGTTAACTTTGGGAGATTACTAATGTTTGAAGTAGAAACAGGTGTGGTTGAGACAATCTGATCGGTGAAAAGTGAATGGTCAATTTCATCATCCATGTCATTCATGCTGTAACTGGAACCACCACAATGGTAGTTGTTGTATACTGTGTTTGCGTTATCTCAAGCTGAAGGCCCCTCTTGGTTCAAATCAAAATTTGATTTGGAGATACTACCAAGGTATGAGTCATGATACATCTGTCAACAAAGCAATAAACCACTGATTGTTTAAGTTACCATTTTTTTTTGTATTAATGAAACCTTTGGTTCAATTTATTTGAAATGTAATATACTCGGGTTAACACACAGGAAAAATACATCTTTGTACAGAGAAGATAACAGAATTTCCAATACAGATGTTTGTCTGAACAAAATGTTTAAGACAAAGGAATAAGCAGCACCTAAATGTGGAAGACAAAGGGAAACACATCAATGTAAATGTTGAAGGCAAAGGAATAAGCAGCTGCTAATTGTTCAAGAATGAAGGAAAACACAACACTTATTGTTACCTTGAAATTGTGATGTTTGAGCAGCGGCTAATTGTTCAAGAAGGAAGGAAAACACAACTATTGTTACCTTGAAATTGTGATGTTTGAGCACATCTTAATTCTTGAAGAAGGAAGGAAAACATGATAGCTTTTGTTACCTTGAAATTGTGATGTTTGAGCAGCTCCTTAATCTTGAAGAAGAAAGGAAAACGCAACAGCAAATATGGGTTCAATTTCTGATGTTTGAGCAGTAGCTAAATGTTGAAGGCAGAGGTAAATGCAACATTTAAACTTCTTAAGTTACTGATGTTTGAGCAGCATTCTTAACATGTGTGACCGATGTACATGCTTCCTACAGAAGTTGATTCAATCTTCGAACAAGTCAAAAGAAAAGCACATGGAACGCCATAATGTTAACATGAGTTGTATGACTTTGGTTAGGTGGTGTTAACAGTTAAGAGGTGGGTAGAGTTGGTAGAGAGAAGTAAAGCCAATTGAATGAAAACAGCCAGCCTCCTGCAACATAGTTAACTAGGCCCAACCATCAGACTAACAATAATTCAATTTAGTTTTATCTTATTCATTTAAAGAAATTGGGTTCTTTGGGACTAAAGTTTCACTATAAGAATAAGCATGCAATCACTCGGAATTATTTAATACAGTTGCTTAAGTAAATGATTTTTGGTGATTACCAAATTAATGCTCCAAATTGTTACCAACAATTTATAATGTATTAGTGTAAGAAAAAAACAATGTACTTACTACGATAGTATAATTAATTACAAAGTGGTTAATTTTTCCGTGAAAATAGTTACAAGCCAAATTATAAAAAATAAAAAAATAGTTATCAAAGCCGTATAAGAATGAATGTAATCAATAATGCTTTCATGACGATAGAGTAATTAGAGTATCCAATCATTTTAAAATTAACTTCACATTTGATTAATAGTTGAACACAACTGATACAACTTATTTACAACCTTGTAAAATTTAATTAGACGATATATTAATTCTATGAATATAAGCAAATTTAATTTCCCTTATGTATTGAGATTACGATAGTTTATTATTATTATTATTATTATTATTATTATTATTATTATTATGGTCTTTTTAAACATAAAAAGAATTTCAATGCTATGAAGGAAATTGATTAATGTCAGAAAAAAAACAATATACTTACCACGATAGTATAAGTAGTTACAAATTTTGAAAAACCCATGAAACAATAATCAATATGAAAAAAAAAAATTTAACAGGTTGCTTCAATACAAAGCCAGCATGATATCATTCTAAAATAAAAAAAAAACTTCAAATTTACTTATAGAGAAGAAATCATTTCCATATGCCTAATATCATTCTCAAATAACAATTGTCGTGAAATAGTTAAAAGTTAAAATATTTTTTAAAAAATTGTTATGAAAACCGTATAAATGGTTACTGGAGCCGTAAAAGTGGTTATCAATACCGTGAAGAATGTTACAAGTCAAAATTTTAAAAATTTAAAACTGGTTACCAGAGTCGTAAAATGGTTACTGGAGCCGTAAAAATGGTTACTAATACCGTGAAAATGGTTACAAGTCAAACTTTCAAAAATCAAAAGGTAGTTACTAAAGCCGTAAAATGGTTACTAGGACCGTTAAAATGGTTACTATCGCCGTGAAAATGGTTACAAGTCAAAATATCAAAAATTTAAAGGTGGTTACCCAAACTGTAAAATAGTTACTGAAGCCGTGAAAATGGTTACCAATGCCGTGAAAGTAGTTACAAGTCTAAATTTCATAAATAAAAAACTGGTTACCAGAGCCGTAAAATGGTAACTGGAGCAGTAAAAATGGTTACCATTACCGTGGAATTTGTTACAAGTCAAAATATTAAATATTTAAAAGTGGTAACTGGAGCCGTAAAATGGTTACCATTGCCATGAAAGTGGTTACTAATACCGTGAAAATGGTTACTAATACCGTGAAAATGGTTACAATTTGAATTTTTTAAAATCAATAAGTAGTTACCAAAACCGTAAAATGGTTACTGGATCCATAAAAATGGTTACCCATACTGTGAAAATGATTACTAGTGAAAATATCAAAAAGGTTACCAATCACGTGAAAATAATTAAAAGTCTAAATTTCGTAAATTAAAAACTGGTTACCAGAGCCGTAAAATGGTTATTGAAGCCATTAGAATGGGTACCACTGTTGTGGAAATGGTCACAAGTCAAAATATTAAAAAATATATAAATGGTTACTGGGGCCGTTAAAATGGTTACCATCGCCGTTAAAATGGTTACAAGTCAAAATATCAAAAATTTAAAGGTGGTTACCCAAGCTATAAAATAGTTACTGAAACCGTGAAAATGGTTACCAATGCCGTGAGAGTAGTTACAAGTCTAAATTTTATAAATAAAAGACTGGTTACCAGAGCCGTAAAATGGTAATTGGAGCCGTAAAAATGGTTACTATCACCTTGGAATTGGTTACAAATCAAAATATTTAAAAATTAAAAGTGGTTACCCAATCCGTAAAATGGTTACCACTGCCGTGAAAGTGGTTACCAATACCGTGAAAATGGTTACAATTTGAAATTTCAAAAATCAATAAGTAGTTACCAAAACAATGAAATGGTTACTAAATCCGTGAGATTGGTTACCATTACCCTGAAAATGGTTACAAGTCAAAATATCAAAAATTTAAAAATGGTTACCCAAGCCGTAAATTAGTTACTGTAGCCGTAAAATGGTTACCAATCATGTGAAAATAGTTAAAAGTATAAATTTATTAAATTAAAAACTGGTTATCAGAGCCGTAAAATGGTTACTGAAGCCGTGAAAATGGGTACCATTGCCATGGAAATGGTTACAAGTCAAAATATTAAAAAATAAAAAATAGTAAATAGTTACCAATACCGTATAAATGGTTACCAATACCGTAAAAGTGGTTATTAATACCGTGAAAATGGTTACAAGTTAAAATTACAAAAATTAAAAGGTAGTTACTAAAGCTATAAAATGGTTACTGGGATCGTTAAAATGGTTACCATCTCCGTGAAATGGTTACAAGATAAAATATTAAAAAATAAAAAATGGTTACCAATGCCGTATTAATGGTTACTAAATCCGTAAAAGTGGTTACTAATGCCATGAAAATGGTTCCAAGTCAAAATTTCAAAAATCAAAAGGTAGTTACCAAAGTTGTAAAATGGTTACTGGATCCATGAAAATGGTTACCATCGCCGTGAAAATGGTTACAAGTCAGAATAACAAAAAATTTAAGGTGGTTACCCAAGCCGTAAAATAGTTACTTAAGCCGTGAAAATGATTACCAATGCCGTGAAAGTAGTTACAAGTCTAAATTTTATAAATTAAAAACCGGTTACCAGAGCTGTAAAATGGTAACTGGAACCGTAAAAATGGTTACCATTACTGTGAAATTGGTTACAAGTCAAAATATTAAAAATATTAAAAGTGGTTACCCAATTCGTAAAATGGTTACCACAGCCGTGAAAGTGGTTACTAATACTGTGAAAATGATTACAATTTGAAATTTCAAAAATCAATAAGTAGTTACCAAAACCGTAAAATTGTTACCGGAGCCGTGAAAATGGTTACCATTACCGTGAAAATGGTTACAAGCCAAAATATCAAAAATTATATGAAAATATATAATTAATTAATTTATCTTAATTAAATATAGTTTTTAATTATATAACTTTTTTTATTTAGGTTTCAATTTAATTTTTAAAATTTTTTAAATATAAATTTAAAGGAGTTGTAAAAATTAAAAAAAAAAATGGTTTTTTGGTAGCAACCCTGTTTAATAATTAATGTGGCACTGTTTGTGGCTGTATCATACAGCCAGCTGCACAGCAGCCACTCCCCATGTTAGTAATGTTAGACTAACTAAATTCATGTCTGAATGATGTAACATATGAGTTTTCAAGTTGTTAAGATTATATTACTCACACCATACTTTTATGATTTATAGGACCTTGATAACTCATATGCCACGTTATTTGGATATGATTTTGGATAACTATTTTGGACAACCGAACATTATTCTTAAAATAAATATGAAAAAAATATATTAAACAATAGCAATAACATGGGGGATGTGTGGAATAATTTAATTATAAAATAGTTAGTCTCTTAGAGATGGTAAAATAATCTGTGGGGACTTGGCTCCACGAGAACTCACACTTATAGGGTGGGGTTGATGATGGATAGTAAAACCGGTAATGGGAATGGGACGGGAATGAATTTTGTAATCCCCGCCTCGCCCAGTCACTCTTAAAAATATATTATTTATTTTTTTGTTATTTCATTTTTTTCAATGTTTATATTTAAAAAGTACTTAATTTACTTGTTTAGTTATGAGATTTATGTTTATTTTAATGTTTATAAGTTGATTTAAAATAATATTTTAGAATTACTTTATATATTATATCATATATTCATATTTATTGGGTTATATATTTATTATTTTAATAATATATTTTGATATATTTTAATAAATAAATTTGATAAATGGGTTAAATAGTTTGAGAATAATAAAAACATTTCGCATTCTGCTCCGCCCGATCTATAAAGGGATTTTATGTAGGAATGATGTTTTAAAAAAATAAATAGGACAAGGTACGGGGAGGGCCACCCCGTTCCAAACACGGCCCCTTAGGCCTCCCTACCGCTAAAATAAGTCATATAACTAAATATATCAAATAAAACATCCCTCCAAAATCTAGCAAAGAACAAAATTAAAATTACGACATAAGTAAATATGAGAATAAAACATCCAACATAGAAATTCAACAAAAAAAAATATTATAATCATTAAAAATTCTGTTCCACCCATATTGGTGGATTAATGCGATTGTATCCCATAAAGTGCCGGACAATGCTTCCATCTTGTACGTTATATAAATTCACATATCATTCCCTCTACCTTTGCGTGTGCAGGGGCGGAATTAAAAATTTAAAAATTATGACATTAAAAATGTATGTTCATCATTTAATTTTTGTTTTTTTTATTTAACTATATTTTTTTTTTGGGTTGGCCCCCTGGTGGTTGGTCCGCCCCTGTGCGTGCGTGGTAGTAAGTTTCTTAAAAATATATACAATTATGCTTGCATCCAAACGCATCTAAGAATGAGAAGGAAGAATTATGGCCACAAAAAGAGGGTTCTATTACCCAATTTCTTAACCTGTGTCCAAGTATTACTGTATTAGTGCTCAACTCTACTTCAAAAACCTGGAAGGCAGATGTTCCATAGGTTTAAATTTAAATTTTATTAAACTGATTTTGTGAGAATTTAAATTTTATTTTATACAAATGGAGATATGGCCATATGGGTTTTATTAAACTGATTTTGGTGAAATTTTGTCCAACCAGATCAATCATATCTCTCCAACTATATATTTGGAAATTGTTTGAATATATGAAACAAAGATTAGTTAAATGACGAATCAAATAACTAACACAAATTATTTGAAAACTATAGGGACAAATACTTAGAATTCATAAGTTGAAAGGCAGATGTCTTTTGTTTTTTTTATTACTATCTTTTAATGTTTTAAATTTTTGTACAATAATTTCCGATTTTTTAAATTTTATTTTACTTATTTATTTTTAAAATTTGTTATATAATTCATAAAATATTAAAAGAAGGGCAATTTGGACATTTGGCAATAGAATGACGGTCAACGGTTTTCTTTAACGGCAGTCAAAGCAGTCAAGGGTATCTTTCCGTAATTAAAGTAAAAATTCGATATGACAGTTGTATTGGCAAACATGAGGGTAAGTTATTGCAATTTACCCTTTAATTTATAATCTCTATACCTATTTTAATTTTATTTATGCATCACATTCCTAATCAAAATTGGGCTGGATGATGTTATGGTATTATGGGTTAAACTGCTATACAAGATTGTATATTTGCTGATTTGTTGGGTTAATTTCTAGCCTTTAGATTTCAATCCAATAGAAAATCAAAATTAAGGATTTAAAAATTTTAAACTCCCTCTCATATAACTGCCTTTTAACAATACAATTTATATATTGTATCTAAACCCATAGTACTATAAACTTGGTTTTAATTCCTTTTTGTTTGGGTTTATCCATAACTTATTAAATGAAAATTAAGATCGGATGCATGTTGATTGGGTCCAATCCAAGTCACAACAAGTATTGTTTACGGCAATGCACGTCAACCGTAATGTTTGGTTAATGGTAAAATGGTATATATATGTTTAGTAATTTTATTGTAAATAATACTGAAATTAATTACAATGATTAATATATATATGATTTTAGAACCTCACTTAATTTATTTTCATTAATTATATATGTTGACGTCGATTTCTGGATTGTGTCAGAAAAGCCAACAAGGATTGGATTTCGGCTATTAATTCAAAGAGAGAGATTCAGAGAGAGTAACGAAGACACAAGTTTTACGTGGTAAAACTCTGATGACCGGAGAAACGTCTACGGGTGGTTGAAGGATCAACCAAGCCAAAATCCAATATGAAAATATGATGTTTACAAGCTCTCGATCTCTCTTTTTTCTCTATGTATTTTTCTGTTGCTTGTTGTGTATGTTATATTGCCTATATATTTTTGAGCCAGATTATGGGTCTATTTATATGCTTATAGAACCCTAATATGCATTGTACAGGTAATACAAGATCTTTGTATTTAATTGTGATTCGGTTACTTGCTTGAGGTTGATTTGTCTTTTTTCCTGTTTCGAAGTCTCTTACGAAAATCGAGTGAGATTCTAATAGTGCAGTTTTATTTGGACTTGTTTCCTTATAAGAAGATAGTCTTTGTAGCAAAATCAAGTTGTTTCCTGATTGAGGATTCTTCTAGCTCAGTATTCTGTTCTCTTTGGGATTCTTCTTGATGGGTATCTTTGCGTATTTAATTACTTAATCCGTATGAATTAAGCACCAAGTTTCTTGTTTGGGTCGCATTTATCCCGGGTAAGAATAACACTAGTTGGTCCCGAGTAGATCCGTTTGAGCCCGAGTAGAAGATGTTTTTTGGTTAATCCCGAGTACTTTTAATCGATTCGGAGTAATTTAGTTGATCCCGATTAGGTTTTGCCATGCTACTGGTTTACTCGGGTTTTCTTCTCTTTAATGATGCTTCGTAGGATATTTCCTGAGTGCCCATTTGGGCGTTCACCTGGCTATTTTCTCATTTCTGTCAATGACGTGTATGCTTGGTAAAATTCACATACGACAATACCTCCTTAAAAAGAAAATGATTTCTTTTAAACAAGAAGACTTGTCATAAATAAAAAATAGTACTTATGTGGAACAAGTAATTCTTATACGTTTAGGAGTATGATTTCCTTTTATCTTGAACACCCTGTAATTCATATAAATAGACAATAATAGCTAGGCTATTAAAAAAGGTCGTGGAACAAATTAGCAAATTTAGAGAGATCTCAAGAGAACATTGAGTGTAATTGGGTTTGGGGTATTTTTCAGAGAGAGAATCTAGAGAGTGTGGTTGTAAAAATTTACTACATAGTGAAAACTTTCTCTTGTTTTCCTGACGGCTATGGTTTTTTCCCGATTTGGGTTTCCACGTAAATTATTGTGTTGTATGTTTGGATTTATTCTCTTCATCTTAATTCTTTTATTTTGCTAATATTTTTTGTATTCTACCCGGCAACGCTTCCGCGTATCGATGGTATATATACACACTTAATACTCTCATTTGCATTGATATATTTTTGTTTCCTATCATAAAAAAGATATAAAAAATAAATAAATAATAAGTGAGTAAATAAAGCTTTTAAGAAAGCAGCTACAAATGCATGAAAAACCTTAAAAGAGGAACTCTTTTCCTCTGGACTAAGAGTGAGAGTAGGTTTTTACGCTATCTTTTCGGTTTTGGTGGTCTCACGCTGGGGTTTATTCTTTCTCTCCTTACAGCTTTCTTTTAATTGTTTCTTCCTGCCTGTTCTTGGCCTCCTGGTTTGTATTCGACTGTGTGTGTCTGTTTTATGGTAACTTTGGTGACCGTGCATCTGTGGGAGTGTATGCTTTTATTAATTGGTTGTCTTATGGACCAAGAGGACATTGCTCGCCTCTGTGCTTCCTTATCATTATCTGATCGAGATGGACCTGTTAGAAAGCTTGAAGGAAGCATCAAAGAAGCGGCAGTCAAGAGAATGGCCCTTTGTTTGGTGGGCAAATTTTTATCCCCCAAGCCGGTGAATAGGGGAGCCTTCATCAAAGTTATAGGTAGAATCTGGCAGGTTAGGAAAGGAGTCGAAGTTGAGTCAGTTACGGGAAACATTTTCACTTTCCATTTTAGGGATCAAGGAGTTCGTGATCAAGTGCTTTCGGGGTGTCCTTGGAGTTTCGATGACTGTCTGATAGCATTGGAGAAGCCTGTAGGAATGGGTCTGATTAATACTATGAATTTTAATATGGTTGAATTCTAGGTGCAAATTCATCAGGTTCCAATCCTCTGTACTACAAAATACATTGGATGGTTTTTGGGTGTGATGATTGAAGAAGTTACTGATGTTGACGGAGGAAGTAAAGGGGATTGGGTAGGGAAATTCATGCGTGTGAGAGTTCGAATCGATATCAGTAAACCACTAAAACGATGTCTACGTGTTGATATCTTGGGTGATGAAGTGGAAACCACTCTTCTTCTAAGGTATGAAAGACTCCAGAGCATCTGTTTTAACTGTGGCAGGGTTTCACACAGAACCATGGAGTGTGATGAATTCAACTGCGGAAGGAGCGGAGAAATATCTCTATGGTTCCTGGATGAAAGCGGATGAACCTCCCATGAGGACTCCCTCTTGGGATCGCTGGAAAGGTCAGTCGAGACCGATGAGGCCGGAGTATTACCAGAGAGAAAGAAGCAGTGGATCCTGGACTCCTAATATTGCCACGGATACTGGAAGTATGGATGAAAATCGGACGAAGAATTGGAAAAGACAATGGACGCAAAAAGAGCAAGAGGCGGCTAATATGGAAGGCGGGGAGATGAGCACCAATGCTGTTGGAATCGTTTCAGTTACCGAGGGAAACGAGCCAATGATTGTGGAGATTAAAGATTCGGTGGTAGATAAAATAGCAAGTGATGATTATGGAAAAGCGGCTCCAGTTATTAACGGTTGCATTGGGGTTCAGGGATTACATTTGGAGTCTCCTAAATATTATATAGAAGCTCTGGAAGGGATGAGTTAAGTCTTAAAAATGATAAAGGTGGCTTAGGCCCAATGGATAGTGGGGAAAATTACATGGACAATTCTAGCCAAGTAACTTCTAAAGATGCATTGTTATGAGTAGGCATGATTTTGACTAGCCCATGAATCAAATCAGTAATGTTTCAGATCAAGGCGGGTCGTGTCCAAGACCTGAGAAGCAAGAAACAAAAAGAACGTGGGTCAGAAAAATTAGGTCTACCATTCTGGGGATTACGATAATATCAAAGCGGAAGAGCGAATCCCCTGGAAGCTCAAGATGTCATTGTCGGAAAGAAACAGAGGTCGGGAAAGCTGGATTTTGTTGCAAAGAATGAGGTTCACCTTCCTGTCAGTAAAGACGTTGGTACCGAACCGGAGAACCTCCGGTTTATTCATCCGAGAGCTGGAGAGGTTATGCATCGGGATCAGAATTTAGGATCAGTGTCAAAAGAGATGGCTACTTCTTTAGGGGTTTCATCTGTGGTGGAAGAGGAAGCTCTACTGGTCTGCCGGGAACAATGATAGCCTTCGTTTGGATTGCCCGGGGGCTGGGGAGCTCTCGGGCATTCAATATCCTGAGTTCCCACAAACAGGAGGTGAAACCGGAACTAATGTTTCTAACGGAAACTAAATGTAATAATCAGAAGAAAATGAAAAAATGGAGGGTTTTGCTGGGATACGATGGGAAATTAGTCATCAACAGTATTGGAAGGTCTAGTGGCTTATGTCTGTTTTGGTACAGCAGTATTGAGGTAAACTTGCTATCTTACTCGTAGGATCACATTGGCGTGAAAATCAAGCGTGATGGAGGGTCGTGGTGGAGATTTACCGGCTTTTATGGAAAACCGAAATATGATCGACGGAAACATTCATGGACACTCCTTCATCGAATTGCTGGAATGTCGAATCTCCCTTGGATTTGCATTGGAGATTTTAATGAAATTTGATGGGACAACGAAAAGATTGGAGGATGCCCCAAAGGCTGGAGACAATTAGCTGAGTTCCGTGAATCCTTGGAGGATATGGGTTTCGTCGGCCCAAAATTTACCTGGAGTAACGAAAGGGAGGGTTCTGCTTCAGTTCTAGAACGACTTGATAGGGGGATTTGCAATAACGATTGGAGGAATCTTTTTCCCAATTTTGTGATCCGCCACCTTGATTTTTGGGGGTCAGATCATCGACCTTTGGTGTTAAGTTTCTCCGAAAACCAAGGGCAGGGTGGAGCCGAACCTCTTAAGATGAAGAGGAGGTTTTTGTTTGAGGAATGCTGGGTAGATGACTCTGAGTGTAAGCTGTTGGTTGATTCGGTCTGGAATGGAGTTGTGGTTACTAGTTCAGTGAGTGAAATCTTGAAGAAAATAGATAGGTGTGGTAAAGTGCTGCAGTCTTGGAATATTGCCAAGAGGCGGGATTAAAGAAAAGAGTTGCAGGACAAGAGAAAGGCCTTGAAAGCAGCTTGTAACAATGACAAGCCCCAGTCTTAGAAAACCATGAATGTGATCCAGTCTCAACTTGATGAGCTTCTCAATACCGAGGAAAGGTACTAGAAACAAAGAGCCAGAGTAGAGTGGTTGGCGTAGGGTGATAAAAATACTAGGTTTTTTTCATTCAAAGGCTTCATCGAGAAAGGCTAGAAACAGAATCTCTCGCCTCCAAGACGAGAACGGAAACTGGAAGGAGGCTAAACAGGAATTGGAGGAGATTATTGGTAATTATTTCAAGAAATTATTTACCTCCAATGTGCCGAATCGACATGATTTGGATTTTGTGTTGAACAACGCCAAGCCAAATTAAACAGGCAGGGGTCTAGGCTTCTTGATATGAAATTCACAGTGGAGGAAGTTAGAAAAACGATTTTTGACATGAAGCCTACTAAGGCCCCCGGTTTGGATGGTCTTCCGACAGTCTTTTATCAGAAGTTTTGGGGATCGGTTGGTCCTAGTGTGGTTTCGGTCTGCTTAAGGGTGCTAAATGATGGGGTCACGGTGGATGGTATGAGTAGCACTGTCATTGCTTTAATCCCAAAAGTCTTGAAACCAGAAACGTTGGTGGATTTTAGGCCAATAAGTCTGTGTATTATGCTATACAAAATAGTTGCTAAAACAGTTTCTAACAGGCTTAAAAACATGTTGAGAGGGGTTATTTCTTATACACTGTGCTTTCATCCCGGACGGATAATTTTGGACAACACCATTGTGGGGTGGGGTTCGAGTGTCTTCACATATTAAAGAGACGAAAGCGGAAACGGGGATCAATGGCAATTAAACTCAATATGTCCAAGGCATACGATAGGGTGGAATGGAAATTCTTGGAGCAAATGATGTTGAAATTGGGTTTTTCAGTCTCTTCTAATTATGCGATGTGTTTGTTCAGTCAATTACTCTTTTCAGCTTAATGGGGAGGTGTGTGAGAGCATAAAGCCTTCCCGAGGCCTCAGACAGCGGGATCCCCTATCTCCTTACCTTTTTCTCATATGTACCGAGGGTTTTTCTAGTCTCATTTAGATGGAACAGGATAAAAGGGCTCTGTCGGGCTTCAAATTCAGCAGAGGGGGTATCAGCATTTCTCACCTTTTCTTTGCAGACGATAGTCTGCTCTTCTCTAGAGCAAATGATGAAAATTGTGTGTCTATTCGGAAATTTCTGGAGAGGTACGAAAAAGCTTCTAGACAAGTTGTAAACTACAACAAATCTGCTATGTGCGTTAGCCTTTCACAGTTTCACTCTCTGCTTCTGAAGGTCAAAGACTGGCAGCAATAATTGGGGTTAAACTTTTTGATTGTCATGAGAAATATTTAGGTCTACCATGTTTTACAGGAAGAAGCAAAAGAAAACTCTTCGCGGATATTGCCGATTGTGTGTGGGGTAAGATCAAAGGTTGGGGAGAAAAGTTGTTATATATGTGGGAGGGAAATTACACAGCTTTAAATAAATAAATATTTTTATGTGGTAAGAGTGGTTTGGAATTGAATAATTTGGTTTGCAATCTGATTTAATGGGTTCTCCTTAAAAAAGTTAAGACTGGCCATAAATGTAGGTTGAATTTTTTGATTTCTCAATGCAGATTCGATCCCCAACTCTCGGAGACAAGTTCTCAAGTATGCATGGGCAAAAGGGTGTTCTAGGTTTTTTGGAGTCTCGAGAGAATTTCCCTTTCACAATACAGGGAATAGTCCCAGAGGTTGTGGTAAATCCACATGCTTTTCCTTCACGACAAACTCCTGCCCAACTCTTAGAGGCTGCCTTAGGAAAGGGGATAGCCTGTGGTGGTTTGAAGAAATATGATAGTCCTTTCTCCACTCCCTCATTTGATGCCATAACAGAGCAGCTTCGCAGGTTAATATGTTGTGTACTTGAGTGTTGATTTTACAGTAGTACTGCACCATGCATAATGTTTCTTTGATTCCTAATTTAAGTGGTCATTTTTGAAAGGGTAAAATTCATTCAACTCTCAACTCTCTAGTCTCTAAACTATGCTTATTGTCAGCACAATTGAATTAAAATTTATGAGCACAATTGGGTTTAAATTTGTCAGATAGCTCCCCTGTTACTTAGTGACTCTTTAGAATATAGAAAACTTTGCTGTAATCTTCTGAACACTTCTTGAAATCTTTTTGGAATTTGTAAGGAAGCTCCCTAGATAGGAGGTCAACGATGAAAGTTTTTACTCGATCTCCATAGAAATTTAGCCTTTTAGAAATAAGAAATGGGATAACATGAGATCTTGCACTGGAGTCCTACCTGTGACATAAGCATTTCATGTTTATATGATCTGGTTGCCAAATTGCATTTGTTTTCTCCAACTTGAGTTACATGGCTTGGGGATTACGGTCAATTATATATATATAAATGTTATGTTCTTTTAAACGGTTGTCAGATTGAGTTACATTTGCTGTATAAATGTGGCAGGGCTGATTTTTCAAAAAGTGGCATGGAGAGAGTTTATAATGGACATACTGGTGAAATGGTTCGGTCACTCGTATTCATGGGTCCGACATTCTACTAACGTCTCGTTCACATGTCTGAAGACAGTGAAATTTCTCAACACTGGGCCTGTAAACCCGCTCACTCCACAGCCGGTTGCAGAAAGGAAACGATTTGGTGGGATCAAGTTTGGTGAGATGGAGCGCGACTGCCTCATAGCCCACTGTGCATCAGCAAACTTGCATGAAGGCCTCTGTACGCTAAGTGATTCCTCTCAGGTGCATGTCTGCCGGAAATGCAAGAATGTGGCGAATGTGATCCAACGTTCAGTGGGTAATGGTCGCAAGGTTAGAGGTCCTTATTGCCGCCCTTGTGAGACCGAAGGTGACGTTGTTAAGGTTGCTGTACCTTACGGGGCCAATTTATTGTGTCAAGAGCTTTTCAGCAATTTTACAGGGTCTGTGCCGGCTGGATTGTCTTGTCTCTTTTCTATCTTTTGGTAAATGGCATATTCTGGTCTATATTTTGGTCATCACTCTTATTATTATTATTATTATTATTGTTTTAGAAGCTTTTTTCTGTGAATTTGAGGTCAGATCATTCTTATTGTCATTTTCATTATGCATTCCCATTGATGGGAACACACCCATTTTCCCAGAAATAGTTGTTTTGATATGGAAATGGAAAACTAGCTCTAGAACTTGATTAAAGGTCAATCAAGTTTGCCAAGATCGAGTAATACATGAGTGCCTTAAACATTTACTTATAATTTGATATATCTACCCTCACAAACACGGAACAGAAAATTCATTTGAGATATTAATGAGGCTCAAACCTTGCAGGTATTATCACTTGAAAACAGGTAGATAAAATAACCAACTGTTGGAGCATTTCAATTAAAGAATATCATCATGCAAAGATGGATAATGACAGATTGATTAGAAGAGAGGGGTCAACAAGACAACAAATGACTAAGGTCAATATTAAACAATCCCTGTATTGAATTTTGAAGATGGGATAAGTAAAAGTAGGTGAAATGTAAAAAGCAATCTAAAGTATGCATTAATATGATAAATCGGAAGAGTTGCAATTTAAAGGTTAACATAAGAAGATAAAAGAAATTCGTGGGCATGGTCCTCCTGGGTAAGGTACTAGGTTGGCAATAAAGGTGTAAAAATAGACTAGCCCGACCCATTAGGGACGGCCTAGCCAGTCCATTTCTGGAAACAGGCCGGCCCGGCCCGGCCCGCGACACCGGCACGGCACGGCACGGCACACCGGCCTGCCTCAGGCGGGCCATGCCTGTGTGCAGTGCCAGGCCGGCCCGTCAGGCCCCTCTGGCGGGCCGGCCGGGCCGGGCTTAACGGGCCTGGTCCGGCGGGTTAGTTTTTTGATCCAATTTTTTTTTCAAATTACGTTTTTTTGGATTTATGGTATAGGGTTTAGGATTTATAGTTTATGGTTAAGGGTTTAGAATTTAAAATGAATGAAGAGAACTAACAATTATTAGGATTTGAAATGAATAAAGAGAACGAACAATTTTTTAATTATTTATTTATTTTTCACTTATGGAATTCAGTAATACATATCTACATGATTGCCTCATTAAAAACCTTACCAAGAAAAACCCGGTGGGATAAAACTTGGTAAAGGAAAAAGAGTGCAACCATTTTACAACTTACAAGTAAATAATAAATACATATGTAAAAGTATAACCTAGTTCTAGCCTTGGCCACTACCTGAAGGGTCATCAATATATAGATTGTCGAAATTTAGATTAAGTTCTTTATCTACAGTTAGATTTTGTAACCTGTTTTTAGCATGCTCCCAATCCCGAAGGCATGTTAATACCTCCACCATCTCTGGAGACAAACAACTTCTTCTTGGTTCAATTATGCGTCCACTGGTGCTGAAAGCTTGTTCTGAAGACACCGTTGACACTGGAATAACCAGTACGTCACGTGCTAAGTGTGACAGAACTGGATACCTGTACGTATAGGTCTTCCACCATAACAACAAATCAAACTCTTCATTGTCTTCAACAGCATCGAACTGTGCTTCAAGGTACCTAATAAGTTCGGTACAAGAAGATGGGCTAGATCTTTGCCCTGAAGAAGTACTTGCTGATTTGTCTTTTTTTCTTCATTTCAGAAGGCTCCAACTTGTTTGCTTCGGCTCTGTCTCCGGTCGTGTTGATTGTTGGATGTCAATGTTGCCAAACCTGGTCTCATAAATATGAAAAATCTCGAATAACTTGGTTCGAATGTCAGTAATTTGTTCTGAATAATCTATTGACAAATTAATACCAATAAACTCAAGCAAAACTTCTAAACCAGATAATTTAACCCTGGGATCTATTATAGCACTTAAGGCATAAAGTAAGGGAATGTTAGCCTAATATTTTTTTAACTTTGTCTCCATGACAACAACTGCAGCGCCTAGATGTTCATCTTCTCTATAACTGTTTAACAGTTCAGACATTTCCACTATCTGATGGATTGTCTGGGAAGATGTGGAGTAATATACCCCGAAAAGAGTTACAGTGGCATTGTAAAATATCTTTAAAAATTGAACAAAAATCTTTGTCACATACCAATCGTCTGTGGAAAGTAATTTTGGACTAAGTTGTCCTGTTTCGGTCAATTTCATGTTATAGAAACATGTAATGGTTGTATCATATTCCAAACAATTTTGCAACATTAAATAAGTAGAGTTCCACCTTACCGGCATATCAGTTTGGAATCGTCGGGGTTTGAGACCGTTTAATTTACAATGTCTCTTGAATTCACTGAATCTAGGATTAGAACTGCAAATCCAAGAAATGGCATCTCTGATGCGATCTATTTGGTCGCTTACATGCTTTAAACCAGCCTGTACAACTAAATTTATAATATGGCATGCACACCGTTGATGGAAGAAATAACCTCCATCTTGCGGGATATTTCTTGCAACAAACAATGCAATAGAGCTAGTATTTGCAGATGCATTATCAAATGTGATTGAAAGAATGCGATGCGTGATTTCATAAGTTTCTAAAACTTCCATTATGACATTAAAAATGTTTTCTACGGTATGTGCAAAATCCATAGGACGAAAACCAAAAATTCTTTTTGTTATCCTCCAATCAGAATCTAAATAGTGTCCCGTGACACATAAATAGTCCTATTTGGAACATGCATTCCAAATATCAGAAGTTAATGCAACAGAGACACTTAAATGCTGTATTTCAGCAACTAAGTCATCCCTTTCGGTTTCAAACAATCGTATCAAATCATTTCTAGTGGTGGTTCTAGAAACAGGTTCATATCGGGGGTTATATGCAGATATGATTAATTCTTTATAAAATGGACTCTCACCAATACTGATCGGTTGATCAGTTTGTGCAATGTATCGTGCCAAGCACTCTCTAGCGTGCATGGCGTCGAACTGCCACATCGTAACGGACCCGTCTGGGTGTCGTTGAAGCTGGTCTGGGTTGTAGTATCTACCTGTCCATGTGCAGGCATACATTTGTGCATATGCCGTCTCAAATGTCCGGTTCCCCCCGTACTTGTAGCATAATTCTTATGGAAAAACTTACATTTAGCTCTGAGACCAGTCGCCCCGTTTGGGAGTGTCATTTGGACTATATTGAAACATTGCCACACATCTGATGTTAATTTTCTGGGACGTGATGTTGGTATAACGCCGGAACCAGAAGGTCCCGCTTAAGTATGGGTCGGTTCTGAAATATCAAATTCATCGTTGAGCATATTCAAACCGTCCGGAAAATAAGGCTGTTGGTTAGGATCCATTATCTGAATAAAAATATGAGCACTATAGTAGTTAATAGTCAAATTAAAAATCAATATTTACTAACAGTAATCTTAATTTACTAACAATAATTACTATAACTAATACGACACTTACAATAATTTATTTACTTAAAAAACAAATTAAATAAACAAAAAAAAAATCATAATCTACTAACATAAAATTTTAAATTCACTAGTTCACTACTACAAATAAAATTGATAAATTTACAAACATAATATACTAACATAAAATTGATGATTTGAACCACTACTCTTAAATTTACTATCATAATCTACAAATGAAAAATTTTAATTTATGAAAAAAACAATATCAAATGTAATTACTACACTTAACATTCATCATTTACTTATTACAAAAAGTAATTTCAGTAATACAAATTAACTTTCTAAATTTATTAATAACAAATATTAAAATTACTACTAAACTTAAAAATCTTAATAAACTAAACAAATAATATTAACATTAAAGCCCAAAAATTGATAAACTAACTAACTAAATAGATAATGTTTTCATTAAGTAACTCAAATCTAAACATAAACATATAAATTTACTATGAGAATATGTTAGACCAAAAGTAATAACAAAATTGTACCTTTAAAATTTGGTGTGTTGGTGGAAAACGTAGAGAATTTTGTAGAGAGAGTAATAACCAAAATGAATGAAAAAGTTTAGAGAATTGGAGAATATATTAGAGATTGAGATTTGAGAGAATGAGATATTGAAAGAATGATAGAGAGAGTTAATGGAAAATGAAATGGATGGAAGTATTTATAGAAATATTTGATTTGTGGGTCAAAATATAATTTAAAAGATTGTAGGGGGGTTTTGGTAATTTTAATTTCCTCCAACGGCTGGAAATCAATTCCAGCCGTTGGAGGTTTTTTGAAAAAAGAAAAAAAAAAAAAATTGCCCGAACGGACCTACGGACCGGTCAGCCGGGCCGGTCCGGCCGGCCTACCGGGCCTCCTCCCAGAGGCCCGGCACGAGGCCCGTTTCGGGCTAGGCCGAGGCCTGGCTCTCTTCCTTCACGGGCCGTTCCAAGAACGGCCCGTGAACTCCCTGGGCCGGCCGACCCATTTTTACACCACTAGTTGGCAAAACAGCAAGAGGCAATTAAAGAGAGTCCACCAGCAGTTGACATCATTAGTGCAGACAACAGCAAGTTTTATGTACATGATGTTGCGGGGAGTCCTCTTCCCAAAACCCCCGATTTATATAGAGTATAATATTAAAAAAAAAAACAAAAACAAAAACAAAAAAACTCAACCTATCAACAGATGGCCCAACCAGAGCTTTTCCAGATTCATTTTCAAGATTAACCTAACCACTCACAATATGAGAAACTAATTTATTTATTTTATTTCAAATGGTTTGATTTGTTAAATACTTTGATTTTTTGGTACATGATTTTGATTATCTAGTAAAAAAATTTATTCTCTAAATCATCAACAGTTTCCAAAGTTTCAATCTCTTCAAAGATTACTTCTTTTGTTTTAAGTTTTATTAATTTATTCTAGTCTTAACAAATTAAAAATACTTTTTGACTCGTTGAAAAACCTTTCTCATTTATCAGATTATGACTAGTCAAAAGCTATGAACTCATTTTCAAATGAAATGAAAAAATATTTCTAACTTGTTTATTTATGAAAAATTATTATCATAAGGGTGTCTCCAATGCGTAACAAAAATTGAGTATCAATAATAAAATTTAGTATTGAGTGTAAAAATTCTCTTCTAATACAGTGTTAAATACCATGTTAAATTTGGTATATATTAAATTTTGTGTCAAATTTGACATACAAAATAATATATGTCAAATTTGGTACAACTCTTTTTTTTTTCCAAAAAAAAAAACAAATGTCTCTTTTAAATTACAAAAATACCATTATTTATATATTTTAAAAATTTTAAATTTTTTAAATTTTTTAAATTTAATGCACATTAATGTTATTTCAATCCAATTTATTTCAGCAATAATTTTTAAGAAATCCAATGGATATTAATTAATGCATTAATGATATTAATTAACTTTTATAAGTTTAATGAATAAAATATAGTATTTTAGTTTAACTTTTAGTATTATGCATTGGAACACGATGCTAATTTGTTATGTCAAATATAGTATTTGACTCTTTTTTATACTAAATTTAACATTATGAATCACATCAGCATTGGAGATGGTTTTAGTGTACCTGGGTTTTATTTCCTTAAATAATAATATAATATTAACAATATTTACACACATGTTTCAGTTTTCTTTTTTAGAAAAAGAAAAAGAAAGAATAAACACATAAACATTCTTATTTATTATAACGATTTATTTTGGGAAAAAAAAATAAACTTTAAACGAGCAAATTACTATTTTTTTTTTGTAAAATCATGCATTTAAACGAAGGTAATCTACAAAAAAAAAAATAATGATTTAAGGAGCAAATTGCACCGAACTCTCTTTAGATTTGTCATTTTACGGTTTACGCTCACAATTAACTTTATCGTTAGTTGACACTCACCTCACCTACCATCAGTTAACTTTAATCAAACTTAACCGTTGACCAACTTTGAGTGTTAAAAGCTAATGGTATTTTCATCGATTCATCATATTTTTTAAAATAAAAAATAAAAAATTGAATGAGAAAATAAAACACGTTTAAAATCCGGAGGTTTTCTTTAAAAAAAAATCCGGAGATATATTTATTAAACAAATTATAATAAATAAAAATATTTTTTTAAAATTAGATAGATTTATCTACCATCCATCACTACGCTGGATGGTGAAGATCAAATAAAACAAATTAAAAACAATTTTTTTTTTAAAAAAAAATGCCATGCAAAAAATTAAAAAAATGAACATCGAGTCATCAATAGAGAACACAGAATGATTATAAAAAAAAATGAACATCCATAGAGAATCCAAATTCCAGACCACCCTTAATCTTTACAAACCATAAATTTTATAAACACAGATCATTAATTTTACAAACCAAAGTTATCAATCTCATAAACTCATATTCATCAATTCTCCACTCCAACACCAAACATATCAAATATCTTGCAATCCCTAAGATTAATTGAATTCCAAAATACAAACCAGAAATCAAAATAATCTAAACAAAAAAAATTAGCATATCATAAAATAAAATAAACAAAAAAGAAAAAGAAAAGAGCAAATCTTGGAATGCTCGAGCTCCAATGGAGCGCTAAGCTCGCTGCTAGCACCGTCAAAGCTCGCTGCTTCTCATTGGAGATGTCTGATCCATCTCCAATGAGATGGTGATGGAGCTCTCTCCTCCATCGATATGGATCTCTAGATCTGGATCGATTTCACTTTTCATTTATTATTATTATTATCATCATCATCTTGGATCTGGAGAGTTATATCAGCATCACAACTTTCATTAAATAATTTGACTAAATTTGACTGACGGTAGGGGAGGTAAGTATTAATTATTGTTAAAATTGATTTTGGATGTAAAGGGACAAATCTTAGGGGAGTTTATATTGAGAAAATTTCATCACGTGGGGCCATACATGTAAATATTAAATGTGCTATGCTGTCTTTTGGTTAAGCTTAATTAAAGTGGTCTAATTAAGATTAAAGTTTTAAGGTTTAAGGGTATAATTGTCATGGAATTAATATGTAGATATCGGCGTGCTATTCTTAATTTGATGAGGGGCCAGATTATAAATAACAAACATGTAGTAATCTGATTACTATATATAGGGTTATGGTCACCGAATTACACAATCACTTTTTGGCTTTTCTAGATACTCATCACCAGAAAAGATAGAACACTTTTATGTCCCAAGGATTGTGATAATTTGAAATATCTCAACCCGTCCACCAACCTCCGACAATGGATTCAGGTACGCTTCCGCTTTCTTCTATCTCCGCTTTCTCAAGAATTGACATGAGTTAGTATTATGTATTTAAGGTTTGATTAAATCATGATATAGAAACATGTTTATGTTAAACTTTTAGATTAATTATGTGCATACGCATATTAGTTTTGTGTTAATCAAATTCTTACAAGTGGTATCAAAGCCACCCATGATCGATTCCTGAGAATTGAGATTTGGATTTTTGGTTTTAAGAATAAAAAATTAGGTATTTTGATATCTTGTTATATTGTATTTGAATGATCTCAGGCCATGCACTAACATATACACAACTGTGATTGTATGGATTCGTGATTTGGATTTTTAATAGGTATCTGTTATGATACTCTATACTGGTGTATCTAATGTTAACAATAAAAAAAATCTGAAAGGGTTTTTTATTTTGGTTCGTTGTTTTTTTTTTTAAAAAAAATGGTTTTTACATCGGTCATAGAAACCAATGTTGAAGAGTGATGGGTTGTTGGATTTCAACCTAGACCCGTTGTCGATCTTGGGTCAACTGAGATGCTTCAACAACGATTTCAGGTGGTGATCCAGATCGACGAACGTCAATCACGCCTGGTCCGCCAATCGCCGTCGTTGGTCCAGGATTTTACGGGTCGTCGTGAGTTACTGCTTCCTATCGATCGTCGTCGCCTTCTAGTGCCAGGGTGCAAGTTTAGGCGGCGACGACGAAGGTGACCTAGGGTTCACAGAGGTCTTGTGTTGGGGCACTTTTGCAGAGTTTGATATTCTTAAAGGACCGTTTTATAATTATTTTGGGTCATTGTATGATTTTAATAAATTTTTAGGGCCAATTTTTAATTCCTAAAACTTTTTGAGCCAGTTTGCAATTTTGAAAACGTTTTAGGGCGGATTTATAATTATTGAAAATTTATAGGGTCACTTTGTTACTGTCGTAAGTTTTTGGGCCAAATTTTAATTATTGAAAATTTCCTAGCCAATTTTTGATTTTGACAAAATATAGAGGCCGATTTATAATTATTGAAACTTGAGGGGCCTTTCTATAATTTTGCAAAATCAGGGGCAACTTTATAATTTTGTTAAAAAATTTTGTTTATTTGAAGGATCAACTCAAATTCAAATATTTTGGTATATCTTTTATAGTTAAATAAGGCGGTCCATCATTCTAAATGGGCTAATTCGCCTAATTGAAACAAGATGTCGCCAAAGTAACATCTTTTGTGTAAATTGTTCATGTGGGATGTTGGATGTTTGTGTGTGTGTAAATTCATGTGGATATTAGTCGATCCAAAGAAAGGTTAATACTTGGCCGAATTGCACACACACCTGTGGTGGTAAATATGTGACGATTATAAGATTTTATGTGTGAATAATAAGTCGATCCAAAGATAGATTTATTATTTGACATGAACTATTGTCAATGTTTAATCACTACAACAAGAGTACCACTTACAATTGATATTACTATCCAATGACTTGATATTAATGTTGTGCTAGGTATCTTGAGATGGGATATACCATTATTTGAATTTGTTGATTATTGTATTTGATTATTAATGTGAGCATGTTTGTTTGTTTGTTTTGTTCTTTTTAAAACTAGTATTTCTACTATATTTGCTAATACCAACTTTATACCCATGCTTAATGGGACCAATTTTAAGGATTGGAAAGAGAACATACTTATTGTTCTTGACTGTATGGATCTGGACCTTGCACTTTGGATTGGACAACCCGCTTCTTTTATGGATGCAAGTTCTCCTGATGGTAGGAAGAACTTTGAAAAGTGGGATCGCTCAAATCTCATGAGTCTTATGATCATCAAGAGCGGCATTCTTGAGGCATTTATGGGTGCGGTATCTAAAAAGATAACTAATGCCAAAGAGTTCCTAGCTGAAATTGAAAAGCGTTTTGCGAAAAACGATAAGGCAGAAGCAAGCACGCATTTGCAAAACTTGATTTCTACAAAGTACAAAAGCAATGGGAACATATGAAAGTATATTATAAAAATGTCTCATATTGCTTCTAAGCTTAAGGCACTGAAGCACGAGCTATCTAACGACTTGCTCGTGCATTTGGTATTAATATCACTTTTTGAACAATACAGTCAGTTTAAGGTCAGTTACAACTGTCAAAGGATAAATGGATTCTTAATGAGCTCATTTCTTACTATGTGCAAGAGGAAGAGAGATAGAGGCAAAAATAGGACCAAAAGTTCTCATTTGGTTAGCACCTCTAAGTAGGGGTGGGCACGGTTCGGTTCGGTTCGATTTTGACC
The DNA here is from genome assembly GCA_032871835.1 of Dipteronia dyeriana. Taxonomy (NCBI): domain Eukaryota; kingdom Viridiplantae; phylum Streptophyta; class Magnoliopsida; order Sapindales; family Sapindaceae; genus Dipteronia; species Dipteronia dyeriana. The sequence continues at coordinate 20,793,964 of CM065302.1, forward strand.
AAAACCGTATTGAACTGAGTTATATTCGGTTTTTAAAATTGTGAATCGGTTCGAACCATATTGAACCCAAAACCGAATTGAACCGAATTGAACCGAACACCTTTATCTCGGTTCGGTTCGGTTCAATTCGGTTTTGGACCTGATGGGCCCATTGGGCTCATTTTTTTTTCATTTCGTTTTTTACCTTTTGACAACTAGGATTGTAATCGGGCCTTTAGACAACTGATTCAGTCCAAATTTAGACTAAATTATTTGTCCACATAATCAATATATAAGCATAAATACAGTCAAAATCAATCAAAAGTAGCTTCTAAAAAGCTACCAAATTCAGTTCAGAAATTGAACCCAAATAACTTCAATTACATAGAATAATAGAAGTCTAGAATGCAATCCAAAATAAAAATTGAAATCAATAAACCTTACAGTAAAAAATACTAGATCCAGACCCAGACCCAGTCACAAACAAAAATTGAATCAATAAACCTTTAAAACATAAAGTATTTCTAGATTATTCACACACAATCCAACATAAAATCCATAATAAAATTAACTTAAAATACAATCCACAATATAATCCTTAGCCTCTGATGACACCAAATCGATAAAAGTAAGCTCTGTATGCCTATATACAAAACGAAATCAAAGTCAGTAATCACTTTTGTACAAAACGAAATCAAAGTTGACAATGAACAATAGGGAAACCAACATAAAACAAAATCAAAGAAAGTTGTTACTCAGTAAGCAATGAACAACATAAATCAAATAAATTCAAATACAAAATATATTCAAATAAACCAAGTTAGAAAAACCAACATAAATCAAAGTCAAAGTCAAAATCGGAGTAAAATCAAATAAATAGAAATCCAACATAAAACGAAATATATTCAAATAAATCTAATTCACCACTCACCGTATCGAAACAAGTAGATAACAAAAAAAGGAAAAAAAGTTAGAGAAAATTGTAGATCGGAATGGCGAAATAAGAAGAAAAATACCTTGAAGGGGGATGATTGTATGCAGAAGTCGAAAGTCAAAACCGTGGAAGAGAGACGATTGCAGACAGAAGAAAGAGAGAGAGAGAGAGAGAGAGAGAGAGAGAGAGACTGTGAGTTGAGAGAAAAAAAGAGATGTAGCTGATAGAACAGATAAGTCTGAAAGAGTTAGAAAAATTAGGTTTTTATTTAATTTATATGTCGGTTAATATGGGTCGGTTCGATTTTGAAGACTCAAAACCGAAACTGGCCCGAATTCAATACGATTTATTCGGTTCGAACCGAATTTAACCGAATTCGAGTATAAAACCGAACCAAACACCAAAAATCGGTTCGGTTTGGGTCGATTCGGTTCGGTTCACACTTTTATGCCGACCCCTACCTTTAAGGACAAGGGCTTTAGTTTTATGATCCCACGCTTAGGTCAATTTTTGAGACGGGAACTGCAATATTTTTAAGGATGTTGAATTTTAGGGGAGAAATAAGGTTAGAGACATTGTACTATCGCTTTTGACGATGTACAGGTTTCTATACCTGTCATTGATCAAGAAACGAATTTGGATCCTCAACCAGACAATGTTGAACAACCCTCATTCAAGATGAGGTAATTGTTCCTGAGGAACAAACTCAAAAACCACAAGAACCAATTACACGTCCGGATATTACGTACATTATTGGTATGTTAGGCAGATATTTAAGTAATCCTGTGATGGATCGTTGGAAAGCAGCTAAGCGGGTTATCAGGTATTTGAAGAGAAGAAAAGATTACATACTTACATGTAGAAGATGGAATCAGTTGGAGATCATAGGGTATTCCGACTTCGATTATGTTGGATGCCAAGACACCAAGAGATCCACATTAGGCTATATATACCTGTTGGATGGTGGAGTTATTTCTTAGAGGAGTGTCAACTAGACACTCATAGCTTCTTCCACCATGGCAGTAGCGTTTGTAACATGCTATGTGGCATCCAACCATGGAATATGACTACAGAATTTTGTCATTGGGCTGCACATTCTAGAGGGTGTTGAAAGACCACTCAAACTAGATTGTGACAATAAGCCAGCAATGCTATATTCTAATAACAGCATGAGCTCATCTAGGTCAAATCATATTGACATTAAGTTCTTAGTTTTGAAGGAGAGAGTACAGAGTGGATAGATATCCATAGAGCATATTGGGACAAACTCTATGATATCTGATTCGCTTGCAAAGGGATTACCACCCAAGGTCTTTCATGAGCACACTGCTCATATGAGTGTTATTTTGTGAGGATATCACATTATAGTGGTAGTTTGTATCATTTTATATTTTATTGTTCTATGTTTGATTTTGGACATACTTATGCATTTATGTATTTGGATATTTTTCTGATCATAAATAAAATATTTAGTTAACTACACTCTTTTACATTGTGTTAAGTATTGATCTTACTAAAGTATAAAGTAGGACCAATTGGAAATAGACATGTATAATTCACATTGCATGTAATTTCCATGCTACACATCCATGATTGATCTATATCATTTGGTTATGTTGGTATACGTGACCATTGATGAGTTTAGTCACTCTAAATGTGACGAAAACCGCTTTGATCCTATGTCGGCATAATCAATTAATGAGATTGTTCAGATATACCCTAAAGTTGTGATAGCAAAATTTTGGAGCCCATAAATTCGTACACATTTGTAAAGTTACATAAGTGGCCCAGTGGTAGATTGTTGAAAATATTCCATCATGTATGGCCACACATGTAAATATTAAATATGTTATGCTATCTTTTGGTTAAGTCTAAATTAAAATGGTCTAATTAAGATTAAAGTTTTAAGACTTAAGGGTATAATTGTCATGGAATTAATGTGTAAATACCAAAGTACTATTCTTAATTTGATGAGGGGCCAAATTAGAAATAGCAAACATATAGTAATCTGATTACTATATATAGGGTTATGATCCCAGAATTACACAATCACTTTTTGGCTTTTCTAGATCCCCATCACCTGAAATGAGAGAACACTTTTGTGTCCCAAGGATTGTGATAATTTGGAAGACCTCAACTCGTCCACCAACCTCCGACAATGGATTCAGATATGCTTCTGCTTTCTCCTATCTCCACTTTCTCTTGAATTGATAAGGGTTAGTATTATGTATTTAGGGTTTGATTAAATCATGATATAGAAACATGTTTAACTTTTAGATTACTTCTGTGTCTACACATGTTAGTTTTGTGTTAATCAAATTTTTACAGTTTGGTGCAATTTGCTCAATTTTAAAACTAATGATTATAACAAAGGTGGGATTTGTAAGCCTTATTGGTAGTTGGTAGTCAAAAATATTAATGGTAGAAATAATTTACAGGACACTGAAAAAGTTGTGGCATATGCCATATGGTGAACAACTAGTATTAGTATAGTACCATGGAGATTTGGGATTGGCTGATATGCAATTACAAGTAAATTGGTTGTATGATACAACCATGAATAGTAATGTATTCGGTCTGTTGGATCATTCAACAACTTGATCCAACTGTTCTGCATTAATTAAAAAGGAAAGAAAAAACTTATAAACTAAAAAACAAGTTTAACCGGTTCCAAGTTGTAACGTAATATTTTTCTATTACTCTTCCCGTAGACAGAATTTTGTAATCATAAAAATTTTGATACTCTCGTCTTTTTTTTCTTGTAATCTTGTAATGTATAGTCATATAATTTGTGCTTTTCCATCTAAATGCCAATTTGCAGTGTACTAATTTTTTTTTTTCAAAATAATTAATTGACTTACTATTTGCAACAGGCAATCACCGCTCTTAAAAAAAGAGCACATTTGCTAAAGTATTGGCGAAGAGGGAAGCCAAAATTTTATCCCTTCAGACTGGCCAACGTAAGATTGAAAATGTTGGATTTACAGTAACATCATTTCTTTTTTGCTTATCTTACTTTATAATATGACAACGAACTAAACAGAAATCAAATAATGGACATTGTATTAGATCATTGCATATTCCTTTATCTTTTAGCATATATTGCGTGAAAGTTACTGTACATTAAATTACAGCACACTCCTCCCTTATTTATGTAGCTCATTGCATAAAATCGTCTATGCATGTTATTGTGTTAATCTGTTTCCGTTGCTTTCTTTGTTAAATGATATAGATAGTCTGTGATTTCAAAAGTGAAACTGAAACAAAGAGAATATTCATTACACAACTATGCTTTTGTATGATCGACAGACTAGATATGTTGTCATACTTTAATCCAAAGCTTGAATGCGTTAGCATATCCGTGTTGCTTCATTAGTCATTACTGGGTAATAAATGAACAAGAAATTTAAACTAAATGGTGTTGAAATTTTATTGTAAACGAATAGTTACTAAAAGAGAAATAAGAAAAAGGCGGTCGAGAAATGTTGTTCGCATCTGAAATTGCCGAGAAACGTTGGTTGTTTTGGTGATTCTTTGGTTTTTATTTACGGTAGCTACCAGTATTTGTGTTGTTGCTCGCTTTTATTCTTTTATGATTCAATTATATAAACATAGAACATTAGTGCTTGATAGTATTAGTACCAGTCCAATGAACATTTGTGTAGTTAAGAGAATGAAAAATAGTAGCATTAATTGTAGTATAATCAATAATGAAACTTGAAATTGATGGTCAAATTCCAAGTTACAAGTGATGTATTATGAGTAATTCTAACTTCTAAGAGTTCGTTATAAGCGTTTACGCGGCGTTGGATCTGATAAAATTATTAATTCTGATGCAGCAATGTCAGGGAAGGTTGTTGAATCAATACTTTACAAAAGCACATTGCTCACTATCTAGTTTACAAGAAGTGGACATTTAGAGAAACTGCAGCAGTTGCAAGTTCAAAGATTAAACATATTCCTGAAGTGTGTGTTATTGTTTTCATGCAAGAGTGGCTTTTGAAGTAATGTGCTTTAATATTTATGTTCATGGTCGAACAAAATTTGAAGGTATTTAGTTTTTAAAGAATGTACACTTATTGAGCATAATTTGTTTTGTTGTTTTAGAGTTCATTTATGATGTTGTTGCATAAAAATAATGTCCTCAGCTTTAAATTGGTGTTGTGCTACAATATTCCATGTCCAAATCAACTAGTTGGGAAACATGAATGATTTTTTATTGTTTAAGATGTGTTCTAGCATATGCTGTAAGATGAAAGATGGTTTCATTTAACAATTTTTTGTGCTATGTTCTTTAAATTTAAAATTCATCATTATTCATAATTTATACTATAATCTACCCTATATAATAGCTTTTAAGGAAGTTTGAAGAAGATGTAGGAAAATGGAGAACCAATTAAAAGCTTAAACATAAAAACTTGTTAATTACTTGACAAAATCATATGCATACCTATCTAATGTACTTATTATTATCTATTTAAGCAAAACCAGAGGTCACAATCGTATGAGGAACCATAAAAGGATCGTTTAAATTATTTGGTTGAGGATTCGTTACCATCATACAAAATTCTAACGTAGCATTTAATCTTTTTGTTGTATGAAGGACTGGTTAAATTATTTGGTTGGGGATTCCTTTGGAGGATGCCAAGCACTTGTTGCTGCTGCTCATATTCCATCATTTTACATAGTCCTAATATTAGGTAATCCGGGTAAGTTGTCAACCTCATTCAAATATTATAAAATGTTTTTGTACATGTTATGCTTACTGTTTTCAACTAATTATTGCAGTTTAAAATGGTGCATGCAATTCGCAAGAGGAGAAAGACTGTTGGTGAGGAAACCGTCTCTGATGAAGGTGGCACTCAGTCCATAGCTGGTGCAAAGCTGAAGCTTGATAATATGGCTTGGCTAAATTTTCAGTAAATTAACATAATTTCCTTAATATATTAGTTATTGCCCTATGAAAGTATTCACTTTGACCTCAGTATAGAGACCACGTAAATTTTGTCCTATCTACAATCCACATAGGTTTGGTTATGGAAAAGTTACTATAAATGACTCCATCTCTCTATCAGGACTTGTCCACAAATGTCACATTCGTTATCGATTGTAATTTGTACAATGAGCTAGTTGATCATAAATAAAATTAAATAATAATACAAGTTCTATTCACCAAACGAATTTGATTAAATCAATCACTTTCCATTAATTGATTACAAATCTATACTTGAAGTTCAAACAAAATGAAATTATTTAGCATGTACATGATTGAAAAAACTTTTGGTAAGTTGAAGTATAGAATTAATTGAATGAAATTTGAATTATTTCTATGTTGCATCATATATTTGTAAATGAACAGTTTATGAATTATTGTATTTTGACGTTATCGGCTTCCTATATTTGTATTTTTTTTCAGCAAACAAGAGTGTCAAATTACAAATCCAGAAGGGAAAAAAAAGGTTTGCAATTCATAACTATTTTTATCCTTGCTTTGCAACTACTTTACATAGTACGAACTTTATTTGTTACTTTCATAAACTAGCATCGTCCATACCATTGTTTGTTATCAGTCAATGAATGAGATACGTGTTGCATAGAACAATCTCTCTAGGGAAGAGAAATCGCAATACATAATGTATCAGAATGACGTTGTTGAAGATAAGGTTCATGTCGGTGACACATATAAGGTAACCAATGCTCAGCCATTCAACACTCGTTGTACTCTTACACGTTTTTCTCAGATGTTGTCTACATTTTTAGATTTATTAAAGAACGCAATCCGAGAATTAGGTTTTGGAAATCTACTCATGTTAAATTGTGGAATTCTCCAGCATGAACTTTGTTCCTGGCTAGTCAACAAGTTTGACACAGCAACCCTATCAATCGAACTGCACGGGGAAGTCCTTCAAATTAGATCCTTCCGTATTTTCTCATGTCATGGGCATTTCGGCCAGATGTGATAGAATTTCTATTGATAGAGCTATTCATGATACTTGGAGGACTAAGTTTTCCATTACTAACCGAGGGATAAAAATCCTCCACCTTGATGATCTTCTGAAGAATAACAAGATAGCCGACGATGATTTCAAGGTCACATTTTGTTTACATATGTTAGGCACTGTCCTTGCACCTACCGTAGGAGAGTATGTTGATGTAAGGTACTTGAATGTTCTTGCTGATGTGGGCAATATCAAGGGAAAAATTGGGCAAGGTGGTGCTTCGATCAGTTAGTGACAAGCATTGAGAAATTTCAATCTAAAAGAGCAAGATATATTGGTGGTTATGTTCTTTCTCTTGAGGTACCTTTTATCCTCACTTGATTTTTTTTTATTATTTTAATCATAACATGTAACTGTTATTGAATATTATTTCCCTTATTTATCAATTTCTTTTACCAGCTTTTCTACTTGCATGTTATAGATTGGCATCCACCCGTTGTTGATAAATTATCTATACCAATTGTCAGTTAGACAAGTCAGCACATTAAAAATTGTTTGAAACATTTATGAGAACAAGGGTCATATGGTAGTACTGTCAAGGTATGTACTGTGATTAATATGTTTTTTATTCTACTTTAAATGTTAATAATGTATTTAAATTATTGCTCATTTAACATTCCCATTGTTGAAGGTGTCCATCAATGAATATACTGTAGGAAAAAATCGGTTCAAAACGCGGCAGAAGTGTGAAATTAGGGTTTGAACTATTTTTTTAAAAAAATATCTTTAAAAGAAAGAACCTTAACCCTAGATTAATTGATGTATATTAAAAGTATCGTACATTTTTCTCGTGACGATTAAACTAGCATCGAATTGAATCCGTAAAATCTTCCAATTCAATCACGAACGTGAATCACATAGAAGTGTGGGATCCCTTTCTTTAAATTATATACCTGAGGATGGAAACAAACAAAATCTTCTTCTTTGTTAGTCACAATAATCCTCCAAGAGAAAATCCAAAAACGTCCGGTCACTTGTGAATTATCAATCTACTTGATTGAAACTCGCGTGAACCCGATTCAATTTTGTATACAAAACCCTTTTGATGTAAAGGATACTAGTGTAATATCGAAAATAAGAACGTTCCCTTTTTCTCTTCTCCTTGGCCGAATTCAACACACTATAGTTGGATGAAGGTTTTATATTTTTTTTAACTATAAAACCAAAATAAAAAAAATAAAATAAAATACTTCTTTCAAGTTTCCACCTATGCCTTGGCCGAATTCTTTAGCATAGAATTCTTATGCCTTGGCTGAAATTTACAACCTATATTTATAGGTTCACAAATCCTCTCCTAAAGAGGATTTACTTGGTATGCAAGAATCCTATTCTTTTGTGGATTTACTTAATGACCAATGATCTTTTTCCAAAAAAAATCTTTTCCTACACCAAGACTCCTAATCCAACTCATTAGTGTATTTGTGACCATATTAAAAACTTTCTAATTTGACTAGATAAATAATTCATTTTATTTATCTACTTATCAAATATAGTTTTTAATATTAATTATACTACCAACAATAGTATAATATTAGAAGACATTCTCCTATTAGAAAAAATATTTTGATTTTTAATTAAATAATTAATTAATTATCAAATTAATTAATTTCCATTTAATTAAATAATAATAAAAAATATAATAAGCTATTTTATATAGCCTTGCCGCCCAAACCTATACATGGGTCAAATATTGTTTTTCCCATTTTATTAAATCCATTGGACTTTTGTAAAAAGTCCACATGTGAACTAGACTCATTCTTACAAAAAGAAACAAGTCAACATGCCTTAATACAATTCTAAATTGACCCATAAATTGGTCCCGTAGAAAATATCAAGTGATCCATGCAAGTTCGTATGGATTGAGGATCCTGACGGGATATCTAAATTTAAGCTCCAATAGACATAACCCAATCACAATTAAAAAATAATTCACTTAGGTCCGATCTATTAATTTTAGTTAATTCCACTAAAGAACTAAAATTGAACTTTTAAATAAAGATATAATAAGTTAATATTGCTCATTCATACCCTAGACAATCTTAATGGAGATAGTGTATCCCCATGAAGAATATCAGTAATCGCAAAGAACTCATAAACGGATTATAGTTGTCCAAGTTACCATATTTACTCATATGACCACATTTTGAACTTAGATATTTTGACTTGTCCAGAAGCCATGTTTCAATAGACACTATTGAAAACTTAACGTTAAGATTTAATATTCAATACCTCAAAACATCCATATGATGATATTCTACTCTCATTTAATAAATGGAGCCATGATGTCCATACTATAATGAAGTCCTCTGTCGATTAACAAATGAATACCACCAAACTATCGAGGATAGACTATGCTATATAATCGTACTCATTGATAGCTCAAATGATAACACTTGCAACCATAAGTCCATAATTTATCTCAGGATTGAGATAGATTTTCCGATTGTCTTCAAGTGAAAATTTTTATCCACTAACGGTTGTGGATAAATTAATTCACTGTGATCTTATTCAATGCACCTAGTGCATTAGATTCTTTTGCCCAAAGATACCACACTTTGATGATTTTAGAATCATCATAACACATTTGATTCCAATCAAATGCTAGCAAAAGAATCTGTACTTTAACAAGATAAAGGCGCTCAACATTTATTTTAAGTTGTGAATATTTTTCAAGACTAACTAAAGAATTGTGTTTACCTCATACATATCCAGATGCATGAACAATTCTTCTTTTCTCATAGTCTTTTGATCTTATGATTATTTACTTTTGGCAATTATAATAATTAAACTATAAATGCTATAAGATTTGTTAAACTAGAAATCACTTTATTAATATGAAATGATTGTCAAAAACATTATTACACTCTTGCTATTGAACATAATCCTAACATATACTCCACCTGTTGCACCTGGTGACAATTCAGAGAAAGGAAAAGCTGATATTCCCAATGATAACGGGTTTCCTTTGGTCCTCAAAGAAATACAGCAATTGCGTACAGAACACGCTGACCTTAAACAAAAGGTTGACAGTTTGTACGAAAGAATTATTGTGAACAAAGATGATGAAATTGCACGTTTGAAAGAGAAGGTCGGCATTCTGTATGGAAAGCTTAACCACCCTTATGGTACAACATCAAAGGATACTTTTGTTCCCAGAAAAGAACAACAGAGGCCACCACCAACGAGTCCTCGTATGGAACCAGTTCTGTCTCCTATAACTCGAAAACACATTGTTGAAGTCACCTTTAAGGATAGCCCATTCAATTCCAAAGATCCAATGGGAAAAAACAATCCCACCCTTTCCTGGGAAAAAGAATTAGTACCAACTGGTGAAGATTGTGCTTTGGATGATAATCATCTTCCTGAACATAATACTATTCCTAGACTAATAGATGAGGTTTAACGTCTTAACTATTACATTATATATAGTTGTTTTTCATTACTTATTCTATCAACTTTTTACACTAACTTGAAGTGTTTAAACCATTGCCCAGGAAAGGAGAACCATCATTGTAAAAGGTCATTATGAGCAGTCTTCCACTTGTAGAATTGTTGTTAAAAAAAACTACACATCGAAGATGTAGAAGCCGAGTTCGCATAGACTTTCACCATATCAGTCTGGCACTCGTATACAAAAATCTTCAATGTTTTGGTATGATCCTTTTCACCTATCTGTCTCTCTAAATGCACTTGATGCGTAAGTAATCAACTATTTGTTCTCTAAAGATTTACCATCTAAGTAAGTCTACATTATAATTTTTTCGTCTTTAGAAATTATTTTCTATGTTAAACATTGAGTGTTTTAGTTTGCCAACAAAAAATATTAGGATGTAGAGAATAAACTATACATTAATTTCAAGATCTTTGATATTTTTATGTTTGCTACTTTGGTTTGGTTGTTTGTATTTTAAAGTTTGAAGTTGAATCTTATTATGATTGAATAAATGTTACTTATTTTATTATGCAGTCATGTTATTGAAATTGATAGGATAACAATGACTGAAAAGATTTCTTTTTTATTTTATCATTTTTGTAGTGAAACGATTGTGTCCATGACTCGAATTATTGTCAACCGTAGTAGTTTTCATACCATTGAGCCAAAAGTGTGGGTTGACAGTGAGGTTCGAGCCTAACTTGTCATTCGATCCATAAAGTGACAATTTCATTCCTTACTCTAAACATTTTGGTTGTATTATGTAATAATTTACTCAGCGTAACATAGTGAATTATGTTCTTAACATGCCAAGATAATTAATTTGGTCGCAGACAACAACACACACGTTGCAACAAGAAAACGATCACATCTGTATTGGCACTTGCCAACGCAATTTGCGGTAATAGTTTATAATTTCTTAACTTAAGCTTATTTTTCCTTTTTCAATGATTATGTTGCTCCCTTTACATATATATTTTGTCTAATCTATGTATGCATAGTATCTTTCACATAAGTAAAGATGGAAACATTAAGTAGTTTGGTGAAATACATAGTAAGTTCAAAGCCGATTACAAGTACAATTTGCATCGATGTCACATGGTTAGTACCTATCTCGGTTTTTTTTAATTATTATACATGCATTTAGTTTGAAAGTCATCGCAATTACGTCTTACATCTACACAGTCCTATTACATCTTAAATGATATCCTCTATCTTTTGTACTGGCAATATTTTGTTTTTTTTTTTCAGATTTATATTCCTATTAACAATTTGAAGGATCATTAGTACCTTGCCTTGGTGAATATTAAAGAAAAAAAGGTTGAGATTTGGGACTCTCTTCCAAGTCGTAGGAAAAACGACCAAAGTAGACTCAAATAAGTTCAGAAATTGGTAAATAGAAAAAGATGTATATCTATAACTTACTTTTGGTAATTTGTTGACTCAGGTAACTTGTTTTTTAAACTTTGCTTCATTTTCAGATGATTTCATCAGATAATGTATTGGTCATAGATATGAAAAGTTGTTTTGGTCCATTCTTTTCATTTCAAAGATTCAGTCTTGTCTGGCCGGAAGATGTGCCCACACAACCAAATTTTTATGATTGTGTGATCTTCGTGCGCATGTTTATGAATGAACATAGAAATGATACTTCTCGTAACTTTCTTAATATTGTAAGTGATTCATTTTATCGTAAATGTTATTTTTTGTTTTTGCCATATGATTTAACATCCTAATTAAATAGTCTATCATTGTTATAGTTCAACTCGGTAGCTGAGCGTCTTTTTCTGACCCGTCAATTGGTAATATTTCCTACAAATCAACTTCTTGGGCAATTACAATAGAATGCCATCGAGTATTCAAACATGCAAATTGAACAATTGGATACCTCATGAAAAAAGAGACAAGCTCCCCCATTAAAGCACGGTAGAGTAAAACTTGAGAAGACATTGTCGTAGCTACTCATTGTAAGTTGTCCATCAATATTTTGATTATGTATCAGGATTGGTATAAATTCATTGAGATTCGTAGGCATTGTTACTATTACAGTTTTTTCCTAAAGACTATTCCCATCAACTTTTTGAAATTTACATTTTACAATTTGTACTACACGTTTGTTGTTTTCCCTGAAATAACCCTCGTTTGTGCAGGTCATTGGTTGTGGAGGGGCCACCATGATGGCGATCCTTTTCTCCAGTTGGCCTTTTGGATAAACAAAAGTTTAAGCAGCAACCCACCATGTAGACTTTTTGGGACTTGTAATGATCATACATTCATTCATGTAAATAAATTTGTAAAGGCACAAATGTATATGGAGCCTAATGCTGACATGGTGGATATTTTTGAAGGAACGGATATGTATGAGATTTGTAGGAAATTATTGAAATATATAAATCGATATTTTTGTTTACTATTACTGAGCAGTCTAGTTACAATCCTGTCATGTCAGTTGTCGTTAAGTAGAGTGTTATGCTTTTACAAGTGTGACATCCAGTTAGGAAAATTTATACTATTAGAGTTTTTGGAGTAGGTATAAGATATATATTGAGAATAATGTACCACATGTATATTTCTCACCTATCAGTTCTAAAGGATATATATTTCTCAATTCTAAAGGATATAGAAATAAATGAGAGGAACTTATAGATGAAATGCAGAAAATAGTCAAAAGTAGAAGTTGTTATTCTGAATATCGATATAATAGAACACAAATACAACAAACAAACTTCAATATCTTTCGTGCCCAACTCAATATTCCTAATAAGGTTATGACAAAATTTGGTGCATCAGATATAAAGTCTTCAAAATATTCAGGCACCTGATATATCCATGGACTAAGCTATTGATGTCTTGCATCCGAAACACGCCTTCGCACAACAGTACATTAAACCTAAAAACAATACATTGTTTCTCTTAAGACATCATTCTCCATGAGTAACAAGGTTTGACAACTCTTTATTATGAACATAAGTTTGTCATTAAATACATAAGAACATAACAGACTTACCACATTAGAGCCATGATATCAACATCGTGTCGATCCCCACCAAAGATTACCATGCAAGTCGAATGTTGAAGCTGAAGGATTGAAACCTTGATGATTTGGGTGGAATATCGGACTCATATACCCCATACCACCATCGTTAATTGGAAACGTGAATGAGTACGATGGACCCATTGAAGGGGTGGCAAAGCTATTGTTACTGTTTTCTGTAAAAGAATGGTCAAACATGTGTACTGTGTTGCTTGCTATTGTATTGTTGTTGTTCAGCTGAGTTCTATGACATGTCTTCACAGTGTGGCCAGATTTTCCATAGTTGCCACATTTAAGTGGCATGGCGCAGGCATTTTTTTGCATCCACCACAACCTTTGGTTGCAGCTATACAATGATCTATGACATTATGAACATGTTTACCTTTTGTACCCAACACAGTTTCTGAAGTAAGCGGAGAACATGAAAGCAACTCTTGCATGCATACTATCAATTTGTCTATCTCTCCATTTGTCTCTTTAAATCCGCCATTCGACTTTGAGGCAAAGTAACATAATTTGCTACATTTAGCACTTAGTGATCCATACCTAGCCATTTCCATTATCGATGTCTGTGTTACCTCATGAGAGCAATCAATATTTGACATATGTTTTGCACATGTGGTTCATCGAGTCAATATAAGCGATGCCGGTATATCTTTCATGTTCATGGCTTTCATTTCATTGAATGAGCGGCTACAAGGAATACCTGTGGCCTAAAACAATTTGCACTAGCATTGAATTCGATTGGCCGATGGTATGAAACAAATTTTCCATGTTTGATTTTCGTAACAAAACTTTTTCAATGTATAAGTATACCTATCCACATCTTGTTCACAATTGCATATGCTAAACGATGCTTCTCATTTAATTTCATCTCGCACAAGATAAAAGATATTCCTTGTGTATTTGGTTGCAACATGTTTCTCTAGGTTCCATAAATGAGTAGAATATATTGGTGTTGTGTTACCACACTGATTATCGTTAAACGTTTCAGTATGTCAAATGCGCTCCAATGCTTTATCAATGTGTTGCATGAACTCATACGTCTTAAGTTGACAATTAACAAATCGATTAAGCAATGAATTCATACTTTCACAACGTTGCGTGCTTCACATCCTACCAAAAAAAAACAATCTCTAAGAAATGTTTATGCCTATTGCATTCGTTTGGAATACAGTGCATTCACCCACTCATTGTTGTTCAAGCCAAATTTTTAAACAATTTATCCATTTTAGTTCAAACTCTTCGACCATCATAAAATTCAACATGGAACTGCAGAATGCTTGTGTAAAGTTTCCATCTTATATATTTGTCTGAACATTTCGCTAATGATGCCAACAACATAGCCGACAAACGGAGTTAGGCATCACTGTCTTTATTATATTATGCATGGCTTTGTCGCCATCGGTAACAACATATCGTGGTATCTTACCATGCATTGAAGACGAATTCTGGATCAATTATCATTTTTACAGTCAAGTATGATATAACGCAATCGGCATCAGACGATTGAAGCTCATTCCTACGAACTGAATCGAAACGATTCTGCAAATCTTTCTTCGTGTGTCCGATATTTGAATAGCTACCGGTCTGATCCATAAGGTGGTCGATCACTTGTGCGGTCTTGACACCAATTGATTGCCACAACTTTAGTTGTGCAATATCTGAATCTTTAACATTTCGATGTGATCGTAAGAATTGAATGTGATTTTGTGGCATCACATTGTGAGTTTGTTGAGTAACAAACTCTTTAACAACTCATACCTTATTATTTCGATCATAATGAACTTTGAATGCCGCATGACATCCTTCTCGAGTTTCGGCAGTGGGTTCATATTTTTTTCCGTTCTTTCAATATACTTCTGTGCTTTGTTCCCTTGCTTAGAGCATACTCACCTACGTCTTGTAATAACACCTTATCTATCACATCTCTTTTCATCCTTCTTGGTGCTAAACTCAATAACCTTGGAGTAGTTGTTGTAAAAGGACTCAACATCTTCAACTAAACCAAACTCCTTACCAATTACATCAGTAGGTTACAAACGTGTAAATTCACTCGGGTCATCCAACTCTGATAACTTTGCAAGATTACTAATGTTTGAAGTACGCACATGTGCTGTTGAGACAATATGATCAGTGAAAAGTGAATGGTCAATTACATCTTCTTGGTTGTTTGTGTTGTAACTCAAACCACCACAAGAGTAGTTGTTGTATATTGTGTTTGTGTTATCCCAAGCTGAAAGCCCCCCTTGGTTCAACTCAAATTTTGATTTGGAGGTGTTACCAAAGTAATTGTCGTGATTCATCTGTCAACAACATAACAGACCACCGATTGTTGAAGTTTAATTTTTTTATTTAAACGCAACATGCATATGTATTTAAATTATAATATACACAGGTTAAACACAAGTTAATTACATACATGTACTGAGAAGATAATAGAATGACCTGCTGCAAATGTTTGTGTATCAACATAATATTGAATATAGAGGATTAGGCAAGCGGAAAATATTGAAGACAAAGGAATTCACAGCAGCTAACTATTGAATACTAATGTCTGAGCATCGGTTAAATGTTGGTGACCGACACCAAGGAAAGAATCTTCAAACAGTAAAAATACAAGCAGTGGAACGAGAGATTGATGATGGTTGGTTGGTGTTATCGGTTGAGAAGGCGTAGAGTGGGTAGAGAGAATTAAATATATTGAATGAATGGTATGTAACTCCTGCCACTTTGTAAACTAGGCTCCATCACTAGAAATTTTGTTTTTCAATTTTTTTGATATTATCTCTAAAAATATTACAACACTAAACTACAACTTATTTTTTTCTAAATAACATAGTTTTAAAGAAATAAACATTCTTACATGTAACATAATTAGTGGTAGTTGTATTATACGTGTTTTGTTTTAAAAGTGGCTGAGTTAGTTGTTTATTTCATTTACATATCAACATTAATTAGTTGCAATTATAAAGGCCCGAGCCTTTCGTAAATGTAAATTGAAGAAACATTATAAGTCTTATTTATTTTGCATTTTGTCTAAAATATAAAAAAAAAAAAAAAGGAAAAGGAAAACAAAGTATTTTTATTTGTTTTCTTTTAGTAAACACATTATTGATTAAATTAATATTATGAAAATACTAGTGTAAGAGAAACATGCTAATAGTATGCGAAATCAAACAATTTAAAATCAACATAAATAAAACAGTTTAACGATCAATATTGTAGAAATTGGAAAGTTAAGTTGATGATATGTGCAGTTCACATGTGGGCATGCAGATGGAATATGGATGATCAGGTCTTGCCTTTTCCATTTATTCATGCACCATTTCATATGCGATGTGAGGATGTTCCCTGTTATGTTGCCTTTTCCCATTTCAGTGTATTGCTAGTGGGTCCTTAAAATAAGTTAGTGCTATTAAATAAATGTTAGTGGTGTACCGGTGTGTTAGTGTTGTTAGTGTTGTTAATGCCTTAAATATTTGGTATTATTGTTTTGTTTGTTAGCTTGTAATCAGAGGCTGTATATAGTTTGGAATTATTTGAATAAAGCAATGAATATTAAAGCAAATTATCTCCCCGTTTCTCTCTAAATTCTTTTATTTAATTTTCTGGATCGAAAATATATATAACATTTGAATTATGAAATAATTCTATTAGATGATCTAGTAGGCTTATAATTAACTAATTGGGTTATAAGATAGAACTTACTCTAAAATATTTTTCTAGATTTCAGCGAATTATGTTCGGGTATATTAAATAATCTTATTAATAATTTAACTTATCATGTATGTTCAAGTCAGAGCGAACCGATGATTTATATACTTTGACTCAAAGAATATACATTTATTAAAGTTTCTTCATAATCAGTGGTCCACATGTAACATATTGATGTAAGTTATATCAGTACAGAAATATATATATATTGGTTTTCCTATCGGTGTGTACTGATATAACTTATATCAGTATATTACGTAGGAACCACTTATTTTAATAAGTTTTGATAAATATATACACCTTGAGTCAAAGTATACAGATCTAATAGTCCACAGCTAGACAAATTTAGATAGGCAAAATATTAATTATACAGATAATTGAGTATTTAGTTTTACACTTCTAGAAGGGTACAGTTTAGCATAACCACTTAGTACAGTTTTTTTGTCATCACGTAGCTCCACTTTCTCACCGTGTACTGCTGCATTTTTTATCCTTTTAACATTTGTTCTTTGCTTATTGGTTAAGGGTATTATTGTCTATGTAATCTCTTTTGTATTCTTCTAGTTTATAATGAAAAGCCTCTCCTCAGACTCAATTGAGCCGAGTATACACAACATTCTGTATTTTTTACTTGGTATCAGAGCATTAAAAGGCAAACGCCTCCAATGTCCGTCTAGAACTCCGGAGACCTCAGCCCAAACCACTGGAGCCACCGGTGCATCATCCTCGACAACAACAATAATGACACAACAACCAAGCATTGTGAGCATCATTACTCCTTTTGGAAACTCGATGGGGGAAATCGTTTGCGATTAAGTTAGATCACAACAACTATACCATGTGGAAAACGATGGTGACCACTGTCATTACAGGTCACCGACTCAACGGTTATCTTTTCGAAACTCGTCCATGTCCACCTGAGTTCATTTCGACGGAAATCACGGCACAAGAAGCCACTGATTTTGGCCTAAGATTGAACCCACACTATGAGCAATGGATTGTAAATGATCATCTTTTGATGGGCTGGCTATATGGCTCAATAATTGAGTCAGTGGCAACTCAAGTCATGGGTTGCACGACCTCGACAAATCTTTGGAAAGCTTTGGAGAACCTTTTTGGAGCACACTCAAAATCCAAGATGAATGCAGTTCGCACCAGCATCCAGACAATAAGAAAATGCACAATGTCCATGGAAGAGTATCAGAAACAAATGAAATCTTGGGTTGATGTTTTAGCAATTGCAAGAGATCCTTATCCTGAGCCACTACTGATATCGAAGGTTCTTTTTGGACTTGATACAGACTACATGCCTATCGTGGTTCTAATCGAATCTCGTAAATCAATTTCATGGTAAGAGTTACAAGATATCTTGCTTAGCTATGATAGCAAGTTGGAACACATCAATAGCTTGAACAAAATTACAGGAGCCCCCTCCGTAAATTTTGTAACAAGCAGAGGAGGAAATTCTAACTTCAACAAGAATTACTCGCAGAGCCAACCTTCAAACCAAGTTGGAGGTCATGGTCCAAATATAGGAAGATTTCGTGGTCGTGGAGAAAGAAATGGTAACAACTCAAGACCAACTTGCCAAGTTTGTGGTAAATATGGTCAATTTGCAGCCCATTCCTACAACATATATGATGAGAGCTACATCGGGGCATCACCAAATTCAAACCAGAACAAGCATAATCAACCTTCAGCATTTGTTGCTGCACCAGAAACTGTTGATGATGAGTAGCTGGTATGCTGACAGTGGAGCCAACAATCACGTTACTGGAGATGCAAACAATCAGAATTAGAAGGTTGAATACAACGGTAGGAAGTGGACTTCAATCTTGTGTTGGAAATAGATTGAAATTAAAGCAAGTTCTACAAGTGCCGGATATAACAAAAAATTTGATCAGTGTTTCAAAACTTGCCTCTGATAATAATGTTTTTGTGGAATTTCATTCTGATTTTTGTCTTGTAAAGGACAAGCAAACAGGGAAGGTGGTGTTAAGGATGGGTTGTACCAATTAGAGTCTTCATGCCATAAACCACCATTTCCTTCTAATTTCTCTTCATCTACATCAGAGTCTCCATTCAATCCATTTTCCGGAGTTAATGTTATCACCAATTCCATGCATCAAGCCTCAAAGTCTTTGTCTAGAGATCAATTGGAGTCTAGTTTTAGTTCTGTTAAGTCTTTTAATTCAATTAAAGAGTTGTGGCATAGAAGACTAGGTCACCCCTCATCTTATGTCTTAAATCAAGTCTTGAGACACTGCAATGAAAAAAATTCAGTAAATGAAAATTTTCTATTTTGTGATGCATGTCAGTATGGAAAACTTCATTCTTTACCATTCAAAACAGTAGAAAACAGAACAAAAAATCCCCTTGAACTAACTCACGCGAACTTATAGGGACCAGCCCCTATCACTTCATTGACTGGATATAAATTCTACATTCATTTTGTTGACGATTACAGTAGACACACTTGGATTTATCCCTTAAAATCCAAATCTGATGCACTAGAAGCTTTTGTACAATTTAAAACCCTGGTAGAAAATAAACTTGAAAAGAAAATGAATTATCTTCAATCAGATTGGGGAGGGGAGTATCAAACATTTTTTGGTTTTCTCAAACAAGGCATTGAGTTTAGACATTCATGCCCTCTTACCTCAAAACAAAATGGAAGGACCGAAAGAAGACACAAACATATTGTAGAAATGGGGTTGACATTCTTAGCTCAAGCAAATATGCCCATTAGATATTGGTGTGAAGCTTTTCAGTCATCAGTCGTCCTTGTTAATAGGCTTCCAACTCCTACTCTCCAGGGAAAATCACCTTTTCAAATCATATACAAAAGAATCCCTGACTACACATTCCTATAAGTCTTTGGCTGCTCCTCTTTGCCATATCTAAGACCATATCAAACTCAAAAGTTTCAGTTTCATAGTACTAAATGTATGAATCTGGGGTATAGTGAGTCTCACAAGGGTTACAAGTGTCTTAGCTCAACAGGTAGGATATATATTTCCAAACATGTAGTGTTCAATGAATCTGAATTTCCTTTCAAAACTTAGTTTCTTCACTTAAAACAGTATGAAGAAATAATCACCAATCCGGTTACCTCATGGTTTATTCTACCTAATTTGTCCTCAACTCAAAGCTGTCCACCAAATTCACCCAAAAATCTATCAAATAGCAGCAGGGACAACCTAAACTTGAGCACTCAAGCAACATCTCCAAATCTAGATGTTTTGAATTTGCAGGACAGTCAAGAAGTTGAATCCTCATCCTCATTGAATCAAGGTGCAAGCTTATCTGATCATGCAAGAGCAGACACTCAAGAAGTTGAATTTTCATCATCATTGAATCAGGGTGCAAGTTTACTTGATCATGCCAGACCAGTTGATTCTCAAGTTATGAAACTGATGCTTCTAAAAATATAACTTCTGATGGACCATCATGCTCTCATGTCCATGTTGTTGGGGTTTATGCCCTAAAGATATAATTTGTAAATGGATTTATAAAATAAATAAAAGAAAAAGTTCAATTCATTCTTGTTGTGTTGCTTATTTTATAATTTGTGCATATATTTAACATTCAAGATTGCCGGATGTAATCTCGAACTGTGTATATAAGTGTCATATACGGATGGATACAGTAAGAGACAAGCAATCTAAAAAGTCCATAAATAGCAAATAAAGCTGGGTACTTTATTTGTGGTTAATCTATAGCTGCGGTCAATTCCGTAATGTACAGTTATTCTATCCTGAATCATTCATATGAGATATGGGAATGGAGGCACCTTGTATGATGTGATCATATAGGACTGGGTCATGATCTATATGAATCTCTCATCAAGATCCGTTTACCGATGAGATTCATATATATCAATTAATGATGGATATATGTGGGTGATCTTAATCTTGAGTGTCTCATCGACTCCTTCAGGTTAAATCGTGATCTTTGATATACTATGGGTGAGGTCAGATGTATTTCCTGATCAATATACTCCGTATGTTAGGATTGCAGTTTGGCTTGTGGTTGAGAAGGTTTGTACACAATAGTGGAATCAACTCCTTCTTGTGAGAAGTAAATGGTAGTTCCCTTAAGAGTTGATTTGGGGCTTGGACAATATGAGCGCTCTCCTAATTCCGTGAGGAAATAGGATTTATTGTCCATTAGAGAACCAATGGTACTTAAAGAATATATGTAATTAGAGGGGTATAACGGACATTATGACCCAGATCTAATTCTGAACTATTGTGGAGGATCACATCATGTGTAATAGCTATATCGATGGACACCGAGTTGTATCGGTCTGTGTAAAAGCGTCTACAGTTGAGAGAGTGTAGTTTCGGGTTTTTAGTGGAATAACACCGGAGTTAATAATCAATGAATATTAATTAAAGAGTTTAATTAATGATTCTGAGGATTATTGGAGCTCAAAATACTGTGGGTCCATTAGGTCCCCTTGCTAGTCCGGTCGATTTAGGTAATAAGGGTCACGGTTAATTAATTGGATTGTCCAATTAATTGTGTTACGAAAGTGACACGTGTTTATTCGGGAATTAATTGAATAATGAGATTATTTAATTAATTAATGTTAATAGTTAAATTAATTAAATAATTAGATTATTTAATTATACTGATAATTATTAATTATTAATTAACTATTAATTGGAGGGTGTTAGTTGATATATGGATTTAGCTGAAGATAAAATAATAGGGTTATTTTATTTTTACTAAATCATTTATCTATGTATTTGAATTTAAGTTTAAATTTAAAATACTTATTATCACTTTTTAATATATTAGATATATTTGAAAAGGATAATTAAAATATATATATCAATTAATAACATAAGAGATAGCATTGGATGTAAATTGATGTGTGCATATGAAACATTAGTGAAAAGAAGAATTTACATTGGATGCAAATACTTGATACAGATATATATATACGGAATTGCAGGTGAATATGACATAAAAATTTGTGAAAGAAAAAAAAAAGTTTTTTTTAAATTGCAGGTGAATATGACATAAAAATTTGTGAAAGAAAAAAAAAAGATTTTTTTTTTTACTTGGTTCGTGAAACAAGACAAAAAAAAAGAGCAAAAGGTGTTTTGTGTTCGGTGAATATATATATATAATATATATATATATATATATATATATATATATATATATAAGAAAGAGTTTCATATTTCATGTTTTTTTTAGATATATATTTTATATATATCTTGTTTCAAGTTTTGTGTGTTTTTGAAACACATAGAAGAAAGAGTTTCTTCTATTCTCTATACATCCTCCATTCAAGTTCATGAGACCGTGACGCGGCAACACGCAGTTACCAGTCCCGGGAGATAGCGAGGAAGATCGAGTGGTTCAGACAGGAGCATATTATAAAGTGAAGGAACTTCCAAACATTGGTAAGATTTTCTTCTTCTGATTATATCGATTTCATTTTCCTGTGTTTACATATTGTATGTATTAATTCCGAAAAATAATTACGATCTCAAGTTCACTGGTCACAGATACAGATTATGAACTGTATTAAAAAAATTAAAACCTAGTTTCGATGCGTAATCGGTGAACGGGGTTCCAACAATTGGTATCAGAGCCTGGTTTTATTTTCGGAACAGGAAATTGTTTTCGATACTCCTGTATGTATGAATGTGTAGGCACCATCTTTGTGATTGTATGTGTCATATGTAAATTTTATCGGATGGACACGTCATAAAATAAAGAGGATAAATTGTCAGGTGGACAACCAAATAGGCATTCAGAAAATATCCTATAAGACAGTGCCGAAGGAGAGAAAACCCGAGTATGCGGATGTTGAATGAAACCTACTCGGGATCAGTTAAACGACACTAGGGATTGGTCAAATAATGCTTCCACTCGGGCTCAAACGGCGTTACTCGGGACCAGCAGGTATTGCTTTTACTCGGGATAAATATGAAAACCGAATAAGAAGCTTAGTGCATAGTTCACACGGATTAGGTCATTAAATACACGAAGGTATCCATCAGGAAGGAATCCCAAAGAGAACAGAATACTGAGCTGGAAGGGTTTCCAATCAGGCAACAACTTTATTTCTTTAAAAAGACTACGTTCTTATATAAGGAAACAAGTCCAAATTGGACTGCACTACTAGAATCTCATTCGACTTCCATACAAGACTCCGAAACAAGAAAGAAGACAATCAGCCTCAAGCAAGTAAATAATTGTAATTAAATACAAAGATCCATTACTTGTACAAGGCAGATTAGGGCTCTATAAACATATAAATAGACCCATAATCTCGTCAAAGAGAGAAACAAAACAAGCAATAGAAAAATACAGAGAGAAGAAAGAAAGATCGAGAGCTTGTAAACATCATATTTTCATAGTGGATTTTGGCTTGGTTGATTCTTCAACCACCCGTGGACGTTTCTCCGGTCATCGGAGTTTTACCACGTAAAACTTGTGTCTTGATTACTTTCTCTAATCTCTTTCTCTTTGAATTGATAGCCGAAATCCAATCCTTGTTGCCTTTTCAGATACAATCCAGAAATCAACGTCAACAATTGGCGCTAGAAGGAGGGTGTGAACCTTCGATTTAATTAACAGCCATGACAGGAAGCATAAGAAATTCTAGGAATGGCCAAAAGTCACCGGATAACTTCCATGTTGGCAGTACATCATGAGATCCTGCAGCAAACACGAAAAACCAACCCACACACCTGGGAGAGATCCAGCAAGTTCTTCCAACCAACAGAGACTTGACGCTGTGTTTCTGAGAGGTGTTGCAGCAATTGGTGGCAGACGCAGCAAGGGAAGGGGTTGATCTATTGGTTTCAGAAGCACAGACTGTTGATCTACTGGCTGCAGAAGTGCAGACTCCTAATCTTCCACCTGCAAGCCTTCGTTCGGTGGTAGTAAGGCCATGAATAACTATGCCAGAAACCGAAAGGAACTCTACCCTAATCAACCAGACTGGAGGTAAAACGCCTAAAGAGGAACAACCACACCAGAGGCAGAACCAGGATCAGACAGTACGTGCTAGACATTGTAAATATGACCGGCACATGGATCGATCATCATCAGAAGATAGTGATCGGCACCATCGCAAGCGTCATCACGGAATTATAGAAGAAACTCGGCATCAGAGTGAAGAGCTAGAAAGAGGAATGATGATCACCCAGCGGTTTAACCGTCGGGCAAGCCCGGTAGAAAACAGAGATGTTATAATCCAGAGCCTAACTCGAGAAATCTTACAGACCCCTTTCTCAGAAAGGTTCAAGATGCCGTACATGGAGCAGTTCAAGAAAGACACGGACCCAAAGGAGCACGTCAGACGATATAAAAGTGTTATGGCTCAGTATGCTCACAACGATCCTTTGCTATGTCTCAACTTTCCATAAACTCTGGAGATATGGGTTCAAGGTGGTTCGGGAGGTTGCCCTTAGCAAGCATCAAAAATTTCAGTGAACTGAGTAGGAGCTTCTCAATGCAATTCCTGAGTAATGTTCACAGGAAAAAGTCAGTGGTTCATCTTGCTCAAATAAAACAACGGAAAGTTGAGTCACTGAAGAAATACCTGGGGAGATTCGGTCAAGCGGTATCAGAAATTGGCAGTGCAAACAATGAAGTAATAATCGCTGCATTCGTCAACAACTTACAGAATGGACGACTATCTTTTGATTTGAGAAGAGCTCGGTTGACCAGGTATGCTGACATGATGGATATGGCGGAAGGATACGTACTGGCCGAGGAAGAAGAGTTAACTACAGGAGGAAGCTATATGCACAGTGGAAAGCCTGAGCAGAAGGATGCCGAATCCAATGGGCAAAATCAAAAGGGAAAACATAAGGGAAACAGCAAGGAGAAAAGCAAAGACGGGGGTAACGGGGCTTAATGTTGAACAACCCACAGAGAAGTACCGAGGCAGATACACCAATTATACCCTTCTTCGGAAAAAACAAGAGGAAATCATGGCCATCCTATAAGAGAAGAATATGGTGCAAGAGCCACGGCGACAGTCTCAGTTTACCTAGAAAGATACAACCAAGTATTACAGATTTCATAAGGAAACCGGTCACGAGACTTCAAAGTGTTACCAGCTCATATACTACATAGAGACTCTTATTAGGGAAAGACACCTGCGGGATGTAATCTTCAAAAAAGATGAGAGATCAGAAACTAAGAAAGAGGTTAAGGCTGATCTCAACCCTGGTCAAAATCAAAGAGCCAGTCCCCAAGCCAATCAGATAATACATACAATATTTGGAGGACCATCTACTGGGAAAAGCAACCGAGAACGAACTCAGGAAATCAGAGAAGCAGTAAAAGCAAGGAATAACTTTGACGTGAACTCGGTTGAGCCAGACCCGAAAAGTGTAAAGGAATGATGGGACCCGATAATATTCACTGAGGCAGATTCCCATGGAGTCAATGTTCGGCCCAATGACGTCTTGGTCATAAGTGCTCGGATTGGTCACCGGGAAGTCAGGAGAATCCTGATGGATAATGAGAGTTCAACAGACATTCTCAATGTAGCCGTCTACGATCAACTCAGGTTAGACCGAAAAGATCTACAACCCTTCCATACTCCACTCAGAGGGTTTGGTGGGATTGAGGTAAGGTCACTCGGGATGGTTAAGCTACCCGTAAAAGTTGGAACGACACCATGCCAAAGAACTGTCCTACTCGACTTCGTGGTGGTAGATTTAGACAATCGGCTGTATAATGCATTATTGGGTCGACCATTCCTGAATAAAACAAGAGCTGTGACAGCCACTTATGCATTAATGATCAAGTTCCCAACAGAGCAGGGGGTCGGGGTAGTCAAGGGATCCTAAAAGATGGCCCGAAGAGCAAACTTGTCATTATACAAAGACAAAAATGATGCTGACCAGGTGTGCACCATAACGCAGCCAAGTCAGCCCAGAGAATTCTTATCATTTGAATTTGATCCAAGGGAAGAGTCGAATGAAACCAAAAAGAACCAGTTGAAGAAGTGGTATTAAAAGAAGGTGAACCAGATAAGAAGGTCAAGATTGGGGCTAACATGGGAGGGAAAGTCAAGAAAGACCTCACCAATCTGCTTAAAGAGTACAAAGATGTGTTCGCCTGGAGTCACGAAGATATGGTCGGGATAGATGCCCAAATAATGTCTCACCATCTCGCAGTAGACCCGAATGAGAAACCAGTGAGACAAAAGAGAAGATCGTTCAATCCTAAAAGTAGTCGGGCAATCAAACAAGAGGTGGAAAAGCTACTTGCTACAGGATCAATTAGAGAGGTCAACTACCCTCAATGGGTAGCCAATGTAGTCCTCGTCCAAAAGAAAAATGGGCAATGGAGGATGTGCGTAGATTTTACGGATCTGAATAAAGCATGGCCAAAAGACAGCTTCCCACTTCCAAGGATAGACCAGCTGGTGGAAGCCACAGCAGGCCACGAATTGCTCAGCTTCATGGATGCCTACTCGGGATACAACCAGATCAGGATGAACAAGGCCGACGAGGAAAAGACAGCCTTCACAACATATCAAAGTTTATACTGTTACACAGTAATGCCCTTCGGTTTGAAAAATGCGGGTGCTACATATCAAAGGCTGGTCAACAGAATCTTCACTCGGCAAATAAGAAGGAACATAAAAGTGTATATTGATGACATGTTGACTAAAAGTGTCTCGGCAGATAAGCATGCCCTGGATCTCCGAGAAACATTTGATGTCCTAAAGAGATACCAGATGAACTTGAACCCGAACAAATGTTTATTCGGAGTCCTTTCAGGAAGATTCTTGGGTTTTCAAGTTCACCAAAGAGGAATCGA
The DNA here is from genome assembly GCA_032871835.1 of Dipteronia dyeriana. Classification (NCBI taxonomy): domain Eukaryota; kingdom Viridiplantae; phylum Streptophyta; class Magnoliopsida; order Sapindales; family Sapindaceae; genus Dipteronia; species Dipteronia dyeriana. Next base: position 20,820,873 of record CM065302.1, read on the forward strand.
AGTTAATCCCGAGAAGATCTAGGCCCTGTAGAAAATGACCTCACCAAAAACGTTAAACGAAGTACAGTGCCTAACAGGGTGTTTAGCTTCCTTAGGAAGATTCATCTCAAAAGCTACCGACAGGTACGCACCTTTCTTCAAAATAATCAAAAAAGGAAAAGGACTCGAATGGAATGAAGAGTGCGAGCAGTCATTCTTAAAATAAAAGAGTACCTGGGACAGACCTCAATTCTCTCAAAACCACAAACAGGGGAAGCACTTCAGTTATATCTGTCAATAACTGAGCTTGCAACAAGCTCAGTCTTAGTCCGAACAGAAGATGGAGTGCAAAAACCAGTATATTATACCAGCAATGCACTCCTACCAGCTGAGACAAGGTACTCATAGGCAGAGAAAATGGCATTAGCATTGGTTTCAGCAGCAAAAAAACTAAGACCATATTTCCAGGCCCATACAATCCAGGTTCTCACCGACTGCCCATTAAGACAAATTCTGCAAAAGTCAGAAATTTCAGGAAGACTGACCAAATGGGCAATCGAACTAAGTGAATTCGACATTCATTGTCCCCAGAAAATCCCTCAAAGGACAGGCTGTGGCAAACTTCATAGCCGAGTTCACAGAACCAAACCTAGGAGCAAAAAGAATGTTGGTTAAAGATTTCCTATGGAAACTGTATGTTGATGGTTCTTCAAACACTCATGGCAGCGGGGCAGGGATCATAGTATGCACTCCAGAAGAAGATGATGTTGAATGTGGCATGAGATTTGATTTCAAAACAACTAATAATCAAGCCGAGTACGAGGCACTATTAGCTAGACTCAGAGTCTGCATAGCTCTCGGGGCAGACGAAGTTGAGATATTCAGTGATTCACAGGTAGTTGTCAACCAGGTCATGGAGGAGTACCAAGCCAAAGATGAAGGTAAGATAGCCTACCGTGACATCGCAAAACAACTCCTCCAAAAATTTAAAGAATACAAGATTGCTCAGATCCCTAAGGAGGAAAATGAAAAGGCATACGCATTGTCTAAACTAGCGTTAGCAACAACCACAACCAGACCGAAGACCATTCCGGTCGCACATCTCCTTAAACCGAGTACAGCTAAACCAAAGAACTTAGAAATTTTAGAAATCTAAACACCGCAAGACGGTTGGATGATTCAGCTAAAAAGGTTCCTGGAAGAAGGCATGCTCCCGGGAGATCCCGTATTAGCAAAGCGCATCAGGTATCGATCAGTAAGGTACACCTTGATCAGAGGAGAATTATACAGAAAGGGGTTTTTCCGAGCTCTCAAGAAATGTGTACCAGAAGAAGATGCACATCGAATACTTCAGGTGATCTATGGAGCAGTTTACGGAAACCACACTGGGGGTAGAACTTTAGCACACAAGGTGCTCAGGCAAGGCTATTATTGGCCTACACTTTTCTCAAATGCACACCAGTGGTCGGGAAGTTGCAATACTTGTCAAAGAATTGCCAACGATATCCGGCAGCCCCCTGAAAACTCAAAAACCTCACAGCCCCCTGGCCATTCACCATGTGGGTTTTAGACCTGATTGGCCCAATGCCAGCTGGAACAGGGGGTGGAGCAAAACACGCCATAGTAGCTGTTGACTATTTCACAAAGTGGGCAGAAGCTGAAGCACTAGTGCATATCACAAAAGCAAACACCACAAATTTTATGAAAAAGAATATACTTTATAGGTTTGGAGTTCCAGACACTATAATTATTGACAACGGTACCCAATTTGATAACCTGAAATTCAGACAGATGTGCAAGGAATATCAGATTGCCAATTACTATGCCACACCGACCCACCCTCAAACAAATGGGCAAGTAGAAGCAGTAAATAAAATCATCAAGCACACTATCAAAGCAAAGTTAGATGCCAAAAAAGGAAGCTGGGTTGAAAAGCTTCTCGAAGTATTATGGGCATACCGGACGACAGCAAGGACTTCAACAGGAGAGACTCCGTACACTTTAACATCCGGAACAGAAGCTGTTATCTCCATAGAAACATCTTATACATCACCCCGGGTCAGGCTATACGATGAAGAACAGAACGTTGATATGTTATTACAAAGTTTGAATGAACTAGAAGAGAAAATGGAGAAGTCCCGAATAAGAAATATAGCATATCAGCAAAGAGTAGCTCGCCACTACAACTCTCATGTTCGGGTCAGAAATTCCAGCTAGGAGACCTGGTACTCAGGAAGGTGTCATTGAACATAAAAAATAAAGTTACAGGTTCCCCGGCTGATAAATAGGAAGGCCAACACAAGATCGAGGGAATAGCTGGCCATGAAGCGTATTGGATTGCACGACCCAATGGAGGGGTTTTACCCCGACCATGCAATGCCCAATATCTGAAGATTTTCTATCCTTAAATTATTTTTCTTTTTTTTTATTCTTTTTTCTAGTCATGACAGTATTAGTTAGGATAAATTAGCTGTGGAATTTAAATCTGTATTGATTTTGCAGTGATAAATAAAAATTACTCGGGATTTCCGACAACATATGATAATAAGAGCATATGGAAGAACATGATAATAAGAACATGCAAATTGAATACTCGGGACCATCAAATCCCGAATGGGCGGAGAAGCTCGAAAGAGCATGCCAACAGAGCAAGGTCAAATCAACCTTAGCAAAAAGGCAAACCCGATGCATCAGATTCTGGAAAAATGCTCAGGACGCTATTGGGAGAAATTTCAGTGAAATGCGTAGCTGTGTTGAGCAATTTTTATTTAAAGAGCTCAACGATTCGGCAAACCCTTGCGCATAAAAACTGGGGAGACGTCCTTGGTATTGCATAAGGACTCGAACATACGATCATGGTGAGCCTTGATGTAATGTTCGGGTAGCAACCGGGTATGAAACACAAGTATAAACTTGCCTGTTTTAAGATGACTCGGATAATAATAAAGAGCCAGTTTAATAAGATACTTGGCAATTAAAGTCATTCGGGTAACAACTGGTTTAATAAGATACTCGGTTAAGTTACCCGAACATCGAAGAGCCAGTTTAATAAGATACTTGGCAATTAAAGTCATCCGTGTAACAACCGGTTTAATAAGATACTCGGTTAAGTTACCCAAACATCGAAGAGCCAGTTTAATAAGATACTTGGCATCTAAGTTATTCGGGTAACGATCGGTTTAATAAGACTCGGTTAAGTTACCCAAACATCAGCTAGTTTAATAAAACACTCGGCAACAAGCAGTAATGAACAAGATCAAAACCATTCAATTCAGAATAAGATAGAATTTTATTGATCTCTTGAAAGAATGGTTACAGTTTACAAAAACTAAGGTTGCGAGGATTTCGAGCTATTGTCGATACTCGGGTCTGGCATCATCTCGTATTCACGGAGCAGGCTTTCGTTAGATGGCCAAGCAATAGTATCGACAATATCATCCATCCATTGGCTGTAATCCTCACCCGGGACAGGCCCAACATCTGGAACCACACCCTCGACTGACGCTTGACTAGCGTAAAAGGTCGAGAGTGAGTGTTCGGACGGAATTTCTAAGTGCATAGGATGGGGCTCTTTGCCTTGACTACGGCAGTAAGCTCTCCACTCCTTCATCTGAGTCTGAAGAGACTCCAAGGACCGGTCCACGTGATGTTTGATTGACATCTCCCAATTGGCTCGGGCCTTCTCAGTCGCCATATTCTTAACTTTAAAGAACTCGCTGGCTGAAACTAGCCCGCGCTGAAACTCCCGAAGGAGTAGGGCATCATAAGCAGAGGATCTTTTAAAGCGATCCACCCTTGTACTTCAAGTTCCAGCCTGGCCTCTCGGGATAAGGATTCAACTGTCAACACTTGACGCTCCAAGTCTTTAATTTTTTGCTAGTACAACGACCTTGACTGTTCCGCCTCCTGCTCGGCCTTAAGCATGGATTCTTCGACAGAGGATAAGAGATTTTGAAGTGATGTTGTCTTCTCCTCTGCCAAAGACGCCTTCTCCTCGGCCTCAACTTGCTTCGCCACACAATGGTCGGCAAATATTTGTACAGAGCCGACCTCTTACCGGTAAGCCGTCTCAGCCCGAGCGCGGCCCTCCTCACTTTCCTTCAGTTGAGCCTCTAGACGCCTTATTCGATCAGCTTGATTTTGCTGCGTCTGAACTAGCTCAGCGAATTCGGCCACCATCTGTAAATGAGTATAATTAAAAATCTAAAAATCGGGCAAACAAGCAAAACAATAAAGGGTAACTTACATAAGATGCACCATTGAAAATGTTTTGAAGAAGTTCGGTCAGGGAGCCATCCCGAAAACTGCTCCAACGGTCTTCCCCGATAAAAGCCCGACCAGATGACATTTCCCGCAGCATGTCCTGGGGAGAAGGATGTTAAGAAACCCCTAAGGGTTCAGCCCTTAAATTCTCAACCTCGGGGGATGGGGAACCCTGTTCGGCTCCGAAGCCCCCACATCCGCTGATACTCCTACATCAGCACTCGGGTGAGCCTCAGCCACAATATCTTTATCGCTGGAATCGATGAAAGTAACCACCCGAGAAACCTTGAGAGGATGAGTTGGAGAGCTGATTGCCTTCAGTTTCTCATCCCGAGAACGGGGGAAACTGAGATCAGCTGCAGGATCCTCCGGAGTGTCTTCCTGGAAGGCTTCATAAAATTCAGGACCTATAGCTACCTGTCATGTGGAAGGATTACCTCCATCACCGGTATTAGTCTGCTCGGCAGGCTCCTCACCAACACCTTCACTTTGCCTTTGCCGATCGACAGGTAGCTGAGTATCGATCAGGCCACTCGGACCGCTAGTCTCCCTAATCGTCGGTTGAAAAATGTCCTCATGGACGTCTTCGAGAACCTGCTCCTCAGCGACATCAGTCTCTTTATCAGACTCAGCCGGGGCGATACCTTCACCACCTTGACGAGCCGCCTCTTTTCGACTCGCCTGAATAATTGACTTCACTTGGCGAGCCTGAAGACCGCAGACGACATCTGTATCAAACACTAGAAGAAAAAAGGAACCGCGTCGGAATGCAAAACAAAATATATAATAATAAGGAAGAGGTTGCGAAAATCACTTAAATCGCCTACGTTGGCCCGAAATTTTTTCGAAGAAGCCGAACTCAATCATCTTCGATTCAACAAAGAGATAAGTCTTGCTCCTTTTTGCCAAAGTGCAAACCGCTGCCCGAGCAATTCTGGTCAGCTCCGCATCACTATACTTGATTTTGTTCTCTTTTCAAACCTCGGGGGAACAGAAGAAACGGGAGACTTTCAATACTGTTCGAGTACCCCCAGCCGAAATAGTAACTTCGAGCCCGAGACCTCCTCCGGTAAAAAACAAACTGTTCTTCCAGAACTTGTTGGATGTAGGAAATCCCTATATAAAACCCCTCTTTTTGGAGTCATCAGAGGTATCAGCTCCCCGACTCACTTCTATCCCTTTAGGGACCCAGCAATTCGATGAATTGGACATAAGGAAGTAGGTCCCCGACTTGCCCGCTTGCCTCAGTGTAAAAAAGTGCCTGATTTAATTCGGGGATGGCGGCGATAAGTTCATGCGGCTGTACATATGCCACGGACACATTAAAATCTTGTAGCTATTTGGGGCTAGCTGTGCTGGAGCCATCCCTGCCTCAGCCAGAAACCAGGCAATAAAAGGCTGAAAGGGAAGAGTGACGCCGCAGCAGAGCATGTGACGCCGCAGCAGAGCATGGATCCTTAAATTGCCACCATACTCGGGGGTGGGTTCCACACAACTCTATCACCCACTGGAATCAGAGTAACTGAGTTGGGCAGATCGAATCGGGAGTGATACTTTCCAATCTCATCAGCCCCGACCACATTCGGTTCCGAATCAGACCCACTCGGGTGGTCAGCAGAGAAAGAAAGACGAGACGCCCTGAACTCCTCTTCAACATCATTTTCGTTAACAATCTGCTCCCTGATCAAAATATTGCCCTAGTTGTGCTTGCGGACTTCGCTTCTGTTTTGATGTTTTCCCATTCTTCGAAAGGGTATCCTGTGATCAGAAATATCAGAATCAGAACTAGATGAAGAACTCGATATAGGGCTGAAAGAGATGTCAGGGTGAAGCCCAGAAACATCAACCTCTAAAAATAGGGGTTCATCTACAGGGATATCCTCCAGTAATCGTCTAATGCAAAAAACTAACTGAAAATCCCCACGTTCTAATGCATCAAAAGCAATCTCAAAAAGACGATGACTGGAAGATGGCCCCATTAAAACTAACCTTGAATTGAGATTGATGCAAGATCTTCAACGGAGAATCGTGAACTTCTGGGTAAAGAAATCTGGGGTTTAAAGAAATTTTCATGCTGAAAATCGTTGAGAATAAACCAACGATGTCTCTCAGCGAAGAATTTAAAGAGGAAACAGCATGAAACCCTAGGTTTTCAAGGCGGGAAATAACGATGACGAGGTTTGATGACGTTGGCGGTGCATGGGAAGACGCACGGGTCGTTTCTCATGAATGATATCGAAAAACGAAGAGACAAGAGACACGTGTCAGAACGAGAACTGGCTTTCACCGTCAGTTTTCCAAAACGACGCCATCATTAGAGATCTCGCGTAAAGAGGAAAATCGAATTTGCAGGGTCGCCATTAAAACACGTCATTATAACAAAGTATGTACTCGGACACTGAAAAGATATTGATAACTGATTAAAATACTTTTGCCCGAACAAACCTTGTTCAGCAAAAATATTTTAAGGGGGTATTGTCATGTAAATTTTATCGGATGGAGACGTCATAAAATAAAGAGTATAAATTGCCAGGTGGACAACCAAATAGGCATTCAGAAAATATCCTACAAGACAGTGCCAAAGAAGAGAAAACCCGAGTAAGAAGATGTTGAATGAAACCTACTCGGAATCAGTTAAACGACACTCGGGACTGGTCAAATAACGCTTCCACTCGGGCTCAAACGACGTTACTCGGGACCAGCAGGTATTGCTTTTACTCGGGATAAATATGAAAACCGAATAAGAAGCTTAGTGCTTAGTTCACACGGATTAGGTCATTAAATACACGAAGATATCCATCAGGAATGAATCCCAAAGAGAACAGAATACTGAGCTGGAAGGGTTCCCAATCAGGCAACAACTTTATTTCTTTAAAAGACTAAGTTCTTATATAAGGAAACAAGTCCAAATTGGACTGCACTACTAGAATCCTATTCGACTTCCATACAAGACTCCGAAACAGGAAAGAAGACAATCAGCCTCAAGCAAGTAAATAATTGTAATTAAATACAAAGATCCATTACTTGTACAAGGCAGATTAGGGCTCTATAAACATATAAATAGACTCATAATCTCGTCAAAGAGAGAAAGACAACAATCAATAGAAAAATACAGAGAGAAGAAAGAGAGATCAAGAGCTTGTAAACATCATATTTTCATAGTGGATTTTGGTTTGGTTGATCCTTCAACCACCCGTGGACGTTTCTCCGGTCATCGGAGTTTTACCACATAAAACTTGTGTCTTGATTACTTTCTCTGATCTCTTTCTCTTTGAATTGATAGCCGAAATCCAATCCTTGTTGGCTTTTCTGATACAATCCAGAAATCAACGTCAACAGTATGAATGTTTATAATTAAATTGTTTAATTTAAACATGGTTGATCGTAAATTTTTATGGTACTGTGGATTTAGGGTTTATGGGTTGTATATTTTTTTTTTACTGTTATTGTATTGTAAAAAAAAAATATAACCTATATTGAAGACTTAGAAAAATCGTGAAGAAGGATTCATGAGATGAATCGGAGTGACCTGAAGAGACTGGAAGACTCAAAAATTACAAGAAGACTCAAAAATTACAAGAAGACCAATGAATGTCTTGGGGGTATTTTTTTAATTTTAGATTCCAATTTTTTTAGGTTAAATAATCCATAATACTCGGTCAATTCATGTATGTTTTATATTATGTGATGATAAAAGTATTGTTATGCATACGTATGTCATTTAGATTAGATGTACCTACACAAATATATTTGATATGTCATACATGTATCATAGTCTGATACTTTATGTATTTTTTTAATGTGATTAAAATGGGTAAATACATAAATGGCTATGAATAATGACATTAGTTTTTTAATGGTTAGAAAACTTGATAATTCTCATTAATATTAATCTAGTTATTAAAGTGTTTAAAAAAATTAGATTGATAGGATCATTTATTAGGATTAATTTGATTAATAACCTAATAATAATGATACGAATAAAGTATTAGGGTTTTAATAGTTAAAACTTGGTAAATACTAACATAATAATCTGACCTTAGTAAATAGTTTACAAAGACTTAGATTATTCACTAATATATTAGATTTTTAATTGTTAAAAATCATTAATAATTTATTAGTTAATTAGAATTTGTTTCTAATTTGTTAATGCGCTAGATAACTTGATTAAAGTTAGTCGTTTAATCATGTAGAGTCTAGGTGCATTAACGGTTAATAGAAAACCGTAATTTTAAAATAGTGTGTGAGAGAGGGATATATGACATATATATCCCGCCGTCTCCATCATTGGTTCAACACTGTGAGATCCAAGTGGGGCCTCGTGACGGCTTTGCTTTCGTTCTCCCGAAGGAGAATTTCCACAAAGGTCAATACCAAGGTTGACTTCCTAACGGATAGAATTTCTAAGGGTATTTCGGGATTGACCGACCCTAAGCCAGCAATTATCGAGTTAAGCTCGTGAGATATGAAATGGTGGGTTACACTCACGAAGGTTTTGATTAAGTTTGTTAATTAAAAACCTGACTAAATAAACGATGGTTGAATGATATGGAATAAGAGTTATTCTAGAATATCATTTGATTAAGAATGTCTCGGTCCAACATGTAAAGACTTGACCAACCCTAAGGCGACACTTCTTTGTGGTATGTTGGATCGTCGTGGTATAGTAACTCGTTTTAGGGTAGTTCTAGTTCGTTAAACATGTCCATGCATCATGTTTAAATTTATGTCAAAGCACTCGCACTTGTTTTAAATAAATGACTGGATGAATGTTTTATTTATTTCAGCAACAATGTCTTCTGCATTACTTCAAACTCTCGTAAACGACAAGTTAACTGGTGATAATTACACTAAGTGGAAACTTAACATTAATGCAATATTGGTCACCAAAGACCTCAAGTTTGTGCTTACAGAGGAATGTCCTCCATTGCCTGCTGCCAATGCCACACGAACTGTTCGTGAGGCATACGAGCGATGGGTCTCATTTAATGAGAAGGCCCGAACATATATGTTGACTTCTATGACAGACGTTCTTGTCACAAAGCGTGTAGCAATGACTTCAGCATTCAAAATCATTGAGCCATTGCAAGCTATGTTCGGGCAGCCCTCCGAGCAAAAGCGACACGAAGCTGTTCATTCCGCTATGCTCGCTTGTATGAAGCAAGGTACGTCAGTTCGTGAACATGTCCTAAGCATGATGTCAAGGCAGAAGTCAATGGCAGGGTCATTGAAGAACCCAATCAAGTGAACATCATACCGACGACTCTTCTGAAGAGTTTCGATCAGTTTAAGAGCAACTAGGGGATGAACAAGTTAAGGTTCAATCTCACACAGTTTCTCAATGAGCTCACTACCTTTGAGTCCTTGACTAAAGACAACAAGGGTAAGACCGGTGAGGCAAATATTGCCGAACCATCTTCCTACTCTAATAATAAGAAAAGAAAGAGGTCTACTGGGAAAGCGAAGGGTAAGCCCAAACCCAAGAAAGCTCAAAGCAAGAAAAAGTCCAAGAAAAGTAAATATGATTTACTTGTTCTTGAGTCGTGTTTAGTGGAAGATGATTCTTCACCCTGAATAGGTTATTCGGGGGCCACTAACCATGTTTGTTCTTCTTTACAATTGACTGATTCTTGGACACAGCTAGATGAGGCAACCTTCTCAATGCGTGTGGGGTCGAGGGATGTCGTATCAGTAAAAGCAGTGAGAGCGATAAGATTGCAATTTTGTAATAATAATAGTTTTTTTATTATTGAACAATGTCTTTCATATTCCTGGATTTACACGGAATTTGATTTCCGTTTCTAAATTGTTAGAACAATCTTATTCTGCTTCTTTTAATAATAAGTCTGTTATTATTGGAAAGAATGGTCTAACTATTTGTTCAATAATTAATGAAAACAATTTGTATGTATTAAGATCGTTAATACATACTACACTGCTCAACACCGAAATGTTTAATGTTGAAAAACCAAAAACTAAAAGACATAAGATTTCTCCAGAAATTGACATGTATCTCTGACATCTAATGCTTGGTCATAACAACTTTGACCGGATAAACAGACTAGTAAAAAGCGGACCATTAAGTGAGTTAAAGGTTGACACCTTACCTGTCTGTGAATCTTGTCTGGAAGGTAAGATGCTAAGAAACCTTTTACTGAAAAAGGGCTAAGAGCTTATACATACATATGTCTACGAACCGATGAATATTAAAGCTAGGGATGGTTACGAGTATTATGTCACATTTATAGATGACTACTCAAGATACGGATACATCTACCTAATACAACGGAATTTGGAAACATTTGAAATGTTCAAAGAATTTTGAGCTGAAGTTGAGAATCAATTAGGTAGGACTATCAAGTCACTATGATCGGATCGTGGAGGTGAGTACCTTGACCAAGAGTTTGAAGACTTCATGGTCGAGCATGGGATAGTTTTCCAACTCACAGCACCCTGTACACCTCAGCAAAATGGTGTAGCGGAGAGGAGAAGTAGAACCCTGATGGAAATGGTGAGATCTATGATTAGTTTCTCATCATTACCAAATTCCTTTTGAGGATATGCGTTACATACAGCGGCATACATTTTGAATGTAGTGCCATCCAAATCTATTCCTAAGACTCCCCTAGAGTTGTGGAATGGTCGTAAAGCTAGTTTGCGACATTTTCGCATATGGGGGTGTCCAGCACACGTGCTGAAGAATAAAACTGGAAAGCTAGACTCCAAGTCTGTTGTCTGTCTGTTTGTAGAATACTCCAATGAGACCAGAGGTGGACACTTCTATAGTCCTGAAGACAACAAAGTATTTGTATCGACAAATGTAACGTTTCTTGAGGACAATTACATTAGTGACCATAAACCTCGTTCCAAGATTGTATTAAATGAGTTAGAGCCTGGTGAGACTAATGTTTCATCAACAAGAGTTGTTGATCCACAAACATCTGAGAGTCAGATGGTTCATGATCAGGATACACTACCACCTAGACGTAGTGAGAGGGTTGTGAGACAACCTGAACGCTATTTAGGTATAGGTGAGGGACAATGTGTTATCTCTACTGATAGTGTGGATGATCCATTGACATTTAAGAATGCAATGGAATATCCTGACAAAGAAGAATGGCTTAAAGCCATGAATCTCGAGATGGAGTCCATGTACTCTAACTCAGTCTGGGATCTTGTAGACTTACCGGATGGGGTAAAACCCATAGGGTGTAAGTGTATCTACAAGAGAAAGAGAGGAGTAGACGGGAAGGTAAAGACCTTCAAAGCAAGGCTAGTGGTCAAGGGTTATACCCAGAAAGAGGGGATCGATTATGAAGAGACCTTCTCGCCAGTAACCATGTTTAAGTATATTAAGATTCTCTTATCCATTGCTGTCTATTTTGATTATATTTGTTTGGTTTACATTTTGTCGGATTACAACTTTAGAGAGATTTTGTCATGGATTTGAGTGTTGTTTTGGTAAGAAATCAAAGAAATAGCAGATAATTTGAAGTGATTTGAAGTACGTGTTTGAATGAAGAGATGAGATTTTGGCAAGAAGAGATGGGATTTGGCCAAGAATCTGTTAGAAAGAGAAAGAGTTATCTGGAGCTTTGGGTTTCTAGGTTTGATACAAAGTTATATATATATATATATGTCTTACACAGAAGATGTTTAGGTTTAGCAACTTTTTCACTTTTTTTTAAAAAAAAATGTTGTCTTTTTGCACAGACATTTAGGTGTAGCATATTTTCCTTTTCTTTTCTTTTTTAATATTGTTTTTTTACTAGAAGAATCTATTTAATGAAATTAAATAGCTGATAAGTTTTAATTTGTTTTAGAATTATTATGTAGAATTAGACAGGTACTAAAATACTTAATTGTAAAAATTATAAAATATAAAATTATGATCAGCTATGGTTTTGTCAATTATTAAAAATGAATTTGATAAATTAAATATAAAAAAAATTAACAGAATGAAATTAACTCAATGATTTAATGATATACATTTTACTGATACATATATCAAAGATTCAGAAGTTTGTTTTCTCATATATTATATTTGATATTTTCAATAACTTAATTGAAGATAGCCTTTAAAAATATATATATTATTCAACACAATTTTTATTTTTATAAAATTTAATATTTATTTTTAGATTTTTGGTGTATTGCTTTGGCTTGACTCTTGAGGCCTTAGATGACTATTTTAGTTGTCGAAGGGTTGAGTCAGTCATGTTTTCAACTATACGTCATAATGATGGACGGCTTTAGATTTAAGTTTTATATATATATAAACAAATTCAATACAGGGCTTGATTGGTGGTTTGTTTACTGAGTTCAATTTAAAATCTAATTTTTATTTTCAACATTGCAGTTTGCTAAAAAGTAGAATTTAGAGACTCAAAGATTATCTAAACTTTCTTCTTCTGTTAAGGTAAACAAAAATTATAATACCATCTACTATTTTAGAGTTAGTTTTCATAATTTTCCATTTATATCCTTTTATTTTTCTGCATATTTTCATCACATTATTTTTGCCCCTTTTCCTTTCTCTTAGTATTAGTATTTTCTACGAGATATTGCTAAATTTTATTGTTTAATGTACATTGATATCTATGAAATATAAATGTTAGTTTTTTTATTTTGTACTGATCGATGATAATTACTTTTATTTATTAATTATGTTTTAATAATCTGTTTTTAAAATCTGTTATTAAATTTCTTGTTTAATGTAGATTGTTGTTTATGAAATAAATATATTTTTTTTTGTTTTACTTATTGCCTGCTGATAATTATATAAATTTAGTATATTAGTCGCACTAATATAGTTCACAACAATTGAAGCACACGCACAATTATGCATAGTTCTTTCTAGAATAAAAAATACAAATTCTATTAAAGTTCTCATTAAACCTACTGATGTAAAAAAATTTGATGACAAATCTACTAAAAATATCGACTATAGAGAACTACTAACATTATTTACTTCATCTTAAACTAGTATAAAATAATTTATGTAAGTTATTTTCGGATATTTTTATTTATGTTATATATTATAAATAACATGCTGAGTTTACAATTTTTTTTTTTAACATTCTCATATATTTATGTACATACCAAACCAATTTTGATGTAAATATTTTTTTTGGAAGTTTATGGTTTTAGATGACCATTAACATTAAATCACTGGGTTTTAGAAACATGCTACTTTTCATCTTGTAAAATTTTCTAACTTTAGTAAATGTTTCATTATCTAATTTACCACTAAGTTTGTAATGACACCAATAAGTTTATTCTCTTTTGTATATATTTTTTTAAAAGTTAATAAGTTTTATTTGATTATATGATTCTTTACTAGTATGCAGTATTTATCTTCTCATCTTACTAAGATACAATTAGTTTTCACATATTTTAGTTTAATTAATCAACTTGATTTTTTACCTCTAATTGTTATTTTAATATATATATATGACAAACATGTGCCTCCAAACCTACTATTTTGGAAAAAGGAAAGAGTAAGACTTTAATATTATCTTGTAAAATTGTTCATTTAATCAAACTTGATCAACGCATAAAAATTGATAACAAATTTTAAAACTAATAAATATAATAAAACAAGGATCTGAATTCTCTCCACGCCTTAATTCTCTTTATTTCCATAATATAATGACAAGTGTCAAATATAGCAAATCAATGATGTAGGTTATTTCAATTATTTTTATGCCGACTATATCAAAAGATAGAATTAATTGAGATCATTGATTTAGATGGGAACAATGTGAGGAGAGGATGGGATCATAATCCGACATATATAGGATTTGTAAGCCTAATTTTGGTAGTTAGACCATTTCCAATGCATATGTCAATATCAATGCTAAATTTGATATAAAAAGTAGTAAAATACTATATTTGGTACATCATTTTAGCATTGTACTCCAATATATAATTCTATTTGAAATGCTATTTTTATTTTTTTATTATTTAAAATTATAAAAATCAATAAATATAATTAATGCATTCAATTTATATAATATTTTTTATTATTTAAAATTATAAAAGTCAGCAATTAATGCATTCAATATAGTTATACAATAATATTTTCGTAATTAAAAATGTATATTTAGACCATCTCCAATATTGAAGTTATTCACAATGCCAAATTTGGCACCAAAAAAAACCAAATACTATATTTGGAACAAACAAATTAACATTGTGTTCCAATGCACAATGCTAAAAGTTAAACTAAAATACTATATTTTATTCATTAAACTTATAAAAGTTAATTAATATCATTAATAGATAACCATTCTTAAAAATTGTTGCTGATGAAATAAATTGAATTGAAATAACATTAATGTGTATTAAATTTAAATAATTTAAAATATTTAAAATATATAAATAATGACATTTTTATAATTTAAAAAGGGATATTTATTGTTATGTCAAATTTAGTATATGTTATACTGTGTGCCAAATTTAGCACAAAGTTTAATATATGTCAAATTTGGCATGGTATTGTCACTGCATTGGAGGAAGGTTTTTACACTGCATTGACACACAATTTTCGCACAACATTAGAGATGCTCTTATTGTTGTGTCAAATTTGGGATATGCTATTTTTTGTACCAATTTAGCACCAAGAATAGCATATGCCAAATTTATGACAACATTTGGCATTCAACATTTGGCATTGCATTGAAACATGATTTTTTCACTTTATATCAAATTATAATATTAGTACACTTAATTAACATTGTATTGAAGATTCTATTAGTAGTTGACAATGATTTTCACTACTATTAGTAGATATTCCGGCATATCTTTTATCCATGGTAGAGGGTAGGTGAGGTTGATTATTTTTAGGAGAGTAAATTGTACCTTAGGGCCCTGTTTCTTAAACGGGATACGACTGGGATAAGACTAATCTCAATCCTATATCTTAATATAATCCTATGTTTGGAAGCAGCATAGGACTGGACAAAATAATCTAGTGGGATCCAATTTTAGTGAAATAGTCCTACATTTTTTGTAGGATAAATAAACCCACAAGATTGGTGGGTTTAGTGTCCTTGACTAATTTATTTATTTATTCAGATTTTTTAATGCACTACCAAAAATAAAAAAAAAATGTAAATCAAAACTCAAAAAAAAAATCAAACCCAGAACCATAATATCCTGGAAACCTAAAAAAAAAATCGAACCCACAAACATAATATTCTGGAAATCTAAAAAAATATATCAAACCACCTACATCTAGAATCAACAAAATTTTTTAAAAAAAACAAACAAACAAAATCAATATCTTCATATTCCAGATTCAACCTAGATCTGGAATCGAACCCAACCCATATGATGGTGGGGAAGATGATTGAATGTTTGAGAGATTAGAGGGAGAGAGTGAGAGAGAGGGAGAGAAAGAGAGAGATTGAATGGGTGGAGATGATGGTGGGGAAGAGATTAGATTGTTTCTGTTTTTAATTCAACTTTTTGTTTCAATGAAACAAAATCTAGAAAAAAAAATAACAAAATAAAATCTAGAATTTTTCTTTAAACAAAATTAAATTTGGAATTTTTATTTCAACAAAACAAAGTCAAGAATTTTTGTTTAACAAAATAAAATATGTAATTTTTGTTTGAACAAAACAAAATCTAGAAAAAAATTAAACAAAATAAAGTCTGGATTTTTTGTTTAATAAAACCCAAACACAACTCCCACAATTCCTAAAATATACAACCACCCTCAAATCCAACCACAATCATCGGTGCCCAAACAAAACTCAAACTTAAACACAACCACAATCACCCTTAAAATCAACAGTTAACACTCAAATACAAACTTACACACAACCGGCTGAAGAGAAAAGAGAGGAAGAGAAAAGGGAAGGTAGGGAGTCGATCTTCTCTCGGCGGAAGAGATCGGCTCTCCTCGCCGGTGATGAAATAGTTGGGAGGGAGAGAAAGAGAAATGAGAGGTGGTCCGGTGGAGAAAATAGAACAGTGGAGAAAATAGAGCTCTAGTGAAAAGTCAAACATAGAAATGGTGATGATTGTATCGAATTAGGAAAAGAGAAAGTTTGATAAATTTTTAATTTATTTTTAATTAGTTTTTATATATTTTTTTTAAATTAGTTTATTTTATTGTTATTTTAGTTTTAAAAATAAATTATTATATTTAATCCAACCTCCTATTTTACCAAACAAAACATGGTATTAATTTAATTTAGTCTCATGTTTCTCCAAACACAGTATAGTATTAATTTAATTCAATTCAATCTCATATAATCTCAGTCTCATCACAATCCAATCTAATCCCATGAAATAGTCCAATTTAATCCTGCGTACCAAACGGGTCCTAGGTGAAAATTTGAGAGTTGTTGAAAATGGTTAATTACTTTCATTTTTTTTCCGGTAAATGGCATATTTTTTGATATTTTGGTTTGGGTGTCTATATTCTCACCAAAAAATATAATTTTTACATCTATATTTTATCATAAATTTTAATTATAAAAATATCCCAATACAAATTTATTAATAAGAATAAATTACTTTAATTAAAAATAAACTAAATACTATGCACAATCATTAAATACATTCATCATATCTTTAAATATATCATTTTATTATAAAAAAAAATACAATAAATCCCAGTTAAACTTTAATTCTATTATGATAACCGATACTCTTCATAACGTTCTGAAGAGTGAAGGTGTTTATATTTTTATTTTTACTTTATTTTTACTTTTAAAAAGTAATTTTAAATTTATATTTATTAATTATTTTTTATTTTATTAAAAAAAAAAAAAAAAACCACCGTTAACGTCCGATATTTAAAAAAACAATTTTAAGATGTTTCTCTTTCGTTTTTATATATAAAAAAAAATCAACTTTTTTTTTACTCTCTCGTCTTCTTCTTCTTCGACGATTTCAACATCACTCTTCTTCTCCTCCTCCTCCATTGTTGTTCTTCTTTTTCGATCTGCTCCTGTATGACCGTTCTTCTTCTCCTTCTCCTTCTCCTCTATGGCCGTTCTTCTTCTTCGATCTGCTCCTCCATGGTTGTTGTTGTTGTTGTTCTTCTTCTTCTTTTTCTTCTCTTCTTCTCCTTCATCTTCTCCTTCTTATGATGAGACTCCAATGAAAGAACAGATCATATTCTTCTCAACTCCTCCAAAGCCGATCGAATTCAAGAACAAAAACAAAACCATTCCCAGTTTTTCCCACAGTTGAAATTTGTAGGTTTTGATTTGTGGTGGGTTTTGATGTTGTGACTTTAAATCTGAAATTTTGAATTGGTTTTGGATTCATCTCTGTGTTGTTTTTCTCAATTATGAAAATTGAGTTCTTACTCACTTCTTGAATTATTTGCTACTAGTGAAATTTCAACCATAAGTGGAAGTTGTACAAAAAGATTTGGATTCAAATCCCACCCATACCGGTGGATAAGGGTTTGGTTAATTTTTATTGTAGGTTTGTAACAATTTTTTAAAAAAAATTGAAATTAAATTCCATACAACTTTTATTTTTGTTGGACATAAACAAAACTGGGTAGTTCTGGGTTTTTGTCAATTTTGATTTCTTTGGTCTTCAAGTATTTTGTAATGGGTTTATTTTAATTTATAGCAACATGTTCTTCTGTTCGTGAATGTAATAAAAAAACAGAGACTTTGGATGAAATGTAGTGCTAGATTTTCGAATTTCTTTTAGTATAAGCTTGATGGGTTAATGATTTGTATTGTAATTTGTTGAGATCAGATGAATCTGTGCACGCATATGTTTGCGAGAACTGATTTGAAAAAATTCGATGATTGCTCAAAATTAAAATTTCTTATGATAAAAAAAGGTCAAATTGATTATATTTTTAGTTAAAGCAACGGAAGCGTTTTTTTCGTTTTTATTTTTAAAATACAGTTTATAGTATATATTACCTGATATGTTTTCAAAATTCGAAACTGAAACCAAAAATACTATTTTCATTTTATTTTTATTTTAAAAAAACAGTAAATGAAAAATGCTTATAGGACGGGTCTTTCATCTCCCTCACAGGTAAAAAGCAGTGTTGCAGAAGTCGGCGACTAGGGCCGATTAGTTGCTCGGCGGTGCTCTGCCGTCGAGATTCGAAGCCAGCCGAAGTATTAGGCGTTTTCAGTCAAAGTCGGTCAAAGTTGGACCAAATCGAACCAAATCGGGGGATGAAATCGGAACAAGTCGGACGAAATCGGACCACTCTCTTCTTCTCTCGTTGACCGGTGACCACTGTTTCACTCTGCCGCTGCTTGTCGTCGATCGTCGTCGTCGCCCTTCGTCGCTAGTTGCCTATCATCGTCCATCGTCGCCCGTCGCCGATCGTCCCTGTCCTTCACTTCGCCCGTCGTCGATCGTCCTTCACTTTCGCCACTTCAATTCTTCGTTTGCTTCAGTTTTTAGAACTGTTTCAGAATGATGTAAGATGAAAAAGGTGTGGTGTGGTGTGAGTTAGTAAGTTGGTAAAGTTGTGTGGTGTTAGTGTGTTACTGAGTTACACCATACATATGTGTTAGTGTGTGTTAATATTAGTGTGTAATACACTAATACTGTAATGTTATACATTACAAATTTACAATTGTTTTTTTTTTTAATGATGTTTAGTTTAATAGTTTATACTTTATAATTTATATACAACTATTCAAGTGTTATGGTGTAATGTATTATAACTTTTCAATAGATAAAAATATATGAATTAGAATGACATTTACTCAATTACAATTTAATATTAAAAATTATATAACAAAAATATATTTTCGGTCAGCCTCCGGTTTACCGTCGACCGACCGACAACCGATTTCCAACCATCCGTCTAGTCCTCGGTTAATCCCTCTAGGCGTTATGCGGTGGGTCACCGCCCGACTAGCGCCTAGCGACTTTTACAACACTGGTAAAAAGACGTGGCTTTCTCGTATAAGTGTACCTTTTGTATCTTTGAAATCATCTTCACATTCTATTTCTTTAAAAAAAAAAAAACATATAGATTGACTATTTAATTTAGTAAGTTGAGTTGACATTAGCAGTGTTTTACGCAAATGTAGTAGAGATGGCCGCCATCTGTTTTGTTAATTACCCATGGTCATTCAGTTTTGTGTATCAGATTGAATTTTGCTGTAACGCTTTAATTATTTATGTCATTAAGCTATGAGGATATTTGTATATTTGTATCAAAAAGAAAAAAATATATATATCATGTTTGACTTTTTAAATATTTCATTTATGGATCCAAAAATATTATGTTTTGTTTTAAATTAATTATCTTAATAATTTAAGAGTGTTTATAAATAAAATGTATTGAAATATATATATATATATATATATATATATATATATTTATTTATTTATTTTAATAAAGATATTATTGGTATTAGGACAAAAGTTTATAGTAATTAATGGTTTAAATTTTAAAATTTTAGATATGTATTTACTTGTAAATAGGTGTGTAAATCATATTTATTGAAATATATATATATATATATATATATATATATATATAAGGGTATTATTGATATTATGTTGAGTGCTTGTAGTAATAGTTTAAAATTTAAAATTTTAGATATGAATGTACTTAATAAAATGAGTGTTATTAATTTTAATTCTGTTGTGTTTCCCATGTTTGGAGGGTTATTCCAAGGTTAGGATTTATTGACGTTGTGTTTCCTATGTTTGGAGGGTTGTTTCAAGAATAAATATCTCTATTTTCGGATTTGAAAGGGGAGTTTTCAGATTATCAAAAATCAAACCTTGTTGTTTGAGTGTTCTACAAAGTTCTTATCTCTAAGGTGGATTCCTTTGAGTGGTGAGCTTCGTTGAGTTCTTATTTTTAAGTTGGTGATATTCTTATCCCTAAAGTTTTGAACTTGTGTGGTTATTTACTGTTTGAATACCAAATGGTATCATTTCTTGTGTGGTTACTTGCTGTTTGAAGATCAAATGATATCATTTTGGTATCAGAGTCATGGCTAGAAAAACACGGTTTGTTACCAGTGATGAACTACAAGAACGAGAGCTAGAGATGGTTGAATTAAGAAGGACATTAGATCAACTTCAACAAAGGCTACTGCAAATGGAGGAGAGACAACACCCTGAAGGCGTGAACGGGATTAGAACGAAGATCAAAATTCTTTTCATGATGAGGACTCTAGTGATGAAGATGTGAGACATCGGGGAAGAAACCAGCCCTACCAACGTGAAGGTTGAAGTACCTGAATTTGATGGAAGATCTCAAGGCGATGCATTCCTAGATTGGTTGTACACAGTGGAGAGAATCTTTAAATTCAAGGATTTCTCAGATGAAAAAAGAGTCAAATTGGTGGCAATCAAACTAAAGAGATATGCTTCTTTTTGGTGGGGGAATCCTAAGTGGGAACGGAACCGAGAAGGAAGGAGACCAATTCGAACATGGGAAAAGATGAAACGAGAACTCAAGCAAATATTCATTTGTGACAACTACAAGCGAGATTTTTTTTTAAAGTCTTACAATTTCAAGCAATTTGAATTGTCCGTGGATGACTACACTAGGGAGTTTGAATACCTCATGCTTAAGTGCGATGTGGTGGAGCCAAAAGAGCAAACCATTGTACGTTATCTAGGAGGGCTCAAGAAGGTGTTGATCAAATTGTAGCAATATTGGACTTTCAATGATGTCCAAAAATTGGCATTAAATGTGGGACAACAAAGGAAGGACTTGTGAAAGTATCGGCCAACAGTGCGGGAAGCACTAGTTATGAAATTAAGGGTGTCCATGGTCCATCTTCTTTAAAACTAGCTTTTAATAAGACAACCGCCACAATCAAGCCAAAAGGTGAAGAATGAAAAACTAACCAACACTTCCAATGCTTTGAAAAAATGTTTCAAATGTCAAGGGTATGGGCATACTGCTTCGGAATGTCCAAATCGAAGAGTCATCACCATTGTAGAAAATAAAGTTATGGAGGAAGAGGAAGAGGAAGAGGAGTCGGAAAAGTAAGAAATTGAGGAACACGTTGAGCACGCGGATAAAGGTGACGTTTTGGTCATTCGAAGGGTTTTGAATTCCAATCATATTAATAAAGATCCCTGGTTGAGAGAAAACATCTTTCAAACACGGTGTACCTCTAATGGACGTGTGTGTAACGTGGTAATTGATAGGGGTAGTTGCACAAATGTGGTTTCAGAGAAGATGGTGAAAAAGCTTGGATTGAAAACTGAGCCTCATCCACAACCATACTAGATCCAGTGGTTTCAAAAGGGAAATGGTCTGAAGGTTTCCAAGAGGAGTTTGGGTTCCTTTTCTATAGGAAAAACCTATAAAGATGAGGTATGGTGTGATGTAGTGTCAATGGATGCATGTCACCTCCTACTCGGGCGACCATGGCAAAATGATTGGAAAGTGGTGCATAATGGATTCAAAAAATACTCATTCGTTTATAATAGATGGAGTGTGGATTATTTTGGCCCCCAAAAAGTTGAATGGAGAAAAGAATCCTGTAAATTTCGAACGGCAAGTATTTTTGACAGGTTCCTAAGTTGAGCACATTCTTTCAAGAAATGAAAATGTTTATGTCCTTGTAAAAACATAATCTGAAATGAAAGGAGAGCTTCCTGATCTGGTTCAGCCACTTCCAAGGGAGTTTGAAGATCTTGTTCCGGAAGAGATACTGAGTGGGCTACCCCCCTTAAGAGGAATACAACACTGGATTGATCTTATTTTGGGGTCGTCACTTCCAAACAAAGCTGTCTATAGACTCAATCCGAGTCAACAAGCTAAATTGCAAAGGCAAGTGGAGGAGTTAATTAGCAAATGGTTGATCTGAGAGAGTTTAAGTCCTTGTGTCGTGCTTGCCTTGCTTGTTCTAAAGAAAGATGAAAGTTAGAGGAAATGTATGGATAGCCGAGCAATTAACAAGATTACAATCAAATACCGATTTCACATTTTGAGATTTTATGATTTACTTGATCAACTCCATTGATCCACTATATTTTCAAAAATAGATTTACACAGCGGATATCACCAAATTCGGATGCTATCGTGAGATGAATGGAATACAACTTTCAAAACAGGAAGAGGTCTATATGAATGGTTGGTTATGCTATTTGGGTTGTCCAATGCTCTTAACACTTTTATGAGACTTATGACGCATGTGTTCAAGCCATTCTTAGGCGAATTTGAGGTGGTATATTTTGATAATATTTTTGTGTATAGTCAAAATATGCAAGAGCACTTGATGCAGCTAAGGAAGGTGTTTGAGACTTTGAGGTTTGCAAGTCTTTTTGTCAATTTGAAGAAGTGTCAATTCTTGGCGAAAGGCGTAATCTTCCTTAGGTACGATGTATCCAAAGATGGAATAAAGGTTGATGAAAGCAAGGTGGACGCTATTGCAACTTGGCCAGTTCCAAAAATCTATTTGATTTTTTGAGTTTTCATGGCATGATTTCCTTTTATAGGAGATTTATTAAGAATTTCAACACTTTGGTTGCTCCAATTACCGAGTGCATGAAGGGCGGAACTTTTAAGTGGAATGCGGAAGCTCAAAAGAGTTTGAATTTATTAAAAAGAAGATGATAGAAACACCGGTTCTTGCACTACCAGATTTTTTAATGATTTTTGAGGTAGAGTGTAATGCTTCAGGGGTGGGAATAGGAGCTGTTTTAAGTCAATGAGGTACGCCAATTGCTTTTTTTAGTGAAAAGTTGAATGAAGTAAGGAGGAAGTAGTCGACGTATGACAAGGAGTTCTATGCAATCATCTGTGCATTGGAACATTGGAGCCATTATCTTTACCCTAAAGAGTTTGTTCTTTTTTCAGATCATGAAGCTTTTAAATATTTGAATGCTCAACACAAGCTCAATTTACGACATGTAAAGTGGGTGGAGTATCTCCAATCATTCAATTTTGTCATCAAACACAAGTCCGGTAAAATTAATGTGGCTGATGCGTTGAGTATGCGTCATTTACTGTTGAATATGATGCATGCTAAGGTGCTTGGTTTGACATTGTGGAGAGTATGTACAAAGATGATACCGATTTTGGTCGAATTTGGAAATATTGTTCAAAGTGGCCATATAAACAATTTTTGGTCCAAGACAGGTTCTTACATAAGGGTACACAGCTCTGTGTTCCCCAAGGGTCATTGAGGGAAGCCATAATCCAAGAAACTCATAGTGGAAGCCTGACTGGTCACTTTGGCCGAGTCAAGACCATAGCCCTATTGCAAGACAATTTCTTTTGGCCACGCCTTACTAAGGATGTAGGGCGAATTGTGGATCAACGCAAGACTTGTCATCAAGCTAAGACTCATAGCAGCAACACTATTTTGTACACACATCTACCTGTTCCAAATGCACCTTGGGAGGATGTAAGTATGGACTTTATTCTTGGTTTGCCTAGAACTCAAAGGCAAAAGGATTCAATCATGGTGGTCGTAGATCGTTTTTCCAAGATGGCTCATTTTATGCCAAGCAACAAGACAGCTGATGCAACTCACATTGTTGACATCTATTTTCAAGAGATTGTCAAGCTACATGGTGTTTCAAAGACTATAACTTTGGATAGAGATACTAAGTTCCTTAGTCATTTTTGGAGGACTTTATGGAGGAAAATGGGAACTAGACTCCAATTCAATACTTCGCATCATCCCCAAACGGAGGGGCAAACGGAGGGGCAAATTGAGGTAGTTAATCCATCTTTAGTAGCTTTGTTAAGAAGTCTCATCAAGAAGAACATCAAGGCATGGAATTGGCATGGGATTTGTCTCTTCCACAAGCTGAATTTGTTTATAATAGATCAACTAGTCAAACGACCGAGTGTAGTCCTTTCAAGATCGTTTATGGTAACAATCCAATCACTCCCTTAGATCTTGTGCCTCTTAAAACTGAAACAACTTTTAGTAGCACAGCTGAAGAAAGAGTAAAGTATATTAAGAAGTTGCATGAACAAGTTCGAGAAAGGACTGCCAAACAAAATGAGAAGTATGTGCAGCAAGCAAATAAGCATAGGAAGAAGGTCACTTTTCAAGTTGGAGACAAATTATGGATTCATCTCAGAAAAGAACGATTTCCCAATAGGAGGTTTACAAAACTCCAAGCAAGAGTTGATGAACCTTTTATAATTGTTCAAAAGATCAATGATAATGAATACAAAGTGAAACTTCCAGGTGATTATGGAGTGTCTGCTATATTCAATGGTTGATCTTTCTTCGTTTGTTGAAGATGAGCATTTGGACTCGAGGTCGAGTCTCTTTCAACCCGAGGAGAATGATGCACTTGGACAGCCCAATATGAAACCACTTCAAGATGTAAATGAGCCCAACATGAACTCTTTTAATAAGGAATCAACCAAATTTGGTTTTATAGTTCAAGAAGTTATTAAAACCCAAGACTTCACACTTGATCAGCCCACAATATGGTTTAATTACTCAACTAGCCAATTAGTTTATTAGAGACAAGGAATCTGGTATAATTATGACTCTTTGGAAGTTGTATTTGTTTTTATTAGAAGTTATTATTATTATTTTGTTTCACATGCTTGGAGGGTTGTTCCAAAACTAGGTTTTAATTCTACTGTGTTTCTCATGCTTGGAGGGTTGTTTCAAGACTAGACTTTATTGATGTTGTGTTTCCCATACTTGGAGGGTTGTGCCAAGAATAAATATCTCTATTTTTGGATTTAAAAGGGGAGTTTTCAGATTATCAAAAATCAAACCTTCTTGTTTAAGTGTTCTCCAAAGTTTTTATTTATGAGGTGGATTCCTTTAAGTGTTGAGCTTAGTTGAGTTCTTGTCTTTAAACCGATGATATTCTTATCCTTAAAAGTGGTGATACTTGTTATTTGAAAACCAAGCGGTATCATTTCTTGTGTGGTTACTTGCTGTTTGAATATCAAACGGTATCAGAAGACATCTCACATGATTGGTATTTTGTCCAAATATTTTATTAATAAAAATTAATAACATCAATTTTTTTTATATTGTTACACGTTGAACCTTCTCAAATCAACCATCGTTTGGCCTAAGATTTGCCACTTTTGCTTAATTATACGGATAGTTGAGAATGCTGTAGAAAGAACATTGGATATCTTCTTCATCTTTGGACATTAATTGCTTCTAGATCTAGTCTAATAAATAATAATCATAAAGATTTGCTCTTGCATCAGTGTGACCATGGCATCAATTTCACAACTCACAACTATTTTGGCATCATCAAATACTTGGCATTTGCCAACATTTTTTTCTAACTCGGAAATGATGATAACCATCTTAAGAACAAAGCACGCTGTCAGCCCAATTAATCCTTGTTGGACTGGTAACATTTTCTACATTTTGGACCTGTGGGGCAGATAATGGGCTCGGCCCATATTTACCTATTTTAAAGGATTTCGCCTTTTATTACATTTTGTTTTATATATAATATGTTACTATATTAGTTTACGAAATTTTTATTATATCCTAAAATGGAGGACATATATCTTTTACTGCTTTTGTTGCACCGTGCTCCAGCCCAGCTCCAGCTGTTTCTGATTTAATTGTCTCCTCCAATATCTTAGTATTTAAACAATATTGGAATATAATAATGAGTACAATTCATCGACCATTGAAGAAAGAGAACAAACAAACAAACAAACAAACAAACAAACAAACAAACAAACAAATAATGATATCTAGAATGAAATGAAGACTTCATTTATGTCCAGTTTGGTATTGCTTCCCCAGCTACTTTTGAGATCAAAAGTGATCCTGGACCTAAGACAGAGTGTTTGGTAAAATCACTGGGAAATGCTTTTGGTCACTTTTAGCTTCTCCCAACTGAGTTTCTAAGAAGCTACAAATACATGCTTTTAGATTTTGACTTATACTTTTAGAAAACGCGCTACAGTGATATTAAATGAAATTTTACTAACTTTCTAACTTTGTCCTTACCTTTAATGAAATTTAACAAAAAAAAATAGACTTATATTTTTATACAAAAAAAAAATGTTGTCGTATAAAAAATTGGGATAATTAATTCAATAAAGTAGAATAAAAATGAAATTAAAAAATTAAGTAGAATAAAATAAAGAAATAAAAAAATAAAGAAATTGAACTAACTAATTAAATAAAGTAGAATAAAAAATGGGACTAATTAATTCAATAAAGTACCATAATTATATAACACTTTAACACTAAACACAAATAAACAAAAAAAAATGTAAAGTATAGCACATTACTACCATTTAGATGTCTATGTCCTTTTAGTAATTTTACACAGTCACAACACTTTTTATTTCAGTTTGCTAAACATTGAAATTACTTTTAGTTCTCACAGCACTTTTAAAAATCAGTTTACCAAACACTCAGCTGATTCTTCCCACAGCAATTCCAAAAGCAATTCCAAAAGCAATTCCAAAAGCAATTCCAAAAGCAATTCCAAAAGCAATTCCCTCCACAGCAATTCCAAAAGCACTTCTCCTCACAACACATCAATGTCAAACTGGGCCTTTTATATCCAAATACAAACATGATTTGTGCTCATGCATGTCATATATATGCCTTGTTAGCTAAAAAATGAATATCATATGATTTTTTATTTTTACTTTACATGATACAGGTTATATTGTTATATTGTTATTTTACATCATAATAATTATATAATTATCCAAAATATCATATGCATGCTATGGGTCCTTCTCTGGTCAAAATTCTTCTTCCTTCTTCCCACTTATTTATTTATTTTGATTTATTTACAATCAAAATCTAATAATACTTGATCGAAACAGACATTGAAACATTTATATGTATATATATATATATATGAGAGATACTTGAAATGTTTTTAGAGATATATTCACATGTTAATTTCCAGATTAAAGAGAAGCATATAGAAAATAAAAGGTTATATATAATATTAAATTGTATTAATAATGTTTTAAAAACAAGAATTTGCATATATGTGGTTGAACACTTCTATTTCAAACTAATGAGATAGGGGTTTGAGTTCCTAATTTGATTTTATAATATTTTTGATTGATTTTAATTTTCAATTTTAGAGGAATTATCCGATAATTATTCAAAAAATAGAAGGATTAGAACATTAAATTTTAATCCATTATGATATAACAATGACTACAAAGATGATACTATTTGAACTTTAAATTTAGAATACTATTTGAACTTTAAATTTAAATAAAGTAATATTATTGATAGAAACGTACAAAAGCTTAAGCTGAAAACAACATCAATCAATATGAAACTGCTATTGTTACAACAGATTTTTTTTTATTTTTTTTAAATATATTGTTATAATAGATTTTGAAAGCAAATATAAAAGCTTTAATTCTTGGATACAAGTAGACTTTAAACCAATTTATGCCTGGTTCGAAAAGAAACTAGATTTAGTGGGAAAATAATAAAGGAGTGATTTGTATTTATAGAGGTAAAATCTAGGGTCTTCAATATAAAAACCTTAGTTATTAGGTACTTTAGTATAAAATTCATTGAGTCAAAGATCTTCACATATTTTGTCAGAAAACAGAAAAAAATTGATTTCTTTCTCTCCCCTTACGAAATTATTGGTCAAAAAATATATAAACATCTACAACATTGATTAATATAGAAATATAATATTCTAAAAAAAAAATACTCAACCTACCCACAAACAACCAAATCAGAGCTCTTCCAGATTCGGTTCAAAGATTAACCTAACAACTCTCAATAATTTTTATTTTTATTTTCATTTCTAATGGTTTGATTTGTTTAATACTTAGATTTTTTGATACATGATTTTGGTTATCAGGTAAAAGATTTTGGTTCTCTAATACATGATTTTTTTTTTCTCTAGATCATCAACTACTTTATACATGTGAGTTTCCAAAATACCAATGTCTTCAAAGATTTCTTCATTTGTTTTAAGTTTTATTAATTTATTCTAATCTTAACAAATTAAAAAAAAATATTGTAGGCGTACCTGGATTTTATTTCCTTAAAATAGTAATACGTTAATAAAAATATTTACACACATGTTTCAGTTTATTTTAAGATATCATCATTTAAATCCTTATATTTTGTTAAATTATCTGTTTTTTATCTATTTATTCATTTTTTCACCGGATTGATCCCTATATTTTTTTAAATGAATCAATTTGGTCCCTAACGGTCTTATGGTCACATAAAACATTGAATGAATATTTTTCCCCTAGAGAAAAAAAGAAAAAAAGGTTAGGGATTCAGATTCAATGTCAACCGTCTATTTATATGATGGGCAGCGGGGATCTAAATTACAACCAAATCCACAAAAAATTGAAAAGAAACAAAACTGAAAAAAAAAAAAAAAAAATGCAATTGCAGATTAACATCAAACCAAACCAATCTGTTGTTTATCATCATCATTACTAGAAAAAAAACATCCCCATTTCATTAAATTTGTTTCCCAAACACCAAAAATCCATCCTAGTTCATCATCATCCGTATCAATCTCATACAACAACACCAATCTCAAACCATACCAAAAACCCAAACACTTCCCGCCACATAAGCTATTAAACTCCTTAAAAATTGTGTTCCAATTCAACACCTAAACTACTGCAGATACAAATTTGAAGAAAATCACATTAACAATTTCGCCAAAATGGGCACGGATTCTTCACATGGCAATATGGCATCCAAAAATAAACAAACCTAAACTTTTTCAAATAATCACTCTCGAAAACAGCCAAACACGAATGATCAACATACCAACTGATATCAATTTAACTTCCACAAAAACAAAAAACACAATCCTTTCTTCACTAACTCAAGCTCAATTCAAGACATACACCAAAAAAATATAAACTTGAAGCTCGTATTTGATATTGTTTCAATTTTATTTTTTCAGTGATATCAAAAATCAATTCATTCTAACAACACAGCCTGTTATTAATCAGACATCGGTTCAATTTTCAAGCAATTAAGTGCGATTTGACATGAGTTTCGATAATCGTATATAACGATAATCAAAATCAAACAGAAACACAACATCTAACAACATCAAAATCAAAATCAAACCCAGACACCCAGCGTCAACCAACCTGCCACTCGAACCCACCACCAACTTAAACCGATCGTCGACCAACCCAGCTCCGCCACCGCCGCCGCCCATCAAGCTTCATCGAACCCAAAAACCTCCCCAGCCAAAATGAACCCAGATCAACAAAATGGAATCGAGGAGCTTCTTCTGGGTTTTCATGGAGGTCAGAGAGAGATCGTGAAAAGAGGGACAGAGAGATGGATTTTGAATGATTTTGGTTTTGGGTTTTGGGTTTCAAGAAAGAGAGAGAGATAGAGATGATTGAATCTGGTGTTGAGGTGGGCTTGGTATTTGAGTGGTGGTGATTGACAGTGGGTGTGGTTGGGTTTGGGTCTGGATGGTGGTAGAGGTTTCTGGGTTTCATTGGTTCATGAAGAAGATGGAAGGTTTTGGTCTTTAAGTTTTTTTTTTTTTTTTAAGTAGGCACCGTTCTTCACACAAATTTTTTTCTTTATATATATATATATATTAATTTGGTATCGTCCATCTTTGACTCAGTTTGGCATTATTTTCCCAACTGTTTTTGGGATCAAAAGTGATTCTATATCTCAGACAGGGTGTTTGGTAAAATCGTGGGGAAGTGCTTTTGGTCACTTTTAGCTTCTACCAACTGAGTTTTTGAGAAGTTACAAATACATGCTTTTGGATTTTAGCTTCTGCTTTTAGAAAACGCGCTACATTGATATTAAATGAAATTTTACTAACTTTCCAACTTTGTCCTTCCTTTAACGAGATTTAACAACAAAAAATTAGGCTTATATTTTTGTACAAAAAAAAAAATGTTTCCATAATTAATTCAATAAAGTAAAATAAAAATGAAATAAAAAATAAAGTAGAATAAAATAAAGAAATAAAGAAATAAAGAAATAAGATTTTTTAATTAAATAAAGTAGAATAAAAAATAAGACTAATTAATTCAATAAAGTACCATAATTATATAACACTTAACACTAAATACAAATAAACAAGAAAAATATAAAGTATAGCAAATTAATACCATTTAGATGTCTTTGTCCTTTTAGTAATTTTACACACTCACGACACTTTTTATATCAATTTACCAAACACATTGAAATTGCTTTTAGTTCTCACAGCATTTTTGAAAATCAGTTTACCAAACACTCAGCTGATTCTTCCCACAGCAATTCCAAAAGTAATTCCCCCCACAACAATTTCAGAAGCGCTTCTCCCCACAGCACAGCAATACCAAACTGAGTCTTACTCTATTTCTATTTATTTATTTATTTATTAAAATTATTTTTATATTATATATATTAATTTGTATATTGACACGTGGCATACATTGCTTAAAGATAAAAATACCTTTAAAACCATTAAATTTGATTAACAATTGATCCGTGTATGGACGGAATCGAGTGATTTTGAAAAATGCAGGGACTAATTCAGTGAAAAATGAATAAATGAAGAAAAAATTGATTATTCAAACAAACATAAGGACTAAAATAATAATATCTCGTGTATTTTTTTAGGAATAAAAAAAAACCCATAGGCATAGACATCCTTATGGGTGGACACAGTTCAGTTCGATTCGGTTTTGACTAAAACCGAACCGAACCAAACCAAAATATTTCGGTTTATCTAAAATTGAACCAATTTAAACCGAATAAGAAATGATAACCGAACTGAACTGAACTGAACTGAACTGAACTGATTTGAATCGGTTCGTTTCGGTTCATTTCGGCTTTAGATCTAATGGGTCTTTTTGACTTGATGAGCTAAATGAGTTTTTTTAATATATTTTTACCTTTAATGGACTTTTGTTATCTTGTTAGATTCTAATTTTGGATAAAAGTTTCATAAATTTTAATAGTCCAAGCCCAAATCAAACATAACTAATAATATTTAAGTTATACTTCATTAAAAAAATCACAAATTAAATAAACATGAAATTCAATTTTCAAAAACATCCTACAAACATATCTCTATACAAGACATACAATACTTCACAAGTGACATACAATTAAAATGTCCAACATAAAAACTTTAAATCATAAATCCAAACTCCAAATAAATATTACAATCCAAATCTAAAGTTAAAATCAAAATTATAATCTAAATCCAAATAAAGGCTGCTAGACTTTATAAAATAAAATAAATAATATGCTTGAATTCTCCTTTGAAATATTTGATACCCTTTGAAACATTTCCCTTTCCAATGGAGCTAGAATTCTCTAAGGTCTCAAGACCCGAGTCATTACTCCCCTCCATTGAATCAACATGATCAATCTCCATCTATCCATAATTTTATATACAAATAAAAACTAAAATAAGTAAAGCAATTAAAACCAATAGAATATTCTATTTACTAATTGTGGGATAATGTAATTAAGCATATATCAAATAGAATCCACTTTTATTAATTATCCATATCAAAGTATAATGTAATTAAACATATAACAAATAAAATCCACTTTTATCGATTATCCATATCAAAGCATCTCTCAATCTCTCACTGTGAAAACTGAAAATCTGTCCAAATAAATAAATATTTCACTATACTCAAAACATTTCAAGCTACCACACATCAACAAGTTATCCACAACTCAATTTATACCATAATCTATATCCACAGCCCACATCACATTTATATCAACAACTCAACAAGTTATCCATAAGGGCCACAACCAATTTATACTATATCCACAGCCTACATCACATATTACATATATATCAAAAGCTCAACAAGTTATCCACAATCCACAACACATATATTTTTGTTTTCAAAAAAATAATAAATAACAGTATAAGCAATTAACCAGCAATAAGCAACATATCAGAGAAAGGTAATATCCAAAACGACAAGTCCACAACAAAAAAGCTTCGGTTGAAGCCGGAATAAATAAATAAAGAATAGTTGGAGAAGACAACAACTAACCTGATAAGCAAATCAGTAATCAAACCGTCTGATTCAGGCGATTCAGACGAGTTAGATGAGCAGAATGGAGGAGATGATGTTGAAGCTTTGGCTCGAGATGAAGAAGACCAGATCGGTTGAGCAGAGACCACATCGGTCGACGGTGGACATCGAATGTGGAAAAAAAAAAGACAAAAACAAAGTTAGTTGTTTGAAGAAGAAGAAAATTAGCAAAATAAGAAAACAAGAAGAGAGTGAGTCGAGTGAGTAGTGACAAACCTTCTTTGAGGTTTGAGTTGAGACGAGCAGAGAGTCAGCTGGTGAAGATGACTGGATCGGAGATGAGTGGCACTCCGACAGAGATGAGCAACTGAGATGACTGGCGAAGATCGTCTACTAGACAATCGGCTGTTGAACAGTGGAGATGAGCAGCAGAGCAACTGAGATAACTGAGGAAGAAGACTAGATCAGAGACGGCGGAGATGACCGACGGAGATGAGCAGCAGAGGAGCTGAGTAAGAGAATATAGACGAGCATTGGTCCAGGCGTAGAAGAGAACTAAGAATCTGTGAGAAGTATGTGAGAAGTGTGGTCGACTCAAAGGAAATGAAGAATGAAATTTGTTAGAGTTAGGGATTTAGTCATTTAGGTTTTTTTTTTTAACTTTTATATATATGGTTCAACGGTTCAATCCGGATTGAACCAAATTTTTTTCGATTTTTCATTTTTTAAACCGGTTTGAACCGATTTAATTCGATGAACCGAAGCGAACACCCATTTTTTGGTTCAAATCGGTTCGGTTTCGAACCTAGTGCCCACCCCTAGACATCCTTATTTATTATAACTATTTATTTTGGGAAAAAAAAAGTGGAAATTGTTGGAAAAAACCTCATACAATATGGAACTTTTGTCTGTAACCTCAAACGAAATTTTAATTGTTAATATCCATTTTTTTTAGAAATTACTTGAATACCCTCATATAAAAACCATCCCCAAACACTATCTCTCTCTTTTTTCTCTCTTTCTCTCTTCTCTCCTCTCTCTCTCTCTCTCTCTCTCTCCCCGTCAAAACCAAATCAATGAATCGTCGCCGGTGTCATCGCGAAGGTCGGCGAATCGTCGCAAATCATCATCCCTCGTGTTGTCGGCGTCCTCTCTCTCACCGAACCTCTCTTTCTTTCTCCCCAAAACTCTCTCTCTCTCCTCGGCACTGCTTGGCTTCGGGCAGTGCATCGTGCCATCGTGCTTCACTTAGGCTTCACGACCGTCCAATAGTGTTGTCTACCTCCCCCTCCACCGGTGATATGATCTACAGAAAAAAGGGAAAGAAAAACTTAAACCTAATTTAAGGAAGAAGAAGAAGTTTCAACATTTCAAGTTTCTACATTTCAATTTAGTCATTTCAAGTTTTAATATTTCAATTTAGTCAAGATTTCAAGTTTCAAGTTTTTAGTCATGAAAGTTTCAAGCTTTTAGTCGTGATTTCAAGTTTGATTCCAGATTTTAATCATGATTTCAAGCTTGCTTCCAGGTTTTTTTAAAAATAAACTAAGTTTATGGGTATTTTTATAATTTATGGACATACACTTATTTTTTTTTATAAAAAAAATGGTTATTAACAATTAAAGTTTCAAAAGTGGTTACTAACAAAAGTTTAATGTTTCCGATGACTATTTTTGGTTTTCTCTAAGAAAATAGAGTAAAACTTAATATTATCTTGTAAAATTATTTATTTAATCGAACCTGATCAACACACAAAAAATATAATGAATTTAAAACTAATAATTATAACAAAACAATGATATGAATCCTCTTCTGATGCAGCACCGATATGGATAATCAAGTCCGGTTAATTATGGAAATATCCGAAACTTCTAAACAATCGCAAACTCGTTGATTCAATCGAATACCGAAAAAGAATACACAAACTTTTATTCAACTTCAAATCTTCCATCAAATGGATACAAAAATCCTTAAAATAGGATTAAAGGAATGCAAAGAAAGGAAATAATTCAAAATTGAAACAATTCAAAATCATCCAACAATTAGGTTAAAAATCATCCTTAAACTGAGTTGTTCAAATTAATCAAAATCTCAAAAATTGTGTCAATCTTAATGATTTTAATTAATTTTAAAGATACTATCAAATCATTAAAATATAAATCATTAAAATATTGTGATATTATAATAATTTGAATCCCACTTTTTCATCAAATTTAGGTCATTGTAACCACACGATCTTCATCGTCTCATCACCTTAATTATCCTCACTTTGTTTTCAGGTATTTATAATTGTATCTCCAAATATAACTGGCTAGCCGGTAAATATATAATTAAGATAAAAATTTATTAAATCTTCTCTTTTTGTCTTTTAGTCTCCAAAACAGCTATTACCTTAGACATGTCTCATAGACTGGCTTATCATAACCATAGAAATAACACGCTAAAGGTGCTAACACTATTTTGTCACTTCAAGACAAGGTGAATAGGCATAAAGACATCATTTGAAGTTTTTAATATAACTTCAGTGGAACTTACACAATGAAGAAGTAGGGATTCATTCTCTCATTTTCCACATAGGCCACAAGTAGCACACGCGGTATGAAACACGTGTTACAGTGATCTTCATTCTAAATATGAATGACTATATCTTTTCTTAAATATTGTACATATTTAAGTTCAGCCACACACACTGTGACTAACCTGAGTTCTTAAAAGCTCGCCACCTTTTAGCGCCATATTAAGATCTCACATCTGGATTAATCAAGTATCAATGATAGTGGGGTCTATCATGATCGGTTCTAAGATATTTATATGTATATTTGTTAAGAACCTCATCTTGACATAGTCAATGCGACATTTTCATATATATAAGATCCTTTAAGAATATATTTCTCATATATTCTTTAATACATATGTGTCTCATCTCAGCTTGTTTCTCTAAACAACTGAGGCAATCGCACGTGTAAGAATGTTAGTCTCAACGTGATGACATATTCATATATGAAATACAACATGCTAGTACAATTTCAAACATAAATCAATTTTATTTATAACTATTATAACATCGTTTAGTACAATGATCCAATCTATCATTACAATCTACGTAACCCTAATGAATTGACATGTGACTCATAAACATCTCTAGTCATAGCTTTAGTGAATGGATCAGCTACCATCTCATGGGTTGAAATGTATTGAATCATTACTTCTTTCTTCAACACGATGTCTCTGATAAAATTATATTTTGTCTCTATGTGTTTGGATTTACTGTGCTACTTAGAGTCTTTAGTATAAGCAATTGTTGTTTGACTATCACAGTAAGTGGTTACTGGTTTCTCTTTGTCCTTAAAGACATCCAAATCATATATAAATATTTTGAGCTAGACGGTTTCCTGTACTGCTGTCGAACAAGCCATAAATTCGGCCTTCAAAGTTGATAGAGCAATACATGTCTGTTTCTTGCTACTCCAAGAGATAACACCATTATTAAGTAGGAATGCATATCCTGATGTTGATTTTCGCTCATCCAGATCACCTCCTCAATCGGCATCTGTATATCCAATGAGACACAAATCTCCACCTCGATAACAAAGGGAGTAATCGGCAGTACCTTTGAGATACGCCAAGATTCTCTTCATAGCAACCCAATGCTTCTTTACAGGATTGGATTGATATCTACTTACGAAACCTACTACATAGCATATATTAGGTCTTGTACACATCATATCATACAAGAGACTACCGATAGCACTGGAATAAGGAACATTTTTCATTCTTTCAATTTCTTGAGGAGTTTTAGGACACATGTCGAGACTAAGAGTTTGTCCTTTTGATATAGGTGTATCCATAGGCTTACAATCATCCATGTTAAAACGTTCATGAATTTTCCTTATATAAGGCTCTTGTGACAAAGCAAGAAGTTTCTTCGAACGATCTCTTGTAATTTTGACTCCTAAAATATAGGCAGCCTTACCCATATCATCCATCTCAAATTTTGAAGATAACCATTTCTTAATGGTCAACACAAACTCTTTACAATTTCCAGCCAATAAAATGTCATTCACGTATAAAGATAGTATCACATACTTATCTTTATTTCATTTTATATACACGCAATGGTCTTCTTCAGCCATTTTAAACCCATAAGACATAACAGCCTGATGGAACCGTAGGTACCATTGTCTGGATGATTGTTTCAAACCATATATTGACCTTTTGTGTTAGAACCCCGTTCACCGGTTACGCAGCGGAACTAGGTTTTAAAATTTTTAATACATAACATAATCTGTATCTGGGACCAGTGAACTTGGGATCGTAATTATTTTTGGAACTCATACATACAATATGTATACACATAAAATTGTAGTTAATATAATCAGAAGGATAAAATCTTACCAACGTTTGGAGGCTCCTTCACTTTACGTTATGCTCCTGTCTGAACCAATCTTACCAACGTTTGGAAGCTCCTTCATTTTACAATGTGCTCCTGTCTGAACCACTCCATCTTTCTCACTATCACCCGGGATTAATAACTACGTGTGTGCACGTTACGATCTCAGAAACTTGAATAGAGGATGTAGAGAAATACTTAAAGAAACTCTTTCTTCTCAATTTGGTGTATTGATTTCATGCACCCATGAATAGCATCTCATGCAAAAAATATATGTTGATTTTTTTTTTCGTGCGTATCAGGTATACCACAAAAAACCAAAACAACTTTTTCTTCAAAAAAAAAAAACAAAACACGTCTGCTCTTGCTTTTTCATAAATAAATAAATAAATAAATAAATATATATATATATATATATATATATATATACATATGAATATCACGCCCTACTTTTTCTTTCACCTGATGCATGTTTTTTTTTTCACAAAACTATACATGTGTTTCTTCTATATTTCTTAATATATATCATATATATACATCCTTGTTTGTATCCTATACAAACACTTATATATATATATATATGTGTGTGTGTGTGTGTGTGTGTGTGTGTGTGTGTGTACCAATTTGCATTCAATGCTATCTCTTGTGTTATAATTGATATATATCTTTTAATTATCCTTTTCAAATATATCTAATATATTAAAAGTGATAATAAGTATTTTTAATTTAAACTCAAATTCAAATACTTAGAAAAATGATTTAGTAAAATAAAATAATCCTATTATTTTATCTTCACTAAAATCCATATATCAACTAACACCCTCCAATTAATAGTTAATTAATAATTCATAATTATCAATATAATTAAATAATCTAAGTATTTAATTAATTTAACTATTAACATTCATTAATTAAATAATCTCATTATTCAATTAATTCCCGAATATATACGTGTCACTTTTGTAACACAATTAATTGGACAATCCAATTAATTAACCGTGACCCTTGTTACCTAAATCAATCGGGGTAACAAAGGGACCTAATGGACCTATAGTATTTTGAGCTCCAATAATCCTCGGAATTATTAATTAAACTCTTTAATTAATATTCTTTGATTATTAACTCCGGTGTTATTCCACTAAAATCTCGAAGTTGCACTCTCTCAACTGCAGACGCTTTTACATAGAACGATACAACTCGGTGTCCATCGATATAGCTATTACATATTGTGTGATTCTCTACAATAATCATAATTAGAGTTGGGTCATAATATCCGTTATACCCCTCTAATTACATATATCCTTTAAGTACCGTTGATTCTTTAATAGACGATAAATTCTATTTCCTTACGGAACTAGGAGAGCGCTCATATTTCCAAGCCCCAAATCAACCCTTAAGGGAACTACCGTCTACTTCTCACAATAAGAAGTGGATTCCACTATTGTGTACAAATCTTCCCAGCCATAAATCTTCCCAGCCACAAGCCAAACCGCAATCCCAACATACAGAGCATATTGATAAGGAACTGCATCCAACCTCACCCATGATATATCAAAGACCACGATCTAACCTGAAGGAGTCGATAAGGCATTCAGGATTAAGATCACTCATATATAGCCATCATTAGTTGATATATATGAATCTCATCGGTAAACGGATCTTAGTGAGAGATACATATAGATCATGGCCCAATCCTATATGATCACATCATACGAGGTACCTCCATTCTCATATCTACATATGAATTATTCAGGATAGAATCATCGTACATTACGGAATGGATTGCAACTATAGATTAACCACAAATAAAGTGCCCAGCTTTATTTGCTATCTATGGACTCTTTAGTTTGCACATCTCTTACTGTATCAATCCGTATATGACACTCATATACACAGTTCGAGATTACATCCGGCAATCTTGGATGTTAAATATATGCACAAGTTATAAAATAAACAACACAACAAGAATGAATTGAACTTTTCCTTTTATTTATTTCATAAATCCATTTACAAATTACATATTTAGGGCATAAACCCTAACAATCTCCCACTTGCACTAAAGCATGTGAAGCATGTCTCGTATCCCTAGATCATGTAGGTGACCAGAAAACACTTTAGTCTGTAAGATCTTTGTAAATGGATCAACATGATTGTCTTGTGAGGCTATTTTTGTGACGATCACATCTCCTCTCTACATTATCTCTCTAATGAGATGATACTTTCTCTCTATATGTTTCCCTCTCATGTGGCCTATTGGTTCTTTAGAATTAGCCACAACACCATTGTTATCACAATAAAGTGTGATTGGCCTATCCAGATCTGGAACAACTTCCAAATCACTCAAGAATTTACGGAGCCAAACAGCCTCTTTAACAGTTTCACAAGCTGCTACATATTCGGCTTCCATGGTGGAGTCAACAATGCAAGATTGCTTGATACTTCTCCACACAAGGGCTCCACCACCTAGGGTGAATACTGATCCAGACGTGGATTTCCTAAAATCCCTGTCTGACTGAAAATCAGAATCCTTGTATCCTAACGGAATCAAATCCTGCCTGAAATACACTAGCATATAGTCTCTCGTTCTCCGAAGATACTTGAGAATTGTCTTGATAGCAACCCAATGATCCAATCATGGGTTGGACTGGTATCTACTGACTACTCCCACTGCATAGCAGATGTCCGGTCTCGTGCATAACATAACATACATGAGACTACCTACTGCCGATGCATAGGGTACACGTCTCATATCCTCAACTTATTGAGGTGTCTTAAGACACTGTTCCTCAGATAAGTGAACTACATGCCTAGAAGGTAAATTACTTTTCTTGGAGTTTTGCATCGAAAATCGCATAAGAATCTTGTCGATATATGATGGTTGAGACAATGCTATGAGTTTGTTCTTACGATCCTTTATAAGTTGGATACCTAGAACATAACTCGCCTCTCCCAAATCTTTCATTTGGAATTGGCTAGCCAGCCAGCCAGCCAGCCCTTTACATCAGACAACACTCTCACATCATTCCCAATGAGTAGGATATCATCTACGTATAGGACTAAGAAAACTATTTTTTTATCAATGATGCGCTTGTAGACACAAGGCTCATTGATGTTCTGCTCAAAGCCATAGGTTTTGATCACATCATCAAACCTAATGTTCTAAGATCTAGATGCTTGCTTAAGTCCATAGATGGACCTTTATAGCTTGCAAACCTTTTACTCTTGATCTGGAGACACAAATCCCTCGGGTTGTATCATATAGATGCTCTCATCAATATTGCCATTCAAGAATGCAATCTTGAAGTCCATTTGCCAAATTTCGTAGTCGAAATAGGCAGTAATGGATAAGAGAATCTTAATAGACTTAAACATGGATACTGGTGAGAAAGTCTATTCATAATCGACCCCCTCTTTCTAGGTATAACCCTTGGCCACTAGCCTTGCTTTGAAGGTCTTTACCTTCCCATCTACTCCTCTCTTTCTCTTGTAGATCCACTTACACCCTATGGGTTTTACCCCATCCGGTAAGTCTACAAGATCCCAGACTGAGTTAGAGTATATGGACTCCATCTCGAGATTCATGGCTTTAAGCCATTCCTTTTTATCAGGATCTTCCATTGCATTCTTAAATGTCAATGGATCATCCACACTATCAGTAGAGACAACACCTTGTCCTTCACCTATACCTAAATAGCGTTCAGGTTGTCTCACAACCCTTTCACTACGTCTAGGTGGTAGTGTATCCTGACCATGAACCATCTGACTCTTAGATGTTTGTGGATCAACAACTCTTGTTGATGAAACACTAGTCTCACCAGGCTCCAACTCATTCAATACAATCTTAGAACGAGGTTTATGGTCACTAATGTAATTGTCCTCAAGAAATGTTGCATTTGTCGATACAAATACTTTGTTGTCTTCAGGACTATAGAAGTGTCCACCTCTGGTCTCCTTAGAGTATCCTACAAATAGGCAGACAACAGACTTGGAGTCTAGCTTTCTAGTTTTGTTCTTCAGCACGTGTGCTGGACACCCCATATGCGGAAATGTCACAAACTAGCTTTACGACCATTCCACAACTCTAGGGGAGTCTTAGGAACATATTTGGATGACACTACATTCAAAATGTATGCCGCTGTTTGTAATGCATATCCTCAAAAATAATTTGGTAATGATGAGAAACTAATCATAGATCTCACCATTTCCATTAGGGTTCTATTTCTCCTCTCTGCTACACCATTTTGCTAAGGTGTACCGGGAGCTGTGAGTTGGGAAATTATCCCATGCTCGATCAAGAAGTCTTCAAACTCTTGGTCAAGGTACTCACCTCCACGATCTGATCGTAGTGACTTGATAGTCCTACCTAATTGATTCTCAACTTCAGCTTGGAATTCTTTGAACATTTCAAATGTTTCCGATTTCCGTTGCATTAGATAGATGTATCCGTATATTGAGTAGTCATCTATAAAGGTGACATAATACTTATAACCACCCCTAGCTTTAACATTCATCGGTCTGCAGACGTCTGTATGTATAAGCTCTAGCGGTTCTTTAGCTCTAAGCTCTTTTTTCAGTAAAAAGTCTCTTAGTCATCTTACCTTCCAGACAAGATTCGTAGACAGGTAAGGTGTCAACCTTTAACTCACTTAAAGGTCCGTTTTTTACTAGTCTGTCTATCCGGTCAAGGTTGATAAGACCAAGCCTTAGATGCTAGAGATACGTGTCATTATCTGGAGAAATCTTATGTCGTTTAGTTTTTGGTTTTTCAACATTAAACATTTCGGTGTTGGGCAGTGTAGTATGTATTAACGATCTTAACGCATACAAATTGTTTTCATTAATTATTGAACAAATATTTAGACCATTCTTTCCAATAATAACAGACTTATTATTAAAAGAAACAGAATACATTGTTCTAACAATTTAGAAACGGAAATCAAATTACGCCCACTGCTTGTGCCGACACGACATCTCCTGACCCTACACACATTGAGAAGGCTTGCTCCTCTAGCTGTATCCAAGAATCAGTCCATTGTAAAGAAGAACAAACATGGTTAGTGGCCCCCAAATCAATTATCTAGGGTGAAGAATCATCTTCCACTAAACACGACTCAAGAACAAGTAAATCATATTTACTTTTTTTGGACTTCTTCTTGCTTTGAGCTTTCTTGGGTTTGGGCTTACCCTTCGCTTGTATGCCTCTCGAATAGTTCGTGTGGCATTTACAGTAGGCGCTGGAGAACATTCCCCCGTAAGCACAAACTTGAGGTCTTTGGTGACCAATATTGCATTAATGTTAAGTTTCCACTTAGTGTATTTATCACCAGTTAATTTGTATTTTACGAGAATTTGAAGTAATGCAGAAGACATTATTGTTGAAATAAATAAAACATTCATTCAGACATTTATTTAAAACAAGTGCGAGTGCTTTGGCATAAATTTAAACATGATGCATGCACATGTTTAACGAACTAGAACTACCCTAAAACTAGTTACTATACCACGACAATCCAACATACCACAAAGAAGTGCCACCTTAGGGTCGGTCAAATCTTTGCATGTTGGACCGAAACATTCTCAATCAAATGATATTCTAGAATAACTCGTATTCCATGTCATTCAATCATCGTTCATTCAGTCAGGTTTTTAATTAACAAACTTAATCAAAACCTTCGTGAGTGTAACCCATCATTTCAGATCTCACGAGCTTAACTCGAGAATTGCCTCCTTAGGGTCGGTCAATCCCTAAATACCCTCAGAAATCATATCCGTTAGGAAGTCAACCTTGATATTGACCTTTGTGGAAACCCTTCTTAGGGAGGACGAAAGCAAAGCCGTCACGAGACCCCACTCGGATCTCACGATATTGAACTAATGATGGAGACCGCAGGATATATATGTCATATATCCCTCTCCCACTCACTATTTTAAAATTAGGGTTTTCTATTAACCGTTAATGCACCTAGACTCTACAGGATTAAACGACTAACTTTAATCAAGTTATTTAACGCATTAACTAATTAGAACCAAATTATAATTAACTAATAAATTATTAATGATTTTTAACAATTAAAAATCTAATCTATTAGTGACCAATCTAAGATTCAGTAAACTATTTACTAAGATCAGATTATTATGATAGTGTTTACCAAATTTTAACAATTAAAACTCTAACACTTTATTCAGTTAATTTATTATTAGGTTATTAATCATATTAATCCTAATTACAATAAATGACCATATTAATCTAACTTATTAAACTCTTTAATAACTAGATTAATATTAATGAGAATTACCAAGTTTTCTAACCATTAAAAAAACTAATCTCATTATTCATAGCCAATTTATGTATTTACCCATTTTAATCACTTTAAAAAAATACATAAAATATCAGGCTATGATGCATGTATGACATATCAAATATATTTGTGTAGGCATATCTAATCTAAATGACATACGTATGCATGACAATGCTTTTATCGTTATATAATATAAAGCATACATGAATTGACCGAGTACTGTGGATTATTTAACCTAAAAATTGGAATCTAAAATTACAAAAAAAATTCCCAGACATTCCTTGATCTTCTTGTAATTTTCGAGTCTTTCAGTCTCTTCAGGTTACTCTGATTTATCTCATGAATCTTTAACTGGAAATCTATTCTGAACAGACTAAGCAACAATTGCCTTTGGAAAAGTACACGTGTTGTTGTACAGGTCATGTGTGTGTTGCTTGTACTGCCACCACACATGTCTCACATGCACATGGTGTTGCTTGTGGTCCCACCACATACATGCAATTTTAAAATTGCACAACTGCTCATTACATGTACACTGTGCAACAATTGCACTACTTCTGTGACGTTGACTTCGTATGTTTTCACCAGGTTCACGTATTACATATATATATTAATACAATTTAATAATAATAAAAATTGAAAAAAATAACAATAACAATAATACAATCCATGAACCCTAAATTTACAGTACCATAAAATTTTACGATCAACCATGTTTAAATTAAACAATTTAATTATAAATATTCATACAATTATAAAGATGGTGCCTACACATTCATACATACAGGAGCATCGAAAACAATTTCCTGTTCCGAAAAAAAAAATTGACTTTGATACCAATTGTTGGCTCCAATTACCATCTTATGGGTGTGGGCCTGTTCCCAACTCTTTGGGGTGACACCCACAGATACCTATCAAAGCACTCCTCTAAGAAGCCCCCGGGCGGAGAACCACGCTTCGTCAAACGATCACGCGTGAGAGTTCCCGGGGATCGGTCAGTCGCCACTGCCTTTGCTCTGATACCAATTGTTGGAACCCCGTTCAGAATCACCGGTTACGCAACGAAACTAGGTTTTAAATTTTTTAATAAAGATTATAATTTATATCTAGGACAAGTGAACTTGAAATCGTAATTATTTTTAGAACTCATACATACAATATGTATACATAAGAAATTGTAGTCAATATAATCAGAAGAAGAATAAAATCTTACCAACGTTTGGAGGCTATTTCACTTTACGTTATGCTCCTGTCTGAACCAATATTACCAACGTTTGGAAGTTCCTTCACTTTACGATGTGCTCTTGTCTGAACCACTCGATCTTCCTTATTATCTTCCGAGATTGGTAACTACGTGTGTGCGTATCACGATCTCAGGAACTTGAATGGGGGATATAGATAAATACTTGAAAAAACTCTTTCTTCTCAATTTGGTGTATTGATTTCATGCACCCATGAATAGCATCTCATGCAAAAAAATATATATTGATTTTTTTTTTCGTGTGT
This sequence comes from Dipteronia dyeriana, assembly GCA_032871835.1. NCBI lineage: Eukaryota > Viridiplantae > Streptophyta > Magnoliopsida > Sapindales > Sapindaceae > Dipteronia > Dipteronia dyeriana. The sequence continues at coordinate 20,865,211 of CM065302.1, forward strand.
ATCAAATATACCATAAAAAACCAAAACAACTTTTTCTTAAAAAAAAAAACAAAACAAAACACGTATGCTCTTGCTTTTTCATAAATATATATATATATTTCACGCCCTACTTTTTCTTTCACCTAATGCATGTTTTTTTTTCACAAAACTATACATGCGTTTTTTCTATATTTCTTAATATATATCATTTATATACATCCTTGTTTGTATCCTATACAAACACTTATATATATGTATACACATCAATTTACATCCAATACTATCTCTTGTGTTATAATTGATATATATCTTTTAATTATCCTTTTTAAATATATCTAATATATTAAAAGTGATAATAAGTATTATAAATTTAAACTTAAATTCAAATACTTAGATAAATGATTTAGTAAAATAAAATAATCATATTATTTTATCTTCACTTAAATCCATATATCAACTAACACACTTCAATTAATAGTTAATTAATAATTAATAATTATCAATATAATTAAATAATCTAATTATTTAATTAATTTAACTATTAACATTCATTAATTAAATAATCTCATTATTCAATTAATTCCCGAATATATACGTGTCACTATTGTAACACAATTAATTGGACAATCCAATTAATTAACCGTGACCCTTATTACCTAAATCAATTGGGCTAACAAAGGGACCTAATGGACGCACAGTATTTTGAGCTCCAATAATCCTCGGAATCATTAATTAAACTCTTTAATTAATATTTCTTGATTATTAACTCCGGTGTTATTCCACTAAAATCTTGAAGCTGAACTCTCTCAACTGCAGACGCTTTTACACAGACCGATACAACTCGGTGTCCATCGATATAGCTATTACATATGGTGTGATCCTCCACAATAGTTCATAATTAGAGTTGGGTCATAATGTCCGTTATACCCCTCTAATTACATATATCCTTTAAGTAACGTTGATTCTCTAATGGACAATAAATCATATTTCCTTACGGAACTAAAAGAGCACTCATATTGTCCAAGCCCCGAATCAACCCTTAAAAGAACTACCGTCTACTTCTCACAAGAAGGAGTGGATTCCACTATTGTGTACAAACCTTCCCAGCCACAAGCCAAACCGTAATCCTATCATACAGAGCATATTGATCGGGAACTGCATCCGACCTCACCCATGGTATATCAAAGACCACGATCTAACCTGAAGGAGTCGATTAAGATCACCCACATATACCCATCATTCGTTGATACATATGAATCTCATTGGTAAATGGATCTTGGTGAGAGATTCATATAGATCATGACACAGTCCTATATGATCACATCATACAAGGTGCATCCATTATCATATCTACATATGAATGATTCAGGATAGAATCACCGTACATTACGGAATGGACCGCAACTATAGATTAACCATAAATAAAGTACTCAGTTTTATTTGCTATTTATGGACTCTTTAGATTGCACATCTCTTACTGTATCCATCCGTATATGACACTCATATACACAGTTCGAGATTACATCCGGCAATTTTGGATGTTAAATATATGCACAAGTTATAAAATAAACAACACAACAAGAATGAATTGAACTTTTCCTATTATTTATTTCATAAATCCATTTACAAATTACATCTTTAGGACGCTCCTGGCCTTTTAAAACAAAATTTACAGGTTGTTTCATGTAAATTTCTTCATCCAGTTCTCTATTGAGAAACGTTGTTTTTACATCCATTTGATACAATTCTAGGTCCATATGTGCGACGATTGCCAGAATAAGGCGTATTGAAGCAAACCTAACCACTGGGGAAAAGGTTTCTTCATAGTCAATACCCTCTTGTTGAGTATAACCTTTAAGACTAAACACACTTTATGTCTCTCTACTGTGTCATCTGTCTTTCGTTTGATACAAAGAACTCATTTATTTCCAATGGCTTTTCTTCCAGGCGGTAAGTCAACCAAGTCCCAGATATGGTTACTTTTCATTGAATCCATCTCCTCTTGCATAGCTTTTATCCATAATTCCTTGTCAGGTGAGTTGAGAGCCTCATTAACATTTTTAAGCTCATCAACATCTTGTGAAGCAATCATAAATGCTTCCCCTTCATTTTCAAAACAACGACAAGGAACATGTTCACGATTGCTTCTACGAGTTGGTAAATCCAAAGATATTGTTTCAACAACTTCATTACTCCCACTAAGATCAGAATGTCCATTTAGATTTGTATTTACTTCAAGTGGAGTATCATTCCCACTGGGGATAGAAGTCCCAGAAAGATCCACATTAACTTCTAGTGGAGTATTTAGATTTGATTATCCAATTCGTATAATCGAATATCTCTATCAACTTCACCTATATTAGGAAATTCACTCTCTAAAAAATTCACATCTCATGATTCTATCTCAGTCACACTTCCATCCGAGTTTTCTCCTATGAGTACATATCCTTTTGAATGATCAGAGTATCTAACAAAGATTCATTTCTTTCCTCTTGCACCCAATTTTTCATATTTGTTAGATGGATCATGTACGTAACTCGCACACCCCTAAGGTCGCAGATAAGTTAAGTTAGGTTTTCTACCTGTCAATAACTCATAAGGTGTGGAAGTGATCGACTTTGTGGGAACTCGATTAAGTACATATGTGGCAATTAGCAATGCATCCCCCCAATAGTGTACTGGGAGATTTGCTTGAGCCATCATAGACCTAAACATTTCAAGTAATGTCATATTCCTCTTTTCCATTACACCATTTTGTTACGGAGTCCTAGGAATAGTTAACTGTCTTTGAATACCTTTTTCATCACACAATTCCTTGAATTGATCTTAAAGGTATTCAAGTCCTCTGTCAGTACGTAATGCTTTAACCATTTTATCTAATTGATTCTCTACTAAATTCAAGTATGACTTGAAACAATCCAATGCTTCAGACTATGAGAAATCAAATAGACATAATCAAAACGGGTAAAGTCATCTATGAATGTAATAAAGTATGAGGCACCATACCTTGCTTTTACACTCATTGGATCACAAATGTCAGAGTGAACTAATTGTAATGGATTTTCAGCTTTAGTTCCCTTTCCAAATGGTTTTCTAGTTATTTTTCCAGTTAGATAATTTTCACAGATAGACAATTCTATTTTATTAAATGAACCTAAGATGCCCTCTTTAGCCAATCTGTTCATCCTATCTTGGCCAATATAACCCAGTATAGCATGCCAACCCTTCAAATCAACATTGACATCATTAGCAAAAGCAATTAATGAAGTATTTAATACAATAAAAACCATTTAACAGATATCCAATACCAATACGAACAGAATTAAAAATAATATCCATACAACCACCATAAAAATTAAGTTCATAACCTAAACTTAAAAGGACAATAATTGAAACTAAATTTCATCGAATCTCATGAGCATATAAAACATCTCGGGGATAAAGTATTTGACCACCATGCAACATTAATTTGCAAGTGTCAATACCCTTCACTTCAACTCTCGAGTTGTTCCCCACGTAAATCTATCTAGTCCCTTGACTAATCCGACGAGATTCTACGAACGATGCTCTGTCTCTAACTACATGGTTTGTGGCTCCTGAGTCTACAGTCCACAAAGGACGAGATTCGGTAAGTACAACAGAACTAGAAACCAAAGCATAGTTATCAGTTATTAAGTTGGACCGTACCTTTTCGGCTCAGTGCACTAATGAGCAAAATGACTCAGTTTGTCATAATTAAAACACTTCAATTTGGCTTTGTCCTTCTTAAAACCAGCACTCTTGCCTCTTTTCAGATTTTCGGTCTTATTCTTGTTAAAATTCTGTTTAGAAAAGGAAATTCCATTTCTTTCCTTTACGCATAAAGCTTTTAGCCTTGCGCTTGTTGGGCTCAGCCATGTAAAGCTAACCGGAAGCCTTAGCTGCCTCTAAGCGCTCTTCTTCCAGTTCAACATAACGTGATATATCATCAAAAGTCTTGATGTTGTCATTGTGGGTCATATTGATCTTCATGTTTTCTCAGCTATTAGGAAGAGACCGAATCACTGCTTGAATTTGTTGCTTATAAGTTAAAGTATGACATGCAGACTTCAATTCACGTATCATGTTTGACATCGCTCTCATGTGCTGCCTCATATCATGATTCTGGCACTTTCTGTAGGTGTTAAATTTAATTGTAAGTCTCCTAAGTTTGGTAGTTGAAGTACCACCAAACTTGTCCTTTAACACAATCTCATGTCTTGCGTAGTGTCATACTCTTCATATTCACACATGAGTGCATCAGTCATACTGCTTAGCATCATTATGCAATCTAGACTGTTTTTCCTTTTCCAAGTCTGATATTTTTCCATATCTCTCTTGTGTTGGGCAGTGATACCATCTGGTGGTTCTACTCTTCAAGGATCGGCTAAATTTTCGGTGCCACGTCTCATAGTTGTCACCGTTCAGCCTCTCTCTTATTCAACTCAGTAACAATTGACTTAGATACAGAAGTCATTTCCTGAAATTTTATGTAACAAATAGTTTAATTAATAGTTATTCTAGTATATTTTTCTAATAATTTCACACTTAGCACAAATGTTATGCAACAAACTTACACTTAAAAAATATAATATGAGGAATAATATGATAGAAATCGAAACAAGAGTCAAAGCTCTTGATCATCACTAAGTCCACAACATTCACTAATTTATATTATTAGTGTCCTTTGTGAAAAAACAGCTCTAACATTGGTTCTACAATTTAGAATACCCATTTTGAATAAGCACAAGTATATAAAACTATGCACAACCATGTTTACAAATATCCAATTTTATTAATAACAAAGAGTTTATACACATTAGGAGTATTTACAAAAATATATACATCCTAAGAATTACATTCTCAATTAGTAATTCTAAAACTCTCTAGGATTTCATACAAGATTCGTTCAAATTGTGCATAGATACTCCGCTCATCAGTCTTTGGTAGATTGTGATTTTCATCTACCCAATACTTTCTAAAAGCAGCATTAATATACCACCCAACCTTAGAATTATAACCTTTTTGAGTTCTCAAACTAGAACCCATACTTAAAGACGCATGCTTTCTAAGATTTCTGCGCACTCGATTGTCATCATAATCCAATATCATTTTTAAAGCTTCATTAAAAGTGGTAAGAGTATTTGCTTCTAGCAATGTAAGTATTAAATGATTATATTGTCATAGTTCTTCTAGTAGAACCTTAAGGAGTGCGTGAATTATGTCTTTCATATAAACTCTATTCCACCATCATTATCTGCTTCATATATCTCCATTCTTGGAGACTGTTGACTTTCATCGTCCCAGGTATATACTCTTCAATAGTATTTTCCTCTATGGACATTTCATCCGACAGTAGTGAATAATTTTCTACCGATTGTAGTGAATACTCTTCCACCAATAGTGGTGAGTTCTCCCTTTGAGGATTAGAGTCATCCGACAATGGTGAATTATCTTCTACCGATTGTGGCGAATATTCCTCTTGAGGATCAGATTCATCCGACAATGGTGAAATATCTTCTACCGATTGTGGTGAATATTCCTCCACCGACAATGGTGAATACTCCTCTTGAGGATCAGTGTCAGATGAGTTGTGGTTACACATTTCCTCAATCTACAGAGAAATGAAAAATAGACACCTATTAATAAATTTGGTAGTAGAATTAGTTGAGAACTTATAAAAATTCATAGGGTATATTCAACTCCCACCGGAGTGAAAATTTAATCAATGGAATTAATCATAATAATAATAAAAATATTTTTTTTCTATTTTTTTTATTCATCAGAAAACCGCCATAGTCATCGGAAAACCACTTTTGGTTGCCGTAAAACCGTCTATTTGTGGCCAGAAAACCGCTTAAGAATGCCAGAAAACTCACCAGAAAGTGGTCGGAAACCACCATCGAAAACTGCTATCGAAAACTGCTATCGAAAACCATCGCTGGAAACCATTACTAGAAACCGTCGCCGTTTGATTCTAAATTTTATGTGAATTACATATATGCCCGTGAAAGTGAATTTTTGTTCTGAGGTGGAGTACACTCGCCGCTCTAATTGTGTGTAGCACTGTTCATCATCTTCCACCTCAATAACCAAATTTCAAAAAAAATAAAAAATGTTCGCAACCCAATTTTCATTCACTTCGTTCTCACTCATTACTTAACCAAATTATGTGATTTTGGTATCTATAGAAAGCTTGGGATCTCTAGTTTATAATGGTACCAGATTCGTAACTTATTACGGCCATTATGAATCCATATGAGTTACTTAAAGTTTCGGATTTATGTCTCTATGCCTTAGTGTTCATATGTAAAAGTATAAATCTCATGGCATATTACATAAATAAATAAATTGTCCAGAGTCATATACATATAAAATACTGCATCTTAAAATCGAAACAAAATTTATATGTTCTACATAATGAAAAACAAAAATACTGTAAAACATATGTATATATACAAGAATTCATTTAAATGCAATAACAACAAAAATAAAATTATCATGGCATTTTCTACCGAAAATTGAACGGATTTCATGTCTACATTATCATGTTCATGGATTATACAAAAAGAAATTCGAAAATCATTTACAAACTTTACTAGTTATCATGTAAATGACTGGAAAACTCAAAAATATTCCATGTGAACAATAAATTCAAAAATAAAAATATTTGCATATATTTCGAAAGAAAATGTCACAAAAATCTTATAAACCTGAACACATTCAAGCACGCTTTGATACCAATGTTAAATCATTCAATATATGAAGAAAGTTTATTAGAAGAATGTACATTTCTTCGGATCGAAAATTGAATGAATCACAGATCGGATAGAGTCACCGGAATTGGAACTCTAACTCAATTCACAGTGTAATATACCTTACTCTTTTCTCTATTTCTGTATTCTCTTAATTGTATTGTACGTGAAAAATACAATTTTCACAGACAATACTCCAACACTCTCTTAATCAGAGTTAATTGCACACACACACACACACACACACACACACACACACACACACACACACACACACACACATATATATATATTGCAGTAAACTGCTCTGACAGTTATTCACTAATAACTGATACTACAGTTATCAAAATATGTTGGGTTGGGCTTCATGGGTCGAGTCCATGACATTGGGTTTGGACACATCTTAAGTGTACCCAATATTAAAACCAACAACTATAAAACCATGAAAGTGTGTTACAATATTTTTTTTACTGAATATTATTTAGAACTAGTATTTTTAATTTGTTCAAGTCCATAATTTAATTTGGTCGAATGCCCAAAGGATTGAAATATGAAAATATGTGTAATAATTAAAGCCCATGAATTTGGCCCGGTAGGACTAAAACCGAAAAACCCGAACCAAACTGAACCAGTCCAATTCGGTTGGTTTTTGATCCGTTGACATTTGTAAATTTTATTGGATGGGTTCATATTTTCAAAAACCGAACTTTATCAAATTTTTATCAATTCTATTGAAAAATGAACTGATTCATTAAACGTCTACCCCTAATTGTAATATTCCAAAAAAAAAACAAAAAATTATGAAATAAATATGTGAAATAAAACTTCCCTCCAAAATCCAGCAAAGAACAAATTTAAAATTTAAAATTAAGAAATAAGTAAATATATAAATAAAACATCCATCATAGAAATCCAAAAAAAAAAGAACAAATTAAAATCATTAAAAATTTGGTTCCACCCACATCGGTGGATTAATATGATTGTGTCTAGGGATGGTCGTGGGGGCACATTGGGGCGGGTCCCACCCCCACCTCCATTCCTAAAACCACCTCCCACCCCCCATCCCAAACCTCATTTGGGGGAAGTGGGGAAGGGGGTGATTGAGGGAGGTTCTCCTACACCACTTCCGTCTCTTATTTCCTTTATTTTTAATCTTAATATTTTTTAATTTAAAATCTGAAATTTAGAATTTTAGATTTGAAATTCGATCATTCTAATCATTCGATTCACCCTATTTCGATATTCAATCCAATAAATAATCTAAAATATATAATTGATTTGATTTAATTCAAAATTATTACAAATAACTATAGTAATATAGTATTACACATAAATATATATGTGAAAATGAGGGAAATGAGTAGAGCATAAATAAGTAATAGAATTAAAGTTAACATTTTTAAAACAATAAAAGTAAAAATATATAAATATATATGGGGAAATGAGGTTCCACCCCCACCCCTATTAAAGAAATGGGAGAATGGGGAAATGGGGAAATGGGAATACCCCATTTCCACCCCAGAGCAAAATTTATCTCTACTCTCACCCTCAAACTCCATTTGGGGCCAAAATTTACCCCCAAATAGGGATAGTACCCCATGGAGGAAATGCCCATCTCTAATCGTATCCCATAAACTGCCGGTCAATACTTCCATCTTGTAAGTTATAAATTCCCATATCATTCTACCCACCTTGACGTGAGTGGTAGTAACTTTCTGAAAAATCTTCGGTGAAATATATATAATTATGCTTGCATCCAAAGGAATCAGAGATCTAAAAGGAAGAATTATGCCCAAAAAGAGGGTTCTATTACCCAATTTATTAACTTTTGTCCATGTATTCGTGCTCTAACTCTACTTCAAAAAACTTGGAAGGCATATGTTTCATAAGTGATCTTCGGATTGTTTTCTTTGATAGGTCGATATTGTACTCCTCGTATAATTACCAATAATTTACCTTCTGATTCTACCATATAAAATTTCTCCATTCCTCGTTAAATTCGATATCACAAGCCACACTACTATACCATGACAATTTATAGCATAAAACTTCCCTTTGTAATAACTAATAAGTGATATCAAATTGGTCCTATTAGTGTTTATTGAGGTCCGAATTTTATCATCAACCTTACGATATGCCAAATTTGCGGTACATCTTCATAACCATCAATACATAATTCGATGTTAATAAAGGATTCGTAGACAAAACATATTTTTGAATAAAAACGATATGCTTATATGTATGAAGACTGACCCAATCTCTAAAAGTAGTTGAATGTGGCAATTGCATGCGAATAAGCGAAAAAGGATGCAAAAGACTAAGGTTATGTTCGGGATTGTTTCTACTTAGAGAAATAATCACTTATTTCTCAAGTTTTGAGCAAATAGGTATTTGGTAAATTTCTTAAAATCAATTTATTTTACAATTTGCTTCTTCGATAAGTAGTTTTTAAGAAGTTAGTTGGGGATTGCTTTTCAAAGTTGATTATCGGAGAAGGTGGCTTCTTATCATTAAAATGTCTATAGTATTACTACTATTTTAATATAAGACAATAATACCATTCTATTTAATAATGATATATTTTTTTAATTAATAACTTTTTTAAAAACTGAAAAATTAATAAATTAAATATATATATATATATATATATATATATATATATATGTTAAGAATCAGTGGCACTGTTCACTGGTGGTGGCCACCACCAACAACGGAGGCTGGAGGACAGCCGGTCGGTGACATCGAAGTATTCTAAGGAAGCCGGTTCTTCTCCTACAGTGGATGAGGCAGTTCCGACGTGATGTTCGTCAGTTCCGACACGATGTTCGTTGCAATAGTGAATCTTGTCGGCGATCGTGGAGTTTTCGCTGCGTTTCTGGCTCGATTTCGTCGCATCTTCGATGCGATTCGACGGAGGAGGAGGAGGAAGCCAACTCTGGTGCGAAAGATCTAGATTCCTCTTGAAAGATGGTGATGCTTTTGGTTCGACGATGGAGATGATGTCGGCGTCGAAAGATGAATGATGGCGATGCATTCGGCGACGAGGGATGAAGGAGATGATCTCTCGATGTCGGCGGCGAGAGGGAGACGGTGGTGGATTTGAAGCTTGAGTTGTAAAGATTCAATGAAGATTGAGTTACTGAGTTGACTCGACCAAGTTGACTCAGCAACTTATAATTAAGATGCGTGAGTTGACTCGGTGAGTTGACTCAATATAATATATTTTTAAAATTTATATAATAGAATATATATTTTAAATTTATATATATGCTTTATATTTGTATTTTCAATTTTTGAAAAAATAATTAGTAAAAATTGTTTAAATAATATATTATGTTTTTATGCTTTATGTTTGTAATTTTAATTTAAACAAAAAAAATAGTAAAAACCTATTTGAATAATATATTACATTTTAATAATTATGTCTATTTAAATCAATTTCCATAATCAATTAAAGTTTACCAAAAACTTTTTCATTGTTTTTTAATAAGTTGATTATTCGTAGAGTCAATTTACCAAACACTTATCAACTTATGTTGTAAGTTGATTATTTTTTAAGTTAAACTAAAAGCAGATTACTTCAAAAACAAAACAAGTTCAAATATAGCTTTAAGATTCCAATGTTCATCAAGTGTTATAAACTAACAGTGAGAAGAAAAATACACTTGATTACAATTAGTTTCGGGTAATATCATTTGCCGCGTAATTCACTAATTCCCTCCGAAAGATAGAAGAAAGCAAGTAGATTGCTGTATTTTTGAAGCATCAGCCATGGCACCTGCCTGGAGTCGTAGCTGAAATTATCTTTGGATGCTGCCGATCGCTATGAACTGCAAACAACACCTAAAGCAAAAAAGCCGATGTAGGACTCGCCTAGAAATTTCCACCTACAAATCCTGGTTAAGTTCTGCCAAGTTCACCATGTTGTGATGGAAAACCATGGCAACAACGATACGGAACTGTCTTGTGTCGTGGGAGTAGTATTTCAATAGCTCTCAATTATACTGTATTATATCCTAGTAGTGTTTGATTTCAAGTGATATGGTGAGAACTTTGAAAAAATAAAATAAAACAAAAATTACTATGATACTATCATAGTTCAATTAGAATTGTGATTTTTTTTGGAAGTTTTCCAATTTAATCGTGCATCTTAATTTGTAGAATCTATACAAATTTTAATTTTATATATACATTTCCTTCCTCATCAAACTTGGCTTGGTTAGTTTGGGACCTTTCTTATTAAAAGAAATTTAAGTTCAAATTCAAGTTGACTGGGTCCAATCCAAGTCGATAAGTTTAAATAAATACAAAATTTATTTTTTAAAGTTTATAGAATAAATGGATTTTTCAGAAAATTTCAAGATTTATCTAGATATTTCGTGAATATTACTTTGACATGAACGAATATTTTCGAATATATTGGAATATTGGATATTGAGATATTTCAATATCTGTACACAAAATATGATAATTTCAAACGTATTGAAGTTTTATGTTCTTTGATTTTTTATTTTAATAATTTTATATTGGGTTAATTGTACAAACTTATCCTTATTTTATGGACATTAATTGCTTCTAGATTTAGTCTAATAATCATACAGATTTGCTCTTGCATCTGTGTGACCATGGCATCAATTCCACAACTCACAACTATTTTGGCATCATCAAATACTTGCCATTTGCCAATATTTTTTAACAAATTGGAAATGATGATAACCATTTTGGGTGTGTTTGGTACGCGGGACGGGACGGGACAGAACGGGACAATTTTCTCTTGTTCCACGTTTGGCACGCTATTAGCGTGGGACGGAACGGGACGGAACGGGACAAAGTGGGACAAAAACCATGAAAAATTATCCCACCTCAGACCCTCGGCCAGACTTGTCCCATGCATGGGACAAGTCTGGAAAAGACATTTTTGCCCTCAAATATTGCAAAAATTACAACTATATATATATTAAAATATATTTGCTTTGGAGGTGATCCCTGAGTTGGCCAAAGAGGTCGGTGTCCGGAGGGTTACTGATCTGACTCTCCGTATTTTGAAGTTGGAGTTGACCAAACAACCGAAAGGGAAGAAGCTAGCAAAGATTTTCAAAGCCAGGGTATGTATTTATTTTGTTAATGTTTTTATTAGTTAGTAATTGTACAATGACATTGTTCTAACTAATATTTCAGATGTTTGCGCTCAAGGAACTTGTGCCGACACCAGCTGAGAGACAAGCACCGTACTATGCCTGCCTAGACGAGGGGGGGACCATGTATGTAGAAGATGACATGTATGATATGCCGCTTGAGGTCCCTGATAAGACCACCTTAGGCGGGATTAGTGGTACAGACAGGACCATTGACAGTGAGGGATTTGAGCCCGCTGCTGGGGGTTTGAGGCCCAGTGACAGTGAGGGATATCAGACAGACCCTAAACGAGAAAGCCATAGGCATAGGCATAGGCATAGGCGGGTTCGGTTTTCCACCCCCGGACATGGTACATCTGCAGGGGATTCCCGTGGGGGCGTTGGACATGATGGAAAGGTAAGCTGAAAACAAAGTTAAGTGTTTTTTAGTAACACGTGTTCATAGTTTTGTACTAACATTGTAGACATGATTTCAGGCTCCGTGGACTGAACTGTTGAACGATGTGCGTGAAGCCCTCCGAAAGAGTGACGAGGATCTACAACGTCAACACTTGGAGTTGTTGGATATGATCCGAAAGAGTGATGAGGATCGTCAGCAGCAACACCGATTGTTACTTGATATGATCCGGGGGCTTCAAGGTCCGACCTTAAGTACACACCAGGATGGCCCCCCACCTCCTGATCAATTATTTAGCCCCGGAGGGTCGAATGATAGGTTTACAGGGGGGACAGACACCCAGGCTCAGGGGTCCCCCCCACCTCCCATGACATCGATCCCTCCACCTCGCAGCACATCATTCCCCCCACCTCCTAGCATATCGATTCAACCACCGCGGTCCCCTCCCCCACCCAGCACGTCTGTGGAGTCGGAGAGGTCGCCTCCCCCACCCAACACGTCAGTCCCGTCGGAGCGGTCCCTTCCCCAACCCATCACGTCCGTCCCGTAGAAATGGTCCCCTCCCCCACCTAGCACGACCGTGCTGTCGGAGCGATCCCCTCCCCTACCCAGCACGTCTGTGGCGTCGGAACGGTCCCCTCCCCCACCCATCACGTCCGTGGCTTCAGAGCGGTCCCCTTCCCCACCCAGCACGTCCGTGGCGTCGGAACGGTCCCCTCCCCCACCCAGCACGTCCGTGGTGTCGAAGCGGTCTCTTCCCCCGGTGAAGCGTTTAGGTAAGCGTGGATGGCAGTTGGTGAGCCCTTACACAGATCCATGCCGTCCAAAGAGGTTAAAGACACGGCCCGAGTCCGTGGAACACATTTTTGACCCCCACAGACTAGTGGACGGTGACCACCTAGCAGCATACAAGGCCTTCAAGAGGAACATCAACGGGGAATAGTGAGTATAACTTTTTATAATACAAATGGATGTACATTTCTTGTTTATTCTAATTTATGTATAGCTAAGGTAATTCAATCATTATACAGCCGTGATGTGGACGTGTTGTCACCAGTTACCGCGGGATGGTTCGCTCGTATGCAGTCCAACTTCATGGACTTAGAGGACACGGTACGTACTTATTATATTTCATATTAACTTTTGTGTAAGTATTGTTGAATTGTTAACAAGTACGGTGGTTTTATTGTTTGCCAGCATATGGATGCATACCTAAATATTCTATGCAAGCGTCAGCGAGGATTCCACAATGTGTATAACCAGAGGATCAACATGTTGGATACACAATTTTATGTAAGTAGTTATAACATTTTGGAATCACATCGGATTTTATGCTTCTGTATTAATAATACGATCTTGTCAATGCTTGTACAACCACTTATGTTGTACATGTGGGAGCGGATGATGCCTCGTGATTCCCACGGTGCTGTGAGCACGGCAAGGTGGAATGTGTTACAGTCCCGATGGTTGGAAGAGGACCTTCTCACGGTCCGTGGAGCAACCACGAGTGGAAACAGCCCATGGCACGAGGTTGACCAGGTAAGTGTTACATGATTGAGATGATTTAAAAAAAAATTGTAAGTATATCCTCAGCTAACACAGCATGCAAACAATTACAGGTGTTGATTCCGTACAACGTTGGGGCCCAACATTGGCTGGTGGTGAGCGTCGACCTTAGTCGCGGGAAGATTGATATTTATGACCCCTGGAGATAGGAAGTCCCGTATCAGATCAGGCACCAGCAAGTCCGGCCATTACGGTGGTTTTTACCCTCCATGTTGAGTGACGCAGGGTTCCACACAGAACGACGTCCTGGGCATCGGGCGTTCACTCTGGAAAATAAGCCCTTCTCGATCAGTCTGGTGCATCCTTCTACAGTCCCCCAACAAAATAAATTGTAAGACATTCTATTTTATTCACGTGTTTATATATTCTTTATGAACGATTTCTAATGGTGTTTTATGTCCCGAATTGTAGAGGTAACTGTGGTCCCCATACTTTGAGAATTATCAAGTACATAGTGGCGAACCGAAGGCCTTTTGATTGGTCGGAGGACGACATGGGGATGATTCAGAAAAAAATGGCTGTAGAGATTTTTGCTAACTCCAAGCCCACCAAGTGATTTTTTGTATATTACCATTGTAGTTGTACACAGACATGTCATTATTTCATGAACATTAATTCGTTCATTATTCATTCATTAATATTATTTCATTTATTAATAATAATTCATTCAATAATAAGTAATTATTGCAATTCAAAATTATTACAATATGATACACTTCCAAAAGTTTTCAATGTGATCAAAAAATTGTCATTCATTCCCTATTAGAGTCAATGTTAGGGCACGTTTGTTTGTTGTGTCCAATTGAATGGCAGATGCTACACTTGCGGCGGTATTCATCGGGAACAGCTCTTCTTGTACCTTCATTAATCATCGGTGGATTAGAACATCTCCTGGAATTATGCCCTGGTTGTCCATATCTCCTACAGGATTGTGTAGTTGTCCTCTCCGAAGACGAGACATGGCGACCCGCCCTCGGGCATCCTGCTTGTCTCCTGGAGTTTGGATTCAAAATCACCATCTGAGCAATGTCAGATGGCACAACCCAAGTGGAAGAATGGCCCACCGGTATAATAGGAACCGAGTACGCGTTAATAAGTGTCTGTGTCTTGTAGTAGTCCGCACACAAAGTTGTGAAGTCCAAGTTTCGGTCCCTGTAAAAAAAATTGAAAACGATCGGCTTCACCAAGAAAATGATCAGTAGGTTTTCAAAGTTGTGAAGTCCAAGTTACAGTAATCTACCATGCCGCCGCAAGGGCGTGAGAACATGGAAAATGATCCATTTGAAATTTGTTACAAGTACAAGTCTTCCGAGCTAAGTCTATATTCCACTGTTTTCCAGACCGCCTGACCAAAAAAATATTCCAGTCGACTGGATTAACCTGTTAAATAACCATACTTCTCCACACGTTTTAAGAGCACAAGATGTGCTGCGTCGGTCAACTGATGACGCATGGTTTATGGAGCTCTATAGCGATCATGAAACCACCGTTGCAGCATATTCCTAATGAACTCAGCCAGAGTCAACATAGGCAGTTGGCGTGCAAATTTGAGGCATGAGTTTATGCATTTTGCAGCATCAGTCGTCATCACCCTATACCTTCTTTCCGGGCAGTGTACTCGGGACCACTTGTGTGGACCGGCATCAATGACATAATCATATGCATTCTGGTGCAAGTTTCTTAACTCTTCCATATGCTGGTTATATTCAAACTCGGTGTATGCGCGTGCTGCTTTGTCCATTATTACGGCAACATACTTCCTATGAAATCGTTTTTTGACATTTTCAGCAAAGTGCCAACAACATATGGTATGAGTGACATAAGGGAACACTTTAGAAATCCCCGCTTCAATTTTGCATGCCTATCGAAAATGAAAACTAGCTCTTCAATATGACCTAGGGCACCCTTCAAGCAATCCAAAAACCATTCCCATGAAAGGTTGTTTTCTGAGTCGCCGTACCCAAAAGCAATTGGATACACCTGTTCGTTCCCATCTTGTGCTATTGCATCAAACATTGTACCCCGGAATCGTCCCTTCAAATGGGTACCATCAACGGCAATGACCGGACGCGTACACGTTCGAAATCCTCTAAGTGAGGCACCAATCGATATGAAGAAGTATATAAATGTATCATCTTCGTTGCACTGTAAGTCAGTGATTGTGCCGGATTTTGTTGTTCCAAAACGTAACCAAATGATGGAAGCAGTTGGAAGGTTTTCTCATGTGTTCCATATGACAGTGACAACGCATAATCGAGGGCAGCGTGTGCCTTACTGTACATGGTTTGGATTCCATACATTTATTTCATATCGGCGATTATGTCCTTCGGACGCATTAGTCGACCATCTTGTTGTTGAAGTCTAGGTGCAATAACTTCTCCAATTGTGACTGCACTAGCTTGTCGGTGCCGGCGGTGAATTTCCTCTAACGGACAAGTGTGTTCGTTGACAAAACTTCTTACTTGAAAGTATGTGCCTTCATCTCTCCTCACTGCTCTTAACTTCCACGTACAATTTTACATCAAACAAACTAGATGTAATGTTGTCTTATTCGACCTTTTTACCTTCCACTCGAAGTTTTGCCGCATTGCAAAAGGGCCTACTAGTCTCTTCAAATCCTTTTTCGTTGCAAGAAACTGGCCTTTATATATCATGCTTGTAGGTTCATCTTCAAACAAGTTCCTGCTTCCACCAATACCAAACGAGTATGATTCTGCTCCTGGAATAACCCATGTTCTTGCATTATTTGAATCATCTGCAGTTCCATTAGCCCTCCACTCGGAGGTCCCAACTATATCTGGTGCATTTGAACTAAATCTGTGTACATGTCTTACACGTCATTCCGTTTCGATAGGTTCTGTATCTTTCTGATTGTCCTCTACATTTTCTATAGAATTTAAATTGCCCTCATTATCCACCTCATGATTCACCCCAACATTCAATGCTGTATTCTCCTCATTGTTGATGTCATTGTAGATCTCATTGTAGATCTCATTGTATTGGTGGTTGTACTCTCTACCATTCATCTCAATATGACAACCAAATACATCGTCGAATTGAGGTTCCGGTCTATTATCATGGGCGACTACTTCCGGTGGGACAACACATATGTTTTCCCGACCATCAATCTCACTTCTTTCTGTGAACAACTGGTTGCTTTCGCCTGACGATCGAAATTGTTGGGTGTTATCAGGATGAGGGATATCTTCACCAATGACACCTCCCACTGGTCTCTCGATTAGACTAACACATACTTGAGGGATCACCCTATCTTCCCCTAGCATAAACTAAACATCGTCATTGTTTCTTATAAATGTACGCCATGTAGTCCTAGGAACAATCGATAGAGACTGTAGCTCAACACTGTATTTGTTCTCATCAAACTTCACAATGGTTTGCACGATCGATACCAGTTCGTCGTAACTCAAATTCTTTGACACATACAAACCTTGGTTATCGGAACCTAAATACCTCTGATTTTCGTCTGGTAATTGCTCCCATCGACCGTTGTAAGATATGACTATTCTCACCCTATCCATTGTCCTAACCAACATCAAAAAACATTAATAAGGAAAAAAATATTTCATATTAAATTTACAATTATAAAGGATTAAACAAAAATCAAAAGTGTAATATATGAAGCTTTTTTAAAAAACGGATCGAGATTTTTTTATACATGATCGAGCCGTTTTTGTACATGACCGAGCTATTTCTAACGGGATCGAGCTTTTTTTGTTCAAGACCGAGCTCTTTTTCTACATAATCGAGCTTTTTAATATATGGCTCGAGCATTTTTTTCATATGCCTCGAGCCTATTTGAAAGGGATCGAGCTCTTTTTTGAGGAATCGAGCTTTTTTGTGAGGGATCGTGCTTTTTTTGTACAGTATCGAGCCTTTTTCAAAATGGATCGAGCTATTTGTGTGAGGGATCGAGCTTTTTTTGGTAGGGATCGAGCTTTTTTTCAGAAGGATCGAGCCTTTTTTGCCAAGGATCGAGCTTTTTCTGCAGGGATCGAGCCTTTTCTTTTTGCGTATCCAGCATCTAATTTTGGAATCGAGCTTTTTTAGAATTTTTTCGAGACTTAGTTTCACATTTCCGAGCTCTTTTACAAATGTTTCGACCTATTTTTAAAATATTTTCACCTTGTATGCCCAAGATTATAAACTTGTTTGCACCACTACAACTCAACTCGCCCAAATATATATACAAAAAAATATGCATACATGTTCATTCATTCTTTGTAAAAAGTTTACAACTCCAGGACATCAACATAAAAAAATTCAAACAACATGTTCATAAATGTTCATACAGTGTTATACCACACAGAAATACAATAAAAAATGGAAATGAGGATCAGAAATATTATTTTACCTTCTTGTACAAAATATGAAATATGTACAATATCTGGAATACAATAAATCTGGAATTGAGCTCGTTTTGTGAAGAAAAAATGGAGTAGGTGATTGATTTTCAGACAACTTTATTAGACGACAACCTTTAAAGAATAAAATATCGATTATTTAAGGGCAATTTCGGTACCTCACCATAATAGGTGTCTTTTAAACTTAACTTATTATAAAGGTGACATCACTGCAATTGACCAACAAGAAGGTGACATTCCTCACCATTTCCACCATTTAAAAATGGAGACAGTATATACATTGGGTGTGTGATCAACCTTGCTTCTAATTTAATTATCTCCAATATCGTAGTATTTAAACAATGGAATATAATAATGAGTGTATTCACTAAACTTTTTTAATTCTAAATACAATATAGAGCATCGAAGAGAGAAGAAAACGAAAAAAAAAAAAAAAAAACAAACTACGATATCCAGAATGAAATGAAGATTACATTTATATATAATCCAAATACAAACATGATTTGTGTTCATGCATGTCATATCCATGCCTTGTTAGATAAAAAATGAATATGACATGAATTATATTAATCTACATGATACATGTTATATTGTTATATTGTTATTTTACATCATAATAATTATATGATTATCCAAAAAAATATCATATGCATGCTATGGGTCCTTCTCTAGTCAAAATTCTTCTTCCTTTTTCCCTTTTTTTTTATTTTTTTTTATTTTGATTTATTTACGAAGAAAATCTAATAATACTTAACCGAAGCAGACAGTGAAACATGTTAATATATATCTGAAAGGTACTTGAAATGTTTTCAGATATATATACGCATACTAACTGTTTCCGAATTAAAGAGAAGCATAGATAAAATTAAAAGTTAATAAAATGTTAAATTGTATTAATGTTTTAAAAACAAGAATTTTGCACAAGAGGGAATATGGGGAAATAGCACCAAATGGGTTTGGTTTTGTAGAAATAGCACCAAGTTATTAATTCTATGTTTTTTAGCATCAAAAGATGTGGTGAGACTAAAATACTCTCACTTATTCTTTTACCTTCTTCCCTCTCTCTCTCTCACTCACTTTCTTCCTCTCTCGGTTCTTTTTCAAAGACCTCGTTGATTCATTAATGGAGGTTGAAAAGACATCCATTGGAGGTCGAAATGACCTCAACCTCCATTGGTGATCGATGAAGAAGAAGATAAAAAAAACAAAAAAAAAATCTGGAAATAAGTCTCGGGCAGGTCACCCGAGACTTATTGTCAGATACCCGAGACTTATTGCTAGATACTCAAGACTTATTGTCAGCCACCCGAGACATATTTCTACCCGAGATTTATTTCCAGTTACCCGAGACTTATTTTTAGTTATCCGATACTTATTTTCAGAATTTTTTTAACGCAGATCGTTTCGACGACCTCTAATGGAGTCGATGTTTTGACGACCTCCATTGGAAGTCGTTTTGACCTCCATTGGAGCTTTGTTCGACTTCCATTGATCCATCAATGGAGATCCTTGAAAGAAAAAAAAAAGGAAGAGAGAGAGAGAGAGTAAAAAGAAAAGTAAAATAATTGGTTCTATTAGGAGCAATTTTGACAGATTCCATTGATCGATGCTATTTCCATAAAACTTAATAATTTGATGACTATTCGACAAATGACCTTGTCAAATAAAAAAAAAGAACCCTTTTGTAAAATAGCACTTCTCTTTCACTTATGTGATAAATGTTTGAGTTTTTGATTTGATTTTAGAATTTTTGGGTGATTTTAATTTTTAATTTTCAATTGTAGAGGAATTGTCCGATAATTAGTAAAAATAGAAGGATTAAAACATCAGATTTTAATCCATTAGAACTAATGAATGATGTTGCAATGCTTATAAGGATAACACATTATTTGAACCCTAAATTTGGATACAATAACATTATTGATTGAAATTATTAGGTCAATACAGTCCTATTTTTCAAAATATGTTAATTCCTTATGTGCGGTGGTGATGCATTTGAAAATTATCAAGAGCTATGATAATCACCCATCAGATACATTGACGAAATCAGATTTGTTTATACTTTCTTCTTGTCAACTCTCATCTCATCCATTCAGGGCATCGCAACTTAATAAAATCCTTACATAGTATGTATCATTTTATGGAAAAAAAAAAAAAATTAAACCGACAGAATCCACCTGTATTTTAATCAAATCTCACGAAAAGCCCGGGAAATTTACCCTAATTGTATCGAGAAGAAAAATATTAATGAAGGAATTCGTGCCTAATACACTTTAATGCAACTTAGGCTGAAAACAGCATCAACAAATATCAGAAGGTTTGGAACTGCTATTGGTTTGATAGATTTTGAAAGCAAATATTTGAAAGCAAATATAAAAGCTTAATTCCTGGGAGACTTGTAGACTTTAAACCAGTCCATGCCTGATTCGAAAAGAAACTAGATTTAGTGGGAAAATAATACATAAATTAGTTCCACGGTATAAAATATCGATGCTATTTCCTACTCGGTTTGACAATGAAGCACAACGGATCAGACCTGATTATGAGATATATGTGAATATGTCGAGGTTCCACACTGCTGCAGAAACAGCTACCTTCCGTTAAGTTTTCTGGCCCAAAATGAACAGCATAAACCCTGCATCTGACATTAGGCTTCGTATTCTACCTGCTTTCGAAGAAACTATGCAGAGGTTCAGATACTAGAAATGTCCTCTCAAGAAAGTTGGGGAACCAACCATCAGCCTCATCAGCCTCTATCGTCGCCTGCTTCTGAAAAAACAGCTTACCAAAAAGCTCACTTACAGAAAAATCCCGTAAAAAGCATCTGCTATTAAGTGGACCAACAGAAGGTATCGTCGAATAAACTTCAGTATCTTGCTTAGCAACCACTCCAATAACTATCCCGTGTTCCTAAGATGTGTTGCCTAGTCATCATCGCAAAAATAAAAAAGGATGATCAACATGACAGTCACTCAAGTGTATAAAGGAAAGAACAGGCAGAGTATAAAGACAATCATACTTGATAGAACTACTGCGATATTCATGGTCTGATTATGAATTCACGTGGTTAGTTGATACGTTTGAGCCTCCTCTTCAACCTTGGACTCTAAACCTGGAAATTGTCCAATATCATGTCCTTCAAGGGGGCGAGACTCATCGTGTAAACCAACAGCAAACTCCTCAGGATCAACTCCACCACTTTGTATATATTCTGCAATCTAAATTGCAAACCACGATATATTACTTATCAACGAATAATCAAGCTTTCAAGTTTATGTTTGAAAACCTTGTACAATCTTACAAAACTTGTTAAAAGCAAAATCGCAAATTTGATATTAAATTTCTACATATACGTCCTACTTCTTTTGTCATTTCTTTTTATTGGCTATTATATGTTAATTTTGATATACATATATCTATTGAAAAAATATAACCATATAAGTGAAAAAGAAGTTCATTCGGTGCTTACATGATTGGCAAGAGCCATGCCACTTACAGCTGCTGACTCTGCACTTGAACCCAACAGCCAGTCGCCACATATACCAGCCCTTCCATGAGGATCAAAGATACAAGGGACACCTGGAGTGTTGGTCGGAAGAGCTGCACCCCTACACATTTCAGAAGGAGAAATTGGTCCGAATGATCATAGAGTAAACTGAAATCTAGCATGAAAAGGACTTCAAATGTGTGTAACAGTTAACACCATTCAAGTGATGTCTTACCATAATTGGAGTCTACTGTAAAATGGCCTCGGAAGAGAACCTTTTGATAGCCCAAGTGCAGCTTCGATACCCTCAAGCATTCCTGTCTTCACCTTCTCAGCTGTGGCATTTGGGATGTTTTCCTAATAACACACACAGAACAATCATAATTGCAAAAAAAACTGGAACTGCAATGTGACAGGTATATCCATTTCACACATGAAATGTAAATGCAAAGCTAATCTTATATTCATGTAGTGTCATTCAGGTATGTACATATTAAACTATTGGTATAAGCGATAGGTCAAAGTGTTTGATTGCTTGCAGATAAGTGTGTATAAACAGGTATTTTCAACAAGGACACATATTTATATATGACTGACCTGTGGAACCTTGGTTTGCTTTGCATAAGCTGCAGTACTAAAAAAGGTCCAACATTGAGGATCGTTACTTTGAGAACTCGAGAGTTTCTTCGAGTTATTTGCCATCCATGAGATGGAATCAACTCCATTTACAAAGGCTCCTTCAAACTGCTCTGAACCAGCAATAGGAAGTGGATCCTCAAATGCTGCAAGGAGAGCCCATATAGAACTCAATTCCAGCCTCTACAAACAAGGAAAATGCACCATGAATTATTCAAAACACTTCAGCCATTGCCGATGAAGATAAAGGATAAGGCAGATTACACTAGACAACCTGCACAATTCAAAGTATACCTTCATTTGTCTAGCGATTAGAGGTAAGCCTGATGAACCAAGCAAGCGATTTGCACATTTTCCTGTCAATTATATGGAGGAACTATCAGTTAATCAAAATGCCAAATGTACATATAAAAGACATGGGTGATTTATAGTTGCATAATTAATTAACGGAAACAAAAATGAAACATCTATCACCTAGTCTTCTAGATACAAAAAACTACTTTTATGAATTTTATACGACTTATTCCAACTCAATACCATACAACATTATACAGATAACTAATATTTCATAAAAAACCAATAAGACAATAAAATGTGATGAGTTGTGGACATCTCTAAGAGTAATTGCATTCATGAATCGATTTTGAAAACATATCTTGTGAATGAAAGCATATTTTCTACTCAATAATGAATAGCATAAATAGAAAGCTGCTCATAAGCGTCCTTGGAATTTGTCCATCGGTTTTTCTTCCAATTCAGGGAATTCAAATAGGTAAAATTATATGAAATTTGGAGAATTCATTTTGAAGTCACAGTATTACACAAAACTTAAGATTTTAATGAATCATTAGATGGTCAAACAATCAATCATGTGACGGTAATTGACACCATATGTATGTTATGATTAATTGGTGAATGCAATTTCTAAACACAAGTTTGGTGTTCCCATTTCAAACCTTTGCTAGAGGTTTCGGGAAGGTCCAACATGGTTTGGGTTTAGGAGGGCTTCCCTACGTCAAATCTAATATGTATTCCTAAACCATCGTAAAGTTCTAGTTAGTTCAATCGATGTAGTCTCTTACAGTTGTATAAGAGATCTTGGGTTCAAATGTCACTTGTATTGGATTTGGGGAGGTTGGTTTCTATTTAAGAGGGGTTGGGTGTCGAGTGCAATGCAAACATAAAAATAAAACACAAAACAAAAGATGAAATCTGATATCTTTTTTCTTTTTTATTCATAAATGATTTGCATTTTAACATTTATATCAATGTAATAAGCAAACATTCACATATTCTAAACACAAAACAGGAATACTGTAATATAAGGCCAACTTCAGAGCAGAAAAGCTAGATGGCAGAAGAAACTCACCATTATGAGCAATAATTATAATATCAAACTGCCCTTGAGGCTTTCCATTCTCGCTTACGTGCCACATCCCATTATAGGGCTCAAGTTTACTTATCCAGCTAGGTCTCACAACATTAACCATAGAAGTCTACAACATAAGAATAAAAATTTATTTAGTTATGAAACGGATGGCAATACCCAAGGACAAAAGAACTTGATTTTCCCAAATTCAATGTTAACGTTAGAGTCTTAATATTTGTATCTACAAAAGCAAATGCCAGTTTCTTCACAAAAGAAGAAGATGAAAGCAAAAGAAAGATAAGTCACCTGGGCCAACAAAGAGTTGGCAAGAGGGCGCATTCCGTTAACACCAACATATCGAGGAGGAGAATTAAGATAAGGAATAAATTGGCCACCTGCTTCAAGTTCTCCAATCACGCCTTTCCATTCTCGAACTAGACCTCTCTCCAACCAACCATCAACCAATTGACCAAACCGAGAATCACTCACCGTAAAGAACTGAGCAGCATGATCAAATATCAAAGGTTGAGGATCAATTATTCTGGTTCCCATTCTCCCTCCCAAACCATGAATCCCCTTAATACAAAAAAAAAAACCATTAGAAACCCCCAATAATAGCTTAATTGATGTGGTTGAATAACTCAGTGCTCGACTTTCCTCAACTCATTCGACTTCTAAACTAGAGGTGGAATTTTGATGCACATCAACTCATGCTTAATCAATCATATCAAGAATGCACAACGAAAATGTCGATTAAAGCTCCAAAATCAGCATCCATCAATATTATAAAATAAAATAAAAACAGGGCAATTCTTAACTACTAACATGGATCAAAATAAAATAAAAAATTGGAAAGCTATTATAATTCATCCAAGCATTATGAGTTAACTATGCAACAATCAACAAATATAATATAAAAATCATACAAAACAAGCAGGAAATTAAAGAAGATGAAAATCAACAAATAACAAACCGTGTCGAAAACAGTGGACTTGACACCTCTCTTGTCCAAGTTCAAAGCACAAACCAGACCCGCCATGCCTCCACCAATAATACCCACTTGAGGGTCGGTAGAGAAGGGTGCAGTGAAGTTGACTTGCTCTTGAGAGAAAGTTTTCTTGAGAGTGGACCTTCTTGAGCTGCCATACGATGCTCTTCTGCGGAATTTGGAGGTGGGTTGTTTCTGGGGTTTCTTGGAGGAGTTTTTGGAGGGTTTTGACTCAGAAATGGATGTTACTCTCAAAATCAAGGTTCTGGGTTTTGAAAATCTTGATATTTTTGAAGGTTTTGGAGGTTTGAGAGGTTGGAGAATGAGAGAAGATGAAGAAGAACAAGTGAGAGTAGTCATCATTTTTTTGCTGTATTTGTTACAGTTTCTTATCCTACATTTGAAACTCGAGCCAAAAATGTCTTTTTATATATATATATATATATTGAGGCTACAACTGTCGGGACCTGGCGTGACTCTAGTAGCACAGCCCAGACTACTATATCCATAATAGAGTAGATGGAACCCACACTTAGATTAATTGTCAAGAAGGGACAAATAATATATATACATGCACCATAAGCACTGAACCTTAGTGGTGGAAACTCCCGAGAGAATATCCAACCACATTGACAAGAGGCTTTATAAAAATGCCTTTATATTGTTTGTGTGTTTTTTAATAATTTTTTACTGTATAAATGGGCTCACGTCAAGGCCGAGGCCTACTAGGCTTCATGTATGGGGCCTACAGACCGGATCGGTCTGTAAAGCGCCTCGGGGATTGAACCTCCGACTCGTGATTAAAAGTGTCAAACCTTAACAAACTATAAGTTACTCAAACTCATTGTTGGTGGTTTGTTGATTTAAATGTATATATAGTTATATATTTATATAGTTATATAATTTGTGTAAAAAAATTTAAACCTGTTTATATAATTTAAAATAAACATATATATATATATGATTTAAAATAAATCTATATATATGTATATATAATTTAAATGAAATCATATTTAATAATAATACATAAAAAAAGATTTATGAAAAAGAAAAGGATAATAAGAAAACAAAAGGAAAGACATTAAAAAAATCCTTTTTTTTGAAATATTTTTTCCTTTTCAAAAAATATATTATTTCTATTTGATATGAAATTCAAAAAATCAAAGGTCATGAATTGAAAGGAAAAAAAAATCAAAAACGAAAAAGAAAGAAAGAAAAAAAATCCTCTTTTTTTAATTGTTTTTCCTTTTGTTTTCTTATTATCATTTTCTTTTTCGTAAATCTGTTTTTATGTATTATTATGAATTGATTTTATTTAAATTAGATATATGGATTTATTTTAAATTATATATATAAGTTTATTTTAAATTAGATAAACATATTTAAATTATTTTATATAAATTATATAACTATATATATATATATATATTCATAAATATGTTTTTATGTATTATTATGAAATATAATTTTATTTAAATTATATATATGGATTTATTTTAAATTATATAAACAGATTTAAATTATTTTATACATATATAAAAAAAAATCAACAAATCGCCAACAAGAGTAGCTTTACTGGTTAAGGCTTGTGGTATTTGATTATAAGGTTAGAAGTTCAATCTTTGATGTTTACTAACTACTAAACATAAATTAATATACTAAGCATAAATTATAAATATAAAATGTAAAAAAAAAGGAGAAGAATGAAATAACCTTTGTTTGTAGTTTGTAGTTTGTAGTTTGTAATTTATAAAGACCGGTGCTATCTCACCTTTTTTTTGGTGAGAAATCTCACCTTTTTTTTGGTGAGTTGCAGTGATGTCACTGTTATAATAAGTTAAATTTAAAAGGCACCTATTATGGTGAGCTACCGAAATTACCCTTAAATAATTGATTATTTATTCTTTAAAAGCTGTAGTCCAAAAAAGTCTGAAAATCAATCAACTACTTCGGGTATCTCTTCAGAAAACGAGCTTCATTCCAGATATTGCACAAGAAGGTAAATTAATATTTCTGATCTTCATTTACATTTTTTCTTGTATTTCTGTGTGGTATAACATTGTATGGACATTTATAAACATGTTGTCTCAATTTTTTTTTGTTTATGTCTGGGAGTTGTAAACTTTAAAAAAATAATAAATGAACATGTATGCATATTTTTTTTGTATATATATTTGGCCGAGTTGATTTGAAGTGGTGCAAACAAATTTAAAATATTGGGCATAAAAGCTGGAAAGCATTTAAAAAAAGCTCGAAACATTTGAAAAAAAAACTCGATCAAATTATAAAAAAGCTCGATCCATAAAATAAATGTTCGATCCAAAAAATAGATGCTCGATACGTCACAAAAAAAGCACGATCCCTCACAAAAAAAGCTCGATCCCTAAAAAAAAGCTCGATCCCTTACATAAAAAGCTCGATCCCTCACTTAAAAAGTTCGATCCCTCACTTAAAAAGTTCGATCCCTCACTTAAAAAGCTCTATCCCTCACTTAAAAAGCTCGATCCCTCACAAAAAAGCTCGATCCTGCACAAAAAAGCTCTATTCCTCACAAAAAAGCTCTATTCCTCACAAAAATGCTCGATCCCTAAAATAAAAAGGTCGAGCCATATTTGAAAAAAGCTCGAGCCATATTAAAAAAAAACTCGATGATGTACAAATAGAGCTCGATCCTGAACAAAAAAAGCTCGATCTCATTAAAAAAAACTCGATCATGTACAAAAAAGGCTCGACCATGTACAAAAACGATTCGATCATGTACAAAAAAATGTCGATCAGTAAAAAAAAGCTCGATCGCTTACACTTTTGATTTTTGTTTAATCATTTATAATTGTAAATTTAATATTAAATATTTATTTCTTAATAATGGTTTTTGATGATGATTTTGACAGGACAATGGATAGGGTGAGAATAGTCATATCTTACAACGGTCGATGGGAGCAATTACCCGACGGAAATCAGAGGTATTTAGGTTCCGATAACCAAAGTTTGTATGTGTCAAAGAATTTGAGTTACGACGAACTGGTGTCGATCGTGCAAACCATTGTGAAGTTTGATGAGAACAAATACAGTGCCGATCTACAGTCTCTATCAATTGTTGTTGGGACTACATGTCGTACATTTATAAGAAACAATAATGTTAGGGGAAGTTAGGGTGATCCCTTAAGTATGTGTTAGTCTAATCGAGAGGCCATTCGGAGGTGTCATTGGTGAAGATATCCTTCATCGTGATAACACCCAACAATTTCGATCGTCAGACTGAAGCAACCAGTTGTTCACAGAAAGAAGTGGGATTGATGGTCAGGAAAACATATGTGTTGTCCCACCGGAAGTAGCCGCCCATGATAATATATTGGGACATCAATTCGACGATGTATTTGGTTGTCAAATTGAGATGAATGGTAGGCAATACAACCACCAATACAATGAGATCTACAATGATAACAACAATGAGCAGAATACAGCACTGCATGTTGGGGTGATTCATGAGGTGGATAATGAGGGCAATTTCAATTCTGTAGAAAATGTAGAGGACAATGAGGATGATGAAGAACCTGTCCAAACAGAAAGACGTGTAAGACATGTACACAGATTTAGTTCCAGTGCACCAGATATAGTTGGGACCTCCGAGGTCTGGGCTAATGTAACTTCAGATGATTATGATAATGCCACAACATGAGTTATTCCAGGAGTAGAATCATACTCGTTTGGTATGGGTGGAAACAAGAACTTGGTTGAAGATGAACCTACAAGCATGATATATAAAGGGCAATTTTTTCCAACGAAAAAGGATTTGAAGAGACTAGTAGGCCATTTTGCAATGCGGCAGAACTTCGAGTGGAAGGTGAAAAGGTCCAATAAGACAACATTACATCTAGTTTGTTTGATGGGAAATTGTATGTGGAAGTTAAGAGCGGTAAGGAGAGATGAAGGTGCATACTTTCAAGTAAGAAGTTTTATCAACAAACACACTTGTCTGTTAGAGGAAATTCACCGTTGGCACCTACAAGCTAGTGCAGTCATAATTGGAGAAGTTATTGCACCTAGACTTCAACAACAAGATGGTCGACTAATGCATCCGAAGGACATAATCGCCGATATAAAATCAATGTATGGAATCCAAATCATGTACAGTAAGGCACACGCCGCCCTCGATTATGAGTTGTCACTGACATATGGAACGCACGAGGAAACATTCAAACTGCTTCCATCATTTGGTTACGTTTTGGAACAAAAAATCCCGGTACAATCACTAACTTACAGTGCGACGAAGATGGTAAATTTCTGTACTTTTTCATGTTGATTGGTGTCTCACTTAGAGGATTCCGGACGTGTATGTGTCCAGTCATTGCCGTTGATGGTACCCATTTGAAGGGACGATTCCGGGGTACAATATTTGTTACAATAACACAAGATGGGAACGAACAGGTGTATCCAATTGCTTTTGGGTACGGTGACTCAGAAAACAACATTTCATGGGAATGGTTTTTGGATTACTTAAAGGGTGCCCTAGGTCATATTGATGAGCTAGTTTTCATTTCCGATAGGCATGCAAGCATTGAAGCAGTGATTTCTAAAGTGTTCCCTTACGCCACCCATACCATATGTTGCTGGCACTTTGCTGAAAATATTAAGAAGCGATTTCATAGGAAGGATGTTACCGAAATAATGGACAAAGATGCCCGCGCATACACCGGTTTGGTCGTGTCTGGTACAACTCCAAACCGTAGTCCTATGATCAGGCAAAATTTCACCTTCGAAAACCTCACCGAATGGTTCCCTAACATGAATTGCATCTCATCTGTTAAGCCGTTATGATGCAGCTCCCTCAAAAGCAACCGATGGATAATACCACCCCAAAACTTCATCTCCCGATGCATCGTCAGGAAATGCCTGAAACATGACGCCATGAACCGACGTCGATCTTCATCTGTAAATTCTGCAGGGACACGGTTCAGCGCGTCGTCTATATGGCCAAGGGCATCAAAATGGTTGTGTCGAGTCAATTTGCCCTCGTACCAGTCTTCTTCTGCAGTTTTTAGCGAATCTCTCAACATATTTCTCATATGCAATGTAACAGAAATACAACATCATTAAACATAACAAATTTAGTAACCAAAATTAAAAGTCTCGATCCAATGTAAAAACAGCTCGATCCTAAAAAAAAAAACTCGATCCTAGGAGAAAAAAGCTCTACCCTTTTCAAAAAAAGCTCGATCATATGACAAAAATGCTCGATCCCATAACACAAAAGCTCGGTCCAATTATAAAAAATGCTCGATCCCATAAAAAATAAGCTCGATCCTATGTAAGAAAAGCTATATCTTATTTAAAACGAGCTCGATGTCATGATGAAAAAGCTCGATCCAATTCAAAAAAAGATCGACCCTATTGAAAAAAGCTCGATCCCTTTCAAAAAAGCTCGATCCCTTTCAAAAAAAGCTAGACCCTATTGAAAAAAACTCGATTCCGTTTCAAAAAAGCTCGATCCCTTTCAAAAAAACTTGATCCAATTCAAAAAAAACCTTGACCCTATTGAAAAAAGCTTGAATCCTTTTCAAAAAAGCTCGATTCCTTTAAAAAAAAGCTCGATCTCTTTCAAAAAAGCTCGATCTCTTTCAAAAAAGCTCGACCCCTTTCAAAAAAACTTGACCCTATTGAAAAAAGCTCGATTCCTTTTCAAAAAAGCTCGATCCCTTTCAAAAAAGCTCGATCCCTTTCAAAAAAGCTCGATCCAATTCAAAAAAAGCTCGAAACATTACAAAATAAGCTCGACTTACCAAAACCTAATTTTCACGAAAATAAAAGCTTGACTCAACAACAAATAAGCTCGATTCTCTTGTAAAAAGTCTCGATAACCCATATTTCATATTCCTCAACTGATATTCAACCAAATTACAAACCCTAACCTAAACTACAACATTCTCAGATATCTATTTAAACCAGTTTCTACAATTTCTATCAACAAAACTCAATTCTAACATGTAATGCAAGTTAACAACAACAAAAACGATGAAAAAAATAATAATCTTACATTTCTCAATCGCAATTGTTCTCGTGTAATCTCGTTCCAGTCACTTCACCGTCGATTAATTTCCCGTTGGTTTGACTGTTGCTTCTCTCTGACTTAGAAAACAATCAATTCCTCACTGTTTTAATATTTCGGGGTATTTTCGTCTGAACACGTTAAATTGTGTCTTTTAAACGTATATTAGTAAAGTGGTGATATTTACAAGACACCCCCCTCAAATAGTGCCAATAATTTTTTGACCCCATTATAGAAAATTAGATATTAATATTATAGAGTATTAGAGTGTGTAGAGAGTATTTAATTTTTAATTTTTTTCAAAAAAGTAGACATCGGAACAGTAAAAATAAGGGATATAATCATTTCTCCCCTACAGAAATTAATATTTATGTTTAGGTTTTATTTATAATATTTATGTTTAGTATTTGTATTCTAATGTTTATATTTAATATTTAAGATTTTATGTTTAAAATATTTAATATTTCTGGCTTAATTTTTAATTTTAATATTTATGCTTATTATTTTTAATATTTATGATTTTCTGTTTAGTATATTTAATATTTTTAGGACAGTTTTTACTTTTGAATTTTAATATTTATGTTTAATAATTTTTGAATTTGTGATTTGAGTTTAGTAAATTTAATGTGTATGGCTAAGTTTTTAATTTTAATATTTATACTCAGAATTTTGAATATTTATAATTTTATGTTTAGTATATTTAATATTTATGGGATGGTTTTTACTTTTTAGTTTTAATATTTATGCTTAGTATTTTTAATATTTATGATTTTAGTTTAGTATGTTTAACAATTATGGGATAGTTTTTACCTTTAAATTTTAATATGTATGCTTAATATTTTTAATATTTATGATTTTATGTTTACTGTATTAAATATTTTTGGGATAGTTTTTACTTTTTAATTTTAACATATATGCTTAATATTTTTAATATTTATGATATTTATGGGAGAGTATATTTAATATTTATGGCTTAGTTTTAAATTTTAATATTTATGCTTAGTATTTTTAATATTTATGATTTTAGTTTAGTATGTTTAACAATTATGGGATAGTTTTTACTTTTAAATTTTAATATGTATGCTTAATATTTTTAATATTTATGATTTTATGTTTACTGTATTAAATATTTTTGGGATAGTTTTTACTTTTTAATTTTAACATATATGCTTAATATTTTTAATATTTATGATATTTATGGGAGAGTATATTTAATATTTATGGCTTAGTTTTAAATTTTAATATTTATGCTTAGTATTTTTAATATTTATGATTTTATGTTTAGTATATTTAAAATTTATGGGTTAGTTTTTAATTTAATATTTTAATATTTATGCATTGTAGAAAATGGATCCTATTAGAATTCTTATTCATTTTGACAATGGATTGAACATGAAAAATGATGACTATCAAATTTTGTCACCGTCACCGGAAGTCAAAGTCAGGCAAGATAGTCAAGGATTACCTAGTCCTTCTGCCTCCACACTGAGGTCAACCACATCAAGACCCAGAACCAGAAATACGAAATCTTTGGTATGGGAATGTTTTGACTTGGAAGAGGTAACCGGGAGAGATATTACTAGACAGACACAACTACATTGAAACCTAAATGGGTCTATTACAACTTGGAGATATAATGATGCCAATACTACGGAATGTATGGCACGTTATATTGCACAAACTAATCAACCAATTAGTTTTGGTGAAAGTCCTTTTTTTAAAAAAAAAGTTTATCAAAAAAGCACACAAAGCCCAATTTACAGTTGTGCCTAGAAACCCCATTTAAAGCGATTTACAAAAATGTTTTTACTCCGACCGAGTCAAATTGATTGTTCAATTAGAGAGCTTCAGTGTTTCTGTAGTACTAACTTCGATATTTGGAATGCACGTTCCAAACAAGATTATTTATGTGTCATATGACACTATTTAGATTCTGATTGGAAGATCCAAAAAATAATTCTTGATTCTCGTCCCATGGATTTCCAACATACCACTCAAAATATTGATGACATTATTTTTGAAGTTTTAAATGATTTTAAACTAATTGGACGCATCATTTACATCACATTAGATAATGCATCATCAAACACGGCATCCATTAACTTGTTTGTAGCCAGCAATGTCCCTCAAGTTGGGGGTTATCTCTTCTACCAATAGTGTGTACGTCACATCATAAATTTAGTTGTGAAATCAGGTTTGAAGGCTGTAAGCAGTCTTATAAATCACATCAAATATGTTATTTCTTATATCAACAGCTCTAATCAAAAAGTCAAAAAAATATTCCAGATATTGTACAACTAACAACCAACAATCTAGAAGGTTCCAAACAAGCCAGTAAGGTGAAACTCTACTTATTTAATGTTACAAAGTGCTATTGATTATTCTACTGAAACTACATGTTATTATAATATGAAAATGGTCCTAGTGGGCAGGCCAACCCTAACGAGGACGATTGGTATATGGCACAGTGGCAAATACTTTTATTAAAATTTTAAAGGATTTTTACGATTCAATTGTACTTCTATCCAGGGTCTATTACCCCACATCTCCTCTTGCATTGCATTAGATTTTAGAAATGTCTGATACTCTCATAGAGATGATCCCACCTAAAGCACTGCAGTTGCAGCGATGATGAAAAACTTTCAAAAATATTGGTATGGAATTCCTTTACGTTATGCCTTAAACTGTATCGTAGTTCCTAGGTTTAAATTAAATGGTTGAAAAACTTTTTTTGAGTTTATTGGTCGTTACTTGGATTTAGATATTACTCAACATTTTACTAATCTGCAATCCAAGTTATTCGAAGTTTCTCATCTTCATGCAGGTTTAGCGGTAGAAACACGCAGCAGTCGGATCAACCGGACACACGTCCAATGAAGAGAAGTTAGAGAATCCTAACCGGCAACCAAGAGTCTTCATCTTCATCATCTCAACATAGCGAATCGAATACTTACTTTGAAACTAAGTTCAAACTAGCCCATCAAGGGGACTTCTAAGATTTTGATCTGCTGTTATGGTGGAGGAACCATACCGATGGTTATCTAGTATTGTCCCAACTAGCACGGGACGGACTCATCATCCATGTGTCCACTGTTTGTTCGGAACAGGCATTCAACAACGGTGGATGTATAATCGAACCGAAAAGATTTTGTTTGACCCCTGAGATAGTGAAAGTATTAACATGTCTTAATGATTGTGAGCATGCAGAGATGAGATGTAGCATTAACCAGTGAATGAAGAACTAATTCAAAGTTTTTCTAAAATATACTTTGATGAGGCTTCAGGTTCCAGCAGTAACCAGCATAACTAAAGACTTAATTTAAAATTTTAATTATACATGTATATATAATTTTGTAATTCGATTGCACTTTTTTCGCTTACCAAGTTTTTATCCCATTGAGTTTTCTTGGTAAGGTTTTTAATAAGGCAATCACAAATTATGTAAATTGAAATGTGAATAAGTAAATAAAATGCAGCTCTTTCTTAATTCTTACATCTTTATGACTTTATTTATTCTTTGAATAATTTTAGTAAATAAATAAAATATAATTTAATCTATTTCTTACATTTTATTTAATTATCATTAGACTAAAATAAATAGGAAATAAATTGTTAACTTAAAATAAAATAGGAAATAAATTTTTAACTTAAAAGTTAAAGCACACAAGCTAAAATAATAAATAAATTTTAACTTAAAACATAAAAAAGTTAATAAATTTTTAACTCAAAAAATAAATAAAATAGGAAAAGAAAACAAACAATTGAATTAAATTGAAAATAAAATAAAATAACAGGCAGTCGAGTGGCCTGTTAAGGCTTGCCTGGCCTGGCCTGCCAGCACGGCCTGCTGGGCCATGCTTCCAAGCCAGGCGGTGCCTCCACAAGCTTAACAGGCTAGGCCTCAGCATGGTCCGTTAAGGATCTGGGCCTTTTGGAAGCGGCCTGTTAAGGGGCCCAGCCTTAACCTGTTTTGCCTTTTCTAATTTAAAATAAATTTACGATTCATGGAGAGTTCTACGACAGTTCGACACAAGTCAATGTTGTTACGAAATATGTAAACTCAAAAGCAATCAAACAATCACATACAATAACAAATAAAATAACAATTAAAAGAGACGAGATTTCACGTGGATCTTAAATCCATGAACTCAACTTCCACTGTCAAATTGTTATTTACAATGATAACAAAACCGACTCGGGCTTCACAACCTCCATGCAGCATCAATGTAGAGCAACAAAACTGATTCAATGCATATCATTAAGACAGGCTGCACAACCCAACAGGTATTTGAGAAACAGATGGACGTTACATATTCCATAAAGCGCCGTTTTAGCACTAGAAAAGGTTACAATTGTTTTATAATTTATTTTTTGTGTCAAGTTCAACTATGAATTTTAGTTTGATTTGTTTCTAAGGTGAAATTCAGATTCTACTTGAGGGTATTTGGCCACCCTCATTGATCCAAGATCTATGTTGATATAGATAATTATCATGGTTCCAAACACTATTGAAATGAAGTTAGTAAAAAATATAATACATTTGATATCATTATACAAATAAAATTCCAATTAAGTATAATAATATGTTTGATACAAGATCTTAGTGAAGTATCAAAAACCACATTGATTTCACTCAAAACATAACAAGCAGTGAAGCAGTTGAGTTGTGCCTCTCAATAGAAGAAATCCTGTCAATGAATCAAGTTCAGCATACAAGCTGCTAAAACAATAACATGAGGGACGCTTATTCCAATTTAGAATCAATAAATCTTTTTTATATAACATGATATATATGTACCAATATATAACTTACACAAATATACAATTCACATCAACACAAAAACACAAAGAAAAAAAGGAAAGAAAAAAGAGTCGATACAGGCCGAAAAAGAAACTGGCTATCTCTCTTTCTGGACAACTATATATGGTAGTTAGGCAATTGAAGAAGACCATTCCACCACTTAAAATTAGCAGCAGTTCATGACTCCACAGCAATATTTGTGTTTGCCTGGTCTGAAATCTTCTTTGAAGAGGCTTTTGTCGTCTCCTTCGCCTGCTTCGCTTGGTCTTTGACCTTGACAGTGCCATTGCCGTTCTGTCCGTGAATCTTATTCTTGGTAGTGTTGCCAGCAGAGGATTCGTCTTTTTTGTAAGTACCAATGCTATGTCGCTGTGCGCGAGCACAAACTTTCCCCTTGTCATCAGTAGAGATAATTACATCACCACAGCTCTTTCTCCGGCTGAGACTGTTTAGCTTTGGAGATTTGGGTCTGGTTAATGGCAGCTGATATCGGACAAAAATTAGAATGCTAGTATTTTGTCAGAACTACTAAAGCTTCAAGTAAAATATATAGCAATTTTCTTTGCAATAACATGTCCCAGGACTACTACATTGCTAAAATCGCCATCACTATCACCAATATCATCATATCGGATTTATCCTCCCTTTCCATCTTAGTTCCTATAAATTTAAGAATACTTCAAAGAATTGCTCTAGTAAGAAGATATCGTAACGTACCTTCTTACGTTCAGCCTTGGGTGGGGGTTCTTCATAGTAAAAACTAGGTATCGGATTTGCTTTGAACACCATGTTCTTTCTAAGCTGCTTAATGGCAGCTTCACGCTCTTCCTGGAAACGGGTACAACAGGTTAAATGCTAATTTCTTCATTAACATCTTTAGATGTGTAACAAGAGGAACATAACTATTCATGCCGAAACAGTAAGTCATGAATACTTAAAGAAATGTTGTTTGTTACCTTTTGCCTTGCTTCACATTGGCTTCTCTCTGCCTCTAGGGCTTGGTGTTTTTCCCCTAATTTTGAGTAAAACTGATTGACGGAAATGAAACGGAAGATAATTAGCATAATGAATGCAACGAAAAAAACTGTTGCTTAGATGACACCTTACAAAAGGAATTATGTTCTCCATTGTCTGATTATAATAATAATACCTCCTTCCGTTTCTCAGCACGTTCGGAACATCTGAATTTGGGAGCCGTTCCAATAGTTATCTTCCGGACAGATGTAGCAGTACTATGTATGCATAGTAGCTAAGGATAATTCAATACCAAAATAACAAATTTCAATTTTTACAAAACAATATAATGGGGATAAAAACACAAAAATGTAAAGCGAATAAGCAATCAAACATAAGGATACGAGGAAGCAACAGAATAATTATCTTCTTCATCTGCAAACTTCTTATCGAGTTGCAATAGCTTCTTTGATGTCAGGGGAGAGCTTGGCTGAAATAAATTGCAAAAGTTTAAAGACTAGCATTTATCATATATTAATTCTGCAAAGAAAAAATTTCTTTGGATGCAAATAGAATCACAAGAACATAATATACATGCATCAACAGAATTAGGAAGCACCAGGAAAGCAATTATAGGTGCAAGGAAACAAGGTTTAACCAATTAAATCAAGGCATCAGAAACATATTCCTCGAAACCTAAGCAAGAGGCTATAAGGTGGGTAAAAATCCTCAAACTAAATCTTTTTAGGCTTCTCTCAATGGGGTAAATTCCTCGACACAATCATCTAAGTAGCAGGTAGACCAGAAAAATGAATCATAATTCTGCAGTTTCATAAAGACCACTTCAATAATCAAAACACTTGCACATTGATATGAAAGCCTAGAAGCCACTAAAATATTCTAAACATGATGTGTTGAAAAGAGAAAATATTACAATAAAGAAATAGAAGATAATTATTTTTCTTCAAAAACTTTTTGCATTTTCCTTCGAA
The DNA here is from genome assembly GCA_032871835.1 of Dipteronia dyeriana. Lineage (NCBI taxonomy): Eukaryota > Viridiplantae > Streptophyta > Magnoliopsida > Sapindales > Sapindaceae > Dipteronia > Dipteronia dyeriana. The sequence goes on from CM065302.1 coordinate 20,902,716, forward strand.
AAAGCCTCCTAATACACAATGCTGGAGAGAAAACCTCTACTTTACGGTATGACATTATAATTTTTTTCATGCATGTTCATTACTCCCACACTCTTTACACAGTTTTAACTTTTTTAACTGTAAACTGACTTCAGGACGGTTTGCTACTACTGAGGTCAAGTCAAGCATCTCCTCATGGTTATTATTAATTCTCTCACTTGAGAATAAAAAACAGGGAAAAACATTGACCATATATATATATATATATATATATATATATACTGTTGAAGGTTTCCGTTACCTGTGAAGTCTTCTTATCATAAGGAGATTGCATATAGTTACCATCAGCTCCAGATTCAGCCTCAACATGCCGAGTTGTGTCCGAGGCATCCTTTTCAGTTGACACAGCAGAGGGCTGCAGAACAGTAGAATTTGTGTGCTCACTAGAATTAGAAGTAGGAGAGCTTGACTTTTGATCTTCAGGCTTCTCACTAGTCACATCTTCCTTCTCGTGATCATGACAATTCTCTGCAACTGAGTTTTCTGCAGAGCATTCTTTCACATCATAGTCCTTCGCTTCATTGTTGTTGCCTTCTGAAATTTTAGGAGCAACATGAACTTTATTGTGAGAAGTCGGCTTCAATGTAACTCCAAATGGGTTCTTATCCATGTTTACATTCGTGAGCTCCCTCCCCATTACCCTGCATCGAAAGCAATATGCCAAATCATTAGAATGCTTCATTGAAAATGATCACCTTTCCAGCTCTAGCTCAAGAAGGCAAATAAACTCCATCAATATGCAAAGCAGGAGCCTAAAAGAAATTTTCCATACAATAATTCATTCCGATTCGTGCCAATACGCCCACATACTTAAATTGTTTTAACAAATGTATATCATTACTCCCACAGACCAGCAACTGCTACATATATCGTTCAACAATAGAACTAAAACACCTATGAAAGTCTATTTTATCAATGTCAGAATGCCTCGTGCACCTTACAACTTAAAAACAACTCAGAAAATTTATCAGAAACCGAAGAATACCCAATAATAGCACCGCATAGAAATGCAAATAATTCTGGTTGGGCCGAGAAGAATAGTACTAAAGGTTAGAAGCTTCAGGTTGCTTTTAGTACTGATGAGTTCACAAAAAACATGATGCTTTTTAGCCAAAACTTCATTCAGCTTGAATAATAATTTGAAAAGTTTAGATTCTCTTCGTATTTAATGTATTCCTCCAACAAGATGAAAACTTGTCAAACAATGAATTTCAAGTACCTAATGCCAAGGTGTAAATTTCAAACATATATTTATGTCTAAACTCAAATTTCAAATCACTTTTATGAGTTAAGAATAAATTCTTTATGACAATGAAACCAACTAACAACAAATCAAAGGCTAGTCAAAACATGAATTTTGATACCCAGTGGAAAGGTGTAAATTTGCATACACTCTGCAAAGGACTTGAAAAATTCTCTCTTCTCAATTATTATTCTTTCCCTGAAAAGCTCTAGATTTTTAATATCATTAAACCTGTATAAACACAATTTAAAATCAACATTGAAATCCAAATCTACACATCCAAATCCTCCAATTCAAACATACTAAAGAACACAAGAGCACAAATTCAATACATACATAGTAAACCTGAACTCCATGTCTCAAGAAAACCTATATTTTTATACAGATCTGGAAAAAATCTTGGCTTGCAATACCTATCTATGAATAAAACTAACCATTCTTTGAAGAGGTGAGTTAATAATCTAAAGTAATTTCATTTTCAATATAATTTCAACATGGAAGCTTTTTCAACACTGTTTTTTAACATTGAAACAGATAAACAAACAGGTGTCAAAGATTAATTTTCAGAATAATATAGAAATCCCCAAGAAAAATTGAAGAGAATTTCAGAGCAAAGGAACAAAAAAAAAACTGTGCTTGAGCATATATATGAAAATGGAAAGAGGTATACAGATCAAACATGGTAACATCAGAAAAAAGAAACTAGTTTTTATACATAAATGCACCAATTACATTAATTAAGAAGAGCTAACAAGGAAACAAAATATATTCATTTAAGAAACACACAAAAAAGGAACTTTATAAATCAAACATTTTTGGGGGAAAAAACAAAGCAGAAGAGCTCAAAATCAAAACTTGAATACAAAAGAGCATATAAACTTAGGAAAAAAAATTCACAAAGCAGCCAAAAGTCAGAGAAGCCAATAAAAACCCAGAAAATGCATGCAAAATCCACAATGCACACACATAATAAATATAATAAAAAAAGAAAAAAGAAAAAGAAAAACCAAAAAAATATTATCATTCATTTCCAACTCGACCACAATAAAAAAAAATCCCCATAACGCAAAAACCCAGATAGAAAAATTGATGAGACACCTTCAGATTTAACAACAATTTTTTTTTTTTTTTAAAGGCAGAAGAACAACAACATTGTTCTATAGATCAAAACACATTTTTTTCGTCTTACATGTGAAGAGCAAAACAAAGCAAAGAATGTGAGGAAATTTTTATTACAATTCGTGTCCCGATCTGATAAGATCTTGAACACCCTCTGTCTCTCTCTCTCTCGCTAAAAAAGAAAAAAAAAAGTTGAATACCCACTTCTTTGCTCTCTCTCTCTCTCTTACCTTCTTCCTCTCCTTTGTTTCTGTCTGCTCTCTCCTCTCCTCTCCCCTCTCTTCTGTCCTAAAACAAACAAAAAAGTTTTTGATGATTTTCCTTCTCTTTAGCTAAAACGACTTTCCTAAACCAGAAACTGTTTTTTATGTTGCGGTGTTGGTTATTTATAGGGCAGGTTTTTCAGTTTTAACGCCGTTCTTTTCTGTGCACTGTTTTTTTTTTCTTTTTTATAAAAGAAAACCAGTCGATAGATAAATAAATAAATAAATAAATCCAAATGGACCATTCCCATTCCATTCAAAAGGATAAAATGGTCATTTTTCGTCTTATACAGAGGTATAGATCAATAGATGTATACATAATTCGAATATCCACTCTAACAATGCAGACACTCTTTAAGATTTCGTGACAAAATGTCACAACCTTTCAATCAAGACTATATTTACTAGTCCACTAGGACTTTGGTGAGTCCAGCCTAATTTACATTTTCTATGCAAATCACGTCATATGGTCGTTTAGTAGTGAATCTGTGAATGTGGTGATACGACGAAAGAATAATACATGATTTCCAATTTAATTGATATTTTCATAAAAAAATAATAATAATAAATGTGGTGATTACGGATAAATGTGACTTGTCTATATATACATTGTGATGTAATTCGTTGAATTGTATGTAAATAATTAATCAATCGATAAAGTTTTTAGTGAAACGAAGCTTCCATGTTCTTGTACTTAATTGAAGTGTTCGTCGACTAAATTATATTTGATTTGATATGTAATTGAAATAGAAATAATTCAAGTTAGAGATAAATGTAAAATGTTTTTTGGTTTGATTATGTGCCAGGTGGTCAGTGGTCTTGTGCTTTATAAATTATATAACCAATATAACCTAATTAAGGAAAATTTCACTTAAAATTTAATGAGTCTGAATTGAATTCATTAACTTATTTTTTGTTTTTATAAGTGATCAAACGATTTAAAAATATCAAAAGACAACTTAAAAAAATAAAGTAAGAAATCTTAATTTTTTATTTAATTCCAAATCACTAAATTACAATTAAAATATTATTTTTCAAATCTATCATCTCAAAGAGTATATATTTCCAAATTTATCATAATTTGATATGGTGTAGGAAAACCCGTACAAAACAATATAATATATATATATCACCATAATATCATAATAAAGTATCGATATTAAACACCGATATACACGGTGATTACGGTTCTTTTTTATTTTTAAAACTATTTAAAATAAGCAATATATTAAAATAAAGATTTATATACCATATATAATTTTGATGAAATTGAAAATATGTTGTATATGGGGGGATAGTATCGGAAGAACAGATTTTATATTGTATTTAATGCAATTCAGTGATTTGCAATTAAGTTAAAAGTCATGATTTTTTACTTTTTATTTTAAGTTGTTTTTTAAGGATTTTTTAAGTTGTTTGACCACTTTAAAAACAATGTTAAGGGGTCGTTTGTTTTTTCCACTTAAAACTTAATGGTCTGAATCATAATTATTAAGTTGTTTTTTTTAAGTAGTCAAACAACTTAAAAATCGTAAAAAAAACAACTTAAAATAAAAAGTAAAAAATCTTAACTTTTAACTTAATTGTAAATCACTGTATTGTATTAAATGCAATCTAAAATCTTTTCTTCCGATACTATCCCCCATATATAATATATTTCCAATTTCATCAAAAATACATATGGTATATAAATCTTTATTTTAATATATTGTTTATTTTAAATAGCTTTAAAAATTAAAAAAATCCAAATAAAAAAGAACCATAATCACTGTTCATATTAGTGTTTAATATCGATACTTTATTATGATATTATGGTGATATATTTATTTTAGAGTGTTTTGTACGAGTTTTCCTGATGTCCTTTTTATTTTTTGAAAACAAAAAACATTTTCTTTTCTTAGAAAAATGAAGTTTGTTTGTAATCAAAGATGAAGATCATGATCATATGTGTTCATATATAATTATAATTTTTGGATTATTTTTATTTCATATTATATGTATAATTGTTTAACATATGTATAAATGTAAAATTACTTATATTCAAACAATTTTACTTTAAAAAAATAAACTTGTTGACAAAGTATTCAGATGTGAGAAAAAAAAACATATCATTTAAGTTCAGATTTCAGTCAGTATTCAGTCATTATAAAAATTCAGAATTTTTCAGCACTCAGACAAAAATAACAAACGACCTCTAACACTATTAATTCAGGATTGGTGAAAGGGACCTCATTCGAACCAACAACTTCAATGAACTAGTACAAGGGAGATATCACCTAACCAAATCTACTTATGTTTTTATTTTCAATTATAGGATGAATTCAGAACATATTGGTAGCATATTAAATGAGTACTTATTATATTGTTTTAGAAAGAAAGAAAATTTATATAAAGTATAATTGAGTAAACTTTTTAGCTTAAATCTTGTTTTTTTTTTAATTCTATTTTTAAAGTCTCAAAAATGGTCACCAAAATCTTTCCTGAAATGACGGCGTTAGATGACGGCGGCAGTGAAAGACAAATGTGTACAGTAAAATGGACCGACGGTGTCGTGGACCTCGTGGTTGATTAACGGTCAAATTTGGATCCGAAAAATCCCAAGTAGTCCCGGGTTCGAATCTTGTCGGCAGATTTTGTTTTTTGGTTTTTTATGTTCAGTCTTCAGACCAGTAGATCATCTCATTGTGACCTCATTTTTGAAAGGGCGACTTGTCGGAGATTCTCTTCAAAAGTGGGCCCTCTTACACAAAAATGGCCATTTTGCCCTTTTTCCAATGTGTCCCTTAATTTGTCCTGTCAAGAGTACGCCCGGAGTTGTCACACAATGAATCAGATATCTGCTTTAATAATATATTACGAACAGATATATTTATTTCAATAATATATACCGTCATATATTTATAGTCTGGATGTATATTCTTACACTCATAAAATATAAAAAAAAAAACTTTTTATATATATTTACAAACTTCGTATAATAGAATTGGAATTCTCTAATATTTATATAAATGAAAAAATATATATCACCTAAGTCAAGAGGACATACGTTTAATTTTGAGACTTAACATGTGGACACATCTCATTAATTAATAATCTCAGTAATTAATAGTTTAATTAAATGGGTTCACAAATATTCTTTTTTTTGGAGGTGGTGGTCGGTGGTACCCCATGATGTTCATTTATACATATCACAGTAACTTTGTTTGTGTTATAAATTTTGAATTCAATGTGAGGAAAATAAACAAGAAGTGGTAGATTTTGAATTAAAAATTTACACACACATATATATATTGTGAGAAAGCGAGAAAAAAATATAGAAAAGAAAAAATTGTGTGGCATTTAATTGGGCAGGTGGTGTTTTAGTGTTTGGACATTGTTTGGGTATTGACTTGTCAGTGTCCATCTATACTGACCAATTAATGGTTGGTTGTCACGTAATCCAAAACAAGGAAAAAATGGTAAAAAATTAAAGAGTTATTACCACGTGGCAACACCCCATTGGAGAGGTCAGTGTAGCTGTGTACTGACGGATACTAATTAGTCAGTACCCAAGTTTTTTCCTTAGTGTTTTACCATCAAAAAAGCTCACACATCAAATATTGAGTAAAGAGAATGCTAGTACAATAATTATGAAGAGAAATTCTTCAATAGACAAGGAATTCATGACATTTTGATCCATATATATGTCTGTTTACACACATATCCTTTAGGTCATCTCTAATCGTTCTCCATTTTTTTCTCAAATTTAGAGACCGAAAATGGAATATTTCATCTCTATAAATTTACAACTCTAATCGATCTCCATTTTCTAATATCTAAATAATACAATATTATTATTTTACTTTATTTATTTTTAACTAACTATCTCCTATACCTATTTTTTTTTGCCACTATAACTTTTTACATTCTACTACACATAATATTTACTCTAATATTTACACCTAATTTATATCTAACTTTATAATGTTATTGATGATTTCAAAACATTGATTAAAAATAATTATTTGAAAATATTGGTTTTAAATTAAAATACTTTTAATTCATTGATTAAAATATAAGGTGTAATAAATAAAAAATTTAGAAATTATTCAAATATAGTCAATATTATACTCGGATGAAAGATCTCAACAAAATATTTCTAATGATATAATTTTTATAGTAATTAGATTTATGAATAAATAGTTATAGTAAATTAATTGAATTTAGTTAAAAATGTAAAAAAGATACGAGAGGAATTAAAGGATGAATATGAGGATAAAATTGGATTAAAAAAGTTGAATAGTGAAATGGAGATTGAGGATTTGGATCTCCAAATATAGAGATTAAAACTTGATCTCCATTTTTTTCTTCTAGATTTGCTCAATATAGAGACCCATCAGAGCTGATTGGAGAAATGGAGACCCCATTGGAGTTGACTTAAGAGGAAAAATCATAGATTATATGAGTTAAAAGTTGTCTAATAGTGTGGGAAGAACGTACCCCTTCCCTATAGTGAGAGTTAAATTTCGATTTTCATTTATAATAGTTGATCTTGTTAGGTTTCCACAGATCGGTTTCATATTTTAAAAATAAAAAATTGTCTATAAATGTACTTGGTATAGTAGATTGAGTCCAACCATGAATGAAAACCTGTTATCAATGTCTAGCTACGTCACTAGCGTGACCACAAAGCAGACAAGTTGGTTGTAATAGTATATGGAAATCAGCTGTTAATTTGGTTTACCTCTACAATTATCCAATACTTTATCGTACAAAATTAGCAATTTTGTGTTATCTAAAAATGAACCAGTAGTGGATTAAAGGGTACCCTTTAACAAGAAAATAATAATAATAAATCTTGATTCTTGAAATGTATTTTATATGAATTTCAAAATTATGGTCAAAGCTCATAGTGTGCTAAATATAGTCAAGCTTAATAGGTAATTTACAGATCTCTGAGAAAAAAAGCCTTAATTCACTCCTCAAAGTAATAAACATGATCTTCCTAAGAATAAATTTCCACAGCTGGATAAGTTATAGTTTTGTAGTTTTTATACTTTTGCAGGTTTTGTAACTAGAAAAATATATAACTAGTCTAACTTCTTTCTTTAGTTAGTACAATCGTAGCTGCTGGAATTTATGAGTTTAATGAACATTAAATGTGTTAGTATAAGATCCAGTGGCCTTATTATATTTTTCTTGTACAAACACAACTTTAAATAGTTTATCATGCACATTCAAAAAAATCAATAAATCATGAACCATTGAATTTTTTTGATAAATAATCATCTACCGACTTGTTTTTGTGACCACTTTACAATTCCATATCAGATATAAACATATTGAATAAATAATTATAGGTTTACAAGATGATCGATCATATGCAGCACCGTACCAGGCCAGAGTTCGACCCCGGTGTATCCGGTTTATCAATCCCATTATAATCAAATTCTTCTTAATTATATGGCCAAAGACCATAGGTTCTTATGTTCCAAAAAGGTTATAGAGATGGAGGTGAAGCCAGCTCTAGGAAATTTGAGGTGCAATTTAAAAAACGATTGGAAATTTAATAGGAAAAACAAAACATTTGTGAGCCCTCTCAAATGGCTAAGCAGCTGGATCGGGTAATGATTTCTGGGTTATCAAACAATTTTTTTTAAAATAAAAATAAAATGCAAGTCAAATTCTGTGTGGTTCACACGTATATGAACAGACCAGACCAGAGTCACCGAGTCAGCCTGTTTGTTGAGGTTGTTGTTGAGAAGTTTCATGGTTATAAAATGTGGTTGGTGATCGGTTGGAAAAATGAATATATAAGAGAATTCAACAATAATAATAATTATAAAAAGAAGAGGGGTCCCCATTAAAAATAAAAGAAACTTTTGAACATTCCCATTAATATTTCAAAAAGGTCAAAAAGATTCAACAGTTTCCTTTAGAAAACTTTGCCTCCTAACACCACCTCCTTCTTTTGAATTTTTTTGGCTCTTCTTTTATCATCCATATTGGAGTACAGTCATTAGTTATTTTATTTCAATTATGTTTCATTTTTATTTTATTATATTTCATTATATATATATATATATATATATATATATATATATATATATATATATATATATATATATATGTGTGCATGACTGATTGACTTCTCTTCTCATCGTGTGAATGATTTTTGTTGGTATAAATATAAAAAGATTCCAACCAGCTCGAGCATTGTTCCTATTAATATATAATTAATTAATTAAACAATGAATAAGCATGGGGCATGTCATAAATTAAGTATACGTTCTCTTAAATAATACAGCTTGCATACATACATATAAGGAAAGAGAGAGCAGGTTTTAGGTGTATGATTTAATTTATGTATGATATAATGATCATTTTAAGAAAATGAGCAAGTTATTTTATAATGCTACATAACATAGATCTATAACACAGGAAAATTTAAAAATGCTAGCTAATTAAAATCCCACATTTAATTAATATGTAAAAATTGTCGGTGTTTGCATATAGATATTGGATATTTAGTTGATAATTTGTGCCCTCTTGTCTCTTTAACAATCTTTTTGCTGTATTGGTATTATTAGTAATGATTTATTTTTCAATTTTTTTATAAAGAATTATACACGTACCAACTAGAAACTGTACTATTATAGTATTATTTAGATTAAACCTCAAATCAAAAGAATATTTTTAATATATTTGTATATATTGAAGTTTCCTCAATCACATAGAATATTAAAATTACGAAATTAAAGTTTATTGTTAACAGAAAAAACATACGTGCACTTGAATAATATATATGGTTTATGATAGATAACAAAAAATCAAATTTAATTCAATCATAAAAAATTAAGAAGTCGGGTTTTTTTTTTTTTTTAAAGATACAACAAATAACTACCACCGTTAACAATGTTACTCCTACCCTAATCGGCTAATCCTGAAATATATTGTAATAATTAGAAAAAACATATAAAGTATTCTCGAATTTAATTTCACTCACATACAGGGTTGAGAGTTGTTCAGTTATGTTGTTGTTCTAGTTGTTTTGTTTCAAAAAAAAAAAAAGATTTAATAATTCATTTCCCAAATTAAAAAAGAAAGATTCTAATAAAATTTTGAACCGACATGAAAAAAAAAATGATGTCTATACAATTCCATCTCAATTTTGATAGATAAATCAATAGCAAAAGCCATAGGGGACCATTTTATATATGTCTGATCACTTTAAGTCTACTTTACATACACACAAATATATAATGAGTTTTAAAAGTATTATTTCCACATTTTTTTCAACAATTAAACGCCACAACGATTCAGAGTTGATCTCACATGGAAAAATTTACATTTGATAATTATTATACACGATAATTTATATGTATAAGTGTATATACTGTTATTAATTTTTCAAATGATTAAAGCAAAATTCATATTTATCATGAAGTGTTAAATGTTAATGGAGTGGAGATGATAAAGGAGAAACCGGAAGCAAAATATTTTTGGATTAAATTAAGAAAAAAAAAAGGACAAAAAAAAGAAAAAAGAAGTAAAATGCTGGTTGTGAACAGACAATGTAGGGGCCATTCACTGATTCACATCTTCTTTTTCTTTCTTTTGTAACCTAAACGTGAAGGAAATGAAAGTGCTTCTCATGTTTTGTTTTCATTTTCTTTTTTAAATTGATGTCCAAATTCAAACCATATTACCACTACCTAATTCATGTAAAAATTTGGTGCTTATAATCTTTATAGTCATAAATAATATGAGGTTGACCGAGTGGTAAGTATCTTACAATTGCATCCAAGAAGTAATAGGTTTGAGTTGTCTATAGTGGAATCAAAAGTATAAAAACAATTTTTGTTAGAGGAGAAAGGAGCAAAATGTAACAAAAATTAAAATATGAAGATAATTTTATAATTGTATAAACTATTATAAAACAGAGTGGATTTTGCCACCACTATCACCATTAACATTTGAAGTCCTTACACATATATGGAAATAAGACATGTGTTGGCTCCTTCTTGTGATGATTAGTGGCAATGTGATGTCCTGTTCTGATTGGTCATTAAAACCTAAATATATGCTCTTTGTTTTGAGTTTAAAAACCATCCATGAAAATTTTCGCTTTGTAATCTCTGCACAATCGATCAAAGCAAAACAAAAGGCAATTTCTCCTTCAAATTTTATTAATATTTAATGCTTTATCTGTTATTTCAGTTTAATTATAATACGTTATCAACACGATGCTGATATTTTCAGAATCTGAAACATCTGAATTTATTATCATTGGAACTTGAAGTTCCTAAATTTATTTCTAGAACCAGAAGCTTCTGGATTTATTATTACTAGAACCTGAAGCTTCTAGATTTTTATTTATCAAAATCAGAACATGTAGTTCTAGATTTTGTTTCTCGCATTTTATTTACTTTTACACAATTTACTTTCTCGTATTTTATTTACTTTTATGTAATTTTTATTTAAACAGTTTGATCACTCATCCAAAAACCTGAAGTTTATGGATTTATTTATCACTACTGGAACCTAAAACATTTAGATTTATTTATTTACAAATATTTCTTTATATATATCTGAAGATTTAAATTCCACGGATTTTTATCAGATCAGAAGTTCTGACTCCGATTGTGATTTTTATATACTAGAAACTATAAAAATGTAAAAACTTGCAAGCTTGAAATTTGTTGCACTAGAAGTATCTAGGGACAACTACATGTCCTGGGTAATTAGCGCTAAACTATTTTTAAAATCAGAAGGCTTGTATTACACCATTGAAGAAGGGGCTGAGGCAACTGAACAAGACAAGTCCACTGCTATGGTCAATATCCGTCGCCATCTAAAAGCTCAATACCTAACTGTCACAGAACCGAAAGTTCTATGACAAGAATTAAAAGACCGATTTGATAACCAACCCGATGTTATATTACCAAATGTCAGGTATCAATGGCAACATTTATGTTTTCAAGACTATAGGTCGGTCTCTGAATATAATTATGCTTTATTCAAAATCGCTACACAACTGGAATTGTGTGGTCAGGATGTAACATAAAGTGATATGTTAGAAAAAACGTTTACAACATTTCATGCCTCAAACATGATATTACAGTAGCAATATCGAGAACGTCGATGCTCAAAATATTCAGAGTTAATCTCATGTCTCTTGGTTGCAGAGAAAAAATGAGCTTTTAATAAAAAAAAACATGAATCACGTCTGACCGACTTTACATCATTCTCATAAGTGAGTGCTAATACTATTGGGGGACATAATCGTGGTCGTGGCCGTGGTCGTGATCGTGGTCACGGTCCTTACTGTGGTCGTGGTCGTGGTCACGGTCCTTACCGTGGTCATGGCTGTGGTCACGGTCACGGTCACGGAAGAGCATATGATTATTCTAATCCGGGTGGTTATAATCAAAACATTCCCCAGAAGCAAAATGTTAATAAGGTCAAGCCAGATAAAGGAAAGAGTATCGAAAAGGGGTCTAAGAAAGATGATGGTGTATGCTTCAGATTTGGCTGTCATAATCATTGGTCATGTACATACCGCACACCCAAACATTTGGTTGAGCTTTATTAAACATCGATTAAAGGAATGGAAAAAAGGGAAGAATCCTGAAACCAACTTCATGGAGGATTCAGAATTTATGGATATTACCCAGTTTAATGTTTCTGAATTTCTAGATGATCCAAATGACAAAGTGACTACTTCAATTGGTGATGGAAATATCCATACCAATTAAGTACTATTTATAATAGTTTTGTTATCATATGAAATGCTTATGTAAATGTTCCTTATATAATATATAATTTTGATCACTCCTAATATGCATTTTATTTTTTCTTTGTGAAGCACAACAAATATGTATCTAAACGATAAACTGAGTGATATTGAAAAGCAAGGTACATGAGATATATGTCTAGTCGATAGTGCAATGACACATACGATTTTATAGAATCATAAATACTTTATGAATTTAACTTTGCTTAAGGCAAATGTTAATATAGTATCAAGTCCAACAAATCTGATAGAAGGCTCCGATAGAGCCATGGTATTGTTACCAAACAATACTAAAATATGTATCAATGACGCTTTATATTCAATTAGATCCAGAAGATATCTACTAAGTTTCAAGGATATACAGTGTAATGGATTTCACATAGAAACCATAAATGATGAGCATATCGAATATCTGTGCATTACTTCCCATAATTTAGGCCAGAAAATCATTCTAAAAAAGCTGCATGCTTTATCATCTGGATTATATTACACTCTTATAAGAGGTGTAGAAGTTTATGCAGTTATGAACCAGAAGTTCTCAGACCCAAAAATATTTATGCTCTGGCATGGTCATCTTGGTCACCCGGATCTACAATGATGAAAAGAATCATTAAAAATTCGCATGGACATTCATTAAAGAACCAGGAGATTCTTTTATTCCATGAAAATTTGTGTACTGCATGTAATTAGTAATAAAACCTTCCAATCTAAGGTTGGTTTTGAATCCCCGTCATTCTTACAAAGGATCCAAAGGGACATATGTGGACCTATTCATCCACCAAGTGGACCGTTCCGTTATTTTATGGTCCTAGTTGATGCATCCATCAAATGGTCAAACGTTTGTTTATTATCAACACGTAATATTGCCTTTGCAAGATTACTTGCATAGATTATCAGGCTTCGAGCACATTTTCCTGATCATCCGATTAAGTCAATATGCCTTGATAATTCTGATGAATTTACTTCCAAGACATTTGATGAATATTGTATATCAGTTGGGATTGATGTTGAACATCCAGTTTCACATGTTCATACCCAGAATGGATTAGTAGAATCGCTTATCAAGCATCTTTAGGTAATTGCAAGAACTTTATCATTGTGAACACAATTACAATTTCTATTTGGGGACATGCTATTTTACATGTTGTTGCATTAATTCGTCTTCGTCCCACTGCTTCTCATCAATATTCACCACTAAAACTTGTATTTGGCCATCAACCAGATATTTCTCATCTATGTACTTTTGGTTGTGCAGTATATGTCCCAATTGCACCTACACTTAGAACTAAAATGGGACCGGGAATATATGTGGGTCTAGATTCACCATCAATTATTAGATATCTAGAACTTTTAACTGATGATCTTTTTACTGCACGATTTGCTGATTGTCATTTTGATGAGGGAAATTTCCCATCATTAGGAAAAAGAAACACTTCTCCTGAAGAGAAGCATGAACTTTCTTGGAAAGTCCCCAGTCTAATTCATCTTGACCTATAAACATCTCAATGTGAGAATGAAGTCCGCAAGATAGTCCATCTTCAAACAATAACAAATCAATTACCAGATGTGTTTACCGATGCTACTAGGTAACAAAATCATACATCCCAACTGTTAATGTACCAGCACGAGTGATTGTTCCAGAATAACGATCTAAATAAATGATAGCAAAGGAATCATCTACTGCAAGCCAGAAACGTGGTAGGCCACTCGGTTCGAAAGATATTGTTTCTCGAAAAAGGAAAATAAATTACCATGATCATGTTCCTGAGATTATAAATAAATCCAATTTCTCAAAATTAACTCCATAAGAGTTAGATGTCCCTGAAAGGACACAAGTCACTAAAGTGATAGAAACCACTACAGGGGAAGGAATCCCTGAAGAGATTCAATAACACAGAAATGAGGAAATTTCTAAAAATTATGCAAGAGAAATGTGAAATCGTGAGGAAATAGTAATCGATGATATATTTCATATACAGTGGCCACTAAAAATATAAATGATGATTATGAGCATTATAGTGTTGATGATTGTAGGCAAGGGTCTGATTGGCCTAAATGGAAAGAAGCAATTCAAATTGAATTGAATTCGTTAGCCAAACATAAAGTATTTGAATCAATAATCTAGACGCTTGAATACGTCAAACCTGTTGGATACAAATGGATTTTTGTACGGAAAAAAAAAATGAGAAAAACGAGGTTGTGCGATATAAGGCACAACTCGTAGCACAAGGGTTCTCACAGAGACCTGATATTGATTTTGATGAGACATATTCACTAGTGATGGATACAATTACGTTTCGATTTCTGATAAGTTTGGCTGTCTTGGAAAGACCTGAAATGCATCTTATGGACGTAATAACTGCCTATCTATATGGCTCACACGATTCAGATATTTATATAAAAATTCCTAAAGGACTTAGAATGCCAGAAGCATACAACTCGAGACCTCGCAATTTATACTCGATTAAATTACAAAGGTCCTTGTATGGATTAAAGCAATCTGAGCACATGTGGTATTACTGCCTCAGTGAATATCTGATTAAAGAAGGATATATTAATAATCTTATATGCCCATGTGTTTTCATAAAGAAATCAGAATCTGGATTTGCTATCATAGCCGTTTATGTTAATGATATGAATTTGATTTGAACTCCTAGAGAACTCCTAAAAATTGCTGAATATTTGAAAAAGGAATTTGAAATGAAAGACCTGGGAAAGATCGGTGTAGAGATTGAACATAATTCAAATGGAATACTTATCCATCAATCAACATATATTGAAAAGATTCTAAAAAGATTCCATATGGATAATACTCATCCATTGAGTACTCTTATGGTTGTTAGAACTCTTAATCCTAAGAAAGATCCATTCCGACCACTTGAAGATGGTTAAAAGATACTTGGTCCTGAAGTACCACATCTTAATGCAATTGGTGCTTTGTTGTATCTGGCTCAATGTACTAGACCAGACATTGCATTTTCAGTAAATTTGCTTGCTAGATTTAGTTTAGCACTAACTCGAAGGTATTGGAATAGGGTTAAACATCTTTTTTGTTACCTTCGTGGCACGAAAGATTTAGGATTATTTTATTCGAAATCTAACAATTTTTCAGGTTTACTTGGTTATACTGATGTTGGATATCTGTTTGATCCCCATTAAGCTTGTTCAGAGCAAACTATTGTTGCTACTGCAGGAAAAATCGATTCAAAACGCGACGGAAGCGTGAAATTAGGGTTTGGTATATCTTAATTAATTTCCCTTTAAAATAAATAACCTTAACCTTAGATTAATTTACATATAATTAAAGTATCTTAACATCGAATTGAATCCGTAAGATATTCCAATCCAATCACGAACGTGAATCACCTAGAAGTGTGGGCTCCCTTTCTTTAAATTGTATACCTAAGGATGAAAACACACAAAATCTTTTTCTTTTGTTAGTCACAATAATCCTCTAAGAGAAAAAACAAAGAACATTAGGTCACTTGTGAATTATCAATCAACTTGATTGATAATTGTGTGAACCTTGATTCGATGTTGTACACAAAACCTTTTGATGTAAAGACTACTTGTGCACTATCGAAAACAAAATGTTATTTCTTCATTTTCCTCTTTCTTGAATTTCCACACACCAAATCTATGATTTAGCTGAATTTTGTCTAGAGTAAAAACTAAATTTTTCTCTCTCAAAATCCTCTCTCTAGGTCGAAATCTTTCTCTAAGAAAAACTTGGACTATTGTCGAATTATACACTAATATATATATATATATATATATATATATATATATATATAGTGGCCGAATTCTACTTGCTTTTAATTTAGGAAACCAAATCGTCTCCTAAAGAGGATTTACTTGGTGGGCAAAAATCCTCTCCTTAGAAGGATTTACTTGGTGACGAATAATCCTTTTCAAAGAAGATTTTTTTTCAACACCAAGACTCATAATCCAACTCAATAGTGTATTTATTCAATAACCAATTATTGAATATAAATTAAATTGGGACTACATCAAAACTTCTTAATTTGACCAATTGTCAATTTAGAGTTTTAATAGAAATCAAATACTTCCTAATTTGACTAGATAAATTATTTATCTACTTATCAAATATAGTATTTGATACTTATCATATTACCAACAATAATATGACATTTGGAGACATTTTCCAACTAGGAAAAAGATTTTAACTTTTAATTAAATAAATAAATAATTAACAAATTAATTAATTTCCATTTTATTAAACAATAAAATAAAAAACAATATAATAAGCTATTATATATAGCCTTGCCGCCCAAGTCCACACATGGGCCAATATATTGTTTATTCTATTTTATTAAATCCATTTGACCTTAATAAAAAGTCCACATGTGAACTAGACTCATTCTTACTAAAAGAAACAAGTCCACATACCTTAATACGATTCTAAATGGACCCATAAATTGGTCCGGTAGAATATATCAAGTGATCCATACAAGTTCGCGTGAATTGGAGATCTTGGTGGGATATCTAAATTTAAGCTGCAATAGACATAACCTATTTACAATCAACAAATGATTCACTTAAGTCCAATTTATTAATTTTAGTTCATTCCACTAAAGAACTAAAATTGAACTCTTAAATAAAGATAGAATAAGTTAATATTCCTCATTCATACTCTAGACAATCTTAATGGTGATAGTATATCCTCGTGAAGAATACCAGTAATCGCCAAGAGCTCATAGACCGCCTACAACTCTCCAAGTTACCATATTTACTCATATGACCATATTTTGAACTTGAATATTTTGACTTGTCCAGAAGCCATATTTCAATAAACACTATTGAAAACTTAACGTTAAGATTTAATATCCAATACCTCAAAACATCCATATGATGATATTCTACTCACATTTTATAAATTGAGTCACGATGTCCATATCTATAAATGAAGTCCTCTATCGATTAACAAATGAATACCACCAAACTATCGATTAACAAATGAAGACAATTGAAGAGTCTCTCATTTATCTCAGGATTGAGATAGACTCTTCAATTGTCTTCACGTGAAAACTTTTATCCATTGACGGTTCTGGATAAAGTATTTCACTGCGATCCTATTCAATGCACCCAGTGCACTAGATTCTTTTGTCCAAAGACACCACACTTTGATGATTTTAGACTCATCATAGCACATTTGATCCCATTCAAATGCTAGCAAAAGAATCTACAACTTTGACAAGATAAAGACGTTCAACCTTTATCTTAAGTTATGAATAGTATTCAAGACTAACTAAAGAATTGTGTCTACCTCATACATATCCAGATGTACGAACAATTCTTCTTTCCTCATAGTATTTTGACCTTATGATTATTTACTTTTGACAATTATAATAATTAAATTATAAATGTTATAAGATTTGTTAAAACTAGAAATCACTTTATTAATATGAAACGATTGTCAAAAACATTATTACACTCTTGCATTGAGCATAATCCTAACAACTACATCCTCTAATCATTCGGAGATCTTTGCACTTCATGAAACAAGTCGAGAATATGTTTGGATAAGGTCAGTTATTCATCATATTCAAAATACATATGGATTCTCGTTATCTACAGAAATGTCGACACCAATATTTAAAGATACTACGGCTTGTATTGCTCAAGTTAGAGAATGATATATCAAAGGAGATAGAACCACGCATATTTCTCCTAAATTCTTCTATACTCATGAACTTCAATAGAAATGACATATCGATGTTAAACAAATTCGGTCTACAGATAATCTTACAGATTTTTTTACCAAGACATTGCCTACATCAACTTTTAAAAAACTGGTATATGGAATTGGCATGCGTCGGCTTTGTAAATTACAAGATTGATATTGAAGTTTTATTTAGGGGGAACGCTCAATCAAGGGGAGCAAAATTTGAGTAGATATAATGTACTCTTCTTTTTCCTTTACCGGATTTTGTCCCACTAGGTTTTACCGGAAAGGTTTTAATGAAACAGTTTTAAACACGTCTAATATAACTTGATCAAGAAAATCATTGTATATATTTTTGCTAAGGGTTTTATCCCACTGGGTTTTTCCTAGCAATTTATGATACACGTGATGAAAATCCAAGGGAGAGTATTATAAAATATAGTGGATTTTGTCTCACTTATTTTATTAATATTTAATGTTTTATCTGTTATTTCAATTTAATTATAACATAAACTTATTTTTATATAAATATATTTTTAAAAATTCTTTGCTGAGAGACATTGTTGGTTTATTCTCAAAAAAATTCAGCATAAATTTCTTTAAACTCAAATTTCTTTATCCAGAAGTTCGCGATTCTCTGTTTAAAGATCTTGCATCAATCTCAATTCAAGGTTAGTTTTAATGGGGCTATCTTCCCGCCATCGTCTCTTTAAAATCGCTTTTGATGCATTAGAACGTGGGGATTTCCAGTTAGTTTCTTGCATTAAACGATTATTGGGGGATATCCCAATAGATGAACCTCCATTCTTAGAGGTTGATGTTTCTGGGCTTCACCTTGACGTCACTTTCATCCATGTATCGAGTTCTCCATCTAGTTCTGATTCTGATATTTCTGATCATAGGGTATCTTTTCGAAGGATGGGTAAACATCAGAGCAGAAGTAAGGTATACAAGCATGGCTCGAGCAGCGTTCAGACCAGGGAACAGACTGTTAACGAGGGTGACGTTGATGAAGTGTACAGGGCATCTCGCCTTTCATTTTCTGATACTCGCCCAAGTGGCTTTGATACTGAGCCGAATGTGGTCGGGCCAGCTGAGGTAGAAAAATACCGCTCCCGATTCGACTTGCCTGACTTAGTCACTTTGGTTCTTGCGGGGGATAGAGCCGTATGGAATCGTCCTGAGGGTATGGTCGCGATTTATGGATCTATGCTTTGCTGCGGTGTCACACTTCCCTTTCAACCATTTATTGCCTGGTTTTTGGCTGAAACATGGATAGCCCCAGCTCAATTGGCCCAGAATAGTTACAAAGTCTTGATGTGCATGTGGCACATGTTCAGTCGAATGAACCTTTCGCCACCTTCCCCGAATGAAATCAGGCATTTCTTTACGCTGAGGCAGGTTAGCAAAACGGGGACCTATTTTCTTGCATCTACTCCATCGGACAGTTGGGTCCCCAAAAAAGCAAAGGTGAATCGGGAGGTCGATGCTTCTGATGACCCAAAAAAGAAGGGTTTTGTATGGGGATTCCCTACATCCAACAAGTTCTGGAAGAACAATTGGTTTTTTACTGGAGGGGCTCTCGGGCTCAACGTCACTGTTGGATCTGGGGATTCCCGAATGGTGTTGAGTGTTCCCCGTTTCTTCTGTTCCTCCGAAGCCTGAAATAGAAAAATAATTAATTATAATGATTCTGAGCTGAAGAGGTTGACTCGGGCAGCTGTTTGTACTCTGGAGAAGAGGAGCAAGAGCTACCTTTTTAAAGAGGAGGATTTGATAAAGCTGGGCTTCTTCAGATAGATTTCGGGCCATCGCAGGCGATGTAAGTAACCCGGCTCCCTTTCTGTTATATTTTTCTGCTTCATTTTCTTTTCTAACATGATTTTTTTTTTAGTGTTCGATACAGACGTTCTTAGCGATCTTCAGGCTCGCCAGGTGAAGGCGATTCTGCAAGCGAGTAGAAAGAAAGCTTCCCGTCAGGGAGATGAGGGTATTGCTCCACCCGAGCCTGATGAGGAAACCGACACTGTTGAGGAACAAATTCCCGAGTGCGTTGTTCAGGGTGCTTAGCCTTCTACTCAGGATTCTGCTGGTCTAAGTGACAAGAGTGAAGGCCCGTGTGAAGAGCCTGTTGGACGGTTTGAAGCCGGCGATGGTGGTAACGTCTTGACGGATCAAGTGCCTGCAGGTGCCGAATTTTTTGATTCTTTTCGGGAAGATCCGCGGGAAGATCCTGCTGCTGATCTTAACTTCCACCGTTCTCGGGGTGAGAAGCGAAAGGCAGTTAGTTTGCCGTCTCGTCCTCTCAAAGTTCATCGGGTAGTCTCATTTATTGACTCCAGTGAAGAAGATGTTGCGGATGAGATTTCCCCGAGTGTTGGCGCTGGAGCATCAGTAGATGCAGCCGCTTCAGAACCGAGCAGGGTTTCTTCTACCCCCAAAGTTAGAGATATGAGGGTTGAACCTTCGGGGGCTCCTTCTCCATCCTTAGAACCGAACAGGGCTTCTCCTGCCCCCGAGTTTGGAAATCTGGGAGTTGAACCATCTGGATTCCTTTATTCCTTTCTCATAGGATATGCTGCGGGAGATGTCCTCCGGTCGGGCTTTTATCGGGGAAGACCGTTGGAGCAGCTTTCGGGATGGTTCCCTGACCGAACTTCTCCAAAATGTTTTTAACGGTGCTTCTTATGTAAGTTGAATCCGACTCCTTTATTGTTTTGCTTCTGCCAGATTTCTAAGGTTATTCCTTTATAGATGGTGGCCGAATTCGCTGAGTTTATTCAGAGGCAGCAACATCAAGCCAATCGAATAAGGCGTCTAGAGGCTCAGCTGAAGGCGAGTGAGGAGGGCCGTGCTCGAGCCGAGAAAGCTTACCAACAGAAGGTCGGTTCTGTACAAATATTTACCGACCATTGTCTGGCGAAGCAGGTTGAAGCAGAGGACAAGGCATCTCTGACAGAGGAGAAGGTTGCATCACTTCAAAATCTTCTATCTTCTGCTGAAGAATCCATGCTCAAGGCCGAGCAGGAGGCGGAGCAGGCGAAGTCAGCGTATGACCAAAAAATCGAAGATCTGGAGCGCCAAGTGCTGACAGTTGAATCCCTTTCCTAAGAGACCAGGTTGGAACTTGAAGTCCAAGGGGTGGATCATTTTAAAAGATCCCCTGCTTACGATGCCCTACTTCTTCAGGAATTTCAACATGGGCTAGTTTCGGCCGGCGAGTTCTTCAAAGTTAAGAATAGGGCAACTGAGAAGGCCCGAGCTAATTGGGAGCTGTCAATCAAACATCACGTGGACCGGTCCTTGGAATCTCTTCGGATTCAGATGAAGGAATGGAGAGCCTACTGCCGTAGTCAAGGCAAAGAGCCTCATCCTATGCATTTAGAGATTCCGTCCGAGCATTCTCTCTCGACCTTTTATGCAAGTCAAGAGTCTGTTGAGGGTGTACTTCCAGATGTCGGGCCAGTCCCAGGTGAGGATTACAGCCAATGGATGGATGATAATGTCGACGATATCACTTGACCGTCTAATGAGAGCCTGCTTCTTGAGTACGAGATGGTGCCAGATCCGAGTATTGGCAAAGGCTCGAAATCCTCGCAACCTTAATTTTGTAGAATTGTAGAAAATTCTGATTATTTTTTACTTGTACAGAACCATTCTTTGAACTGTAACCATTCTTTTAGGAGCAATAAAATTCTATTTTATTTTGAATTGAATGGTCTTGATCTGTTTATTGCTGATTGATGCCGAGTACTGTATTAAACTGGTTGATGTTTGGGTAACTTAACCGAGTATCTTATTAAACCGGTTGTTACCCGAATGACTTCAATAGCCAAGTATCTTATTAAACTGGCTTCTTCGATGTTCGGGTAACTTAACCGAGTATCTTATTAAACCGGTTGTTACCCGAATGACTTCAATTGCCAAGTATCTTATTAAACTGGCTGCTTCGAGATTCGGGTAACTTAACCGAGTATCTTATTAAACCGGTTGTTACCCGAATGACTTCAATTGCCAAGTATCTTATTAAACTGGCTTCTTTGATGTTCGGGTAACTTAACCGAGTATCTTATTAAACCGGTTGTTACCCGAATGACTTCAATTGCCAAGTATCTTATTAAACTGGCTCTTGATTATTAACCGAGTCATCTTGAAACAGGCAAGTTTGCACTTGTGTTTCATACCCGGTTACTACCCGAACATTACATCAAGACTCCCTATGATCATACGTTCGAGTCCTTACGCAATACCAAGGACGTCTCCCTAGTTTTTATGGGCAAGGGTTTGCCGAATCGTTGAGCTCATTTTTTTTTTAAAAAAAGAAATTGCTTCAACACAGCTACGCATTTCACCAGAATTTCTTCCGATAGCGTCTCGAGCATTTTTCCAGAGTCTGGTGCATCGGGTTTGCCTTTTTACGAAGGTCATTTTGACCCTGCTCGCTGGCATGCTCCTATGAGCTTCTCCGCCCATTCGGGATTTGATGATCCCGAGAATTCTATTTGCATGTTCTTATTATCATGCTCTTCTTCCATATGTTCTTATTATCATATGCTTTCTTTTGGAAATCCTGAGCTAGATGCTTTTCTTTCGAAAATTCCGAGTAGTTTTATTTATTACTGCAAAAATCAACAAAGATTCAAATTACAGTTTAATACTTATCCTAACTAATATTGTCCTGACTAGAAAAAAGAACATGTAACTTTAAGGATAGAAAATCTTCAGATATTGGGCATTGCATGGTCGGGGTAGGGTCGAGCAATCCAATAAGCTCCATGGCCAGCTATCCCCTCGATCTTGTATGGACCTTCCCATTTATCAGCCAGGGATCCTGCGGCTTTTTTTTAATGTTTAATGACACCTTCCTGAGCATCAGGTCTCTTAGCTGGAATTTCCTGATCCGAACACGAGAGTTGTAGTGGCGAGCCACTCTTTGTTTATGTGTTGTATTTCTTATTCGGGACTTTTCCCTCTTTTCTTCTAGCTCATCCAAACTTTGTAGTAGCATATCAACATTCTGTTCTTCATCATATAGCCTGATCCGTGGTGACGTATACGATGTTTCTATGGGAATAACAGCTTCTATTCCAAATGCTAAAGTGTATGAAGTCTCTCCTGTTGAAGTCCTCGTTGTCGTCCGATATGCCCATAATACTTCGGGAAGCTTTTCAACCCAGCTTCCTTTTTTGGCATCCAGCTTTGCTTTGATGGTGTGCTTGATAATTTTATTTACTGCTTCTACCTGCCCATTTGTTTGAGGGTGGGCTGGTGTGGTATAGTAATTAGCAATCTGGTACTTCTCGCACAACTGTCTGAACTTCAGGTTATCAAACTAGGTGCCATTGTCAGTGATTATAGTGTCCGGAACTCCAAACCTATAAAGTATGTTTTTCTTTACAAAATTTGTGGTGTTAGCTTCTGTGATATGCACCAGCGCTTCAGCTTCTGCCCATTTTATGAAATAATCAACAGCGACTATGGCGTGCTTTGCTCCACCCCCTGTCCCAACTAGCATTGGGCCGATCAGGTCTAGGCCCCACATGGCGAATAACCATGGGGCGGTGAGGTTTCTGAGTTTTTCTGGAGGTTGTCAGATATCGTTAGCAATCATTTGACAAGTATTGCAACTTTCCGACCATTGCTGTGCGTCTGAGAAAAGCGTAGGCCAGTAATAGCCTTACCTGAGTACCTTATGCGCCAGACTTCTACCCCCAGTGTGGTTCCGGCAAACTCCTCCGTGGATCTCTTGAACTATTCGATGTGCATCTTCTTCCGGTACACATCTCCGGAGAGCTCGAGAAAATCTTCTTTTGTATAATTCTCCTCCGATCATGGTATACCTAGCCGATCGATACCTGATGCGCTTTGCTAATACCGGATCTTCCGGGAGCACGCCCTCTTCCAGGAACCTTCTCAACTGGACCATCCAACCGACTTGCGGTGTTCGGATTTATGAAATTTCCAAATGCTTAGGTTCAGCTGTACTCGGTTTAAGGAGGTGTGCAACTGGAATGGTCTTTGGTCTGATTGAGGTTGTTGCTGACGGTAATTTAGACAATGCGTCAGCCTTTTCATTTTCTTCCCTGGGGATCTGAGCGATCTTATATTCTTTAAATTTTTGGAGGAGCTGTTTCTCTATGTCACGGTAGGCTATCATTCTTTCATCTTTGGCCTGGTACTCGTCCATAACCTGGTTAACAACTACCTGTGAATCACTGAATATCTCAACTTCATCTGCCCCGAGAGCTATGCAGACTCTGATTCCAGCTAACAATGTCTCGTTCTCGGCTTGATTATTGGTTGCTTTAAAATCAAATCTCATGGCACATTCAACATCATCTCTTTCTAGGGTGTGAACTACGATCCCTGCCCCGCTGCCATGAGTATTTGAAGAGCCATCAACATACAGTTTCCATGGAAAACTCTTATCCAAGAGTCTTTTTGCTTCCAGGTTTGGTTCTGTGAACTCGACTATGAAGTCTGCCATAGCTTGTCCTTTGAGGGAGGTTTTAGGGACATATTGAATATCGAATTCACTTAGCTCGATTGCCCATTTGGTAAGTCTTCCTGATATTTTTGGTTTTTGTAAAATTTGTCTTAATGGGCAATTGGTGAGAACCTGGATTGTATGGGCCTGAAAATATGGTCTCAGATTTTTTGTTGTCGAAACCAATGCTAAGGCCATCTTCTCTGCCTGTGAGTACCTGGTCTCAGCTGGTACGAGTGCCTTGCTGGTATAATACACTGGTTTCTGCACTCCATCTTCTGTTCTGACTAAGACTGAACTTGCTACAAGCTCGGTTATTGACAGATACAGCTGAAGTATTTCCCCCTTTTGCGGTTTTGAGTGAACGGGAGCATGTCCCAAGTACTCTTTTATTTTTAAGAATGCCTGTTCGCACTCTTTATTCCACTCGAGTCCTTTCCCTTTTTTGATTATCTTGAAGAAGGGTGCGCACCTGTCTGTAGCCATTGAGATGAATCTTCCCAAAGAGGCTAAACACCCTGTTAAGCGCTGTACCTTTTTCAATGTTTTAGGTGAGGTCATTTCTTGCAAAGCCTGGATCTTCTCGGGATTAACTTCGATTCCTCTTTGATGGACTTGAAAACCCAAGAATCTCCCCGAATGGACTCTGAATAAACATTTGTTCGGGTTTAATTTCATCTGGTATCTTCTCAAAACATCAAATGTCTCTCGGAGGTCCCGGGCATGCTCATCTGCCGAGACGCTTTTAGTCAACATGTCATCAATGTACACTTCCATGTTCCTTCCTATTTGCCGAGTGAAGATTTTGTTGACCAACCTTTGATACGTAGCACCTGTATTTTTTAAACCGAAGGGCATTACTGTATAGCAATATAAACCCTGATCCGTTGTGAAAGCTGTTTTTTCTTCATTAGCTTTGTTCATCCGGATCTGATTGTATCCCGAGTAAGCGTCCATGAAGCTGAGCAATTCGTGACCTGTTGTGGCATCCACTAGCTGGTCTATCCTTGGAAGTGGGAAGCTATCATTTGGACATGCCTTGTTTAGATCCGTGAAATCTACGCACATCCTCCATTGTCCATTTTTCTTTTGGACGAGGACTACGTTGGCGACCCACTGAGGGTAGCTGACTTCTCTGATTGATCCAGTTGCCAGTAGCTTTTCCACCTCTTGTTTGATTGCTTGACTTCTTTCAGGATTGAACGATCTTCTCTTTTGTATTACCGGTTTTGCATTCGGTCTAACTGTGATGTGGTGGGAAATTACACGGGCATCTATTCCGATCATATCTTCGTGACTCCAAGCGAATACATCTTTGTACTCTCTAAGCAGATTGGTTAAGTCTTGCTTGACTTTTTCATCCAAGTTGGCCCTGATCTTGATTTTCTTATCTGGTTTGTCTTCTTCAAGTACTACTTCAACCGATTCTGTTTTGTATTCATTCGAGCCCTCCCTTGGATCCAGTTCGAATGACAAGGAGTCTTTATACTGATTTGGCTGCATTATGGTGCACACTTGTTCAGTATCATGTTTGTCTCTGTATACTGACAGGTTTGCTCTTGGGCCATCTCTTGGGATCCCTTGACTATCCCAACCCCTTATTCTATTGGGAATTTGATCATTAATGCATAAGTGGCCGTCACGGCCCTTGTTTTATTCAGGGATGACAGGCCCAATAATGCATTATGCAGCCAATTATCCAAGTCAACTACCACGAAGTCGAGCAGGACAGTCCTCTGGCATGGTGCTGTTCCGATCTTTACGGGTAATTTTACCTTCCCGAGTGCCCTGACCTCTATCCCTCCAAACCCTCTTAATGGAGTATGGAAAAACTGTAAATCTTTTCAGTCTAATCTTAGCTGGTCGTACATGGCCACGCTTAGGATGTCTGCTGAACTCCCAATATCTATTAAAATTCTCCGGACTCCCCTATGGCCAATCCGGGCACTTATAACCAAAGCGTCATTAGGTCGAACATCGACGCCATAGGAATTTGCATCTGTAAAGACTATTGGGTCCCATCCTTCCTTTACCCTTTTCGGGTCTGGCTCAACCGAGTTTACGTCGAAGTTATTCCTTGCTTCTATTGCTTCTCTGATTTCCTGAGTTCGTTCTCGGTTGCTTCTCCCAGTAGAAGGTCCTCCAAAAATTGTATGTATTACTTGATTGGCTTCGGGGCTGGTTCTTTGATTTTGACCAGGGTTGTGATCAACCTTGACTTCTCTCTTAGTTTCTGATCTCTCATCTTTTTTCAAGATTACATCCCACAGGTGCTTTTCCCGAATAAGAGTTTCTATGTAATCCTTGAGCTGAAAACACTTTGAAGTCTCATGCCTGGTTTCCTTGTGAAACTTGCAATACTTTGTTGTATCTCTCCGGGCGAACTGTGATTGTCGTCGCGGCTCTTGCACCATATTCTTCTCTTCCAAGATGGCTAAAATTTCTTCTTGTTTCTTTCGAAGAGGGGTGTAATTGGTATATCTGCCTCGGTATTTCTCTGTGGACCGCTCGGCGTTGAACCCATTATCCCCATCCATGTTTTTCTCATTCTCGTTCCCTTTTAGCTTTCCTTTTTGATTCTGCCTCTTGGATTCAGCATCCTTCTGTTCAGGCTTTTCCCCGTGCATATAGCTTCCTCATGTAGCTAATTCTTCTTCTTCGGCTAGTGTGTATTCTCCTGCCATATCCATCATGTCAGCATACCTAGTCAGCCGTGCTCTTCTCAAATCAAAGGATAACCGTCCATTCTGCAAGTTATTGATGAATGCAGTGATTATGGCTTCATCGTTTGTACTGCCAATCTCTGATACCCCTTGGCCGAATCTCCCTAGATATTTCTTTAATGACTCATCTTTCTCTTGTTTTATTTGAGCAAGGTGAGCCACTGACTTTTTCCTGTGAATGTTACTCAGGAATTGCCTTGAGAAGCTCCTGCTTAGTTCACTGAAACTCTTGATGCTTGGTGAAGGTAACCTTCCGAACCACCTCGACCCCATATCTCCCAGAGTTTGTGGGAAATTAAGACATGATAAGGGATCGCTGTGGGCATACTATGCCATGGCGCTTTTATAGCGTCTTACGTGCTCTTTCGGGTCCGTGTCTTTCTTAAATTGCTCCACGTGCGACATCCTGAACCTTTCTGGGAAAGGGGTCCGCAAGATTTCCTTGGTAAATGGGCTGTCTGAGTCGTCGTCAGATAAATCGTTATAGCCATAACGTCTGACCAACGCATCCATTTGACGCCTATTGTTCTCGACTTCTTGAGTTAGGCTCTGGATCATGACATCTCTGTCCCCCACCGGGCTTCCTCGACTGTTGAACCGTTGGGTAACTGTCATTCTTTCTGGCTTTTCACTTTGATGCCGAGATTCTCGCATGACTCCATAATGATGTTTGCGATGAGGTCGATCGCTATCTTCTGATGACGACCGATCCCTGTGTCGATCTTTTTTACGGTGTCTAGTGCGTACTGTTTGATTGTGGTCCAGCCTCTGGTGATGTCCCTCTTCAAGTGTTTCCTGTCCAGCCGGGTTGATTGGGGAAGAGTTCATTTTGATTTCTGGCATAGTTATTCCTGGCCCAACCACCACCGAACGGAGCCTTACGGGTGGAGAATTAAAAGTATGTGCTCCTGCAGCCAGTAAATCAATCCCTTCCTTTGCTGTGTCTGTAACCAATTGCTGCAGGGCCTCTTGGAAACGCATCGTAAGATCTCTGTTGGTTAGAGGAACTTGTTGGATCCCTGCCAGGTGTGCATGCTGGTTTTCTGTGTTTGCTGCAAGATCTTGTGACGTGTTGCCAACATGAAAATTGCATGGTGATTTTTGGCCATTCCCTGAACTGCTTCTACTTCCTGCCATTGCATTTAACAAGTTCTGAGGTTCAACCCCTCATTCTAGCGCCAATTGTTGACGTCGATTTCTGGATTATGTCAAAAAGGCCAACAAGGATTGGATTTCGGCTATTGATTCAAAGAGAAAGAGATTCAGAAAGAGTAATGAAGACAAGTTTTACGTGGTAAAACTCCGATGACCGGAGAAACGTCCACGGGTGGTTGAAGGATCAACCAAGCCAAAATCCACTATGAAAATATGATGTTTACAAGCTCTCGATCTCTCTTTTTTCTCTCTGTATTTGCTATGATTGCTGTATGCTATTTTGCCTATATCTTTTGGACCCAGATTATGGGTCTATTTATATGCTTATAGAACCCTAATCTGCTTTGTACAAGTAATACGAGATCTTTGTATTTAATTATGATTCGGTTACTTGTTTGAGGTTGATTTTTCTTCTTTCCTGTTTCGGAGTCTCTTATGGAAATCGAGTGGGATTCTAGTAGTGCAGTTCAATTTGGACTTGTTTCATTATAAGAATGTAGTCTTCGTAAAGAAATCAGGTTATTTCCTGATTGGGGACTCTTCTAACTTAATGTTCCATTTTATTTGGGATTCATTCCTGATAGATATCTTCGCGTATTTAATGACTTAATCCGTGTGAAATAAGCACCAAGTTCTTACTCGAGTCGTATTTATTCCCGAGTAAGAGCAATACTTGATGGTCCCGAGTAGCGCCGTTTGAGCCCGAGTGGAAGCGTTGTTTAACTAGTCCCGAGTGTTGTTAACTGATCCCGAGTAGGTTTCATTCAATATATGCTTACTCTGGCTTTCTTCTCTTTAATGAAGTCTCTTAGGATATTTCCTGAGTGCCTATTTGGGCGTCCACCTAGCTATTTTCTCCTTCCTGTCAATGACGTGTATGCTTGGTAAAATTCACATACGAAAAAAATTAACTATTATACAATAAAACATGTGTTCGATTCCTCTTGTTGGGTTATCTATAGCTTTAAGTTTACAAACGAAAAGAAACCTTACTTGTTGGTATTATGATTAAACATTGAGTATCAGTTGAATCACAAAAACTGAAAAGAATATTATTGTATATATGTTGAACAATTATCATGGTGTTAATGTACAATTTGTTTGAATGCAGATGGTTATTACTAAGGAAGAAGATCTGGATCAGTATTTGATATACTTAAGAGATACATGGACATATAACATAACGATAAACACTCACTGCAAACATAAGTTCATACGTCATATTGAAAGTGTGTTGGACAATTGCGGTCAGTTGGACGACTTCAGAGACAGCTGTTTTGGTCATTATTTGGATATGCCAGAATAGAGTTATTTTAATTGTCTCTTAAAGGCTTATTGAGAGCCAAGAACAAATCTAAAGTTAAAAGCAGCGGTAGTCAATAAGTTATCAATAATCGTGTAATGGTTACTACATTTTATAGTGTAATGTTTTCTAATTTTCACCGTATATTGTTTCCTAATTTTCACCGTGTAATCTTTCTTATACCTGGTATCTGGTATACTGCCACAATGTATTTGGTACATGATACAGGAATTTACAGTAATAAATAATTTAATATAATTGAACATAATAAAACAATAACAAAACAGTAATAATAAAACATAAATTTAAGTTCAAATACATGATCTGAAATCTAAAATAATTAAATTCAACTACAAGTTCTGAAATCAACTAGTAGAAAAGGTTTAAACACCAATAACATCTTCATCATGCCACAAATCTCTTGTACTAGTCTGCCTGTGGGGGCATGTTCGTTTGTTATGGCCTTGACCGCCACAATCACCACATTTACATTGTTTACGTGTTTGAGTAGGCTGGGTCTCGGTTGTATTTGACGTTGTAAATCCGAGGGGAGTTGGACAATTTTGTCGATTATGGCCAGCTTGTTTGCACCACGAACATGTTCTAGATTTCTTTCCACGATATTCTCCGGTTGATGGAATCCTAGTCTTCTTTGGTCGGCCAGCCTGCGATAGGCATGGAGGAGCTTTCACAACTATTGAGCTGATTTCTTTAGGAACAACCCATTTGTTTTTATGCCCCGACTGATCTAATAACTCTAGAATATGCTTCAGCCAAACTGGATTTCTTATAGTGATCTGAGCAAAATTGATGAATGGTTTTTTACAAGCACTTAAAGCAGCCAATGCATGTTTATATGGCAACAAATCATTTTGGAATTCTCGACAACTACATGTCATCTCAATAAGGTTTACTAGATCGTCCTTATCACCATCCTTAACCAAGAATTCATTCCCATCGATTGGACATACCGTAAACATAGTAGAATCTTCGTTACGTTAATCTAACAAAGTTATTGTCCATGTCGTCAATTTTGAGCGCAAAGTGTCTGCATGATTTTGACGATCGTGGAACCATTTTTGCATCATATCCCGAATGAACTCGATCAAAAAAACCACAAGCATCTGACGTGCATGTCGTAGACATGAGTTTAAGCATTTTGCGATGTTTGATGTCAATATCGTGTATCTTCGTACCGGAGAGTAAGCATAACAACCCTTAATTCAATGTTGCAAGTAGATGAATCAATCCTCAAAATATCTTCTACTGTATTCATTAAGCCATCGTATGTTAAATCATGAGTTACAAATACCATTTATGAATCACCACCCTTCTAGTTCTCACCAAACTACTGGGCACCGAATGAAATAATCAATCGCAACTCTCCCATTACTCTGCACAAACAGCATGCCAAAACATTATATTATTACACGATTTAATATATGTTTCATTGTACGGAGACATGTTAATATCATTACACGATTAAATATACATATCTTTACATGGTAAAATTTTTCGTCATCCAATGATTCTGAGTTAACAAAAATACGGTTCGTAAAACATTCAAAATCTATTTCACATTATGTTTTTATTACAAGAAAAAACAACATACGACTCTAGAAGAGATTCAAAACAAAAACGAAAACAAAAACGAAAACAAAAACGAAAACAACATACCTTCGATTGCAAAACGACTAATTTCTAGACAATGTACATCTCCAATCGTTTCCTATATTGTAGAGAGAGAAGGTTGATGAGAGAGAGTGTGGGTATAGAGATAATGAGCAATTTAGGATAGAGATAGAGAATTCATAGAGAGAGAGAGATGTTGATGAAAGAAACATATTATTAATGTGTTTGAGAGATATGATTTGAAAATGTTTTTTCATTAAATTGAAAAAATATTTTTCATTAAATTCAAAAAGTAAGGGTATTTTTGTAAAGTTACCTATAATAATGGATAAAAACAATCAACTTATTGAAAGTGCATATTCTTGAACTCAACTTTAATTTAAAGGCTATTTAATGGCATTCCCTCTTTAACTTATAATAAGTTGTGGTCTACAAATAAAAAGTATAAGAGGAATAACTTTATTTTTACCTTCTCCTTTGTGTATCTTACCATTGGAACAGAACCTGTAGTGTGAACTACTATGTCTTTCGTATCTCGATTTTTTTTTTGTTTCTCTCACTATTTTCCTACATAAATCATTAGAAAGTTAAACAAATAAGAAATAATATTATACTCACAAAAAAAATATTCTTATTTTTCTAATTTGATTACCTGCCATTTTTTAGACAACCAAGTATCAACCATTGTCGACCATGTTGCAACAGGAATATGATATGGACCATTGGTGTATCGTTCTGCAGTTGTTTTGAATTCTTTGAAAACACTTTGTCTTATGCTTGACATCCATTTTGGATATCAAATTCAAACATGCTCATTGAATGTTTCCCTCAACACCTCCTTAGAACATGTACAATTGAAATTAGACTTGAATCGTGCATATAATATATCCAACTCTTCTTTTGGGTATTTAGTAACTCAAAGGCTTTTGATGGATTGCTTGAATAAAACACATAAATTGCAGAGGGCCTTAGTGGTTATGATCCTGAAAAAGTAATCATATAAATATTATTTCATTTATTAATTATTATAATACATGAAAAATTACTTCGAAAGAAAAATGAGCTAATTTATATGACATGTTATCATGAACTTCAGTTGTCATGCCATGTCCCTTGATACCTTTACCCTTTCCTCTACCTTTTCTTTTAACACCTTCAGAACCTATCATTATGAAATTATACATAGAAAGGTGTCAATTCATATATATATATATATATATATATATACACACACACACACAAATATACAGTCAAATAAATAAATTCAGAAGGTTGTTATAAATATATCACCTTCAGAGTTAGGCTAACCATCAAGACGTAATTCTTGAGTTTCAATTATTTTGTCAGTTAGGGATGGTATCATAGGATCATGTTGGTCAGAAGAAGTATAAGCAGTACGTCTGTTTCTCTTTGTCATCAAAATAAAAAACTGCACAATATCTCATAAATTTTTCAAAAATTATTTTTAGATACCAAAGAAAAACAACTTTTATTTTAGGATACGAGTTATTATATCTTGCATACAAGGACAAAACTCAGCAAATATCAACAACTTTTTTCAGTCAATCTCATCATTTTTATTATCAATAAACATGTTAACTATTTACACTATACATAATCGATCAAACAAATTATATAAAATCTAATCAACAAATCGATCAAACAAATTATATAAAATCTAATCAACTAATATGTTCACACTTTATATGAAATTTTTTACATTTATTAATTCATCAAGAAAGAGACATCGATTCTGAGTTTGATTTTAGTATATGGATAACCACTCAACACTCTTCAAAGCAAATCTTTTTATAAAAGTAAAAAAAAAACGAAACAAATAAGAAAAATTAACCATTCCCTTTTGATGAGATATACAGAATAAAAGAAAATACTTTTGGAAAAGGATTCATAGGACACAAAACTGATGTTATATCAATTGTAATTAAAAATCATAAATCTTGAATCACAATCCACAAAATCACAATTAATAAAACAAAAATGACCAAATTTTATATTGTTCACACATTTTAATTATAATATAAATTTAATTCATAAAAAGACAAAAACTTACCTTCGAAAAGAGAGTAAAACTTGCTAGATGATAACTTCAAATTAAATTTCTCTGGCCAATGTTTCCTGCATCATGAACAATTCAATTGAACTTAATTTCATGAATAATATAGTATGGGGTCAAAAAATTATTGGCACTATTTGAGGGGGTGTTATGCAACTATCACCACTTTACTAATGTATATTTAAAAGACACCATTTAACGTGTTCAGACGAAAATATCCCGAAATATTAAAATAGTGAGGAATTTGTCATTTTCTAAGTCAGAGAGAAGCAACAGTCAAACCGACAGGAAACTAATCGACGGTAAAGTGACTGGAACGAGATTACACAAAAACAGCTGCGATTGAGAAAGGTAAGATTATTATTTTTTCATCATTTTTGTTGTTGTTAACTTCCATTACATGTTAGAATTGAGTTTTATTTATAGAAATTGTAGAAACCGGTTAAAATAGAGATCTGAGAATGGTTGTGGTTTAGTTTAGGGTTTGTAATTTGGTTGAATATCAGTTGAGGAAGATGAAATTTGGGTTATCGAGACATTTTACAAGAGAATCGAGCTTATTTGTTGTTGAGTCGAGCTTTTATTTTCGTGAAAATTAGGTTTTGGTAAGTCGACCTTATTTTGTAATGTTTCGAGTTTTTTTTGAATTGTATTGAGCTTTTTTGAAAGGGATCGGGTTTTTTTCAATAGGGTCGAGCTTTTTTTGAATTGGATCGAGGTTTTTTGAAAGAGATCGATTTTGTTTGAAAAGGAATCGAGCTTTTTTCAATAGGGTCGAGCTTTTTTCAATTGGATCGAGCTTTTTTGAAAGAGATCGAGTTTTTTTGAAAGAGATCGAGCTTTTTTGAAAAGGAATCGAGTTTTTTTCAATAGGGTCGAGCTTTTTTTGAATTGGATCGAGCTTTTTTGAAAGAGATTGAGCTTTTTTAAAAAGGATTCGAGCTTTTTTCAATAGGGTCGAGCTTTTTTTGAATTCAATCGAGCTTTTTTGAAAGGGATCGAGCTTTTTTGAAAACGAATCGAGTTTTTTTCAATAAGGTCGTGCTTTTTTTGAACTGGATCGAGCTTTTTCATCATGACATCGAGCTTGTTTTAAATAAGATATAGCTTTTCTTACATAGGATCGAACTTATTTGATATGGGATCGAGCATTTTTTATAATTGGACCGAGCTTTTATGTTATGTGATCGAGTATTTTTGTCATAGGATCGAGCTTTTTTTGAAAATGGTCAAGCTTTTTCCTCCTGGGATCGAGTTTTTTTTTGGATCGAGCTGTTTTTACATTAGATCGAGACTTTTAATTTTGGTTACGAAATTTGTTATGTTTAATGATGTTGTATTTCTATTACATTGCAGATCAGAAATAGGTTGAGGGATTCGCTTAAAACTGCAGAAGGAGACTGGTACAAGGGCAAATTGACTTGACACAACCATTTTGATGCCCTTGGCCATATAGACGATGTGCTGAACCGTGTCCCTGCAGAATTTAAAGATGAAGATTGGCGTCGGTTCATGGCGTCGGTTCATGGCGTCATGTTTCGACATTTCCTAATGATGTATTGGGAGATGAAGTTTTCGGGTGGTATAATCTATCGGTTGCTTTTGAGGGAGCTGCATCATAACAGCCCAACAGATGAGATGCAGTTCATGTTAGGGAACCAATCGGTGAGGTTTTCGAAGGTGAAATTTTGCCTGATCATCGGACTACGGTTTAGAGTTGTACCAGACACGACCAAGTATGCAGCAGTGGAGAATGACATACATCAGCGGTACTTTCCTGGAGCCGATGAGGTGTTGTTGGAGAAGATTAGGTGTGTTGTCACCATCACAGTGTTCGGAAAGGTGTACGATGTTGTTAAGCTCTGCCTCATATATATGCTGAACTGGATACTGATGGGGGTGGATGAGAGATTCAAGATTCCAGTTTTGCTGTTTCGGCTGATTGAGAATCTCGATGCGTCGACACGTTCCCCTGGGGTGCCCACGTGTACAGGCATTCTATTTACTCATTCAAACATGAGCTTGACGGGCGACGAGACGAGTTTGAGCGACGCCAACAGGAAAATGGTGCTGACGTACACACGATGGAGACCTACAACATATATGGTCTATCTCATGCCCTATTGGTACGAACTTCGAATTACAAGTTGTACTTTATTGGTGTTGTTCTAAATGTTATGGTTAGTTATCGGAATTATCTTTGATACAGGTATTAACTTTCGAGGTGATCCCTGATTTGGCCAAAGAGTTCGATGCCCGGAGGGTTACAGATCTGACTCCCCGTATTTTGAAGTGGGAGTTGACCAAACAACTGAGAGGGAAGAAGGTGGAAAAGATTTTCAAAGCCGGGGTATGTATTTAATTTGTTAATTTGTTAATTTGTTAATTTGTTAATGTTTTTATTAGTTAGTATTTGTACAATTACATTGTTCTAACTAATATTTCAGATGTTTGCGAGGAAGGAACTAGTGCCCACACCAGCTGAGAGACAGGCACCGTACTATGCCGGGCTAAATGAGGGGGGGAGCCTGTATGTAGAAGATGACATGGATGATATGCCACCCCCGGTCCCTGATCATACTACCTTTGGAGGGATCAGTGGTACAGAGGGTGGGGGTTTAACAGGAAGGACCAGTGACAGTGAGGGATCTGAACCCGGTGTTGATGGTTTATAGCCTAGTGACAGTGAGGGATATGAGACAGACCCTCAATGAGAAAGGCATAGGCATAGGCATAGGCGGGTTCAGTTAACCACCCCCGGACATGGTACATCTACAGGGGATTCCCGTGGGGCCATTCGACGTGAGGGAGAGGTAAGTTGAAAACAAAGTTTAGTGTTTTTTATTAACAAGTGTTGATAGTTTTGTACTAACAATGTAGACATGATTTCAGGCTCTGTAAGCAGATCTGTTGAACGATGTGCGTGAAGCCCTCTGGAAGAGTGAAGAGGATCGACAGCGTCAACACTTGGAGTTGGTGGATATGATCCGGAAGAGTGATGAGGATCGTCAGCAACAACACCGAGTGTTACTGGATATGATCCAGGGGCTTCAGGGGTCTAACATGCGTACACACTGGGATGGCCCCCCACCTCCTGATCCAGACTTTAGTCACAGAGATAGGATTGATAGGTAAACGGGAGGGGGGGGGGGACAGACAGGACATGTGGATGTAGTCAGGACCCGCCTATCGGGGGGCGGGTAGGTCCGGAGAGTCAACCTCAGTCACAGCCTCAACTGTCCCCCCTACCACCCAGCACATCGATTCAGCCACAGCGGTCCCCTCCCCCACCCAGCACATCTGTGGCATCGACGCGGTCTCCTTCCACTGGCCATCACATCGAAGCGTTTAGTTAAGCGTGAATGGCAATTGATGAGCCTTTACACAGATCCATATCGACCAAAAAGGTTGAGGACACGACCCGAGTCCGTGGAACACATTGTTGACCTCCATGGACTAGTGAACGCTGACCAGCTTGAGGCATACAAAGCCTTCAAGAGGAACATCAACGGGAAACTGTGAGTCCAACTTTTTCTAATAAAAATGGTTGCATATGTAATGTTTATTCAAATTTACGTAAAGCTAAGCTAATTCAATCATTAAACAGATGTGATGTGGACGTGCTGGCACCAGTGGACGCCGGATGGTTCATGCGTATGCAGTCCAACTTCAAGGACTTGGAGGACACGGTACGTACTTAAGTGATTTTCATATTAACGTTTGTGTAAGTAATGTTGTATTGTTAACAATTCATTAAGTATATTGTCTGTCAGCATATGGACGCATACCTCCATATTCTTCGCAAGCGTCAGTGAGGATTCCCAAATGTGTACAACCAAAGGATCAACGTATTGGATACACAATTCTATGTAAGTTGTTAAATTTTTTTGGAATCGAATCGCATTTTATGGTTTTGTATTATTAATACTATATTGACAATGATTGTATGGACAACCACTTATTTTGTACATGTGGAGAGGATGATGCCTCGTGATTCGCATGGGGCTGTGACCACGGCAAGGTGGAATGTGTTACAGTCCCGTTGGTTAGAAGAGGACCTTCTGACGATCCATGGAGCAACCACGAGTAGAAACCGCCCATAGCACGAGGTTGACCTGGTAAGTGTTAGACGATGGAAATGATTTAAAATATAAACTGTTCGTATATCCTGACCTAACACCTTATGCATACTATTACAGGTCCTGATTTCATGCAACGTTGGGGGCCAACATTGGCTGGTAGTGACCTTCGACCTTATTCTGGGGAAGATTGACATATTTGACCCTTGGAGATAGGAAGTCCCTCATTATATCAAACACCAGCAGGTCTAGCCATTACGGTGGTTTTTACCCTCCATGTTGAATGACGCAGGGTTCCACACAGCACGACGAGGTGGTCGTCGGCCGTTCCCTAAGGAAAATAAGCCCTTCACGGTCAGCGTGGTCCCTATTTCTACAGTCCCCCAATAAAAAAAATCGTAAGACATTCTATTTCATTCATGTGCTTAGATATTCTTTAAGAAAGATTTGTAACAGTGTTTTTTGTGTCCAATTACAGAGGTAACTATGGTCCCCATACTTTGAGACTTATCGAGTACTTACTGGCGGGTCGAAGACCTTTTGATTGGTCAAAGGACGACATGGGGATCATTCGGGAGAAAATGGCTGTGGAGATTTTTTGTAACTCCAGACCCGCTTAGTGATTGGTTGTATATTACCATTTTTTATGTACAAAGACACGTAATTAATTAATTCATTATTCATTCTTTAATATTAATTCATTCATTAATAAGTAATTATTGCAATTCCCAATTATTACAATTTGACACAATTCCAAATGTTTACAATGTGATCAAAACTTTGTCATTCATTCCCTATTAGAGTCAATGTTAGGGGACGTCTGTTTGTTGTGTCCAATTGAATGGCATATGCTACACTTGCGGCAGTATTCATCGGGAACACCTCTGCTTGGACCTTCATTAATCATAGGTGGATTAGAACATCTTCTGGAATTATGCCCTGGTTGTCCACATCTTTTACACGATTGTGTAGTTGTCCTCTCCGAAGATGAGACATGGCGACCCGCCCTCGGGCGTCCTGCTTGTCTCCTGGAGTTTGGATTAAAAATCACCATCTGAGCAATGTCAGATGGCACAACCCAAGTGGAAGGATCTCCCACTGGGATAATAGGAACCGAGTACGCGTCAATAAGTGACTGTCTTTTGTAGCAGTCTGAACAAAAGTTGTCAAGTCCAAGTTTTGCTCAATGTAAAAAACATTGAAAACGATCAGCTTCACGTTTCAGTAATAATCACCTCACAGTAAAACTTGAAAGTAATGTACCGTGCCGCCGCAAGAGCGTAAGAACATGGAAAATGATCCATTTGGAATTTGTTGAAAGTACAAGTCTTCCAGGCTAAGTCGACAGTCCACTATTTTTCAAACCGCTTGACTGAGAAAATATTCCAGTCTACTGGATTTACGGTAAAAAAACCACACTTCTCCACACGTTTTAAGAGCACAAGATGTGCTGCGTCGGTCAACTGATGACGCATGGTTTGTGCAGCTCTGTAGCGATCGTTAAACCACCGTTGTAGCATATTCCTAATGAACTGAGCCAGAGTCAACATAGGCAGTTGGCATGCAAATTTTAGGCATGAGTGTATGCATTATGCAGCATTTGTTGTCATCACCCTGTACCTTATTTCTGGGCAGTGTACATGGGACCACTTGTATGGACCTGTATCAATTACATAATCATATGCATTCTGGTGCAAGTTTCTTAACTCTTCCATATACCGGTTATATTCAAAGTCGGTGTGCGCGGACTGCTTTGTCCATTATTACGGCAATATCCTTCCTATGAAATTGCTTCTTAATATTTTCAGCAAAGTGCTAGCAATATATGGTATGGGTGGCATAAGGGAACACTTTAGAAATCCCTGCTTCAATGCTTGCATGCCTATCGGAAATGAAAACTAGCTCATCAATATGACCTAGGGCACCCTTCAAGCAATCCAAAAACTATTCCCATGAAAGGTTATTTTCTGAGTCGCCGTACCCAAAAGTAATTGGATACACCTGTTCGTTCCCATCTTGTGTTGTTGCAACAAACATTGTACCCCGGAATCGTCCCTTCAAATGGGTACCATCAATAGTAATGACTGGACGCATACACATCCGGATTCTTCTAAGTGAGGCACCAATCAACATGAAAAAGTACAGAAATTTACCATCTTCGTCGCACTGTAAGTCAGTGATTGTGCCAGGATTTTTTTGTTCCAAAACCTAACCAAATAATGGAAACAGTTGGAAGGTTTCCTGATACGTTCCATATGTCAGTGACAACGCATAATCGAGGGCGGCGTGTGCCTTACTGTACATGATTTGGATTCCATACATTGATTTCATGTCGACGATTATGTCCTTCGGATGCATTAGTCGACCATCTTGTTGTTGAAGTCTAGGTGCAATAACTTCTCCAATTATGACGGCACAAGCTTGTCGGTGCCGACGGTGAATTTCCTCTAACGGACAAGTGTGTTCGTTGACAAAACTTCTTATTTGAAAGTATGTGCCTTCATCTCTCCTCACCGCTCTTAACTTCCACGTACAATTTTCCATCAATCAAACTAGATGTAATGTTGTCTTATTGGACCTTTTTACCTTCCACTCAAAGTTCTGCCGCTTTGGAAAATGGCCTACTAGTCTCTTCAAATCCTTTTTCGTTGGAAAAAATTGCCCTTTATATATCATGCTTGTAGGTTCATCTTCAACCAAGTTCCTGCTTCCACCCATACCAAACGAGTGTGATTCTGCTTCTGGAATAACCCATGTTATGGCATTATCAGAATCATCTAGTGTTACATTATCCCGGACCTCGGAGGTCCCAACTATATTTTATGCACTAGAACTAAATCTGTGTACATGTCTTACACGTCTTTCCGTTTGGACAAGTTCTTCATCATCCTTATTGTCCTCTACATTTTCTACAGAATTGAAATTGCCCTCATTTTCCACCTCATGATTCACCCCAACATTCAGTGCTGTATTCTGCTCATTGTTGATGTTATTGTAGATCTCATTGTATTAGTGGTTGTACTGCCTACCATTCATCTCAATTTGACAACCAAATACATCATCGAATTGAGGTCCTAGTATATTATCATGGGCGGCTACTTCTGGTGGGACATCACATATGTTTTCCCGACCATCAATCTCACTTCTTTCTGTGAACAACTGGTTGCTTCCGCCTGACGATCAAAATTATTGGGTGTTATCACGATGAGGGATATCTTCACCAACGACACCTTCTGCTGGCCTCTCGATTAGACTAACACATACTTGAGGGATCACCCTCTCTTCCCCTAGCATAAACTGAACATCATCATTGTTTCTTATAAATGTACGACATGTAGTCCCATGAACAATTGATAGAGACTGTAGATCAGCATTGTATTTGTTCTCATCAAACTTCACAATGGTTTGCACGATCGA
Organism: Dipteronia dyeriana; assembly: GCA_032871835.1. Taxonomy (NCBI): domain Eukaryota; kingdom Viridiplantae; phylum Streptophyta; class Magnoliopsida; order Sapindales; family Sapindaceae; genus Dipteronia; species Dipteronia dyeriana. The sequence continues at coordinate 20,943,711 of CM065302.1, forward strand.
CACCAGTTCGTCGTAACTCAAATTCTTTGACACATACAAACCTTGGTTATCGGAACCTAAATACCTCTCCTCTGATTTCCGTCGGGTAATTGCTCTCATCGACAGTTGTAAGATATGACTATTCTCACCCTATCCATTGTTCTGTCAAAATCATCATCAAAAACCATTATTAAGAAATAAATATTTAATATTAATTTTACAATTATAAAGGATTAAACAAAAATCAAAAGTGTAAACGATCGAGATTTTTTTACTGATCAAGTTTTTTTTGTACATGATCGAGCCGTTTTTGTACATGGTAGAGCCGTTTTTGTACATGATCTAGCTTTTTTTAACGGGATCGAGCTTTTTTTGGTTCAGGACCGAGCTCTATTTGTACAACATCGAGTTTTTTTTAATATGGCTCCAGCTTTTTTTTATATGGCTTGAGCTTTTTTCAAATATGGCTCAACATTTTTATTTTAGGGATTGCATTTTTTTATGAGGAATTGAGCTTTTTTGTGAGAAATCAAGCTTTTTTTGTGAGGGATCGAGCTTTTTTGTTTAGGGAACGAGTTTTTTTTTTAGGGATCGAGCTTTTTTTCTGAGGGATTGAGCCTTTTTCTGAGGGATCGAGCTTCTTTATAATTTGATCGAGTTTTTTTATAATTTAATTGAGTTTTGTTTCAAATGTTTCGAGCTTTTTTAAAATGCTTACCAGTTTTTATGCCCAAGATTTTAAACTTGTTTGCACCATTTCAAATCAACTCGGCCAAATATATATACAACAAAATATGCATACATGTTCATTCATTGTTTTTTAAAAGTTTACAACTCCCAGACATAAACAAAAAAAATTGAGACAACATGTTCATAAATGTTCATACAGTGTTATACCACACAGAAATACAAGAAAAATTGGAAATAAAGATCAGAAATATTAATTTACCTTATTGTGCAATATCTGGAATGGAGCTCATTTTCTGAAGAGATACTCTGAATAGTTGATTGATTTTCAGACAACTTTTTTGGACGAGAGCTTTTAAAGAATAAAGAATCGATTATTTAAAGGCAATTTGGATAGCTCACCATAATAGGTGCCTTTTAAACTTAACTTATTATAACGGTGACATCACTGCAGCTCACCAAAAAAATGTATATATATATATATATAAATATATATATATATATATATATATATATATTCAATACTCTTTGAATAAAAAATAAACTCACGTCGATAAAAGACTTGTTTAAATCCTAAAAGAAATTAGGACTCTTATAAGAGATAAGGAAATAATTAAAAAAATTCCTAAAACAATAATATATTTTTGGAACCAAAACGTGAAAAAAGAAAAAGCAAAAATAAAAATTCCCACTAAAAAGTTTGAGAGGCAAAACAAAATCCCACTTTAAGAAAATTCAAAAAATAGAATGATTGAATAATAATGTGGGATCCTTCTTTCTCATTTTTTTAATCATCTTTGGAAGCCTGCAATGATAAAAACGTGGGATTAAAAATCTTTTTTGGCTAAAAAATATATAATATCATATATTAAGAAAATAAATAATTTTTTTCCCAAAACAATAATAGGCTTTTGAAGTGAACAAGAAAAAAGGAAAAAAAAATCCCACTAAAAAGGCATAACAAAATCCTACAAAAAGAAAAAGGATCAGATTTTTTTGTTTTTAAGTTTTAAATCTTTTTAACCATGAGCGGTTGCCTCGGTGGCCTAGACTTGGGATGAAACTCAAGTCCTTGGTTCTACTATCGGTAATTATATTGTGGTCGGTCATCAAGGCGCTAGCTTAGTTGTTGAAATGACAAACTTAGGGTACAGGGTAATTCTCAAGTCAGAAGTTCGAATCCTACCCAGACGAAGACGAGTTCTGATTTATCCATTTACATTTTCGTGTGGTCGGGGGTGAGCCAAATAGGCCGTCATACCAGCATATTGGTTATGGGTGTGTCATGTAGTTGGAGAGGAAAGGGTGACTAGACGAAGTCCGGATTCCTCGATACAAAACAAAAAAAAAGTTACTTTATGATGAGATATAAAGTAGGTAAAATAAATTCAACATTTATATCCTAATTTTACTGACACTTCATATGTACATATCAAAGTTCATATAAAAGTAAATATCAAACTAATTGTGCCATAAACTCTTCGGTTGAACTCAAAAAGTGCAAACACAAAATCCAACTCTTACTTATTTATTTATTTTATTAATTTATATAAATTTATTATATAAGAATTTTATAAAAGGAGTGTAAGTGCAAACTAATTCTCTTAATCCTTAAACATGAGCTAATATACTAAATACACTATAAATGATACAATCCTATTATATTAAATACCAAGTATACATACATATATATATATATATATATATATATATATATATATATATATATTATATTTTATAAAAGGAGTGTAAGTGCAAACTAATTCTCTTAATCCTTAAACATGAGCTAATATACTAAATACATTATAAATGATACAATCCTATTATATTAAATACCAATTATACATACATACATATATATATAAGGTCATTCTATGATGTAACGTTGCATACTTGCACAATGCAACTGTAATATAATGGTATGTGGTTACATAAATTTAATGTAATTGGTAATGATTATACGTGATCACACAATTAAGTTTTGTGGGATTGTACGTGAGGGTATGTGATCACGTGTGAATTGATGTGATTATTCTATCAGAGATATGATCACAATAGTGACGGTCATTTTTTTTAAGTTGCATTGCATTGACATATTTACATCAAAGTAGTTAAATCCTACGGCTAATATGCATTGCCCTGATATATTTACATCTGTGTATAGTTAAAGGTGAACACCACCGTATATATAAATTAACTTTCAACTGATACAAAAATTTCTATGTAGAATTCCAAATAACTATCGGTATACATTGGATTACTACCGATAGCTATTAAATTACAACCGGTAACAATTACGAATTTCGTACCGAAAATCCAGTACATAATTTTTTTTTTGTGTATATGTATCTCTCCTAGGAATGCTAAATCCTTAAAGAAAAGGGAATTCTAGTCGTTGTTGGACTTAAAAGTAGTTACATTAATAATTTAGTTACATTAAAGAATGTTTATATATATTTTTCCTTGTCCTATTAAAATGAGGACTAGGAATGCTTTTTTTTATTTTATATATATATACTATAAAAGTGGGTTCATGATTGGTCATTGAATCATCTTTAAACAGGTTTTTATTCTTTAATCTATGCTTTTTATTTAATTTTTCTTTTACATTAGTTATTATTATTAGTAGAAATTGTTAAAAATAACCACAACTATTATGAAAATTTTGTTTTTAACCACATACGAAAATTTATTTGTTAATAGCCACTTTTTTAAGAAATTACTTAAATACCCCCATATAAAGTGGAAATGGTGAGGAATGTCACCTTCTTGTTGGTCAATTGCAGTGATGTCACATTTATAATAAGTTAAGTTTAAAAGGCACCTATTATGGTGAGGTACCGAAATTGCCCTTAAATAATCGATATTTTATTCTTTAAAGGTTGTTGTCTAATAAAGTTGTCTGAAAATCAATCACCTACTCCATTTTTTCTTCACAAAACGAGCTCAATTCCATATTTATTGTATTCCAGATATTGCACATATTCCATATTTTGCACAAGAAGGTAAAATAATATTTCTGATCTTCATTTCCATTTTTTATTGTATTTCTGTGTGGTATAACACTGTATGAACATTTATGAACATTTATGAACATGTTGTCTGAATTTTTTTATGTTGATGTCCTGGAGTTGTAAACTTTTTACAAAGAATGAATGAACATGTATGCATATTTTTTTGTATATATATTTGGGCGAGTTGAGTTGTAGTGGTGCAAACAAGTTTAAAATCTTGGGCATACAAGGTGAAAATGTTTTAAAAATAGGTCGAAACATTTGTAAAAAAACTCGAAAATATGAAACTAAGTCTTGAACAAATTCTAAAAAAGCTCGATTCCAAAAATAGATGCTGGATTGGCAAAAAGAAAAGGCTCGATCCCTGCAAAAAAAGCTCGATCCTTCAGAAAAAAAGCTCGATTCCTCACACAAATAGCTCGATCCCTCACACAAATAGCTCGATCCCTTTTGAAAAAGGCTCGATACCGCACAAAAAAAGCACGATCCCTCACAAAAAAACTCGATTCCTCAAAAAAGAGCTCGATCCCTTTCAAATAGGCTCGAGGCATATGAAAAAATGCTCGAGCCATATATTAAAAAGCTCGATTATGTAGAAAAAGAGCTCGGTCTTGAACAAAAAAAGCTCGATCCCGTTAGAAATAGCTCGGTCATGTACAAAAACGGCTCGATCATGTACAAAAAAATCTCGATCCGTTTTTTAAAAAAGCTTCATATCTTACGCTTTTGATTTTTGTTTAATCCTTTATAATTGTAAATTTAATATGAAATATTTTTTTCCTTATTAATGTTTTTTGATGTTGGTTTTGACAGGACAATGGATAATGTGAGAATAGTCATATCTTACAACGGTCGATGGGAGCAATTACCAGACGGAAATCAAAGGTATTTAGGTTCCGATAACCAAGGTTTGTATGTGTCAAAGAATTTGAGTTACGACGAACTGGTGTCGATCGTGCAAACCATTGTGAAGTTTGATGAGAACAAATACAGTGTTGAGCTACAGTCTCTATCGATTGTTCCTGGGACTACATGTCGTACATTTATAAGAAACAATGACGATGTTCAGTTAATGCTAGGGGAAGATAGAGTGATCCCTCAAGTATGTGTTAGTCTAATCGAGAGGCCAGCAGAAGGTGTCGTTGGTGAAGATATCCCTCATCGTGATAACACCCAATAATTTCGATCGTCAGGCGGAAGCAACCAGTTGTTCACAGAAAGAAGTGAGATTGATGGTTGGGAAAACATATGTGATGTCCCACCGGAAGTAGCCGCCCATGATAATATACTAGGACCTCAATTCGATGATGTATTTGGTTGTCAAATTGAGATGAATGGTAGGCAGTACAACCACCAATACAATGAGATCTACAATAACATCAACAATGAGCAGAATACAACACTGAATGTTGGGGTGAATCATGAGGTGGAAAATGAGGGCAATTTCAATTCTGTAGAAAATGTAGAGGACAATGAGGATGATAAAGAACTTGTCCAAACGGAAAGACTTGTAAGACATGTACACAGATTTAGTTCCACTGCACCAGATATAGTTGGGACCTCCGAGGGGGGGGGGGGGGAGCTAATGGAACTGCAGATGATTCAAATAATGCAAGAACATTGGTTATTCCAGGAGCAGAATCATACTCGTTTGGTATTGTTGGAAGCAGGAACTTGTTTGAAGATGAACCTACAAGCATGATATATAAAGGCCAGTTTTTTGCAACGAAAAAGGATTTGAAGAGACTAGTAGGCCATTTTGCAATGCGGCAGAACTTCAAGTGGAAGGTAAAAAGGTCGAATAAGACAACATTACATCTAGTTTGTTTGATGGGAAATTGTACATGGAAGTTAAGAGCATTGAGGAGAGATGAAGGCACATACTTTCAAGTAAGAAGTTTTGTCAACGAACACACTTGTCCGTTAGAGGAAATTCACCGCCGGCACCGACAAGCTAGTGCAGTCACAATTGGAGAAGTTATTGCACATAGACTTCAACAACAAGATGGTCGACTAATGCATCCGAAGGACATAATCGCGACATGAAATCAATGTATGGAATCCAATTCATGTACAGTAAGGCACACGCCACCCTCAATTATACGTTGTCACTGACATATGGAACACATGAGGAAACCTTCCAACTGCTTCCATCATTTGGTTACGTTTTGGAACAACAAAATCCCGGCACAATCACTGACTTACAATGCAACGAAGATGATACATTTCTATACTTCTTCATGTCGATTGGTGCCTCACTTAGATGATTCCGAACGTGTATGCATCCAGTCATTGCCGTTGATGGTACCCATTTGAAGGGATGATTCCGGGGTACAATGTTTGTTGCAACAACACAAGATGGGAACAAACAGGTGTATCCAATTGCTTTTGGGTACGGCGACTCAGAAAATAACCTTTCATGGGAATGGTTTTTGGATTGCTTGAAGGGTGCCCTAGGTCATATTGATGAGCTAGTTTTCATTTCCGATAGGCATGCAAGCATTGAAGCAGGGATTTCTAAAGTCTTCCCTTATGCCACCCATACCATATGTTGTTGGCACTTTGCTGAAAATGTCAAAAAGCGATTTCATAGGAAGGATGTTGCCGTAATAATGGACAAAGCAGCACGCGCATACACCGTGTTTGAATATAACCAGCATATGGAAGAGTTAAGAAACTTGCACCAGAATGCATATGATTATGTCATTGATGCCAGTCCACACAAGTGGTCCCGTGTACACTGCCCGGAAAGAAGGTATAGGGTGATGACGACTAATGCTGCAGAATGTATAAACTCATGCCTCAAATTTGCACGCCAACTGCCTATGTTGACTCTGGCTGAGTTCATTAGGAATATGCTGCAACGGTGGTTTCATGATCGCTATAGAGCTTCACAAACCATGCGTCATCAGTTGACCGACACAGCACATCTTGTGCTCTTAAAACGTGTGGAAAAGTGTGGTTATTTGACCGTTAATCCCGTCCACTGGAACATTTTTTTGGTCAGACAGTCTGGAAAACAGTGGACTGTAGACTTAGCTCGAAAGACTTGTACTTGTAACAAATTTCAAATGGATCATTTTTCATGTTCTCATGCCCTTGCGGCGGCACGATAGATTACTGTAACTTGGACTTCACAACTTTGAAAACCTACTGATCATTTTCTTGGTGAAGCTGATCGTTTTCAATTTTTTTTACAGGGAACGAAACTTGGACTTCACAGCTTTGTGTGCGGATTACTACAAGACACAGACACTTATTAATGCGTACTCGGTTCCTATTATACCGGTGGGCCATCCTTCCACTTGGGTTATACCATCTGACATTGCTCAGAGGGTGATTTTGAATCCAAACTCCAGGAGACAAGCAGGACGCCCGAGGGAGGGTCGCCATGTCTCGTCTTCGGAGAGGACAACTACATAATCCTGTAGGAGATGGGGACACCCAGGGCATAATTCCAGGAGATGTTCTAATCCACCGATGATTAATGAAGGTACGAGAAGAGTTGTTCCCGATGAATACCGCCGCAAGTGTAGCATCTGCCATTCAATTGGACACAACAAACAAACGTGCCCTAACATTGGCTCTAATAGGGAATGAATGACAATTTTTGATCACATTGAAAACTTTTGGAAGTGTATCATATTGTAATAATTTTGAATTGCAATAATTACTTATTATTGAATGAATTAATATTAATAAATGAAATAATATTAATGAATGAATAATGAACGAATTAATGTTCATGAAATAATGACATGTCTGTGTACAACTACAATGGTAATATACAAAAAATCACTTGGCAGGCTTGGAGTTAGCAAAAATCTCCACAACCATTTTTTCCCGAATCATCCCCATGCCGTCCTCCGACCAATCAAAAATCCTTCGGTTCGCCACTATGTACTTGATAATTCTCAAAGTATGGGGACCACAGTTACCTCTACAATTCGGGACATAAAACACCATTAGAAATCGTTCATAAAGAATATGTAAACACGTGAATGAAATAGAATGTCTTACGATTTCTTTTATTGGGGGACTGTAGAAAGATGCACCAGACTGACCGAGAAGGGCTTATTTTCCAGAGTGAACGCCCGACGCCCAGGACGCCGTTCTGTGTGGAACCCTGCATCACTCAACATGGAGGGTAAAAACCACCGTAATGGCCGGACCTGCTGGTGCCTGATCTGATACGGGACTTCCTGTCTCCAGGGGTCATAAATATCAATCTTCCCGCGACTAAGGCCGACGCTCACCACCAGCCAATGTTGGGCCCCAACGTTGCACGGAATCAGCACATGTAATTGTTTGCATGCCGTGTTAGCTGAGGATATACTTACAATATTTTTAAATTCATCTCAATCATGTAACACTTACCTGGTCAACCTCGTGCCATGGGCGGTTTCCACTCGTGGTTGCTCCACGGACCGTGAGAAGGTCCTCTTCCAACCATCGGGACTATAACACATTCCACCTTGCCGTGCTCACAGCACCGTGGGAATCACGAGGCATCATCCGCTCCACATGTACAACATAAGTGGTTGTACAAGCATTGACAAGATCGTATTATTAATACAGAAGCATAAAATCCGATGTGATTCCCAAATGTTATAACTACTTACATAAAATTGTGTATCCAACACGTTGATCCTCTAGTTGTACACATTGTGGAATCCTCGCTGACGCTTGCGTATAATATTTAGGTATGCATCCATATGCTGACAAACAATAAAACCACCGTACTTGTTAACAATTCAACAATACTTACACAAAAGTTAATATGAAATATAATAAGTACGTACCGTGTCCTCCAAGTCCATGAAGTTGGACTGCATAAGCACGAACCATCCCGCGGTAACTGGTGACAACACGTCCACATCACGGCTGTATAATGATTGAATTACCTTAGCTATACATAAATCAGAATAAACAAGAAATGTACATCCATTTGTATTATAAAAAGTTATACTCACTATTCCCCGTTGATGTTCCTCTTGAAAGCCTTGTATGCTGCTAGGTGGTCACCGTCCACTAGTCCGTGGGGGTCAAAAATGTGTTCCACGGACTCGGGTTGTGTCTTTAACCTCTTTGGACGGCATGGACCTGTGTAAGGGCTCACCAACTGCGATCCGCGCTTACCTAAACGCTTCATCGGGGGAAGAGACCGCTCCGACGCCACAGACGTGCTGGGTGGGGGAGGGGACCTCTCCCACTCCATGGATGTGCTGGGTGGGGGAGGGGACCGTTCCGATGCCAAGGACTTGCTGGATGGGGGAAGGGACCTCTCCGACAGCACGGTCGTACTGGGTGGGGGAGGGGACCGTTCCGACGGGATGGACGTGCTGGGTGGGAGAGGGAACCGCTCCGACACCACGGACGTGCTGGGTTAGGGAGGGGACCGTTCTGACGGGACTGACGTGCTGGGTGGGAGAGGGGACCTCTCTGACGCCACGGACGTGCTGGGTGAGGGATGAGACAGTGGTGGTTGAATCGATATGCTAGGAGGTGGGGGGAATGATATGCTGCGAGGTGGGGGGATCGATGTCATAGGAGGTGGGGGGAACCCCTGAGCCTGGGTGTCTGTCCCCCCTGTAAACCTATCAGTCGACCCTCCGGGACTAAATAATTGTTCAGGAGGTGGGGGGTCATCCCGGTGTGTACTTAAGGTCTAATGGTGAAGCCCCCGAATCATATCAAGTAACAATCGGTGTTGCTGCTGACGATCCTCATCACTCTTTCGGATCATATCCAACAACTTCAAGTGTTGACGTTGTCGATCCTCGTCACTCTTTCGGAGGGCTTCACTCACATCGTTCAACATTTCAGTCCACGGAGCCTGAAATCATGTCTACAATGTTAGTACAAAACTATGAACACGTGTTACTAAAAAACACTTAACTTTGTTTTTAGCTTACCTTTCCATCACATCCAACGCCCCCACGGGAATCCCCTGCAGATGTACCATGTCTGGGGGTGGAAAACCGAACCCACCTATGCCTATGCCTTTCTCGTTGAGGGTCTGTCTGATATCCCTCACTGCCACTGGGCCTCAAACCCCCAGCAGCCGGCTCAGATCCCTCACAGTCAATGGTCCTGTCTATACCACTGATCCCGCCTAAGGTGGTCTGATCAGGGACCTCAGGCGACATATCATCCATGTCATCTTCTACATACATGGTCCCCCCTTCGTCTAGGCAGGCATAGTACGGTGCTTGTCTCTCAACTGGTGTTGGCACCAGTTCCTTGAGCGCAAACATCTGAAATATTAGTTAGAACAATGTCATTGTACAATTACTAACTAATAAAAATATTAACAAAATAAATACATACCCTGGCTTTGAAAATATTTGCTAGCTTCTTCCCTTTCGGTTGTTTGGTCAACTCCCACTTCAAAATAAGGGGAGTCAGATCAGTAACCCTCCGGACACCGACCTCTTTGGCCAACTCAGGGATCACCTCCAAAGCAAATATCTGCATCATGGATAAGTATGATAAGTATCCATACAATTTTGGGCACCAACAATAAAGTACAATTTGTAGTTCGAACTTCTTACCAACAGGGCATGAGAAAGACCGTATATGTTGTAGGTCTCCACTCTGTGTACATCAGCGCCCTTTTCCTGCCGGCGTCGCTCGAACCTGTCTCTTCGCCCGTCAAGCGCATGCTTGAATGAGTGAATAGAATGCCTGTACACGTAGGCACCCCACGGGAACGCATCGAACGCATCTAGGTCCTCAACCACCCGAAACTGCCAAACTTGAATCTTGAATCTCTCATCCACCCCTATCAGTATCCAGTTCAGCATATATAAGAGGCAGAGCTTGACAGCATCGTACGCCTTTCCGAAATCTGTGCTGGTGACAACACCCCTAATCTGCTCCAGCGACACCTCCTCGGCTCCAGGAAAGTACCGCTCATGTATGCCATTCTCCACTGCTGCATACATTGTGGTCTCTGGTACAACTCCAAACCGCAGTCCGGTGATCAGGTAAAATTCCACCTTCGAAAACCTCACCGACTGGGTTCCTAACATGAAGTGCATCTCATCTGTGGGGCCGTTATGATGGAGCTCCCTCAAAAGCAACCGATGGATAATACCATCGGAAAACTTCATCTCCCTATGCATCGTCAGGAAATGCCCGAAACAAGACGCCATGAACCGTCGACTGTCTTTATCTGCAAAATCTACAGGGACACGGTTCAGCGCGTCGTCTATATGGGCTAGGGCATCAAAATGGTTGTGTCGTGTCAGTTTGTCCTCGTACCAGTATTCTTCTGGAGTTTTAAGTGAATCCCTCAACCTAATTCTCATATGCAATGTAATAGAAATACAACATCATTAGACAGAATTTTATTAAAAAGCTCGATCCCTTTCAAAATAGCTCGATTGCTTTACAAAAAGTCTCGATTCCTTTTCAAAAAGACTCTATCCCTTTCAAAAGAGCTCGATTGCTTTACAAAAGGTCTCGATTCCTTTTCAAAAAGGCTTGATCCCTTTCAAAAAGTCTCTATCCCTTTCAAATAGGCTCGATCCAATTCAAAAACAGCTCGAAACATATTCAAAAAAGCTCAATTCCTTTTCAAAAAGGCTCGATCCCTTTCAAAAAGGCTCGATCCCTTTCAAAAAGGCTCGATCCATTTTCAAAAAAGCTCGATTCCTTATCAAAAAGGCTCGATCCCTTTCAAAAAGGCTCGATCCCTTTAAAAAAAGCTCGATCCATTTCAAAATAACCTCTACCCCTTTTTAAAAAAGCTCGATCCCTCTTAAAAAAGTCTCGATCCCTTTTCAAATAAGCTCGATTCCTTATCAAAAAGACTCGATCCCTTTCAAAAAGGCTCGATCCCTTTCAAAAAGGCTCGATACCTTTCAAAATAACCTCCACCCCTTTTTAAAAAAGCTCGATCCCTCTTAAAAAAGTCTCGATCCCTTTTCAAAAAAGCTCGATCCCTTTCAAATAGACTCGATCTAATTCAAAAACAGCTCGAACCTATTCAAAAAAGCTCGAAACATATTCAAAAAAGCTCGATTCCTTTTCAAAAAGGCTCGATCCCTTTTCAAAAAAGCTCGATTCCTTATCAAAAAGGCTCAATCCCTTTTCAAAAAAGCTCGATTCCTTATCAAAAAGGCTCGATACCTTTCAAAAAGGCTCGATCCCTTTCAAAAAGGCTCGATCCCTTTCAAAAAAGCTCGATCCCTTTCAAAAAAGCTAGATCCCTTTCACAATAACCTCCACCCCTTTTTAAAAAAGCTCGATCCCTCTTAAAAAAGTCTCGATCCCTTTTTAAAAAAGCTCGATTCTTTTCAAAATGGCTCGATTCTTTTTTTAAAAAGCTCGATTCCTTTTCCAAAAACCTAGATCTACCAAAACCTGTTTTTCACGACAAAAATAGCTCGACTAATCAAATAAACTCGATTTTCTTGGAAAAGGTCTCAAAAACCCAGATTTCATCTTCCTCAACTGATATTCAACCAAATTACAAACCATAACCTAAACCACAACCATTCACAATTCTCTATATTAACCGGTTTCTACAATTCCTATTAACAAAACTCAATTCTAAAATGTAAGGCAAGTTAACAACAACAAAAACGAGGAAAAATAACCAATCTTACCTTTGTCAATCGCAACTCTTCCGGTCACTTCACCGTCGATTAGTTTCCCGTCGGTTTGACTGTTGCTTCTCTCTGACTTTGAAAAAGACAACTTCCTCACTGTTAAAATATTTCGGGGTATTTTTGTCTCAAACGCTCTTTTGGTGCCTTTTAAACATACATTAGTAAAGTGGTGATATTTGCACAACATACCCCTCAAATAGTGCCAATAATGTTTTGACCCCGCCATATAAATACCATCCCCAAACACTTTCTCTCTCTTTTCTCATTTTTTTTCTCTCTCTCCTTCCTTTCTCTCTCCCCAATCTCTCTCTCCCACCGACGAACAGTTGCCGGCATCCTTGCGGAGGCCGGCGAACCGTCGCCAACCTCCTCTCTTCTCTCTCCCGCAGCTCTCTCTCTTCTTTCTCTCTCTTTCACTCACATCTTTTTCTCTCTCACATGTCATCGATAACTTGCCGGAGTGCCGTCGCCTAGGCTTCACGACCGTCCAGCAACGCCGTCGAGCTCCCCCTCCGCCGGCGATTAGATCTGCTGAAAAAAGGAAAGAAAATGAAATACTAGAAAACCAGAACATTTCAAGATTGAACAGTTCAACTCAGTCAACATTTCAATTTAGACAACATTTCAAGTTTCAAAATTTGAAAATGAAAACCTTAAAAACTCAGAACATTTCAAGTTTCAACTTTTAATTTAGTCAAGATTTCAAGTTTCAACATTTCAATTTAAGCAACATTTCAAGTTTCAAAATTTCATTTTTTAAAACAAGATTTCAAGTTTCAAGTTCCTAGCCATGATTTTAAGTTTGGTTCTAGATTTTAGTCATGATTTCAAGTTTGGTTTCAGTTTTTTTTTTTTAAAAAAATCAAATCCAGGGGTATTTTTATAATTTACGGACATACACTAAATTTTTGTAAAAAAAATGACTATTAACAAATAAATTTTCGTATGTGGTTAAAAACAAAATTTTCATAATAGTTGTGGTTATTATTTATTTTCTCTCTTATTATTATTTATTTTCTATTAACGGTTTTTCATGTGCTTGTTTTTTACTGGGGGATTGATTACATAATATGTTATTTGGATACTAACTTGAAGAATTATGTTTAAATATGTGTTATGTCAATTTGGAATATATAAATTATATTTACACCCGTTAATTCCCTTTTTATTTTTGTGTGATTGATTGCATATTAAGCTATTTAGATACTAATAATGTCAGTTATGTTAATTTCCTTTTACACGGTTTAGTAAAATTGTCTGTTATGTTAGTGTATTGATTGTGAAAAAATATAGTCTAATTATCGTGATATATATATATATATATATAAACACAACAAAAATCACAATGGCCATTATCATAGTCAGGAAAAAAAAAGCACATGTGTATAAAATTTTCACTTTCTGATTTCCAACATAACAATCTTAGTTTAACAGATTGGAGGAGAGAGACCACTCTAACAAATGGGAATTCTTTTGACAGATTGGAGAAAGACCCACCAAGATATCAGATGAAATTTGATAAGTTTTTATGGTTCTCTATTTACTTGTGTTTTTTTTCCTTTGTTTCACATATGCTTTCTTCCTGTAAAAAATTCTCCATTAATTGTTGTTTAATATGCCGATGATGATCTGTCTTTACACATAAAAATGCAATATCATAATCTTTGTATGTGGGGGATTTTTTTTTTGTTTATGTAATTCAAGTAAATATAGAGACTGTTTTGAGTAGATATATTTTGATTAAAATTTAGTAATGTCATGAAGATGGTATTCTGATTTGAGTTTCTACATAATCGGATTTAGAAAAATTGAGTATGTTGGTGTATTGTTAGTTCTACCCAACTTTTCTTGGCTGCTCCTTGCTTGTCTTGTGTTTGGTTTTTGTTTCGTATTGTCGCCTTTGGCTTTTCAATAAACTTTTTCCATTAAAAATAATGATGTAGAAAAATTGAGTTTAGAGTGTTTCAAATTCGCCCATATATCTAAAACACGTGTTTTCTTTATTCAAATAGGTGTTTTAATACTCTTCAAAATAGGGGGACTTTTCGTGGCATTATTATTTCCAAAACAGTAGATTTTAATTCATGTATAATATTATTTATAACTAAATGATTTTAACTGATTTGAACAAAAACTTTATTCTAGCAGGTCAAGAAATAATGTTGATTGACAAATCTCGGATGAAATCTAAAAAAAATTCAATGGAGTATTTCAATGGAATTCAAAGTTTTATCGACTACGCAAGGAAACATGTCAAGGATGGTGATTTGAAAATCTTTTGTCCTTGCATCAACTGTTTCAATCGATGTAAATTAGATCAATCTGAGGTACACACACATATCTTACTCAAAGGAATCACACCTAGTTATAATATTTGGTTCTTACATGGGAATGATGAGGATAGTGATAGCAATAACGGAGAATCTGAAAAGATAAATGTAGAGCAATGTGATGATATGCATGGTTTAATTGAGAATTTTTTCCACAAGATCCAAATAGAGACGCGGAAAAGTATTATAAATTATTAAAAGGGGCAGAGCAACCATTATATTCAAATTGTGAAAAATATTCAAATTTGTCTTTTTATTGTGAAGTTGATACACATAAAATGCATCAACAGTTGGAGTGATAAATCATACGGTATGTTGCTGGAATTTTTGAAGGATGTGTTTCCCACGTGTAAGAAATTACCTACATCTTACTATGATGCGAAAAAAGTTGTTAAAGATCTTTGTTTACATTATGAAAAGATTGATGCCTGTGAAAATAATTGTGTAATTTACTATAAAGAATTTGCAGATGCATCTGAATGTCCTACTTGTAAACTTTCAAGATGGAATACAGGTAACCAGAGTGGTGGGAGGATGGGTAAAAAGATACCATGGAAGGTTTTGAGGTATTTTCCAATCACGACAAGACTTCAAAAGTTATTTATGTCATCGAAAACAGCTGTAGACATGAGATGACATTATGAAAATCGTGTTAAAGATGGAATCTTGTGGCATCCAGCTGATTCTATGGTTTGGAAGTCATTTGATTGTGAACATTCATCATTTGCTAATGAACCCATAGAAATGTTCGACTAGGATTGGCAACCAATGGGTTTAATCCCTATGGAAACATGAATATTAACTACAACATTTGGCTTGTAATTCTATTTCCATACAACCTCCCTCCATGTATGTGTATGAAAGAACGTTATGTTTTTTTTTGTCCTTGCTTATTCTTGGTTCAAAAGGTCTAGGTAATGACATAGATGTATATATGAGACCTTTGATAGATGAGTTGAAAAATTTATGGGAAATTGATACATAAACATTTGATATTTCAACAAAACAAAATTTTTAAATGAGAGCTGCAGTTTTATGGACTATTAATGACTTTCCTACATACACGTACATGTCAGGATGCCTTTGTTGTGCATCAAAGACTGGTAACCACCACATACATCATGGCTCCAAGATCTGTTATATGAGACATGTAGGCCATGTTTGACACACCAGATTGGACTGGGATTGGACAATTTTAGTCCCAAACCGGTGTTTGGTGCACTTTTGGAAGACATGACAACTAGTCCCAACAACAAAATAATCCCACTAATATGGGATATAATAATCCCACCTATCACCCTGCCTTTATTAGTCCTAGGAATATTTGCACATGGCCCACTATTTTAATTATTCTCTCTCGTTTACATCAACATCAGTCCACAGTCTCTCTTTCATTTACATCACCAAACACCACTACCCATCTCTTCATCATCACAGCCACTATCACCACCACTGCCACCAAACCTTAGATTTTTTTTCTTCCATTATCATCTCCAAACATCATTCAACAAACCAACCTAGATCGAAACCAAACCCAGATCTTCAAGACCATTGCCACCGCCGCCGCCACCCAACACCATCGCCACCACCCAAAAACCCCATCGTCGCTGCCCAGATCAAAGCCAACCATCACCCGAAATCAAATAACAATGTTGATTACCCTTCCATGCTCAAAATCGATGGTTGTGGGGATTTTGAATTGATTATTTTAGGTGGATTTATAGGTTGGATTATGGTGAATGGAAGAGAGAAAAATCAAAACTGATTTTGGTTTCAGTTTTTTATTTTTGTAAATGGAAGAGAGAAACGGTGGTGAGATTGAATGAGTGAGAGAGGTTATGGTGAGGAGGGAGAGAGAGAGGGTGGAAGAAAGAGACACTGGTGAGATTGAATGAGAGAGAAATCGTGGTGAAGAGAGAGAATAATCAGATTTTTGTATAAATTAAAAAATTATAATATTTTCATTTCCAATTAACAATATTATTTTATTTAGTCTAATCTCATATTCCACCAAACAAAACATGGTATTAATTCAGTTCAATCTTATGTTTCTCCAAATACAACATAGTATTAATTTAGTCCAGTCCAGTCCAGTCCAGTCCAATCTCATATAATCTCAATATCATCTTAATCCAATCTAATCCCATGAAATAGTCCAATCCAATCTCGTGCATCAAACGAACCCATAAGCTTTTTGCCCATGGATCACATATGGCATACTCAAATGAGTCAATATGATGGCACTAGAGAGACAGATCCTACACCATAACGATCGGAGGGGAAAGATGTAGCAAAGGAACTTGAAGGATTGAGACCAATAACACATGGTAAGACCGAAAACAAACAATTGATTGTTGGGTTTGGAAAAACTCACAACCGAAAGAAGCATAGTATTTTTTTTCAAGTTGCCATATTGGAAAACACTTTTGCTTCGTCATAATTTGGATGTCATGCATAAAGAAAAAAAATGTTTTTGACAATTTGATTGGGACAATGATGAATCTTGATGGGAAAACAAAAGAATCTTTAAATGCTCGTCGTGATCTAGAAGAAATGGGTATAAGGCGAGTTCTTCATCCTATGGAGTCTAATCGAAAAATTGTGTTGTCCTCTACTTGCTACTCTATGTCAAATGATGAGAAGAAAAAATTGTGTTGGTGGTTAGTGAATTTGAAAGTTCTAGATAGCCATTCTTCAAATATATCTCGATGTGTGAATGCAGGTGAAAACCAAATTTCAGGCATGAAGACTCATGATTGTCACGTGTTTGTGGAGAGATTGTTGCCGCTTATAGTGAGTGAAATGTTGCCTAGACATGTATCTGAAGCAGTCATTAAAATTTGTGAGTTTTTCAAAAATATATGTGCTAACGATTTGAAAGACGAAGATTTAGAATGCCTTGAAACCAAATTGGGTTAACTCTTTGCAAATTGGAAAGAATTTCCCCTCCTGATTTTTTTTTAAATAATGGTGCACTTGCCTCTCCATCTAGCTTGGGAAGCAAAAATATCGGGTCCTATACAATATAGATGGATGTATCCAGTAGAAAGGTAATTGTTTGTTTATGGTTTAGTTTGTCCATACTTTCAACTTTTAAACTTTTTAAATTGATATATTTTATTTGTTTTTTTTTATCTATATACATGTATTTAAACAAATTGAAGAGTTATGTTCGTAATAAGGCTCGATTGCAGAACGATACTTAGTTGATGAGTGTTTGACATTTTGCTCTCGCAACTTGCACAATATTGAAACCAAATTTAATAGAACATAAATAAACTATGATGGAGGTCAACCATCAACTGATATATCTCAATTATCTATATTTTCAATACTCGGTAAACCTTTTGGGAAAGCTGAAGTAAAGTAGTGTTAAACATCATGATATTGCTACTTTTTATGTGCTACAAAATTGTGAAAAATCTCAACCGTTTGTAATGTAAGAAATCAATCATAACTATTATTATGTACTTTAAATATAAAATATATCTTTTAATTTCTTTTTAATTTATGTTTGTGCAGAGAGCATAAGAATATCCTTATGAATGTAGGTATTCATAACTTGGATGATTTACATAGACTTGAATTTGTTGGTTGGTTTAATCAGAGGGTGGTGATAACAATTTACTAAATAATTTAACATTTCATGAATATTTGTAGATTTATTTTATTAAAATTTAACTAATTAATTTTTATTACAGATAACAGAACTATATAAAGAAGGACAAGTTTGCAAGCATATGCTTTCTTTGGCTTGAGGTCCTGAAAAGCGAGGAACTTATTATCCCGGTTACAATGTCAATGGATTTAGGCTCCATGCAATGAATCAAGATGAAACAACAAAAACACAAAATAATAGAGTTGTTGTTAAGGGGAAAATCAAACTAAAGAAGTGCCTTACTATGGAAGAATTAGAGGCATTGTTGAACTTTGTTATACAAAAGGGAATAAAGTTGTTTTGTTTGATTGTGATTGGTTTGATACAAGTAGAGAAGCAGGAAGAGGCTACATGAGAGATCGTTATGGGATAGTTACAGTTAACATAAAATGCAAACTGAATACTCAAGACACATTTATGCTTGCTTGTCAAGCAAATCAAGTTTATTATACGGAATGGCTGTTAGATAATACTTGGTATGCTGTGAATGAAATCAAGCATACAAAACCTTTATGAGATGCCGGTAGATGGTGAACCATACCAAGAAGAGACTCGATTCAATAGTACAAATGTCAACTAGGAAGGTAATGAAAATGAAGAAGATGAAATAGATTGTATAGGGAAAAATCGATTTAAAACGCGGCGGAAGTGTAAATTTAGGGTTTAATATATTTTAATTTTGTTCCCTTTTTAAAAGAAAGAACCTTAACCCTATATTAATAAATGTATATTAAAAGTATCATACCTTTTTCTCGTGACGATTGAACTAGTGTCGAATTGAATCCGTAAGATCTTCCAATCCAATCACGAACGTGAATCAGTTAAGAGTGTGGGCTCTCTTTCTTTGAATTGTATACCTGAGGATGAAAAACAAACAAAATATTTTTCTTTTGTTAGTCACAATAATCCTCCAAGAAGAAAAACAAAGAACGTTAGGTCACTTGTGAATTATCAATCAATTTGATTGAAACTCGCGTGAACCTTGATTCGATGCTATACATAAAAACTTTTGATGTAAAGGCTTCTAGTGCACTATCGAAAACAAAAAGTTATTTCTTCCTTTTTCTCTTTGCCGAATTTTCACACACCAATCTTTAGAGTTGGACGAATTTATCTAGAGCATGAACAAAATATTCTTTTGTCAGAAATTTCGAAATCTCTCTTGGCCGAAATTTCTCTCTAAGAAAAGGTAGTGGCCGAAATCTCTATCTCCAAAAATTAGCCTTGGTCGAATTCCACACACACACACACACACACACGCACATATATATATATATATATATATATATATATATATATATATATAGCTTCTCAAATCATCTCCTAAGAAAGATTTACTTGATGGACAATAATCATTTCCTTATGAGGATTTACTCGGTGATCAAGAATCCTTTTCTAAGAAGAATCCTTTTCTAAGAAGAATTCTTTTCTACACCAAGACTCCTAATCCAACTAAATAGTATATTTATTCAATAACCAATTATTGAATATAAATTAAACTGTGACTATATTAAAACTTTCTAATTTTGACAAATTGTCAATTAGAGTTTTAATAGAAATCAAATACTTCATAATTTGATTAGATAAATAAAATCTATTTATTTATCTACTTGTCAAATATAGTATTTGATACTTATCATATTTCCAATAATCATATGACTCTAGGAGACCTTCTCCAACAAGGAAAAAGATTTTAACTTTTAATTAAACAATTAATTAATTCCTATTTAATTAAATAATAAAAAAAACAATATATTAAGTTATTTTACAAGCCCTAGCCGCCCAAGCCTATACATAGGCCTATTTATTGTTTTTCTATTTTATTAAATCTATTGGACCTTAATAAAAAGTTCACATGTGAACAAGACTCATTTTTACTAAAAGAAACAAGTCCACATGCTTTAATACAATTCTAGATGGACCCATAAATTGGTTCGATAGAATATGTCAAGTGATCCATGCAAGTTCGTGTGGATTAAGGATCTTGGTGGACTATCTAAATTTAAGCTCCAATAGACATAACCTAATCACAATCAACAAATGATTCACTTAGGTCCGATTTATTAATTTTAGTTCATTCCACTAAAGAACTAAAATTGAACTCTTAAATAAAGATAGAATAAGTTAATATTTCTCATTCATACCCTAGACAATCTTCATGGTGAAAGTGTATCATCGTGAAGAATACCAGTATCGTCAAGAGCTCATAGACCGCCTATAGCTCTCATAGTTACCGTATTTACTCAGATGACCACATTTGAACTTAAATATTTTGACTTGTCCAGAAGCCATATTTTAATAGAAACTATTGAAAACTTAACGTTAAGATTTAATATACAATGCCTCAAAATATCCATATGATGATATTCTGCTCACATTTAATAAATGGAGCCATGATATCGATATCTATAAATAAAGTCCTTTATAGATTAACAAATGAATATCACCAAACTATAGAGGATAGACTATGCTATATAATCGTACTTATTGATAGCTCAAATGATAACACTTGCAACCATAAGTCCATCACTTATCTTAGGATTTAGATATACTCTTCGATTGTCATCAAGTGAAAACTTTTATCCATTGCCGGTTCTGGATAAAGTATCTCACTGTGATCCTATTCAATGCACCTAGTTGTCACGGGGTGAGATTTCAGCTAGGCAACTTCCGTGGGAACGTTGCTAAGTAAGCTTGTAAGAGGGACACTCGGGCAAGTTCTTGGACTAACATTGCCAAGTGTGAAGATGCAGAAGCGATTTAGAGTCGGGAGAGTCGGGAGAGGGTTAAAATGGGGAGCCCGAAGGCAGAGGATCGATGGGACTTGCGAATGAAGACCACGATGCTCTGGATCACTAGAATGCTCACAAGTACTCTCAAAGGAAGAGTTGTATTAATGTAAGAATTCTATGATGATTTACAAATGAGAGGGGTTGACTATTTATAGTTGAGCCACCTCCTTAAGGAATGTTCTAGACTAATCTAGTCTAATATTAGAGATTAGGTCTCTAGAATATTCTACACCTAACTAGAATACTTTACATGTATTTACATGCATTCACAAGGTTCTAGATTATTCTACACCTATCTAGCTAAGTACAAGAATGGTGTAGAGATGGTTGAGTTGCTAGAGACTTCCAGAAGCTTGACCAATGTTGGAATAGTGGAGAGGTCTCTAGAATCTTTCAGGAGCTGGGCAGAGTAAGGGCCTTTGTTGGACTCCTAAGCTTGTAAGCTTGCGACTCATGACATCCTCCCCCACCTAAGTTCGCAACATCCTCGTTGCGTGGGCATTGAGTATGTTGAAGTTGGCCGCAAGTTGGGTCATTCATGCTGAAGGTCTTCGGCTTGGAAAGCCTCCCTTGAGGGATCGAATTCGAGTCTCACATCCTTAGCTCAATGCAAGTGGACTGGCTAGGTTTCGAAGGTAATCCAGTATCTCGGGTGCCTTCTCTCGGTGCCTTCGATCGCTTCCCATGGCTTGCACACTTCTTGCTTCTTCAAACGCCTACGGTCGGTTGGTTCTGTGGAGAAGTGGGAGAACTGGGTGACTCCTCAAGCTTTGCGGCGGGCTGCATCCTTGGCTCAGTGCAAATGGGTTTGTTTGGCTTTGAAGGTGATCCAGCATCTCGGGTGCCATCTTTCGGTGCCTTCGATCACTTCCCATGGCTTACACTTTTCCTGCTCTTTTAAACGTTTCTGGGCATTACGTCCTGTGGAGAGGAGGGAGAGTTGGGTGTCTTTTCGAGTCATGTTGCGGATGGCATCCTGCATTGCTCGGGCAGGGATTCCGCCTGGATAGAAAGTGTCTTGGACTTGCTTTGCTTGTTGTGGGAGCGTTGGTCGCCACGAACAAGCGTTTGGATTTTGAATCTAGTAACTTCGCTATCGGATGGCGTGGCTCGTGCTAGCTATGATTTCTCTATGGTGGTAACTTCGCTATCGGAGTGCATGACTCGTGCTAACTGTGATTGCCTAGTAACGAGCTCCAAACCCTGCTGCTTGGAACCGACCTGCTCTGATACCACTTGTCACGGGGTGAGATTTTCAGCTAGGCACACCCGTGCGGCACTTAGGCAACTTCCGTGGGAACGTTGCTAAGTAAGCCTGTAAGAAGGACACTCAGGCAAGTTCTTGAACGAACATTGCCAGGTGTGAAGATGTGGAAGTGATTTATAGTGAGGAGAGTCGGGAGAGGGTTGAAATGGGGATCCCGAAGACAGAGGATCGGTGGGACTTGCGAAGGAAGAGTTGTATTAATGTAAGAATTCTAGGATGATTTACAAATGAGAGGGGTTGGCTATTTATAGTTGAGCCACATTCTTAAGGAATGTTCTCGACTAATCTAGTCTAATATTAGAGATTAAGTCTCCAGAATATTATACACCTAACTAGAATACTTTACATGTATTTACATGCCTTTACAAGGTTCTAGTTATTCTACACCTATCTAGCTAAGTACAAGAATGGTGTAGAGATGATTGAGTTGCTAGAGACTTCCAGAAGCTTGACCAATGTTGGAATCGTGGAGAGGTCTCTAGAATCTTCCAGGAGCTGGGCAGAGTAAAGGCTTTTGTTGGACTCTTGGGCTTTTAAGCTTGCGGCCCGTGACATAGTGCACTAGATTCTTTTACCCAAAGACACCACACTTTGATAATTTTAGACTCATCATAACACATTTGATCACACACAAATGCTAGCAAAATAATCTACAACTTTAACACGATAAAGGCGCCCAACCTTTATCTTAAGTTATGAATATTATTCAAAACTAACTAAAGAATTGTGTCTACCTCATACATATCCAGATGTAGAACAATTCTTTCTTTCTCATAGTCTTTTGACCTTATAATCATTTACTTTTGACAATTATAATAATTAAACTATAAATGCTATAAGATTTGTTAAACTAGAATTCACTTTATTAATATGAAAGATTGTCAAATACATTATTACACTCTTGTTATTGAGCATAATCCTGATAGATTGGTCAAGGTTTGAGGCTGATGCCATGATTGTTGAATAATATTTTTTTTATTATCAGAGACATTACCAAACTGAATGAATGTTCTTTACTACAAAGTCACATTGAGCGGTAACTATTATTTTATTGATTTGAATATTTCTGTTTTCTTTTGAGTTCAGTGTTATATTTTATTTGCATTTAATGTTTCATCATTGAACTTAATTTATGTAATGTCCAATTAATTTTATAACTCAGTATATTTTAATAAAAAATTATAATACATAAAAAAATTAATTATATGATATCTAAAAATAAAATACTTATATTTTTTTCAATGTAATTTTAGAATAATATTTTTTTTTATCAAAATGTTTTCACAATTTTATATTATTAAATTTTCTTTCAAAAGGAAAAATACTTTGATGCTATATTATTTCTTAGAACCAATCATTACGGTTGAATTTGTACAGTATTTCTAAGGGCACGTAACTTATGGTCAACAATTGTATAATGTTTTCGATGATCAACTATTGTGGTCGGATTTTTTTTTTCTAAGGACTCTAGGTATTGGTGGTCAAAAACAGTATTGGTGTTTTCGATGATCAACTATTGTGGTCAGAAAAGATTCATCTTTTCTGAGAATTAGATACATGTGGTCATAAATAGTATTGGCATTTCTGATGATCAACTGTTGTGATCGAAAAATATTCATCTTTTACAAGGACTAGATACATGTGGTCAAAAATAATATTGGCGTTTTCGAGGATCAAGCATTGTGGTTGGAAAATATTCATCTTTTCCGAGGGCTAGTTACCTAATGTCAAAAATAGTATTGGCATTTCCGAGGATCAAATATTGTGGTCGGAAAAGATTCATCTTTCCAATCTTTTCTGATGGCTAGATACATGTGGTCAAAAATAATATTGGCGTTTTCAAGGATCAACCATTGTGGTTGGAAAATATTCATCTTTTCCGAGGGCTAGTTACCTAATGTCAAAAATAGTATTGGCATTTCTGAGGATCAAATATTGTGGTCGGAAAAGATTCATCTTTCCAATCTTTTCTGATGGCTAGATACATGTTGTCAAAAATGTATTTGCGTCAAGCGTTGGTGCTATTTTCATATTATTTTTTATGACTTTAGACACTATGTCCGAGGGTATTTGTTACACTTTTTCGACGACTTGATTTTTTCTTTGGAAAAACAACAATAACCGATCATATATAATTTCACTCCGTTGGAAATAGTTGGTCAGATACGACATTTTTTCTTGTAGTTATCGTCCTGTCTATGTAGAGAAACACTTCATATAGTATATGTGTGTGATAGTTAAATTGATTGTTTTTTTAAAGACTTTTAGATTTGACAAAAAAAACATATAAAAACATATATATATATATATATATATATATATATATATGTGTGTGTGTGTGTGTGTGTGTGGAAGTTTAGATTTTGATAAACTATGTAAAATTCAAGAATATTTTAATCAACTTTCATGGTCATTTTTTGTTGAGGTTGTGACTTCAACCTAACAAAAATAGTTTTAAAGTGCATATAAAATAATAGTAATTCACATCAATTAATTATTTTAATCCATTTTATAATCGGTGGTTTGATAGACATGGATCAAAGGCTTTTGGGATTAATTATTAATTTGATTTTTTTCTTCTTCTTCTTTCATAAGAAATCAGTATGCTTGATAGTTATCTGGAGCCAGAATTTGACTCTCTTGGTCACTTTATAGAAATATGACAAAAATTTAATTGACTATCTACCAGAAACTTAAGATGATCCCAAAAATTAATTGACTTCTTGGAATTGTTAGTGACTAACTGCATTCAAAAGTGACTCTTTCATTGACTATATTGGCTCAATTTGTAAGTAAATTATAACCAACCAACTAAATATCGGTATCAATGAATATATTTGAGATCTAAATTTATGAAAATATCGTTAATAATATCGATATTTGTAAAAAACAAAATATAATTAAAAATGTATAAGATTAAATAAATAAAAATTATGTAGATATACTTGCCTAAGTCCCAATATATCCTGAAATATTACTGAAATGTATTATATATTTTCGAAATGATTTTGGATAATCTCCTCACCTCATGTTGTCTCACACCTTATCTTCACTTAAATCAATGATTTGAATTAATTCTATCTTTTAGCTGTGTAAAACTTAAAAATTAATAGAAATAATCCAGACCATTGATTTGCTATATTAGAACGTGTCAATAGATTATAAATGTGAATACAATGTGATAAGTGAAAAGGTGAGGAGGGGGTATATCATGAAAGAATTAATTTTGTTTTCCCTTTATTTTGATATCAGCACTCTAAAATTATTGATACATTAAGAATGAGTGAAACTAAATCAACTTAAAAATTTGGTTTAAATTTGTAACTTTAATATTCAACAATCCATTTGTTATCAATCCAATGATGGAGAAGAAGAAAAAAAATGATAACCCTTAAATTTAGACCATATAATTGGATGAATATTGGAATTACACAATTTAAATTTAATCTTGATTTCATACGAACAAATTATACAACATCATGCATTAGAAAGTGACTATATATATACTACTTATGGTGGCAAGCGCTCATACCCTATATGTGTATATATATATATATATATATATATATATTATGGAAGTTATAAAAAGATGGTTTATATATCATTATATAGGGTTCAAAAATTAATAACACCTTTTTAGGGGGTTGTTGTGTAAATAGCACCACATTAAAAAATCATGTTTAAAATGTATTATTTAAAGTGTGGAGACGAAAATACCCATACCATCACTGTCGTTGTGAAGAAAGAGAGAAAAAGTAAAAAGATAAAAAGTGAATCGACGGTTTCGTTTTCACAGCGACGGTACCGGAACTTGGAAACCAGTGTCATCTGGATAGTTGAACTATTCTGCTCATTGTTTATGTCATTGTAGAAGTCATTATAATGGTGGTTGAACTGCCCATCATTCATCTCAATTTGACATCTAAACGCATCATCGAATTGGCCACCGACTAATTCACCGTGGTTGGCTACTTCCTGTGGGACACCACACAGGTTTTCCCTACAGTCATTCCAACTTCTTTCTGTGAACAACTGGTTGCTTTCGCATGAAGATCGAAATTGTTGGGTGTTATCACGAGGAGGGATTTCTTCACCAATGACACCTCATGCTACCCTCTCAATTAGACTGACACATACTTGAGGGATCACCTTATCTTCCCCCAACATAAACTGAACATCATCGTCGTTTATTATAAACGTACGACATGCAGTCCCAAGAACCATTGATATACACAGTAGATCAACACTGTATTTGTCGACATCATACTTCACAACGGTTTCCACGATCGACACTAACTCTTGGTAAGTCATACTCTTTGACACATACATTCTCTGATTATCAGCACCTAAAAACCCCTGACTTCCATCGGGTAACTGCTCTCATCGACCGTTGTAAGAGACGACTATTCTCACCCTATTCATTCTCCTGTCAAAATCAACATCACAAACCATTATTAACATTAACAATATCTAAATTCAATTTCAAATAACAATTAAAAAACCAAATGAATGTTATAAAAAAACTCATAAATAATAACAAATGTCGAATTAAAAAAATTCCTTCAGAACAAAAAAAAACTTGGATAATCAAAGTACAAATTCGAGCCAATACACTAAAATATCAGAAAAGCAAAATAAAATCTCGATCCAATACAATAACATCTCGGATAAGCATAGTAAAAGAGTTCGGACCGAGCTTTTATATAACAGCTGTGAGCTTTTAAAAGCTCGAAGATGTTATATAAAAACTCGGTCCAAGAGTTTATAAGAGTTGCGAGCTTTTATATAAGAGCTCCGAGATTTTATAACAGGTCAAATCGTTTGTATAAAATCTCGGAGCTTTTATAAAAGCTCGGATCGAGCTTTTAAAAGCTCGCAGCTGTTATAAAAGCTCGGACCGAGCTTTTTTTTAAAACCTTGAGCTTAACCTACAAGCTCGACATATATTCTCGGAAAGTAAGAAAATAAACCTAGTGCACATTCTGAAGACTACATGTTTATACTTTTGTTGCATACATCTTAAATCACTCGTAAAAGCATGACAAAAGATTAGGGAGATCATAAAAATCAGTTACCTGCATATTTGAAAAATATTTCTGATAAGCCCTTTAGATCGATTTCCATACTACTTTTTTGGAGACAAATAAACTTCTATTTCTGAAACCGAAGATGAATGCACAAATATAAGTTTTAAGGGCAATTTTGGTAGTTTATCATAATAGGTGCCTTTGAAACATAAGTTATTAATATGGTGACATCATCGCAACTCATAAAAAAAATGTGATATTTCTCACCATTTCCACAGATATATATTATAATTAGACAATCTTTGTATTCCAAACTTCTATATTCTATATATTTTCAATGTTAATTCACTTTCTCCTTCTTAGTTCACATTTAGGTTTTGTTTTTGATACACCACCTATAAACTCTTCTTCTATATTCTATATATTTTCAATGTTATATTCACTTTCTCCATCTTCGTTTGGATTTTGTTAGGATTTTGTTTTTTGTTTTTGATATACCACCTGCCATTGGGAACTCCACTACATTTGGATTATATCTTACGTACCCTATTAGAATTTTATTTTATTTTATTTTAAAAGAATTTATCATGAAAATATATTAAAAAAAAAGTGATAAATTGGATAAGATTGCATGTGTGATCCGTAAATGTTAGAGAGACAAATATTGTGCAAATATTGTTCAAGGTCAAATATTGCGCAAATAATGCCATTCTTGACACAAACCCATCAATTTTAATCAAATAACAAGCTAGAGAGACAAATCACTAAATCTTAATGTCGCAGCTTAATTATGGTACCATTGGGCACAAATCATCTCTATAAATCTCCTACTAATACACATAATTAATTAGTATTAATCTTTTTTTTTCAGATTTTTATAATTAATTTAAAATTTGATAAATGGTTACAATTCAAACCCACTGTCTTAATAGTTAATAATGTAAGTACGATAGACATATTACTGAATCAATCTCATCTTGTCAGTATTAATCTAATATTTTTATTTTCAGTTGCGGGTATGACAATTTGAACTTGATATATTACCAGACTGAATGAACGTTTCTTTAATGTCTACCATTAAACCACATTAGGGGTGGTAATCTTAATCTTGTTGCGGGTGTATCGGCTTAGGGAATATGCACAAATAAACACACAACCAAAAAGAAAATAAAAAGCACGAGATTTAAAGTGGTTCAGTGTAAGCCTACGTCCACGGAGCGCACCTGCACTCAACTTCCACTATGAAATCGGTGTTTACAATAGCGAAGCAATATCTCTCTCCTTACGGCTCTCAATATTCTTTTCTCTCCTCTCTATGCAACACACATTACACATAAGAATTACATGAGTATTTATAATAAACTCTAGCCTAAAGCTTATAGGAATTCTTTTCCTAAATAAAATAATAAAACACTCCTAAATAGAATAGAGAACCAATCCTAAACATAATAGGATTCAGGCTTCACAACCTAACAATCTCCCACTTGAAGACTGAAACTAGATTAGACCTCTTCATCCTTCCTCGATGACTAGTGGACAGGTAAGGTGCGCTCATCCTCCTCTGTCTTCAACCTTGAAGACCTACTGAAGTTGCGTACAGCTCCAGTTTCTCTGTAGTGACTGGTTTGGTTAACATATCAACTGGATTCTTACTCTCTGCGATCTTCACAAGCTTTAACACTCCATCTTCGATTAGCGACCGAATGAAATGATACCGCAATCCTATATGCTTGGTCCTAGAATGGAACGTTGAATTCTTGGCCAAGTGTATCGCATTTTGACTATCACTGTGCAACACATTTATCACTTGCTCGAATCCCAACTCTGCTGACAACCCTTGTAACCATATAAGCTCATTGCTAGCTTCTGTCACAGCCACATACTCTGCTTCAGTTGTAGATATTGTCACTATCTTCTGCAACTGAGAAACCCAACTAATAGCGGTACTCCCCATTGTGAACACATATCCGGTGGTGCTTCTCCTGTGATCCACCTCTCCAGTAAAATCAAAATCTACATAACCTTCCAGCTTGAGTTCATCTCTCTTGAAGGTTAGACACTTCTCTGTTGTACCTCATAGGTACATTAGGATCCACTTCACTGCTTCCCAGTGTTGCTTGCCTGAATTAGACATGTATCTGCTCATAACTCCCACTGCAAGGGAAATATCTGGTCTAGTGCAAACCATGGCGTACATCAGGCTTCCAATGGCTGAGGCATATGGTACTCTAGCCATGAAGTCTTTTTCTTCGTCTGTCTCTGAACACTACTCCTTGGATAATCTGAAGTGACTAGCTAATATTTTTCTTACCGGCTTTGCATCGCCCATGTTGAATCTTTGTAACACATTACGAACATACTCTGCCTGAGATAGCTGTAAAGTACCCATCTGTTCGTTTCTGCTAATCCTCATTTCAAGGATCTGATTTGCTACTCCTAAGTCCTTCATCTCAAACTCACTCGATAGTTGCTTCTTCAAGTTGTTAATCTCTTCCCAATCTGCACCAGCTACTAACATGTCATAAACATAACGTAGCAATATTATGAAGCTTGATTTAACCTTCTTGAAGTAGCAGCAATGGTCAACATTGCATCTAAAGTAGCCATTCTGTTACATAAACTCATCAAACTTCTTGTACCACTGTCGGGGAGCTTGTTTCAAACCATACAAGCTCTTCGTCAATCTGTAAACCATTTTTTCTCTACCCTGTTCCACAAATCCTTCTGGTTGCCGTATGTATATCTCTTCCTCTAAATCTCCATGAAGGAAGACAGTCTTCACATCCAACTGCTCAAGATATAACCTCTTTGCTGCGACAATGCTCAACACTAACCGGATCGTAGTTAGTTTAACAACAGGAGAAAAAATATCGGTGTAATCAATACCTTCCTTTTATTGAAAGCCTTTTACCACCAGTCTCGCCTTGTATCTCTTGGAACCATCATGTTACTCATTGATTCGAAACACCCAATTGTTCTGTAAGGCTTCTGTCCTTCAGGTAACTCGGTTAACTCCCAAGTTTGATTGGACACAAGCGACTTCATCTCATCCTTCATTGCAAGCTTCCACTTGCTTGCTTCTTCACCCTGACATGCCTCTTCATAACATTCAGGTTCTCCTGCATCTGTCAGCAACAAGTAATGCAAGTACCTTTTATTTGGTACATGTGGGCGAGTGGATCTTCGCGGTGTACCTTGGGCCCTTGGGGATCTTCTCAAAGCATTCCCAATTTATGGATTCATAACTCTCTGACTGATTGGACTCTGTGGTGCTGAAACTTCATTTTGTGGTATAGGATTTTCAACCTGGAGTTGCACACCTTGATCTTCAACTTTTTGATTACTACCACATTCCACGATCCTACCACCCGATACATCCTCTGGCCCAAAGTAGTTTGGCTCTTCTTGCTCAGACATATGTGTGTTCTTATCCTTGTACATGACCTTCTCGTTGAAGACAACATCTCTACTCCTGATAATCTTCCGGTTTTGGTCATCCCAAAGTTTATAACCAAACTCGTCTTCACCATAACCTACCAAGGTGCACTTTACTGATTTGGCGTCCAACTTGCTCCTTGAGAGATCACTTACATGTATATAAGAAACACAACCAAACACCTTTAAATGAGAAAGTTTTATCTCTTTCCCAGTCCAGATCTCTTTTGGTATAGTGAGGTCCAAAGGCTTTGATGGTCCTCTATTGATCAAGTATCCTGCTGTATTGACTGCTTCTGCCCAGAACTGTTTTGGCAACCCAGATTGTAGGCGCATACTTCTGGCTCTCTCAGTCAATGTCATGTTCATCCGTTCTGCTATACCATTCTACTGCGGCGTTCCAGGTACCGTCCGTATGAGCTTTATCCTACTCTGATAGCAAAACTTCTTGAACTCGTTGTCTTCATATTCTCCACCATTATCTGAACGCAGCTTCTTGATCTTCAAACATGTCTCATTCTTAACCATAGCTTTCCACTTCTTGAAAGCCTCAAACAAATCAGACTTGTGTCGTAAGAAGTAAACCCATACCTTTCTGGAATGATCGTCGATGAATGTGACGAAATACTGTTTACCCCCGTTTGATGAGACTGAAGCTGGACCCCAAACATCGGTGTGCACTAGTTCCAGCTTCTCTTTTACCGGTGCTCTTCCGGTCCTTTTGAAGCTTACTCGTTTCTGCTTTCCAAGAATGCAGCTTTCACAGAAATCAATCTCAATGGATTTTAACCCTGAAAGTTTACCTCTCGAATGCAGACACTTCAGTCCTTGACTACTCATGTGCCCAAACCTCTGGTGCCACAGATTCGAATCCTCTCTACTCTCCGCCACTACGGCCGAACCATACCCATCAGTAGTCGTGTAAAGAGACCCGTTCTTAGTTCCTTGAGCGGCTGTCATAACTTCTTTTGAGATCTTCCACTTATCACCCATGAAAGTCGTCACATAACCGTCTGACGCTAACTGCCCTATGGAGATCAAGTTCTTCCTCAAGTCCGGTACGTTCCTCACATTGTCGAGTTTCCAAACTGACCCATTCAGTTGAATCTTCACATCTCCCTTCCCAATAATGTCGCATGCTTGATCGTCACCAAGATACATCTTACCTAAATTTCCGAAGACATAGTTCTCAAACAAATCCCTATGTGATGTGGCATGGAATGACGCCCCTGAGTCCAACACCCAAGATTCCGTCTTACTTTCCAATGAGCAGATAAGGCAGTCATCTGACTCCTCTGAAATACAATTCACACCGCTATTGCCATCGTCTTTCTTGGTGGACCTACACTCACTCGATTAGTTACCCATCTTGCCACAATTCCAGCACTCTATGTCTTTCTTACTTCGCTGCTGATTACTCGAATTGTTGCCCTGAAGATTCTTGGACTTGGATCTTCCTCTTGACTTTGATCTACCCCATTCATTTCTGTTATGATTCTTGTTTCTGCCTTCTCTACTTTCCAAATTCAATATTGAAGATGTAGACGCCCTTAATCCCTCTTCACGCATCCTGATCTCTTCAGTCATGACCATATTTATAACCTGCTGAAGATTTAATTTTTCTTTCCCAAACGAGTTGGCAATCGACTGGCATATCTTCTTCCAACTTTTTGGCATTTAGGTGAGTAGAAACACCGCAATGAACTCCTCATCAAAAACCCATAGACAAAGAACACAACCCGTCATTCACTTCGTTGAACTGATTTAAAAAATCTTTAAAGTTCTGACCCTCCGCCATCTTCAAAGTTGATAACTTCTTGACAAGATGGACTTTCCTTACCGCGGAAGGTTGTTCATATAGGTATGATAGAGTATCTATTAGATCTTTAGTTATCTGTTGATCTTTTACGTTGAAGGCGACCTGCTTCGTCAAACAGAGATGAATTGCTCCCAATGCTTTTCGGTCCAGGAGTTTAAAATCATCATCATCCATGTTCTTCGGTTTCCGTTTCTTTTCCCAATCTTCATCGGTCATATCCTTTAGTCTCTCTTTTATCTGCCAATGCAGATTCTTCTAGTACAGATAATCTTCCATCTGTATCTTCTAGAAGCTGAAATTTGTATCGTTGAATTTCTCTATCTTGTACGTATCCTTCTCGGACCCCATTGCTCCCACTCAAACCACAAACGGCAAGCAATTTGAATTGGTCAATAAAAAAGTCAAACCGGGACGGAATTCGACCGAAATCCAAAACTTTCCATTTCAATGTAAAAAGTACCGACTCTGGAAGATTTCACCACACTGAGTCTACTGGTGGTGTCTGTTTTCTCAGATTCACGACGGATCGACGTAGATCTGACGATAACCGTTAGATTCTTCAACACTTCGACGACCGATTTGAGGACTTTCTAGTGCTCGGTTTATGATGACCCAGAAGACAATCTTGAAGATCGTCATTATACACTTCTTTTGGTGGTGGTAGTGTTGCTCAACTCACCAGCGGCAACTGTACGGCGAAACCACTCCTCTTTAACCGATTTGACCACTTTCCGGTGATCTTTTGATGACGGCCCAGAAGAGAAACTTGTAGATTATCCCTTTCTAATCCTAATGGTGTGGGAGGTGACAACTCACTCTCTGTGACCAGCGGCGGCTTCTGTTCCGGCGGTGGCTGCTCCGGAAGCGCTGCTGCTATTCCGAACTCCTGGAACCTTGTGTTGGAGAATCCTCAACTCTGGATCCTACCCTAGTACGCCCTAAGCCTTAAAACTTAGGCTCTGATACCGGTTGTTACGTGTATATCGGCTTAGGGAATATGCACAAATAAACACAACCAAAAAGAAAATAAAAAACATGAGATTTAACGTGGTTCAACGTAAGCCTACGTCCACGGAGCGCACTTGCACTCAACTTCCACTATGAAATCGGTGTTTACAATAGCGAAGCAATATCTCTCTCCTTACGGCTCTCAATATTCTTTTCTCTCCTCTCTATGCAACACACATTACACATAAGAATTACATGAGTATTTATAATAAAGTCTAGCCTAAAGCTATAGGAATTCTTTTCCTAAATAAAACAATAAACACTTCTAAATAGAATAGATAACCAATCCTAAACATAATAGGGTTCATGCTTCACAACCCAACAAATCTAATTATGTCTTGAGTTTATTTTGACCTTATATATAATTTTGAAAATTTGTTTAGCATTTTCTTTTTTAAAAGTAATTAGTTTAGCATTTTCATACCTCCAACTTGCATTAGTTTAGCATTTTCATACCTCCAACTTGCATATATCATGTCAATTTTAGGTTAAATTTGAAGCAATTTTTTTTAAAAAAAAAAAACACACACAAAAGAAAAAATATGCAACACTCTCTCAGGAAGCTTCATAGATAGTTATGTATCAAAAAAAGGTATATTGTATCATATTTTACTTTTGTCGTTTTCATTTTTTTTTTAAACAAGAATTTTGGGTTTTAAAGAAAAATAAAAAATAAAAAATTTGGTTAGTATAAGTGAGTAAATAAATGGATGAGAATATGAGATGAAGTTTGTTCTGTGGTTTGCTCATCGAGTTCAAATGCTATATGGTGTTTAATGGTGTCCACGATTCGGTTTCGGTTACGAACCACCGGTTTCGGTTCTGTGGAAAGACCGAACCGTAACTGTAACCGGAATAGGTCGGTTTCGATTATGGCGGTTTTCGGTTACGGTTCGGTTTTGGTTTTCGGTTCGGTTCGGTTCGGTTCGGTTCGGTTTCGGTTTGGTCCGTTTTTTTTTAAAGTGCCACGTGTCAGCATTTAATTAGTTGTTGCATATTTATTTATTTTTTTATCGAAACCGGCGGTTTTTGGACGGTTTTTCGGACGGTTTTTCATAATTCATAACCGTAACCGAACCGTCGGGAACCGGTTTTGTAACCGACGGTTTCGGTTACGGTTTTAAGAGGACGGTTTCGGTTCGGTTTCGAACGGTTTAACCGAACCGTGGACACCTCTACTGGTGTCCCCTTAACTAAAAAATTAATTAATTAGATTGTTTTATACACTATTTTTTTCATATATATATATTGGATGGTTTATTTAATATATGAACCTACTTTAATCAAACAAAACTAACTAATTGAAAAATATAATGTAATTTATTTTAAACCTGTACATTTCCAATTAATTTTTTTAAGTTTTTCATTATAAATGGCGTGATAACTGAATTTTAACTACTATGTATACGAATAAATAAAAAGTATTTGATATGTATTAGAAAAAAATATATTTGAAAGGTAAAGACTAAGGGGGCGTTTGGTATGGGGTAATCAAAATAATGTGATTCCAGGAGAGTTAAACTATGTAATGTGATTCCTGGAAAACCTGTATATATGTGTTTGGTTGTACATGGGATTCCTGGGAATATCAAGTAACAATGTTTGGTTATCCATGGAAATTTGTTTTTTTTTTAATGTTTTGAATCAATATTGAATTGTCTTTTGTTTCATTTTTTTTCCATAATTATATGAAAAAAATTGCACTAAAAAAAGAAAAATAAAATAAAAAACATTTCCAGATTTGATATTCACCGTTCATCTCCAAGATGGATGGTGGTGATTGAATCTGAAAATGATGATAATTAGAAAATTACATTCAAACAACCAAAAAATTGAATCTGAAAATGATGATAATTATAAAATTACATTCAAACAACCAAAAAATTCAAACCCAGGTTTGTTAAAAGAAAAAAAAAACAATCTCATAACACACGGCCACCATCATCAACAATATCAAATACCAGTCATCAACACCAAACCACCATCATCAAATACCAATCACCAACACCCAATCCAAATGCCCAAACCCACCCAAATCCCAGTATCATTTTCCCATCATCATCTTCTCTGAACCCAAACCCTAACCTAAACTCAAACAACAAATTCTAGTGTCAGCGATCTCGATCTCAAACGAACCCAAATCTTGTTCCGGTCGATTTCCTTCTCTTTCATCTCAAATGAACCACCAGTTGCCATTATTTCATCTCTTTCAAGAAAAAAAAAATCCAGCGTCGTCGTTGTCGTCTCCTTGGCTCCACGTCATCGTCGCCTCCATCTGTTGGGATCTTTGTCGTCGTCTTCGTCATCGTTGCCGCCTCTGTCTTGCCTCCACGTTATCGTCTACCCAGATCTTTTGTAACAGAAGATGACGTTTGGTGTTTGGGTAATGGGAAATCTAAAAATTTGGTTTTTGGGTAGTGAGAAAGTGTAAGGAAATAAAAGAATAAAACTAGAATTTTTTTATAAGAAATTGATAAATTGTCAGGGTTGGGATTTGCGGGTGAATTAAAGAGGAGAATATTTAATCTAGGGTTTGGGGAGTTTTTGTATTAATTCTCAGTAGATCGTAAAGAACAAAGAAGAAGTAGAAAATTAAATAAAAATAATTTTTTTAATAATGGTGGGTCCCACGATGGGACCCAGATTAAGGTAATCTAAAACCCATCTATTTTGATGGGAATCACATTACATGAGATCGGGAAACAGAAAACCCAAACCTGCTACTAAACATGAGAATGCTTTGAGATTCTCATTTCCATACAAAGATGTCATCATACCAAATGGCCCCTAATAAAAAAGTTGAACAATAAGCAAAATTAATTTTACATGTATGACCAAATTAATTTTGTATATACAGTATATGAATATATTTAAGTGGAAATTGCTAAAAATAACCACAACTATTATGGAAATTTTACTTTTAACCACATACGAAAATTTATTTGTTAATAGCCATTTTTTTGAGAAATTACTTGAATGCTCCAATATAAAAACCATCCCTAAACATTTTCTCTCTTTTCTTTTTTTTTTCTCTCTCCTTTCCTCTCTCTCACCAATCTCTCTCTCTCTTCTTTGCTCTCTCTCACCGATCTCTCTCTTTCCTTTCCTCTCTCTCCCCGATCTTTCTCTCCCTTCGGCGAACCGTCGCCGGCCTCCTCTCTCTCTCACCCAACCTCTCTTCTCTCTCCCCGCAGCTCTCTCTCTTCTTTCTCTCTCCTTTCCTTTCTCTCTCACACGTCGTCGATGGCTTGTCGGAGTGTCGTCGCTTGGGCTTCACGATCGTCCAGCAACGCTGTCGAGCTCCCCCTCCGCCGGCGATTAGATCTGCTGAAGAAAAAAATACGAAATACTAAAAACCCAGAACATTTCAAGTTTGTACATTTCAATTTAGTCAATATTTCAAGTTTCAACATTTCAATATTTCAATTTAGACAAGATTTCAAGTTTTAAAATTTGAAAACGAAAAACTTAAAAACCCAGAACATTTCAAGTTTGTACATTTCAATTTAGTCAATATTTCAAGTTAGTCAATATTTCAAGTTTCAACATTTCAATTTAGTCAATATTTCAAGTTTTAAAATTTGAAAACGAAAAACTTAAAAACCCAGAACATTTCAAGTTTCAACTTTCAATTTAGTCAAGATTTCAAGTTTCAATATTTCAATTTAAGTAAGATTTCAAGTTTCAAAATTTCATTTTATAAAACAAGATTTCAAGTTTCAAGTTTCAAGTTTCAAGTTCCTAACCGTGATTTCAAGTTTGGTTCTAGATTTTAGTCATGATTTCAAGTTTTCTTTCAGGTAAAGAAAAAATCAAATCCAAGGGTATTTTTGTAATTTATAGACATACACTGATTTTTTTTTTAAAAGTGACTATTAACAAATAAATCTTCGTATGTGGTTAGAAACAAAATTTCCATAATAGGTGTGCTTATTTTTTATTTTCTCTCTATATTTAAATACAATTGAAGCTTTTTTATATAAAATTGGACCGGCCTAGAGGGAAAAAGCATCACAAGCGATCATATGCTGAAAAACCTCAAGACAATATCCATCAATAATATAAAAAGAATATAATGAAGAGTAATAAACACTAGAAAAACATAAAAACCAAGGGAAACAATCCTAACAAAAACATTGGCACGCAGGCCATAAAAACAAAAAAACATCAAGAAAAACAAAAAGACTCTCTACCCATACAATAATTGTCAACCAATAAAGAGCAGAAAACGGGAAGTTTGCCCACCACGAATCGACCTCTAACCCTAAAACATGCTTAGAAAGAGCGTCTGCAACCTGATTCCCCTCCCTAAAGATATGAGAAACCTGAAACTCCATTTTTGATATCTGATAGATACAGCGTTGTCAAGCCTACCGAATCAGTCAAGGAACCTGTTCAGAGCGAGAGGAGAGCAGATGAACCACATAAGAAGAATCACTCTCAAGCCAGATCCGATGTCACCCATTCTGCCAAGTAAAATTAATAGCTATCGAAACTGTAAAAAGTTCCGTCTCAAATGTAAACATATGATCAAGAGGAACAACAAATATTTTTAAAATTATCAAGATAAAAGTCATTTCGGTACGGCACTTTACTTTGATGAGCAAATAAATTGTGATCATTCATTAGTTTGACCTTCATTTTTCTTATCTTAAATATGCTCTAAAAATCATCATTCTATTGTTGAGGTCATGTAATACAGTATTTAATTAAGACATGGGTTGTTTACAATTAATTATAAGATAAAAGGTTTTTTTTTTTTTAAGGTTTCAAGAAAAGAAAATATCAAAATGTGATGCTTTCTGTTGTTGTTGACCATATAAAGCGAGGCCTTCTAAAATGTAGTTAACAATTAAAAGAATATATACTCGGTCAATGAAATGAACCAATTCTACTCGGTTAGCGGTTGGCATCTTCTATTCTACAGTATCGGTAGGGTTTCGATTCGATCATATACATTTTATAAATACGTGTGAGATATTTTCTTTCGGTTTCATGGTATTATATATTTAAAACGTGTGCATAGTTTTTAATATCAGCAAGTTCCACTGAACCCCAGACCCATTGATGCCAAATTTCAAGGAAAAAAATATAGTTCAATGAAAATCACTATATTTTATAGGCCAATGATCTCTCTCTCTATCTCTTTTTTAAGGAAACCAATGATCTCATCTTAACAAATAAACCATTGAACAAAACTATTTTCACCCAAAAAAGAAAAACTTGGTAGCTTTTAGCTTTTGATCCTTCTATAAGATTTTTGTTTTTATTTTTTTTCAAAAAGAAAAGAAAAGAAAAGTTCCCAAAGAAATTGACAATTCAAAGGAAATTATTTGTCCTAAATTCACACATTTGATTTCATGTGAATTAACTTGTATATACTTTCATACTTTTCATTTCAATGTCAATTTCACTCAACCACCTTTTTTTTAAAAAAACATTTTAAATAAATAAATAAATTCCCCACGTGTGTGGTGGGAACATCCAAATATGTATCACAAAATAAGAAGAGAATTTAAAGCAAAATTCTTGAGAGAATAGAGATGATTTTTGGGGATTTAATTTGGGCCAGAGACCACTTAATATGTTTATGTTTCTACATCATATACAAACTTTTGATTGAGACTTCACATAATCTTTGGAGATTCCACTTTAGATTTTGTTGTTTTGTTGACTTATTCTTTTCCTTCTTTTTTTTCAAAAAAATAAAAATAAAGTAAAATAAATTATTTCCTTTTGATCATACAATTACAATTTCACCAAAACCCTGATTCAAAGTCAACCAGCCCAGCCCAGATTGTATATAATTATGGGTTGGGTTAGTTTTTTAAACCTTAAATTAGTTGTATTTGGGCCAACTTTAAATTTTAATTTAAAAAAAAAATAGATTTGAATGTGTTTTATATCGTCTAAATTATTTGTCTAAATTTATAACGAAATAAGGTAATATATAAATTTTAGTGAACTCTCAGACATTGTATCATCTCAAAAAAATATGGTGAATAGAACGTATATATGACATTTGTTATTGGTCAAATATGAAAGAGTGACAAGTCAACATTATTGTCTGAATGTGTGGGAGTCAGAGATACTACGTCACCAAAGGTCAATTAGACTCAACCAACCTACGTTGACTAGAGATGACCTCATAACATCCGGTCGGGGTTACCTGAACGATCAGGTAGAGATAACCATTGACCAAGTAAAGATGACCCGATCGGGATTATTGAGATGGTCGGGCGGCCAAGACCTACGGTTTGGATCGAATCATTGGTCGGGGAGAATGAGGTCTGGTCGGGTAGTAAATGGTTAGTTGAGCGACACGTGGACAACGTTGAATTCAATGCAATTACGACTCGAATCGTAGAGAATGAATCTTACTCAAATAAGGTGTCTCAAAGCACACTTCGATAAGAAAATAAATTTTCTTATAGATATCAGAGTCTGGATTAGACAAGAGATCCAATACTAATACGAAACAGGAAAGAAGAATAAAATGACTTCAACAAGTCACTTTTCCTTGTTGTACACCAATAATAGGGTTTTATATATGGATAAATAGACTATAATAATACCCATGAAAGAGTTAACCCAAAAAAAAAAATACAAGAGAGTAAGTGAGATTGAGTGTGTAACAGATTATTCGTAGTGAAGTTTTTTTCTCGCCGCCTCCGGCAACCTTGGTTTTTTCCTTCATTAGGTTTTCCACGTAAAATTCGGTGTTTTGCATGTTTGATTTATTTTCCCGTTTTATGATTTAATTATTGATTCGTGTTAATTTATTAGATGTGTGATTAATTTTACATAATCTAAAAATCACCGTCAATAACATCGTTTTCACAGTATAACATTATTCTTTATAAATACACTTTTAAGTCTCACCTATGCAAAATTATATATATTTTCAATTTCAACCTATTAGTATTAAATTATTTTTAATTTATAATTATCGGTGCACAGTCCACAAGATTTTCGTGCTAGCTCTCGGTTTATCTAGGGATGGTAATGGATGGGGTGGCCCTCCCAGCACCCCGTTTCATTTATTTTTTTAAAACTCATTTTCTCATAAAATTCGAACAATATGAGGTGATGTGAGGTGAGGTTAGGTTGGGTGAGGTAGGACAAACTTTCTCTATTCCCACCCCATTTATTATATTTATCTAAATTATTTATTAAAATAATAAATATATAACCAGTGAATATGATATAATCTATAAAGTAATTTTAAAAAACTATTAAAAATCATTTTATAAACAATAAAAATAAATCTCACAACTAAATAAATAAATTCAATCACTTTTAAATATAAATATTAGAAGAAAAAAATATAAATAATAAAATAAAATAAAGATTATACTTAAACGGGACGAAATTATAAATATTATCACCGGTCTATAATCATCTATCTATACACATTTTCACCTCATAAGTCCGGGTTCCTGCACATTCCGTCCCGCGTTATTTTGACACCACTATCGGATAAACCATTTTATCGCATTACAACCACGTTTATCATCGGGTCCCATGTGGAAAAAAAAAAAAAAAAAAAGTGCTGAACCCCAATCTAGTAACGACTATAATTTTAATTTTCCAGTTTCCAGGATCAAATTTTGTAAACAAATAATAATAATAATTTAAAAAAAAAATGTAAAAAGAAGGCGGGTTTTGCTCTGACCAGTTCAACAACCAACGAGCAATAATGGCGGTCGAGTTGGATATTAACGGTCTCCTCTACTTTCCCGAGTGAAACCCCCTGTTTCCCCGCTCCAAATCACCCAGAAAAACACCCACCAACAACACAGATCAAGAAAGCAAAGACAGAATGGCCACGGAGGCAGTAATGACAACAACAGAGCCCCAGAAGAGGAACAGAATCCAAGTCTCTAACACCAAGAAACCCCTCTTCTTCTACGTCAATCTTGCCAAGGTCAGATCGTTTTCCCATCTGGGGTTCTCTTCTTTTTTCTTCTTTCATTTGATTTCACCTTTCAAATGTATTTATTGTAACATAGTTTTTGATTTCATCTTTGTCAAACATGTTTGGTACAAAGCTGACATCTTTCAGTTCAATGTGTATTTTTTTTCTTCACTGATACACATTTTGATGATTTTGGTGTCAATGTATATGATATTTTATTAAAAAGCACTTCTTCTTTTTTGTAAATATTTTTACTTCATGATGTGTTATATGATCTTTTTCATTGTATTTGAATTATATTCTAGACGAATTAAGCGTTTTCAACCTTTAATCTTTGATCAATGTTTTGATAACATTATGTGTAAATTGTTGTTTGGAAGTAGAATTGTATTATTTGATAACATTTTGTAGATAATTGTTGTATCTAGTTCTGGCTTTTGTGTTTAATCTGTCTTTCCTTTGATGCAGAGGTACATACAGCAGCACAATGAGGTTGAACTTTCTGCACTTGGCATGGGTACATTCTTTTAAATTGTCCCTCTTTTGTCTTATGTCTTATGTCTGTCGAAAAATATAGTTGAATTGCTTATATCACCTTCTGTTTGGTTACAAAGAGGAAAAAGGAGGAGAAAGACATTTATAGTCATTCGACACTTAACTTAATGAGTAGCATTAGTTTCACTGTGCCTAAAAGTGATAGACTATTCCTGTCAAAATCTAGTTCTGTACACAACACTGAATTTGAAAGTACCACAGTATGAAGTTACTTTCTTCGTTTGTTGTTGCCATGTTGCAGAATGAGAATGTACAAGTTATGCCTTGTGAGGAGCATGACTAATGGTCTAATGTATAATGCTTTAAGACGGGTCCTTTGATATGTGGACCAATAATATTGCAACTTAGAGACAGACATAAATGTGCTTTTCTGGTTGAATGTAACACACAATATGGAAAGAATGGGAAACATCAGGCATTGGTTTCATGCCCGCGTAAAAAAGGAAATGGAAGATGAGGTTCTCTGTGTTTAGTCGTAAAAAGGAGAAACCCCTATGCTATTCTACATTCTATCTAGTAGTTCATGACATTGTTTGGTATTGGCAATTAATTTTTACTAAGGCTGCACCTTTTAATTTCTTTACAGCAATCACCACAGTTGTCACAATTGCCGAAATTTTGAAGAACAATGGGCTGGCTACTGAGAAGAGTAAGAATTTCCTCTTTTTCGACGTTAAAGCATTGTCTCGATTGAGTTCATGTAATAAGAATTTTCTGATTTTGATGACTTTGCTGCTTTTTCTGTATAAAACAGAAGTCTTGACATCTACGGTAGGCATGAAAGATGAGAACAAAGGGCGATTCATCCAGAAGGCCAAGGTGGGTTCGATTTCAATATTGCATGTGTTATATTTTATTTTAAGGGTGACTCATATATTTGTTTGGTTTTTCACTTGTAGATTGAAATCGTGTTGAGGAAATCTGAAAAATTCGACTCTCTGATGACTGCTGCTGCTCCTCCAGCCACAGACTCAGACGCAGCTGCCAAAGACAAGGAATGACGAGAGAGATAGAGACCGGAGAACATGTTGATATTCCTTTGTTGTAGTTCTATTCACATTCCTTCTTACTATCTGCCAAAGTAGTGAGAGTGATAAGTAGGAGGGTCGGTATGTAGGTATTTTCTTGATATATAGTTCACAAGCCGCGTAATGGGGCAGAGGCAGTTTCATGCTTTCATCATCCTTTTCACTGATATAGTTGTCATATCTTTTATCATCGAAACTTTGTATGCTGCTGTCACAGCTTACTGCACAGATATTATGATATCATTGAATGGCAAATTTGAAGGAAATTTTTACTGATTTGCTTGCTTGTTGAATTTTTTAGAGCTTGGTTGTTTATTTCGGATTAAGGTTCCTAAATTGCTGCCTGCCTTGTCCTTCCAAATTGGCCCCGATCTTGAAAGAAGATGAACCAGATAAGAAGATCAAGATCGGGGCCAATTTGGAAGGAAAAGGCAAACAAAGCCTCACTGATCTGTTTAAAGAATATAAGGATGTGTTCGCCTGGAGTCTTGAAGACATGCTCGGGATAGATGCCCGAATAATATCTCACCATCTCACAGTAGACCCGAATGCAAAACCAGTGATACAAAAGAGAAGGTCATTCAATCTCGAGAGAAGTCAGACAATCAAACAGGAAGTGGAGAAGCTACTCGTTGTAAGGTCGATTAGAGAGATCAACTACTCTCAATGGGTAGCTAATGTAGTCCTCGTCCAAAAGAAAAATGAACAATGGAGACTATGCGTAGATTTCATAGATTTGAACAAAGCATACCCAAAAGACAGTTTTCCACTCCCAAGGATAGACCAACTAGTGGATGCTACACTAGGCCATGGATTGCTCAGTTTTATGGACGCCTACTCGGGATATAACCAAATCTGGATGAACGAGGCTGACGAAGAAAAAACAGTGTTCACAACCGATCAGGGCTTGTACTGTTACACAGTGATGCCCTTCGGATTAAAAAATACAGGGGCAACATATCAAAGGCCGGTCAACAGAATCTTCGCACAACAAATAGGAAGAAACATGGAAGTATACATTGATGACATGCTGGCCAAGAGCATCTCGGCAGACTAACATACCTCAGACCTGCGAGAGACATTTGATGTTTTGAGGAGATACCAAATGAA
This sequence comes from Dipteronia dyeriana, assembly GCA_032871835.1. Lineage (NCBI taxonomy): Eukaryota > Viridiplantae > Streptophyta > Magnoliopsida > Sapindales > Sapindaceae > Dipteronia > Dipteronia dyeriana. The sequence continues at coordinate 20,987,956 of CM065302.1, forward strand.
GCTGAATCAGATCATGTGTTTATTCGGAGTGCCTTCAAGAAGGTTCCTGGGTTTCCAAGTTCACCAAAGGGGAATCGAAGTCAATCCTAAAAAGATCCAAGCCCTGCAGAGAATGACTTCACCAAGGACACTAAAAGAAGTACAACGCTTAACAAGATGTTTAGCTTCCTTGTGTAGATTCATCTCAAAGGCCAAAGACAGATGCACACCCTTTTTCAGAGTAATTAAAAAAGGAAAAAGACTCGAATGGAACGAAGAGTACAAGTAAGCATTCTTAAAAATCAAAGAGTACCTAGGGCAGACTCCCATCCTTTCGAAACCACAAATAGGAGAGATACTCCATTTATACTTATCAATTACAGAACTAGCAGCAAGCTCAGTCCTAGGTCAGAACAGAAGATGGAGTACAGAAGCCAGTGTATTATACCAGCAAGGCACTTTTACCAGCCAACACAAGGTATTCACAGGCAGAAAAAATGGCCCTAGCATTGGTTTCAACGGCAAGGAAGCTAAGACCATACTTTCAGGCTCATACAATCCAGGTTCTCACCGATTGCCTATTGAAGTAAATTTTACAGAAGCCAGAGATTTAAGGAAGACTAACCAAATGGGCAATCGAGCTAAGTGAATTCGATATCCATTACGTTCCCAGGACATCTCTCAAAGGACAAGCAATGACAGATTTTATAGTAGAGTTCACAGAACCGAACCTGGAAACAAAAAAGATGTTGGGTAAAAATTTCCCATGGAAATTATATGTTGATGGCTCTTCAAACACTCACGGCAGCGGGACAAGGATCGTAGTATGCACTATAGAAGGAGATGATGTCGAATGTGCCATGAGGTTTGACTTCAAAGCAACCAATAATCAAGCCGAGTACGAGGCGCTACTAGCTGGACTCAGAGTCTGCATAGCTCTCGGGGCAGATGAAGTCGAGATATTTACCGATTCATAGGTAGTTGTCAACCAAGTCCTAGACGAATACCAAGCCAGGGATGAAGGCATGATAGATTATCGTGACATTGCGAAACAGCTCCTCCAGAAATTCAAAGAATATAGGATTGCCCAGATCCCCAGAAAGGAGAATGAAAAGGCAGACGCTTTGTCCAAAATAGCCTCAGCAACAACCACAATCAGGCCAAAAACTATTCCGGTTGCACATCTCTTCAAACCGAGCATAGCTGAACCAAAAAACTTTTAAATTTCAGAAATCCGAACACCGCCAGATGGTTGGATGACTCAGCTGAGAAGGTTCCTAGAAGAAGGGGTGCTCCCGAAAAATCCCTTACAATCAAAACGTATCAGGTATCGATCAGTAAGGTATACGTTGGTTGGAGGAGAACTATACAGAATGGGGTTTTCCCGAACACTCCAAAGATGTGCATCGGAGGAGGATGCATGTCGGATACTACAGGAAATCCATGAATGAGTTTGCGGAAACCATACTGGGGGTAAGAGTTTAACACACAAGGTACTCAGGCAAGGTTATTATTGGCCTACTTTATTCTCAGATGCACATTGATGTTCGGAGAGTTGCAATACTTGCCAAAGGATTGCTAATGATATCCGACAACCCTCTAAACCACTCAGAAACCTCACATCCCCATGGCCATTTGCCATGTAGGGTTTGGATTTAATTGGCCCAATGCCAGCTGGGAACCTCACCAAGAGCAGTGAGACCCGGAACCAATATATGGTAACGAAGGATCGTTTTCTAATTCAAGTTTATAAACAAAGAAATAAAAAGGACCGCGACCCATTATCTATATGGAGATAAGAACCAACGGTATCAAGAAGATTGTAGACGCCACACTCAAGAACAAGAAAGAAGGTGAGTGATAAGTCAAGGTTTGAACGCCACAAGGTAGAACCTTGATAAGTTCATAGTTCTATGAAGAACCAAAGAGAAAATTCTCTCCAATTAATTTCAATTCCAAAATCTATTCTCAAATTACATCCATTGGTCCCTTTTATACTAAAAATATCTAAGACCTAAAAGAGAATAAATATTAAGCAATTAATGCCTTACAATTATGAAAATAAATGCAAACAAATTTAGGAAATAAATAAATACTAAACTAGCAACTATTGACTTGCTTCCTAATTGGAAAGCTAAATTTGGAAACAAATCAGCTCCTTAATTTGGGAAACAAATCAACTATTATTCTTTGGAAATTAAAAGGAAATAAATCAGCCAAAGTTAACTATTTTCCTAGCTTGTGCCACACTCCCAAGTCTTCCATATTCAGCCTAATCAATTGCCTTGATGACATTAATTACGGCTTGGTCTTCATGTGAGCTGAATTTGGACTTTAACAACTCAAAATCAGCCTATCAATAAATGCTTCTTTGATCCTATTGCTTTCATGTAATTGGCCCAACTGGAATTTGCAATAGATCCTTTGGTGATGCTTCTTGATTCTCATCATTCTCCCTCTCTTCAAAAGGATTCGTCCTCGAATCTTCACCATAATGTTGTTGATAGTCTGAACCATGCAATATGGTTCCCCTCTTTTATCTTTGTTTGATGAATCACTTTTGAAAGACATATTATTTTTTGTTATATCAATGCTCGAAATCAAGAAAAGAAAAACAAATAGTTGATATAAGTTCAACTACACAACCTAAAAAAATGTACTATTTTTTGTTGGATCTTTTTTTTTTATAACGAAACTGATCAAACTTTTTTTTTTGTAAAAAATCTGATTTTTTTTATCAAATAGAAAAATAAAAGAAGAAGAACAATGATAACAGTTACAGGTTCTCTGGCTGATAAGTGGGAAGACCCGTACAAAAATGAAGGAATAGCTAGCCATGGAGCATATTGGATTGCACGACCCAATGGAGGGGTCTTTCCCCGACCATGCAATGCCCAATATTTGAAGATTTTCTATCCTCAAATTATTTTTTGTTTCCTTTAGTTAGGACAATTTTAGTTTTGGAATTTAAATTTTTGTTGGTTTTGCAGTTATAAATAAAAATCAAACTCGGGGTTTCCGAAAAAATAAAGCATATGATAATAAGAACATATGAAAGACGAGCATGATAATAAGAACATGCAAATAGAATACTCGGGACCATTGATTCCCGAATAGACGGAGAAGCTCGAAGGAGCATGCCAGCCGAGCAAGGTCAATTGACCTTAGCAAAAAGGTAAACCTGATGCACCAGATTCTGGAAAAAGGCTCAGGACGCTATCAGAATTTTTTTTGGTGAAATGCGTAGCTGTGTTAAGCGGTTCGAAAAGCTTAACGATTCGGTAAACCCTTGCACAGAAAAACTGGGGAGACGTCCTCGGTAATGTGTAAGGACTCGAACATATGATCATGATGAGCCTTGATGTAATGTTCGGGTAATAACCCGAATATGAAACACATAAATCTATTCGTTTGTTTCAAGATGCCCCAGTTAATAGCAATTTTAATAAGATACTTGACATAAAGATTGCAATAGCCAGTTTAATAAGATACTTGGCATAAAGATTACAACAGCCAGTTTAATAAGATACATGGCTCAAAAGATTTGTATTAGCCAATTTAATAAGACACTTGGTACAAAAGATTATGGTAGCTAGTTCATAAAGATACTCGGCAACAATAGAATCAAGTTAAAGAAAATACTCGGTGAAATTCCTTGAGCAATGAATCAGATCAAACCACTCGGTTTTTAGAATTATAGTTAACTCGGAATTTCATTGATAATATTTACAAAGAATCGTTACAAAGAACCTTTACAGAAAAAATGAAATTTCTACGAAGTAAATCAAGGTTAAGAGGATTTAGAACTCTTGCCGATGCTCGGGTCGGGCACCATTTCGTATTCACGGATGAGACTTTCATTGGAAGGACAAGCGATCGTATCGATCGTATCGATTGAATCATCCATCCATTTACTGTAATCTTCTCCCGGGATCGGTCCAACATCAGACACCGAACCTTCTACGCCCGACTCTTGACTGGCATAAAAGGTCGAGAGGGAGTGCTCTGATGGAACCTCCAAATGCATGGGATGAGGCTCTTTGCCTCGACTACGGCAATAAGCTCTCCACTCCTTCATCAGATTCTGAAGAGATTCCAGGGACCGATCCACATGATTCTTGATCGACAACTCCCAGTTGGTTCGGGCTTTTTCAGTTGCCCGATTCTCGACCTTAAAAAATTCACCAGCTGAAACTAGCCATCGCTAAAATTCCCAAAGGAGACGGGCATCATAAGCAGGGGATCGTTTAAAACGGTCAACCCTTTGGACTTCGAGTTCCAACCTGGCCTCTTTGGATTCGAGAAATACGAGACATCTAAGTCATACAAGTAAAGAGATCCATTCATTGATAAGAAAAAGAAAAAGAAAAAAGGTGAACGGTGATTGGATTGATGATAAAATAGAATCCTGGGTCGCGAACGGTGATTCGATTGATGATAAAGAAAGAGAATTCTTGGTTCAGTTCTCCACCTTAACGACAGAAAAAAGGATTGATCAAATTCTATTGAGTCTGACTCATAGTGATCATTTATCAAAGAATGACTCTGGTTATCAAATGATTGAACAGCCGGGAACAATTTACTTACGATACTTAGTTGACATTCATAAAAAAAAATGAAAATTCCAACCCTCACTTCACTAAGGAAAAGGTGTTGAGTCACAACGTGTTTACTCAATAGTTGCGCACTGAACTGCACTTCGAATCTTCACTTATGTTTTGCAACTCGGAACCCAATCCGTCCATGGTCAATCTGGCTTCACCGTGCCTGCTAACTAATCTCATTTACGATCCTTGATCTAGGAACCACAATTCGGGGTATCGCCACTACCATCACTTATATATCTCTGTTACAATTCCGCCTGGAAGGGACAAAAGAAACATCTTGTTCTTTCTTCAACAATTTCTGATCTCTAGTGGACCTCTCAGTAGGATTCGAACCCAGATGAGGCAACAACAAACGCGGTTTGACCCGGGGCCTTTCATTACTTCTTTCACGACGAGGGAACCGCGTCCGTGAGTGAAGCCATCCAATTTATATTAGCATAGCATGACAATTGGAATTTGAAGAGAAGGGGTTCTTTAACACTCACGGCTTGAAGCCTCTCACTCCTTATAGGTACCGACCTTAATTCACTTTTGGGAAAGCTACTGCCTTTCATACTTTCGAGATCCTGCTATAAATTCTATCCATATATATTCTGATCGCCAACTCATACATAGTAGATCCAGTTGCATTTGAAAGCTGAATGCTATCCTAAGCTTCGCTCAACCTGTGAAATGAGGGCAAATGGACGGTTGCTTTCTTGACCAGTTGGACCGGTTTCGGTCTATACCTTAACCAAGGATGCCTTCCTTCGCGCTTCCCGTAGGCTTTTTTATAGAGAAAGAGTAAGGGGGCGGTACAGAAGATTGGTCCGCTCCGCAAAGCGGAGCTTTTCGGTTCGCTCCCTCTATACGGTCGGCCTTCTTACCAGTCTACCTCCTTTCTCTTGATGGCTATCGGCTTATTCAGTCCCTTCCTCGACTAACTATTCTTGTGGTTGTGTTTAATATTTAATAGGAGAAAGAGTCGAAACATATTCTTTTGTGCAGCATTAGTCTTTTCAGACTGCTGTTCAAATGTCAAAGCTTGGCGCTCCAAGTCTTCAATCTTCTTTTCATACGCCAACTTGGACTGCTCCGCTTCCTGTTTGGCTTTAAGCATTGATTTCTGGGCAGAAGACAACAAAATTTGAAGCGACATAGCCTTCTCATCTGCCAAAGAAGCTTTTTCCTCGACCGCCATTTGCTTCGCCAAACAGTGGTCAACAAACACTTGGGCGGACCCAACTTCCTTTTGATAAGCCGATTCGGCCAGAGCACGACTATCCTCAATTTCTTTCAGCTGAGCCTCAAGACGCCTTATTCGATCGGCTTGATGCTGTTACGTCTGAACTAGCTCAACAAACTCGACCACCATCTACAAAAGGAGTTTAATTAAAAATATGGCAAGCAAGCAAGACAATTGAAGAATCGGGAATAACTTACATAAGATGCGCCGTTAAAAATATTCTGAAGACGACTAGTCAAAGACGCGTCCCTAAGGTGGCTCTAGTGATCATCCCCGATGAAAGCTCGACCAGATGACATCGCCCTGAGCATATCCTGGGGAGAAAGATAAGAAGGACCTCCTGAAGATTCATCCCTTAGATCTTCAACCTCGGGGGGGAAAGAGCCCTTAATTGGGTCCGAAGTCTCCGTACCCGCCGATGCTTCAACATCAATGCCCGGGGGAATCTCAGCTCCAATGTCTTCATCACTGGAGTCGATGAATGAAACCACCCGAGGAACCTTATGAGGGTGAGCGGGAGAATAGACCACCTTCCTTTTCTCGGGCCGAGAGCGATGAAAGCCGAGATCAGCTGAGGGATCTTCCTGAACATTATCCCGAAAGGATTCAAAAAAGTCGGGATCTGTATTTACTTGTCCCTCAGAGGTTTTACTTTCATCACCGGCGTCCGTCCGTCCGCTCGGTAGGGACCACAACCGGGGAACTCGATCCACCAAGACCATCACTCTGCCTCCCTCCGTCTTCGGGCAACTCCTGAGTATGGCCACTCGGACCACTTGAATCCCCTATGGTTGGCCGGATGAATTCCTCGGGGACACTTTCGGGAACCTGTTCGTCAGCCTCATCAGGGTCCTCATTTGACTCAGGTGGGGCAATCCCCTCTTCGCTCTGATTAGAAGCTTATTTTTTGCTCGCTTGGAGGATTGACTTCACCTGACGAGCTTGAATGTCACAGACGATGTCCGAGTCATACACTTATGAGAAAAAGGGGAATCACGTCAGAATATAAAAAGAAAAAAAAGGGTACAAAGATCACTTACATCGCTTGCGGTGACCTGAAATCTGGCTAATGAAGCCGAGTTCTATCATTTTCTTCTCATTGAAAAGATAAGTCCTGCTCATTGTCTCTAGAGTATGAACAGCTACCCGAACAAGTCTGGTCAGCTCAGTATCGCTGAATTCAAGTTTTTTCTTGTTCCATACCTCAGGGGAACAGAAAAAACAGGGAGCTTTCAACACCGTCCGAGTTTCCCCAGCCGAAAGAGTGACTTCAAGACCTAGGTTTCCTCCGGTAAAAAACCAACTGTTCTTCCAGTACTTGTTGGACGAAGAAAATCCCCATACGAAGCCCCTCTTCTTGGCGTCATCAGAGGTGTCAACTTTCCGATTCACCTTTGTCCCCTCGGAGACCCAGCAATCTGGCGGGTTAGACATAAGGAAATAAGTTCCTGTCTTACCAGACTGCCTTAGCTTATAGAAGTGCCTGATTTCATTCGAGGAAGGCGGCGACAGGTTCATTTGGCTCCACATGTGCCACATGCACATCAAGATTTTGTAGCTATTCGGGGCCAATTGAGCTGGAGCGATCCCTGTTTTAGTCAGAAACCAGACAATGTACGGCTGAAGAGGAAGAGTAACGCTGCAACAAAGCATGGACCCATAGATTGCCACCATGCCCGAGGGAGGGTTCCACGCAGCTCTATCATCGCAGGAATCAGAGTAATTGAATTATCCAAGTTGAATCGGGCACGATATTTCCCGATCTCATCTACCCCGACCACATTCGTTTCGACGTCAAACCCACTCGGGCGATCAATAGAAAAAGAAAGACGAGATTTTTTAAACTCCTCCTCGACATCCTTCTCATTAATAATCTGCTCTCTGATTCGGACGATGCCTGAATTGTGCTTATGAACTTCATTTTTACTTTGATGCTTTCCCATCCTTGATCGAAGTGGTGCTCTGTGATTAGAAACGACAGATTCAGAACTAGATGAATCAGAATCAGAATCAGAATCAGAACTGGATACAGAACTAAAACGGACGTCAGGGTAAAGCCCGGAAACGTCGACTTCTAAAAAAGGAGGTTCATCCAGGGGGATTTCCCCCAATAATCGTCGAGCGCAATATACTAGTTGAAAATCCCCACGATCAAGCCTTCGAGAGCTATAGTAAAAAGTCGATGACGGGAAGTCGGATTCATTAAAACTAACCTTGAATGAAGAAACCTGATGCAAAATCTTCAACGGAGAATAGGGATTTTTACGTAAAGAAATCTGGGCTAGAAAATTTCTGGTTTAAGTCTGAGAATGAACCAACACAACTCATTTCAATGGAGAATTTAAAGGGGTAATAGCATGAAACCCTAGGATCTCGTGGCGGGAAAATCAAAGACAGATCTAATGACGTAGGCGGCGCACTAAGAGAGGCGTAGGTCATTTCTCATAAATGGCATCGAGAAATGAAGCAGTAGAAGACACGTGTTAAAAGAAGAACTGACCAAGGCCGTTAGAACTCCAAAATGTCGCAATCATTAAGATCTCGCGTGAGGAGGCAAATTGAATTTACATGGTCATCATTAAGACACGCCATTATGACAAGACATTTAACCTGACATTAAAGAAACGAAGATATTGAAGAGTTGTTTAAAATACTTTTGCCCGGAACGAAACCCTGTTCAGTAAAAATATTCTAAGGGGGTATTGTTGTATATAAATTTTATTAGACGTACACGTCGTTGACAAAGAGGATAGGATTGTCAGGTGGACATCCGAATAAGCATTCAGAAAGTATCCTGCAAGACATCACCAAAGAAGAGAAGCCCGAGTACACAAGTATTAAACAAAACCTACTTAGGGTCAACTGACGTCTTATACTACTCGGGGCCAGTTAACGATGCTCGGGGTTAGCCGATGACATATTCTACTCGGGATCAGATGACGTCATTCGGGACCAGCTAATATCCTGTTCTACTCGGGACAAACATTAAGAATACCGAATAAAGAAGCCCAGCGCGTAACTCACACGAGTCAAGAGTCGTTAAAATACGTGAAGATATCCATATCAAAGAAGAGTTCCAAGAAGAATAGAATACCAAACAGAAAGTGTTCCAAATCAGGCAACAATTTTATTTCTTCAAAAAGACTACACATTTATAAGGAAATAAGTCCTAACTGGACTATATCACTAGAGTCTCATTCGATCTCTATACAAGTCTCCGAAAGAGGAAAGAAGACAGACTACTTCGAACAAGTAACCAATCATAATTAAATACAAAGATCTTTTGTTACTTGTACAAAGAGGATTAAGGTTCTATGAACATATAAATAGACCCATAATCTCGTCACAAAATATAGAGAAAACATATAGAAAATACAGAGAGAAAAAGAGAGATCGAGAGTTGTAAATCTTTTCAATAGTGGATTTTGGCTCGGTTGATTATTCAGCCACCCGTGGACGTTTCTCCGGTCATCGAAGTTTTTACCACGTAAAACTTGCGTCCAATTACTTTCTCTTTCTCTTTCTCTTTCTCTTTCTCTTTCTCTTTCTCTTTCTCTTTCTCTTTCTCTTTCTCTTTGAAATCACAGCTAAAATCCAATCTTGTTGACTTTTTCCCATATATCCAGAAATCGACGTCAACAATAGTAATATATATTATATAATATAATATATATATATATATATTAATAATATATTATAATATATTATATATTATTGTATGAATACTTTTAGTTCTAGTTAAAAATAAATTATTCTGATGTATATATATATATAAGAGGGGCACTTTGGTCATTTGAAAATCTTGTCCCGTCTTATCTTAATCATATCAAACGCATAACAGTACAATTAATAGTTAAAAAAATGATTTTTTTATATAAAAAAGTGAAAAACAAAATGAAAAACAAAAATAAAAACAAAAAACAAGTATTTTCTGATTTTCAAATCTTTCACTTTTAACACTAGTTTTTTTTTTCCGCAAATAAAATGAAAAATGGTTAACGAACGCGTTTTCGAAATCGTTTTTGAAAAATAAAAACGAAAACGGACTGCTGCGGAACGGGACCTAAACCTTCTAATACACTCCCTCACGTGCAAGACCATATGGTTTGACACGTGGCCCAACCCAAACACATATTCAAAGAAATTCAAATTACAAATAACAAATGTAAATGCAATTCTCTGATATCAAGCTTATCACCCCGAAACAATGCCATGTAAGTTGTATGTGGTGATAGCAACATCTTTAGGTTGACAACATTTTCATCCTTGTAATGTCTTGATGATAAATGAATCTGAGATTCTGGTACAGGCCATGGTCCTGATTGACAGATTCATAAGACATTATTCTAAGCCTCTAGCAATCAAGCTTTTCGTTTGTATGGTGAGCGGTCTGTAGGTACACTCTATTTGAGTATTTTTAACCACATCGATCTATGATACTTGCTGGTACAACTTTTGTATTATTGGAACACAGACGAATTTTCGATTCCTGGTATACATATTTCTCTACCTTTGTTATCTTGTATACAATGAATTTGTTCAACATGAAGAAACAAATGCAGGAAACTTTTGTGATGTTTTAATGGAAGCATATATATTTTTTATATATATGCAGATATGCTTCCATTAAAACATCACAAAAGTTTCCTGCATATATCAGTTTGAGTAAAAGGTAATTCCTCTTTTTGAAAATGTTACAAATAGTTGAAAGGGATGTTTACATAAATCTATATTGTGGAAATACTTGCATGAAATAATCCATTTTTTCTTTCAAAAGTTCAAAACTATACCTCGGATATTTACTTGATTATCAAGAAATCTCCTATAGTTACATAGGAGGTCTTGGGATCGAATTTCACTCACATAAGTGTTAAAAGAGATTCAGCTAGTATTGCATGAACTTGGAATTTGGTTAAATAACTCTCAAATCATTACGCTAATGGCAAAAACTTTTTTTTAGAAAAACCTAGTCTAGATAGGTGGTTTGATATATATTGTAAAAAATAATAATTATAAAGGTATTAAATGAGTTGCAACTAATGGATGGGCATGGGGGCCCATTGGGGCGGGGGAGGGTCCCCCCACCCCCACCCCATTCCTAAAACCTCCCCTCACCTCTACCCCCAAACCCCATTTGGGGGAAATGGGGATGAGGGTGTTTGGGGGAGGCTCCCCTGCCCCCACCTCCATCCCTTATTTCCTCTATTTTCAATCATAATATTTTCTAATTTAAAATCTGAAATTTAGAATTTAGGATTCGAAATTCGATCATTCAAATCGTTCAATTCATCCTATTTCGATACTCAATCCAATAAAAAATCTAAAATATATAATTGATTTAATTTAATTCAAAATTAATACAAATAACTATATATATATATATATATATATGTGTGTGTGTGTGTGTGTGTGGAAATAGGGAAAATTGGTAGATATTAAATGAGTAATAGAGTTAAAGTTATTATTTTTTAGAAAAATAAAAGTTTAAATATATACAGGGAAATGAGACTCCACCCCCGCCCTTATTAAAATAAATGGGAGAATGGGGAAATGAGGGTGGGGGTAGGTTCCCCCACCCCCACCCCCATATAGATTTTGAGGGCAAAAATTGCATCCACCCCTACCCCCAAACCCCATTTGGCAAAATTTATTCCCAAATGGGGGTGGGGCTTCATGGGGGAAATGTTTATCCCTAGACTTGCAGCCGAGTTTGAGGCCCATGTACACCTTAATTTTTTTAATGAAGATCTTCTCTATTCGTGACCATCGCCGATACGGAGATATGGTTGGTTTGGTGTTATACCCCTTACACATACACTATTAAGTTATTGATTCGAATCCTCACTCGAAAAAAAAAAAAAAACTCCAAATTTATGTAATATTAAAGAAAAAAAAAATCCAAACCAATACTATTAAGTTATTGATTCAAATCCTCACTCTCCATAAAAAAAAAAAAATACTCCCAATTTATATAATATTAAAAAAATACATATAGAACAAGCTGGCCTGCATGGGTTTGGGCGACCCGTCGGGCTTAAACTTATTTTATATATAATACTACTGAGTTTGTTTCGTTCTTTAAGTTTGGCACTCCGGACTCACGGCCCTTGAATGTAGCCTGACGGTCTCGGCATTCAACTTTAGGGCCGGTTGCATTGACACGTGTATACTAACAGCCCAAACAGAGGACCTACCTCATTTGTATCAAAAGATGAGGGGTAATTTAGTCATTGGAAAATAAAGGGGCAATTTTACAAATTATAGAATTTTACAGGACCACAAAATAAAAACCAACCCATCGGATAATTATTTTACATTCTCTGGTGTGTCGACTGTCGACTCCATTTCACTTCTCTTCTCGCGCTCTTTCAAAACCTAAAACACCAAAAACGAAAACAAAAATCTTCCAAAACCACACACTCCCTCACTCACTCACAAGTCTCTCGGAACCCTTTTGTTCTTTCTTATTGCTACCCTCAAAAAGTTCACTTCTCTTAATCTCGGTGAGTGTCTTTTTTAGGGTTTTATTTCATGTTGGTTCTGTTAATGTGATTTTTTCTTTTGGGATTTGAATGTTCTATGGTTGATCCATTACTGGGTTCCTTTTGCTTTGATGTGTTATGTTTATATATGCGTAAAGAGAATAATTTTATGGTTTTAGGTTTGTATAGCTATTTATGCTGGTTTTTCTTGCATTCTTTTATTATTTTTTGTGCTTTTAGTTTTATTTCCTGGCCCATTAACGGGTTCTCTGTGTTCTGTTATGGTATGCGTTTTTTTATTAGTATTTGAGTCTTTATTGCTTTAGAGTTGTAAGTAGAGCTTTTCGCTTTCTTTTTATCATTGTTGCTCGGTAATGGGTGTCTTTTTGAGTGAATTTCTTTGCTGAAATGTTCGAGTACTTAGAGGATTATGATAATGATTGATGTATCTGTCTGTTCTTATTTCTCATTAATGGTTTTTTTTTCTATTTTCCTGCTATGTTCTGTTTGTTGCTTTTCTGCTATTGTTTATTGATTATTGATTATCTTATTCTCTCGAATCTGTACATAGTGTGTTGTGAATTGTGATAGTGTTATTGGTTGGTAGAGGTTGAGATATCATTGTATTGATGACTGCATAACCGGGGAAAGAACAGAGAAGATGTATTTTTTTTTGTATAGAACTAACCTAAAAACATTACAAAATCAAGCATCAAGAAAGGATGTCATTTTATTTTTCTTGATTATATTGTGGATGTTTTTTCTAATTGAACTCCTATTTCTTCTTTGATTGGTTGAGGTTTGTCAACTTAGTTTTTTTTTTTGGTTCAAATTGTTTGCATCTGGGATATGTGTTTTTGCTTATAATGACAAGAAAAATTAAATGTGCTGAGGTTCAATTGTTTTTTATGTAGTACACTCTTTGTCTTTGGAATAATTTGTATCGGTTTATTCTCTCTTCCAGTGGGAAACCTATGGCTGAAGTTGATCAAAGCTTTGTTGAACATGATGTGAATCATGAGGGAGATCAGATACATGAGAATGAAGTACTTGAGCATCAAGAACTTGAGCATCAAGAACTTGAGCATCAAGAACTTGAGGATCAAGTACACGGGAATGAAGTCCCTGAGTATCAAGTCCCTGAATATCAAGTACCAGAAGATCAAATCCCTGAGGATCAAGAACCTGAGATGGCACAGCCTCAACAAAAACAAGAACATGAAGGGGATTCTGCAGTTGGAACCGTCGAAAAGAGGTGGCCCGGATGGCCTGGAGAGAGTGTGTTCCGAATGTTGGTTCCTGCACAGAAAGTTGGTAGTATTATTGGCCGCAAAGGGGAATTTATTAAAAAAATAGTTGAAGAAACCAGAGCTCGCATCAAGATATTGGATGGTCCACCAGGGACAACAGAAAGAGCTGTAAGTTTGTTCATTATCGATTTCCTTGGTTCAATTTATATTGACATAACAGATTTGTGAATATGCTGGTGCAGAGGACTTGTTTATGGTTATTGTTTGCTGGCTTGACCCCTCTACCTTTCACTACATACATATTTGGATCATATTTGCTGTTTTAGGATGTATTAAAATACTTCTTTTGCTAAGCTGCAGAAGTCACTGCAAGAGTTCTAAATCATCTTTCCTTACTGCTACTGTTTTTTTTAAATATAAAATAATTACTCATTTTAGATACCCTCTCTATTCACCAAGTCTGATTGGCTATATATAATTGTCTTTTGGCCCTGGTTGTAAACTTGTTATGATTTCTTTATCTTGGTTTGACCTCCTATGTTCATGTGATATATATTACATGCTTCAATAATTTCTGCCATATGGTATTATAGTGATATAAATTATAAAATGACTTGAATGAATGTGCACGAGAATGCTATAACGTTATTGTTCAATCTTTTTATGAAATATATTGTTAAATTAAAGAAGGGAAATAACACATAATATTACCACCTACTTGAAGTTACATTGACAACGCTACAAGTGTTCAAGATTTCGTTTCTAATCAAGTAAAATTTATAAAAAAATGTAAACAAGACTCTTAATAAAAAAGGACTAAGAGAGGAAGTGTATGGAATTAATAAGTGCATGTTAGATTAAAAAAGCCTTTAATCCAATCATGGAGATGTTTGGTTGTTCTGACAAAAACTACAATTCCCTATCTGCCTAAAGTTTCGAAGTTGATTTATACTAAATAAACATTAGTTTCTTAGTTAATTGTGTACTCTTACAAGATGTTCAGATGGAGAATGTTCTGCAGCAAATGCAATTCTACTGTTTGGTTCATTGCCTTCTAAAACTAATAAGAAAAGATGGAAAGTGTTAATGTACCAAAGTAAAACTCAATGTTAGACTCTCTTTATTCTATAAAAATTAAGTAATTGGTGAAGAAGATTAGAAGGAAGAAATATTCGCTTATAAAAAAAATACGTAAAATAAGAATACAATTCACTTTATTGCAATAACAAACATGAATCTTTGCAGGTTCGGTCCGAATTTTAAAGGCAACTATTCAAAATAAGATCCCAAATCTGAAGGACTAAAGATCCAGATTGCAGGGATCAGCATTGAGCATTACAAAGTGCTGAAAAGTTGGTCTGAATAAACTCAGATACATCTTGTATGATACAACAGTATCAAGAAGCTCTGCATTCTCTCTGGTAACTTCAGAACCTGGATGATTGATGTCTTGCCGCCGATTTTAAAAACCACAAGGGAACCTGTTAAACTCAGATTTAAGATAATACTTAAGATTGCTGTAAAAAATTTCTTTCGGAGTCTGTCAAACTCATGTTTGCGATGACTAAACCCTAAATTCAGCTGAAGTCGATTAGTCAGTTATGTTGAAATACATTAACATAAGTTGTCTTTATTCTTTTTCCTGGTTAAATATCAAATCCCATGTCAGCCGGAGCTTGGTACCCGAGTCATACGAAGATAACATTGTAATTAACCACATTAAGTCAAATTAAGAGAAAAAAATAATTCTAATTACTCACAATGTCACAACATGATTAGATAATTGCAGTCACAGTATTTTGATAGATTATTTTTTCTTTGATTTTTATATTAAAATTTGAAATTACCATAAAATGTCAGTGGACTTTCGTTTAAACTTATTTTTTGCAAATTGCTAGATATGGATTCACTTTTTCTTATGTTGAAATGTTTGTTATAGTTTGAATTGTGCTTCATATGGTGGTAAATAAAATTAGATTTTCTAGGCCAAGGGAGACGCGGTTCAAGCCTGGTCTGGGAAATTAGGCTCATGGTTAAATTTTGTTGACAAAAATATATTTTGTTGTAATTTATGATAATGAGTTGGTGAATAGTTGGCTCATGAGACATGAGAAGCTTTGGAAACATTGATATGTCATTGTTACGTATAGACGAAGACTAGTCTTTGGTTGCATAGATAAAAGAAACTTGGATTTAGTAATTGTGTAAATTCTGTCATCCAAATTTGTTTGTTTATGGTTCCGACTGTTCTCTTATGAGGTTTTTTCTTTTTCTTTTTACATGTATTATTTATCTTTGGGTGTGTAAAGTTATAGAGCCGGACTTATTTTCTGTTCCTGTTATATATTGATGTGCAGTGTCTGTTTGTTGCTATTTATTATTTGTATTTATAAGCTAAGAATTTGCATTGTCCAACCTGTTTTTTTTTTTTCCTTTTTGTCCTTGTTCTATGTTGGCAGCTGTGGGCTTTACTCGATGTTTAGTCTTTTCTCCTGATGGTGATATAACTGTTTGTTGCTCATTTGTAGGTTATGATTTCTGCCAAGGAGGAACCTGATGCTCCTGTTCCTCCTGCTTTGGATGGCCTTTTGAGGGTTCACAAACGCATTGTTGATGGTTTGGAGGGTGATTCTTCTCATTCTGCACCTGGGATGGGAGGCAAGGTTTCAACAAGGCTGTTAGTCCCGGCTTCGCAAGCAGGAAGCTTAATTGGTAAACAAGGAGGAACTGTCAAAGCTATTCAAGAATCATCAAGTTGTATAGTTAGAGTTCTTGGATCAGGTAATCTTATGATGTTTTGTTTTCTATTATACACTCCATTCAGGCTTCTGAGTTAAAATAAAACTTAAATTTTATCATCTCGTGTTACTTTTCATCTTCGCTTTTTTTTTTCAATGTGATGTAAAGAGGAAACGCTTACCATGTACCATTGATTCCAAAGAGAGCCCATGTTTGGTTACCGGATACATGTTACAGCTGTGCTTGTGTTGTTGCTTCAATTTTTGTTATAATTTTTTACAGTTTATTCTATGTAACAAATTACCAAGACATAGATTAGTAAATAGGAATAGAGTTAATTTCATGTGGCAGGCATAGTTTTAAAATTCGGACTAAGGCGGCCGCCTCACCCCGCCTTGCACCAAAAACGAGTTGGTGTGGCCGCACCATCATACTTGACCCAAAAACCCGCCTTTACCGCACCGGGGCTGCCGCCTCTGTGTCGCACCGCCTCGACTCGGCCGAGTCGACTCAGAGGCGGTTTTCATTTTTATCAAAAAAGAAAAAAGAAAAGAAAAAAGAAAAGAAAAGAGAAGAACCAAAAGAAAGAAGAAGAACACAGAAGAAAGTGGAAGTGTCAGCTCTTTGAAAGGAGATCTAGATAAAAAATATTAGGGTTACCTTGGTTTTAAAAAAAGCACTGGGCTGGGTAACAATTTTTTTTTAATTTGGGCTTAAGTCACTCAAGTTAAAAACAGGCCCATTACAATGTTAAGTGAGACTGTTATTGTGTGGGTATGTGTATTTAGGGTTTCAATGGAATTGGACCAGCTTTACTTGGATTGTTAACTTTAAATGGGCCTTAGAGTCCATATTTCACTTAAATGATATCTTTTTTTTTTTCACATACTTTAACTTGTTAATTTAAAAAAAATTAATTAATTTAATATTATAGAATTTTATTACTTTTTAAAAAAAATTTAATTATTTTTTCTATTTTCTGGTTGAGGCTGCCGCCTCGATCGCCTCGAGGCTGCCGCCTCGCCTCGGGAAGGCTTGACCGCCTCGCACCGCCTTTCGAGTTTTAAAACTATGGTGGCAGGAGCAAAGTTCCACCAGAACTGGTATTACTCTTCAGTCTTCAGCCTTCTTTCCCTTTAGATTCATACCGAGAGGTACTTATGTTTATATATTTAAACTTTACCAGTTGTACACATGGGAGTTTTGGTTCATGAAGTTATGGATAAAATTAGAACTTGGGGCTTTCTAATCTAAAAATTATATTTGACTTTGCAACCTGTTGATTATGGGCTAGATCCACTCAATTTATGATTCCATTTTGTATGTGAGATGAGAGAAAATTTTAAAGTTGGACTCTGGGAGGAGTAAAGGTACTATTTATATTGCTGCCTCCACCGCGTTTATGTAGCCACTTTTAATCATCTGTGCTTGCTGCCATTTTTCTATATGCCTCCTATATTCCACTATTTTCACTGTTGATGATCTACCTTTTCTAATGAGTTGCACCATCACCACCCCAAGACCTATGTGTTAATTTTACCATCCCGTCTCAATTATTAACCACCATTTCTCAACTTCTAATCTTTCTACCTGTATTGAAGTTTAAGGTTATACTTGATCCATTTTGTGAAATGCAAGATGACTGATTTGTTTTGTATGTTATATTATAATACATTGCACTTGACTCGTTGAAATGATTTGCTGCAGAAGATCTACCAGTCTTTGCTCTTCAAGATGATAGGGTTGTTGAAGTGGTAGGAGATGCGGCTGGTGTGCACAAAGGGATAGAGTTAATTGCATCTCATCTTAGGAAGTTTTTAGTTGACCGCAGTATAGTCCCATTATTTGAACTGCATGCAAGTATTCTGTTTTTTATCACTGTACCTTTTTAATTATTTTACCTGTTTTATCTTTTACAATGCTGTCAAATACTGAGTTATTATTGTTATTTCTAAGCAGATGCAAATGCCGAATGGCCCGAATCCTCAAATGGAGCACATGCCACCTCATCATCAGCCTTGGGGTCCACCTCATCAAGGTCTTCCACCAAATGCTAGTGGAGGTCCTGGTTTTGGACATACTCAGTATATGCCACCTCCACGGCAGGTTGATAATTACTATCCTCCTGCTGACATGCCACCTCCTATGGAGAAACAGCCTCATCAGGGAATATCTGCCTATGGAAGAGAAGCTCCAATGGGTGTCCATGCATCCTCAAATGCTCAGTCAGCCCCATCAATGATAACACAGGTTATTTTTAGTATTTCTTTTTCTTTATATTGTCTCTGGGGATGAATTTATGTATATAATGTCATGGTTTCTTTTGTATATTTTTTTTTCTGGGCCCCAGAAATAACCCAGTCAAAAGAATCTGGATTCCATTTAGTTTAGGGAATGACTCTTTAAGTTCTTACATAGCAGTCATGTATATACCAATTATTGTTTTAATTTCTATTGAATTTTTTTATCATGAGAAACTTAGTCTAACCTTTTTGGTTGTAGTGTACTTGTAGTTGATATCAAAACTCACAATCTGAATAGATCAGATAACCATAAACTTTATGCAAGTGAACCCAAGAAATGATGGTTCCCTTGCTTGGGGATTGGAACATCAGACCATGCTGCAAGCCTGATGCATCCTGAATGTCTGCCGATGCTATTTGCCTATTTATGGGACTGTGATCTTGGGACAACTCTAAAGGACTTGTTTCGAAGATTTTTAAAATTTCTGAATGATGGTTATCTTGTGACTTTGCAGGTCACGCAGCAAATGCAAATTCCTCTGTCTTATGCTGATGCAGTCATTGGGACAGCTGGTGCAAGTATAAGCTACATTCGTCGTTCTAGTGGGGCAACTGTTACTATACAAGAAACCAGGGGTGTTCCAGGGGAAATGACAGTTGAGATTAGTGGAACTGCTTCGCAAGTCCAAACTGCCCAGCAGCTAATACAGGCAATATAACCTTGTCATGGTTTTGAACTGATGTTAATCTTTCCATTTCACTTAAACCAGATACCGTATAAAGCTTCCATCGATGTTTCTTCATTGTGTATTCTTTTTTTTTTCTTTTTTTTTTTCCAATATACTGAGGTACTGGACTGTAAGCTGATAGATCCTGATTTTGTGCTGCAGAATTTCATGGCAGAAGCAGCAGCAGCACAGGCGGCTCCAGCACAGACACAGATGGGTGGGTCTGCAGATCAAGGTTATAATCCATATGCAACTCACGGTTCCATGTACGGATCACCCCCTTCCAATCCAGGACATGGACATGGAGGCCACACTGGAGGCTATGGCTCAGTCTATGGCTCGAACTATGGCTACTAGGCTGGTCTGCTTTAGTTAGTTTTTTTCCATTTGAATTGGAGCAAATTTAGCTGGTTAAGAATTGAGTTCAATTTTTATATTTGGTGAGAAGAGACTTAATGTTGTACCTTGATTTTATGTCAAATTCTCAGCTATATTTTGTGCGGGCATTAGGCTAACCGTATTTGTGGAAAATCTGATTCCAGTTTCTTTTTTAGATCACGCGCTATTTTTCTTTTTAAAAACAATGATGACCATGGTTATCATTGTGGCATTCTATCATTTTCTGTTGAGCAGAATTAACCATCTCAAAATTGCCTTATACTGCCTGAAAATAAAATTAATAAATTTAATCAAATAAATCATTTTGATCATCTTCTCATATGAAAGTGGTGCATCATAGTTAATAAACAAATCAACACATTTTGTATTTGATAAACATTTTTTTTTTGTTGCTCTATATGAGCAAACTTGGAATGATATGGAATTTTTTGATGATTTTAACATCGGGTAGCTAGGACTTTGCATGTGCAAAATAGGAATGCGTTCATGTTCACAGAAGAAGTTTTGGTACTGCCGGCAATACCGGCATCCCCTACTTTGTCAAGTGTTGTATGTAAATGACAAATGGTATGGAATTTTAGAGTTTCAATTGAATTTGTATTAGAACTTTAGAATCGGATTACCAGCTTTTCAAATTCTTGTACAAATAAGATTCCTTGGAAACAACAATTATTTGCTATTGGTTAACATAATCATGTTCGTATTATCTCGGCTTTTCTAAAATTAGGTCGGTCGTGACCGTAAAATGTTGTTATCAATTTTTTTTTTAAAAATTTAAATCATAAAAATTGTGATCAACCAAGATAATATATGAATCCAACTACATCATTTCCGGTAATGAAGATAATCCCACAGCCACAACAGGGAATTTCTGTTTGCAACATAAGAAAAATGTTTCTATCTATATTCAGTTCCTATTGCTGAAATTCAATTTGATGCACTCCAAACATTCAAAGAACTCTGAATCCGGGTATCACTCTTACTCGAACAGTTTCAGTGACAGCCAGAAATCCTTTCAGATGTTCAGTCTGAGTGAGCTTATATTTCAAATTCAATATCAGTATATCACATAAAAGTTGGTAACAGCTTACTCTTTGTATCAAATTATTGACAGTAAATGATAGGTAAGAAACAAGCAAATCAAGTAAACGAGGACAGCAACATAAATCACTATCTAGATATGCAGAGCTAACATCCATGTAATGAAATCCTCCATAACATTGCATTATTGAGCTGAACACTCTCTCATGCATGATAGCTGGTAATGAGCTAGATTGACAATAATGTCATGTAACAGAAAATAAGTTAAGCATTTACTAAAAAACTAAAAACTAAAAAAAACTAACATGATCGACTAAAGAAGAATCCTTTTACACAGAAGAGACATACTCATTAGGTAGGACCAACTTTGAACTGTTAAAAGATTTAAATGGGTGCTGCACACGTCGTTCTAAAATGTCCTGTCTGATTGCAACGACTACAATGCACAACTCGCTTCACGCGGCCCCGGTCTTCTGCACGAACTCGCTTCTTTCTTGGTCGACCAGGAGGCCGAAGTGATTTGGGTGGGTAGACAATAACCTCAACGGGTTTATTGGCAGCATTCAGATCCCCATCAGAAAACTCCTTCCACAAACTTTTATCTGGAATTGGATGAATGGTCTGTGAATATGTCTTTCTATAGGTTGCTACAGTGAAACAACTCTCAGTAAAACGATGGACATTCTGCCTGCAAGAGAGAAGGGCAGCAACAGCATGAGCACAGGGCAAACCATACAGCTGCCAACCCCGACAAAGGCAACAGCGATTTCGAATGTCAACAATGTTCGTTCCTTCATGAGATATAACTTCGAATTCAGCTTCATTAGCACGAAGCACCTGGAAAGTGCGTGCACGATCCAAAGCCTCCGCAACACGCCTCTCAGCAGAAGGCACAAGTAGTGATGTCCACTGCATACTGGTCTCTCGGCGTTCATTGAACCAAGTCATGAGCTGCCTCCTAATGCATTCCATCATCTGTATAATAGGAAGTCCAGAGGCTTCTAAAATCCAAGTATTTAAAGACTCAACTATGTTAGCTGTCAAATGCCCAAACCGGGATCCTTCAAAATAAGCTGTGGCCCACAAACGTGGGGGAATTCGTCGAATCCAATATGCAGCATCTTGAGATATCTCCTCAATCTCCAAAATTTTTGCTTCAAATTCAATTACAGTCAAAGCATTAGCAGCTTCCCACAAAAGGTTGACAAGCAATGTGTTATTGAACTCTTTGCGAAAGTTTTCACTCAAGTGACGCATGCAAAACCCATGAAAAGCAGTTGGAAAGTTCGCTTCCACTCCCTCAACAATGCCCTTTTGCCTGTCTGACAAAATCGTAAACTTTGGCATGTTTTCCGTATTAATCTCAAGTAGATTATGAAGTTCGGACAGAAACCACATCCAGTTATCATCATTCTCCTCATCAACAACACCAAATGCTAGAGGAAACAAAGCACCATCCCCATCAAAACCAGTAGCAAGAAGCAAAGTACCAAGGTACTTACTTTTCAAAAATGTCCTATCAAGACCGAGGAGTGGCCGGCATGCATTCAGGAAACCATAAATTGATGCCTGAAATGATATAAAGAGACGCTGAAAGCAGTTATCAGATGGATTTCCGTAAACAGAGGCAATACTCCCTGGGTTTGTCCGTTTAATCTGCTCACAGTATGGAGGAAGCAAGCGATATCCTTCCTCAAAGGATCCACGCATCGCAGCCATGATGCGCTCCTTGCCCCGCCAGGCTTGCTTGTATGATAAGGTAATACCATGAACTCGGTGAATCTCTTCCAATATTTCCTTTGGCTTATAATTAGGGTTTTCCTTCAGCCGTTGCTCCACAGAATTTGCAACCCACTGAACAGAGGCTTGCTGATGGCCCAGGTGAGATATACCTCCACATATATGACTCTCATGAATGGTCCTGATTGTAAAAGTCGGAACGCCGGGGAGCTTTGCTGCATGTATACGCCAGGGGCATCCCTCACTTGCACATTTAGCAGTAAAACGAGTCTTGTCTGACTTTATGGTCTGCATTTCAAAGTGAAGAGCAATGGCTGTATCCCTCAATGCCCTGCGGCAGCTCTTCACATCTGGAAATTCTTGGCCCACTGTCAGCTCATAAGTAGGACTTGCCGTCATGGTACGGGCCTGAATGACAGAACCATTACTGAGAACAAGCTGGGAATGAAGACCCAAATCATCAGCAGGTACTATCCCCATTTCCTGATGCTGATCCACTAATTCTAGATTATCGTCAAGTTCTTGGTTCTCCGAAACAGCCAATTCATTGTTCTCTGATAAAGCTAACTCATGGTTATGTGCAACAAGAGCCAACTCATGGTTACTGTGTTCAGGTTTCTGATCCATAGCTAACTCATTCTCATGTCCGTAACTGTGACCATCATCCCCTTCTTGGTCATGGTTCTGTCCTAAACCCATGTCGTGGTCATGAGGATGTCCTAAACCCAGTTCATGGTTCTCGGTCTGTCCCAACCTCAGATGATGCTCATGGGATTGTCCCAATTCCAAATCATGGTTCTGGGTTAAACCCATGTTATGATTATGGCCTAGTACCAACTGCTGGTTCTGCCCCATACCTAAATTGTGGCGTTGCCCAATAATCATATCGTGGTTTGCCATTGAAGAAATTGATCACTATCAGTAACCAAACCAGCTCACACCCAAAGGAACCACCAGTGTCAAAACAAACCTGAAAAGTAAGTTAAAAATACATCTGTTAAATTAAAAGCCATCTTCTCTCATCAGATTCACATGCAATACTCAAAACCAAACAATCGGGTTTATTTATTTATTATCTTTCTTTTTGGTGGTAAACATGTCTCAAACAGAAGGAATGCACGCTCAATGAACAAATTCCCAAACATAATAGCACATAACAATATGGGTGATCCAATCACAGACAAAGTTAAGCGATCTCAGACAACTCTAGAATTATAAACAAAACGACACAATATAAGAAAGAGAATGGAATTAATGACACAACTACGCATTCACTACTCAACTTCCACAATAAAAAACCGTTAACAAAGGTAAATTTTTAAATTTTTACATGATAGCACATATCAATATGGGCGATCCAATCACAGACAACGTTAAGTGATGTCAGACAACTCCAGAATTATAAACAAAACGACACAATATAAGAAAGAGAATGTAATTAATGACACAACCAAGTATTCATTACTCAACTTCAAAAATAAAAACCGTTAACAAAAGTATATTTTTAATTTTTATCAACGCGCGGAACTTAACAGTCCACCTAAGATAATAAATCCTTAATCACACAGATAAAAACCATTAACGAAAGTAAATTCTTCAGATTTTATTGACACACGAAACTTAAGAGACCACTAAGGTCTAAGATGCTAAATCTTTCAATTCTAAAATTAGAAAAACTCAGACAAACAACAAGCCCGAATGTCTCCAAATTTGTCCACAAAAACATTTATTTGCACAAATTAAAACCATTAAAGAAAATAAATTCTTAATTTTTTTCAACGTGCAAAACTTGACAGTTCACCTAAGTTGCTAAATGTTTCAATTCTCAAATCTGCCAGCCCAGACAAACAAGAAAACCCAAATTTCTCCAAATTTTTCAACAGAAACATTTATTCACACAAATAAAACCAAAACAGTAATCAGCACAAGTTAAAAACCACTTTTTGATTGCCAAATAAAAGCTATAAACACACACATTCACATAATTCAGATCATTACATAATCGATATTTCGGATTCTATACCCCAATTACCAATTATTAAAAAAAAACTCAAATCACAAAATATAATTGCGCCTAAAATTAATTATATCAAATCAATAGAGAAAAATTCAACGAAACGAATATGAGAACCCAAGAAAGCATATTTGAACACAACAGTATAAAAACCACAATACAAAACCCAATAAAGCAAAAATACCCAAGTGAGTATCAAAGTGTACCTGAACTGAAAAGAATCAAGAAAGACAAAAAGCGCATACGAAACCCTAACCCAGATCACGAATTCACATCTCCTGAAAAAAAAAACACACAAAGTACACACTTTACAGTCCAGATAGCTTAAAACCCAAAAGGCCGAAATGGGTAACGCGTCGGGAAAAGAACAGCAGGATCCGATAGGGATCGATCGAGGGAATTAGGGTTTTGGGTGGAAAAATAATCAGAGTTGAAGAAGAAGGTAGAGAAGATGGGGTTTTTGAAATTGGCGGGTAAATTGAAATGGGGAAAATCAGGGAAGGGCAGAGGTGGAAGAGAGAAGAGAAGAGAAGGGTAGGGCTTGGGAATTGGGAATTACAGGGGCAGAAGAGGGACTCTGTTGTTCCAAGGGTTTACAAGTGAAATACAAAAGCTTCTCCTTTGTTTTTTATTTATAGGGGTATTTCTGTCTCATTTGATATTTTTAGGGTTAGCTTTTTTTTTGGTGTGGCCTTTTTCGGATTTACTGTTTGCCCTTTTTTTTTTTTTTTCTCTCTCTTTCTTTTTCAATGTGGGTGTATTGGGTTTTTACTAACTTCAAAGGATTTTTTTTTTTAATATTACGTAAATTCGGAGATTTACTTGTTTATAGACATGGTTCTCATTATATTGTTAAGATGACTCAAACCAACTATGAGTATTCACCGATCACCACTATGAGCAATGAGGTATCTCCCCATGCCCCAATGTTATGGGATAAATATATATCAAGATATGAACATAGATATTTAGATCACACGAAGTGTAACTAGTGTTTGATCTCGGATTCTCGTTAAATTTTAACATACTCTTAACTTGAGTTAGATTCCAATTATTTTGTATCATTGCCTCATATGTTGTGATAATGAATTTTCATTTATAAGAGTTAGGATTGTGTAGCGAATCATATATATTGGATTTGTTATGCTTCAAGATTTGATCCAATCCATTTGATCAAAGGAATTACAATCCAATCCAATCCGATCCAATCTTAGAATGAAATCCGATCCGATCTGATCTAATTGTAAAATAATTAAATTTGATCCGACCCAACAGTTCGAATTCATATGAAGCAATTTTTAATATATAAAAGTTAATATATATATATATATATATATATATATATATATATTGGGTAAAGTATTAGAGCTTGTTTGGTTGGGCTTATGAAAAACCTTTATTGGTAAAAGATCTACCTATAATAGATCTATTAGAAATAAAGTTTTTTTTTTTTAAATATATATAATTGTTTGGTTGGTAGATTTTTTTTTTAAAAAATGTCTATTTTGAGAAATACCTCCCAATGAGCTTTTACCTAGTAGAGGTTTAAACTCTAATCGTATCTACTCAATTAAAAATAGACATTCTTAAAAAGTCAACCAAACAACTCTAAAAAATCCAAATAGACATTTGTAACCAGTAGAATGCCTAACCAAACGAACACTTAGGTGGTGTTTGGTTGGGTGGAATGGAATGGAAAGAAATTCATTTCATTTGTTTGGTTTGTTAAATTCCAATGGAATGAGCATTCCATAGGAATGGGGATTCCACCATTTTGGTAGAATGAGCATTCCATTCCATTAACACATTTTATTTCCAAAAATAACCCTATATCCCACAACTCAATTCCAAAAATACCCTCATTTCCAAAAATAATATATATATATATATTATAAATATCATACTATTATATAATATTTACTTTTATATTATATTATTATTATCTATATTTTATTATTATTATCCAAAAAATATATATATTATATTTTCTAATTATTTATATTATAATATCAATATTTCTAATATATAATATTATTATATTATATTATATATAAATATATATTAATATATATATATATATATATATATATATATAGAATATTTATAATATCTATTATTATATAATTTATACTTTAATAATTTATTATTATTATCCAAAATGAACATTATATTTTCTAATTATATGTATTATTATATATATATATATACACATTATATAATCATATATAATATATAATATTTCTGATATATAATATATAATAATATATATTATTATATAATTTATACTTTTATATTTTATTATTATTATCCAAAATGAACATTATATTTTCTAATTATATATATTATTATATATATATATACACATTATATAATTATATATAATATTTATATATTTAATAATATTAATATTAATAATATCAATATTTCTAATATATAATATATAATATATATAATATATAATATATAATATATAATATATAATATATAATATATATAATATATAATTTATAATTTATAATTTATAATATATAATATATAATATTTCTAATATATAATATATAATAATATTTATAATATATATTATTATGTAATATATGTATATGATATATTTTATTTAATATATATAATATATATATATATATATATATATATATATATAATATGTATATTATATATATTATTATGTAATATATTTATATGATATATATTATATAATATATAATAGTATTAATATTACTAACATATAATATATAATATATAATATAGAAATATATAGCATATATTGTAATGATATATATTTTTTATATAAATATAATATTATATATACTTTCATATTTTTTTTATTATCCATAATATATAATGTTATTATAAATGTTTTGTAATTAGGGGTATTTTGGTCAAAATACTGTTGATTTAATTCCATTCAATTGTTAACCAAGCAAAATATTACTGATTCAGATATT
Organism: Dipteronia dyeriana; assembly: GCA_032871835.1. Lineage (NCBI taxonomy): Eukaryota > Viridiplantae > Streptophyta > Magnoliopsida > Sapindales > Sapindaceae > Dipteronia > Dipteronia dyeriana. The sequence continues at coordinate 21,015,366 of CM065302.1, forward strand.
GATTCTAAAGTCCCAACCAAACAAAAAAATCAGTTTTCCATTCCAATTCTCATTCCTATTCCCATTCCCATTCCGATTCTCATTCCCATTACCATTCCAATTCTCATTCTACCATGGTAACCAAACGTCACCTTAGTGTATTACATTAATTCCATTTTTTTAGGGAAAATACTCGAACCCGCAACCTTGTAATGCATTTGTGATGGGTTTACTATCAGACCAACCTTATCTTATCAAATTAACATGTTCTTAACATTAACAAAATCAAATTATTATTTATACGGTACTTCTAAGAGGAAATGGTGAAATATATCACCTTTTTAAAGGTCTGTTGTGATGATGTCACCCTTTTAATAACTTAAGTTTAAAAGGCACCTATTATGGTGAACTGTCCAAATTACCCCTAAACTTTAATTTTTTAAAAGGCCCTTTCTGAACTCGTTGGTATCTCCCTAAAAAAGTTGTCTGAAAAATTTAACTCTCTCTCCAAATTCTGCAGTAGAAGGTAACAAATATTTATGATCTTCACTTAAATTTCTTTATGCATTTCAGATATTTTGGATTCAATTCTGTATGGGTTAACAATGTATTCATTCCTCGATATCAATGTATCCATTTCAGATTCTGCACTAGAATGCTTTTTTCTTGTGTGACCGAGAATATTTAAAGATGAATCGAGCTTATTTTATATTGGATCGAGTTGTTGTTTAGTTTGAAAAAAGATTGATTATTTGAAAAAAATGCTCGACAAAAAATGCTCGATCCTTTAGGAAAAGTTATCGATCCCTGTACAAAGGTTCTCGAACCGTTATAAAAGTTCTCGATAATTTGACAAATATTCTTGATCCCTTTAAAAAGTTCTCGATCCCTTAAAAAGTTCTCCATAAAGGACTGTAGAAACATAAACACAAATTTTTAATTGTTTTCCATACACACATAAAGCAATGCGTAATCATTATTAATTTCAGTACTTACAAAAAATTACGAGTCCAATATGTTAACCATCTGACTATACACATTCGGGGAAAGCCCGTTGACGCTTTCGAAGAATATGGAGGTTCGCGTCCATATGCTAGGAATATAAACACATTAAGATATGTTAGGATGCTTATACATCTAAAACAAATACTAAAATCAGGATTTACGGCCCCACATACCTCATCATCAACATCCATGAAGTTGGTCTGCAACCGATGGAACCATGCAGCATCAACAGGCTCCAGCAAATCGATATCACGTCTGCATTAATGTTCCATCAGCTACACATTTATATAATGCATTACAAGAAAACCGGCCACCTAAATGACAATTAATTTTACTTACAGTTCCCAGTTTGCGTTCTTCTTGAAGGCTTGGTACGCCTTCAACTGGGTATCATCCACTAGTTCTTGGGGATTAAATACATGGGCAGGTCCCTCTAATATTACCCTCGTCCTCTTAGGTCGGCACAGATCTGTGTACGGGCTAACCAACTGCCAACCGTGCTTCAGTACACGTCCGGGTCCTCGAACTCCCCCAGACGGGGTGTGCTCAGATGAGGATAAAAGAGGGGAAGCCTGCTGCACTATCGGAGGTGGAGGTGGAGGTGGAGGGGGAGGGGGAGCCTGCTGCTCGGTCAGAGGTGGAGGTGGAGGTGAAGGGGAGCCTACGAATCGCTCTGACCGAAAAGGGGGCCGGCTGCTCGCTCAGAGGGGGAGGGGGAGAGGGAGGGGGAGGGGGAGACTGAGCCCCACTATCCAAAAATGCCCCTCCGGTATGTGGATCCTCTGTATGGGTTCTGAAGCCCTGAAGGCCCCCGATCAATGCAAGCAACTCCTTATGTTGTTGCTGTCGATCCTCCTCGCTCTTCCGAAACAAATCGAGCAACTCCTGGTGCTGTTGTTGTCGATCCTTATCACTCTTCCGGAGGGCTTCACGTAACTCCTTCAAGTTATGTTCTAAACGGGCCTGAAATCATACAACTTTTTTAATACGAAAACAATCAACAACTCCTGTTACTAAAAAGAAAACTACCATCTCCACTTACCTCCACATCAAGTCGAACACCTGCACGGGAATCCCTTGTAGCGGAACCAGTTCCTGGGGTGGTAAACCGAACCTGCCTCACTGGCCGGTGAGACGGCTCAGATTCGCCAATGTCCATGCCTCTGAAATCTGGACCTGTTGGGTCTGAAGCCTCCGTCTCAGTACACCTCCCACCCTCACCCTCCTCTTCAGGATGAACTGCAGTTGTAGTCGGCTCAGGGACAGTAGAAAGGTGAACCCTGTTGTCCTGCACATACGCGCTCCCTCCCTCACTTAGCCCTGCAAAGTACGGGGCCACTGCCTCAGCTGTTGGGGCACGATTTCCTTCCTCGCCGACATCTGAAAGCGTATTTAGATGAATGTCATTGTTACTTATCGTAAGTAAAAAAAATTACTTAAAAAAAAAAATTACCCCTAGCACTAAAAATCTTCTCCAGCTTCTTCCCTCTAGGTTGTTTGGTCAACTCCCACTTCAACAATCGAGAGGAAAGGTCTGTAACCCTTCGAGTCCCGAAAATGATGCCCAGTTGGGGGATCACCTCAAAAGCAAATATCTGCATCACAGATACGTACAGTTATAATCCAAAACAATTTTTGGGTCAAAATTAAATGTACATGTTGGAAATCAAATTTCTTACCAAAAGAGCATGTGATAAACCGTAGATGTTGTACCCCTCCACGGAATGTCCAACATCGCCCTGTGACTGTTGTTGTCTCTCCTCACGATGTCGCGGTAAGGCATGCTTGAATGAAAATATAGAATGCCTATAGACGTGGGCACCCCACGGGAACGCATCGAAGGCATTGAGGTCCTCTACCAACCTAAACTGCCAAACTGGAATCTTCAATCTCTCATCCACCCCCATCAGTATCCAGTTCAACATGTAAATGATGTACAACTTCACAGCATCGTACGCCTGTTGAAACTCTCCCTGGGTAAGAACAACCCTCAAGTCATCCAACGATACCTCATCATGTCCAGAAAAGTACCGTTGATGTATGCCATTCTCAACTGCAACATACATACTCGTGTCCGGTACGACTCCAAAACGTAATCCGGTGATGAGGCTAAAATTCACCTTCAAAATCCGTACCACATCGTTCCCTAACAAGAACCGCATCTCATCTGTCGGCCCATCATGGTCCAACTCCCGCAACAACAGCTGATGAATAACACCACCAGAAAACTTCATCTCCCGGTGCATCGACATGAAATGCCTGAAACAGGAGGCCATGAACCGACGCTGATCCTCAACAGCAAACTCTTCAGGGACCCGATTAAGTGCATCGTCTATATGGGCGAGGGCTTCAAAGTGGTCGTGTCGGGTCAATTTTCCCTTGAACCAATCTCCCTCTACAGTTTTAAGCAATTCCTTCATAATGCTCATCATCTGCAATGTCACAGACACAGTACATCCGTAAACTGTACAAAAACTAGAAAATATTCTCGAACATTGACACAAATTCTCGATACTTTTAAAATATTCTCGATCCTTTGAAAAATTTCTCGATTTGTATAAAAAGTTCTTGATCCTTTGCAAATAGGCTCGATCCTTTGAAATTGGTTTCGATCCTTTGAAATTGGTTTCGATCCTTTGTAAAACCTCTCGATTCATTGAAAAATCTTCTCGATCATTTGAAAAAGTTCTCCACCCTTTGAAAAACATTCTCGATTGTTATGAAAATATTCTCGATCCTTTAAAAATACTCTCGATCCTTTGAAAAACCTCTCGATTCTTTGAAAATGTTCTCGATCAATTTAAAAAATCTCGACCCTTTGAAAATATTCTCGAACCTTTGAAAATAGTCTCGATCCTTTGAAAAACCTCTCGATCCTTTGAAAAACCTCTCGATCATTTGAAAAAGCTTCTCGATCATTTTATAAAATCTGGACCATTTGAAAAACATTATCGATCGTTTGAAAACATTCTCGATCCTTTGAAAATAGTCACGATACTTTGACAAACATCTCGATTCTTTGAAAAATCTTCTCGATTCGATATCAAATCTTCTCGATTCGATCATTTTAAAAAATCTCGATCCTTTAAAAAATATTCTCGATCATTATCAAAATTTTCTCGATCATTTTCAAAAAATCTCGATCCTTTCAAAATAGTTTGGATCCTTTGAAAAACCTCTCGATTCTTTGAAAAATTTTCTCGATCATTTAACAAAAGCTTGATCACTTTGAAAAATATTCTCGATCACTTTCAAAAACCTCTCGAATCTTTCTAAAAAAATTCATCGATCTCGCTTGAAATATTCTTGATTTATTATTATTTTAAAAAAACAATCCTCGATACCAGAATATTGAACCTCATTTCAAACTCAAACCAAAACCACAACCACTGTTAACCATAATCTACAATTTCTTTCAACAGAACAAGTCTGAAATGCAATTATAAGTTATGAACAACAAATCGATAAATAAAACAAACTCAACTTACCTTTGTCAGTCACTGCGAAATGTACTGTATTCATGTTCCGGTCAATAAGCTGTCGATTTCCTCACCGTCGATTTCGTTGTCGTCGGTTTCTTTCTCTGTTTTTTTCTCATTGTGGCTTTTCTTAGACTCACAAAACGACAACTTTTCTCTCTTTTTCAATTTTGTGGGGGTATTCTCGTCTGTTTAGTTTAAATGGTGCCTTTTAAACTTACATTAATAAACTGGTGACATTTGCACAACACCCCTCTCAAATAGTGACATTTATTTATCGAGCCCTACTTCTAATTAAATGAACAAACTAATTACTACAGGGGTGTATCCATAATTTTTTGTTAGGGTGGACTAAAATAAAACTATATATATATATATATATATAAAGTGAACTTATGATACTAGAAAATTTCATTTATTGAAAAACAAAAATACACATAGCTAAATAAACGGACATAATGAATCTTATACTTAAAAATGCATATAAAGTGAACTTATGATACTAGAAAATTTCATTTATTGAAAAACAAAAATACACATAGCTAAATAAACAGACATAATGAGTCTTATACTTAAAAATGTATATAGTAAACAACGTATATAAACTTTCAATAAGACAACATTGTTTATTATTCCTTTAAAAAATAAAACGTAAATAAATGTAAGCACTATTAAACTTTGTATTATGACGTAATCTAGGATTTCGTTCATAATATGGAGTATTAATATCCGATAGACTGTCAACATTCTCAATTTTAAATCTTTGAAATGAAAAAGATAAACTTGAACCCCCATCTCTAAGACTCTAATATTATATAGAGAACTTGATCCATTCCCACACATTGATTATCTTTTTTTCCCCTAAAATATTAAAGTATAGTCTCTCTTGGTTTTGATGTATGATTGTTTGACATTGTAAACTAAAATTATTAAACAATTTGGTTAAAGCAATACTATATAAATTATAATAAAATACTAGAAATAATAAATTGCAATCGAAAAGTAAATTTACATAAAAAAACAAAATATTAAATTACAATTATAAATTAATAAATCTAAAAATCTAACTTTTTAATTAGAAAAAATAATTTTTAACTAAAAAATATGTGGAATAAAAAACCGAATATTAATATATTTGTAATTAACGTACAATTTGAAAATAATTATTAATTGGAAGAAAAGAGATAATTAGGATTTGGGATCGTAAATAGAATTAAGATATGGATTTGACTCAGGAGAGAGTGTATATTTGAACATGTGTGTTAGAGAAAAGGAGAGAGAAAGAATAAATATAGATATAAATATAAATTATAATGAATGTTGATGTGATGTCAATGTTTGAATTGACATTGACTTTATATGTAAAGGAATGATGTGCCATAGTGAGAGGAAAACCCTCTAATTATATATATATATATATATATATATTTTTACAAAACGTTGACCCGGGATATCCGGGTCAGCCCACCTTTACATCCGCCCATGAATAACTAACTTAAAAGCGATACATAATTATACACTTTAAATTTAAAAAATCTAACAAATTATAAACATTAAAAATAAGTTATAAATGCAAACACAATAAAGTCATTCAAGAATTTGAAATAAAAATATAATCATTTATCGGAATAAAATACAATAGTTCCTAAAATTTTCTCAATGTCCATTGTATATTTGTATAAGCCAAAAATTGGCCTAATATAAATTTGGCCTTATATTTTGGTTAGGTGTGTGTGACGGATCGGATGTATTGATTTTTCCATGATCTAAGATCCGAACCGATCCAATCTTTGAGCGAAATCCGATCTGACCTGATCCAATGATAAAATACTTAAATTCAATCTGATCCAATCCAATGGATCAAATTCATTTGACGCAATTATTAAAATATAAAATTATAACATTCCTAAAGTTAACAAAATCAAATCATTAATTCATACATTACTTCAAAAAAAAAATGAATAAACTAATAATTAACATAAAACCAATATGTAATTGTACACTTTAAAGTTCAAAAAGTTCTAACAAAATAAAAACATTGAACATAAGTTCCAAACACAAACATAAATAAAATCATTCAAGAGTTTGAAATAAAAATATAATCATTTATCATAACAAAATACAATATCACCCGAAATTTGTTCAATATTCATTTATATAAAACAAAAAAAATTAGCTCAATATAAAATAAGTGTTATATTTTTGTGGATTCGACGGATTGACGGATTTTCTTATAGAAATTCAAGATTCGATTCGATCCAATGGATTTTAGATTTTAGAATCCAATCCGATCCATTCATGTTCACAAATCCAATCCAATCCAATCCATTTGATTTGATTAAATTCAATAGATCCATTGGATTGGATTCTACACACCCATAATTTTGGCGGATCCAACATATCCATATTGAAATCCAAGATCCGATCTAATCCAATAGACTTCAAAATTTAAAATCCAATCATGTCCTTAAATGAGTTATGTTTTTTTTTTCAAAAAAATAAAATTTCTACCTAGTTTACAATGTAAGGAATATATCGTTGAACCAACCTCATCTCGATTTAACGGGTTGAGTTTTGTTTGAGTTAGGGGTCATTTGTTTTTTTTTTCACTTAAAACTTAATGGGTCTGAATTAAACTTATTAAGTTGTTTTGTTTGTTTTTTTTAGTTGTCAAATAATTAAAAAAAAACTTAAAAAAAGTAAGAAATCATGACTTTTAACTTAATTCCAAATAACTGGATTATAATTAAAATATTCTCTTCCAAGTCTATCATCCCAAAGAAGATATATTTTCAAATTTATCTTTTTTTTGATATGGTATATAATTTTTTCTAACATATTTCTTATTTTAAACAGGTTTTAGAAAGAAAAAAAAACCTTAAATACTTCTCATACTAAAAATTTTCAGGGATTGAATAATTGAATTTCTCTCCTACCAAATCCTGGTAAGAACTTTTTATTTATTTATTTTTATCCAACTATTCCTATTGTACTCAATAAATTTATCTACCATATTGGGAATATTTCGTGGCTTGAAGATGTTATAGAATATTTGTATATAAAAAATTTAAGAAATTTATTTTATTTAGTTTTTGGTGCATACGATTGAGGAAAGATAAAAAAATGGTTTAATGAATTATATATACCGAAAAAGTAGGCACCATACAAAATTGAACTCGAACTTGAACTTGAACTTGACCTTTCTTTTACAACAAATTGAACTTAAACTTTGTTTATAGAACATGAAAAATTATATTCTTTGATGAATTTTTTATTTTGTTAATTTGAACTTCGTTTTTTGAAAAACATACAAAATGTTATAAAGAAATGATGCATATTAAATTACTTCTTTTAATTAGTATGGGTATAAATGTAAAGTTATTTATTTCCTGACAATTTTATTTTTAAAATAACAAACATGTTGACAGTATATTCAGATGTGAGGAAAAAAACAAGCGAACATATAATTCAGGTTAAGATTTTAGTCTCTATTCAGTCTTTAGAAAAATTCAGGATTGTTCAGTCTTCAGCTAAAAAACAAACAAACAAACGACCTCTTAGTATTCATGAAAGCCTATATCACTTAGGGTATGTTTGGTGGATAGAAAATATGAAAGATAGAAATATTTGGATGGATAGAAAAGATGAGGGAAAGAAAGGAAAATAATTTTCCCTTAAGCTGTTTTGGTATACAGAAAGAAAGAAGATTGGATGAAAAATCTTCTTCATCAATTTTACTATTTTACCCTTATATTATAGTTTATATATTATATATTATATATTTTTATATTTAATAAATCAATATAATTTAAATAATATTGAATCTTATTTTTTTTATAAAATGACTTTAAACTTTGTAACATATTATATATATAAATTAATACATTATGTTTTATAAAGTTATTTTAAAAAATAAATTTTAAGTAAATTAAAAAAGGGTAAATTTGTAACTTCATAACACCAAAAGCCAATCTCTCTTTTCTCTCCACTTTTTCTCCCATTTTTTTGGGAGGATTAAAATGTGTGGGACCTACCAATTAATTTATCCTCCCACTTTTCTCTTCCTTCCATATTCTTTCCATACCAAACAAATACTTATCTATTTTCTTCTCCCTTTTCCCTCAACCCTTTTCTTTTATCTCCATTTTCCTTCCTACCAAACATACCCTAAGAAAATGGTGGAGGGAAAAGGGAGAAGTGTGTGTTTGGTATGGAGAGAAAAATGGAAGGAAGGGAAAAGTGGGAGGATAAATTGATTGGTGGGTCCCACACATTTTTATCCTCTCAAAAGTGGGATAAAAAGTGGAGAGAAAAAAGATATTGACTTTTGGTGTAAATGAAGTTACAAATTTACCCTTTATTTAATTTACTTAAAATTTATTTTTTAAAATATCATTATAAAACATAATGTATTAATTTTTATATAATAGGTAACAAAGTTTAAAGTCATTTTGTAAAAAAAAGTTTGATTCAATATTATTTAAATTATATTGATTTACTAAATATATAATATATAAACTATAATGTAAGGCTAAAATTGTAAAATTGATAAAGAAGATTTTCCATCCAATCTTTTTTCTGTCATGTTTACCGAACAGTTCAAGGTAAAATTATTTTTCTTTCTTTCCCTCATCGTTTCTATCCCTCCAAATCTTTCTATCCTTCCTATTTTCTTTCATTCCTACTAAACATACTCTTAAAGATAAATTATGAAACAAAATTTCACGGAAATATATTATAATTTTCACTACACAAATATAATCTAAAATAAAAAAACACATTGTTTCATTAGAAAAAAAAAACATAGAGAAAATACCTTCCAATTGAAACCCTATCTACATAAGCTAATTTTCAATTGAACTCAAATTGGAGTAAATCTTATCTTGTCTCAAATCTCAATTAGAGCATCTCCAATGGTATAAGCAAATTTGGATCATCAAAAGTTGTCACATCAATATTTGAGGATTGTTTTCAGGGATTATTAAATTTGATGATCGTGTAGTCCACAATAGTACACTTTATCTAAATAAAAAATCTACTTGATCTAAATGAAAAATCTAATTTCGCCTCATTTTTCAATATTCCTGCTCATATTTATTTCAATGGTAAAAAAAAAACTATAAAAGACAAGAGAATGTATATGATATAGGTATTAATCTATTCGGAATGAAGAGATGAATTTTACCTGATTGGAATTTTTAGGGTCGAAATAATGATGAGATACTTAGGTGATCAGGAAAAAAAAAGCCACAACAACTTTTAAAGTTTATATTTAATGATTGAAAGTCAATCTTTAAATTTGATTATTGGAGAGACAATTTGATTATTGATAACTGTTATTGCTAAATTTTAGTAACTCTGTTCGACCGTGTTTTTTTCGATAAATAATCAAATTTTGATTACTCTCCTACTTTTAAAAATACCATTGGAGATGCTCTTAATGTATGTATTTAATTGCAATTTTGACGTATCAACACTCAACAACAGTCTCTAATTGAATTGGTCAATAATTACAACGATATAATTAATTATTTACAATATCATCATAGTTGAAGTTGTTAAATTAGGGGGCTTTTCTTAAATAGCCATAAAATTAAGTCTTCATTCAAGAATATCCATATTTAATAAATTGATTGTTTTTATCCAAGAGAATACTTTTCTGGACATTAATGCTCTCAAAGGGAAATGACATGTCATTTATTTATTTCATTTACAAAATTGAAAAGAAAAAGATTAAAATAATAAATTTTGAAAGTAAAAGTGTAAATCGTATAAAAAAAAGATGTCGGTTTTACTAAGAGATCAAAAAGGGATCGTTTGAGAGAAAGGTATTGAAGGCGATGACTGTTGATTTTCGGTGAAGATGAAGGTCGACGAAGAAGTTATTGAAGGCGACAACTGTTGATTTCCGACGAAGACGAAGGTCGACGAAGAAGCTTTGTGATTCTGGCGAAGACGAAGATCGTTATTTGATTTCCGATAAAAACAAAGGTCGTCGAAGACGAAGAACCATTGAAGGCGAAGACGAACCTTTGTTTCCCTTAGAAGACGAAGCTTTCGTCAGAAATCGACGAAGGTATGTTCTTGGATCCAAAATTTGATTTAAATATGTTTGGGTTTTATGGTTTTATTAGGGAAGTTAGGTTTTCCAAACATAATTTTGCCTACCTGATTTGAATTAGGGTTGTGTGTATTCTAATGGGTGTTAATTTATTTGTCTTGAGTTGTTAATTTGTTCTAGTGATTTGATTTTGTATTCCAATGACTATGTTTAGATGAGTTTATGTGATTTGATTTTACCTAGTCTAAAAAGAAATATCCGGCTACATCTTTGTTCTTTCATATATCTTTTGAACATTTTTATTAGTTTTTATGTTGTTTAAGTTTCTAATTCTATTAGGTGTTTATAATTATACTTATTATAATTTTGTCTCCGATCATTTTGCAAAATCAAAGAATTAATCTAAAATATTGTGTTGGTTTATCGGTAGTTGCATCTTTTTACTTTATATTAACAAAGAAGAACTTGGGTTTTGGGATCTCTTGAACCTTTCTAAAGTTGTTTATATTTGTTATTTTGTTAGGATTAATGTTGATTTAGATATTAACCACTTGTGTACGTTATTTTGTTAGTTGTTTAAGGTTGTTGTTTAAGGTTGTTGTAATATTTATTATCAAATAATCCAGTTCGATAAGGATATCATTAAAACTCTGTCAAGTGAAAATTGTGATTAATTGTGACATGATTATAATTAAAGTAAATTGATATTTTAAATGTTTTTTGTCATATAATAGTTATCATTTTACTTGATTAAATTCATTGGTAAACTTGAATTTTATTCTTGGCTTTGATTATTCTATAAAAATATTATGTTATGTAAGCTTGGGATAAATTAGAAAAAGTATGTGATTTTTTTTTTGTTAAAAGTATATGAAGATTGTGTTAAAAAATTGCTATTGATCAACATATGGGCAATCCATCTACAATTTATTTTTCTTTTTGTAAATAATATTTAATCATAAACTCACAAATCTATCAGATTGATACTAATCTCATGAAAAGTGACCGGGGATTTTGTTTGTAAATATGGTATTATCTTATTAATCGATAAGATGAAATGTGATGAACTTAAATTTGGAGAGAAGGCCGAGGTGTATTAAAGCAAACATATGCTAATCCGTTGACTGGTTATTGTACCAAGGGTTCAAATCCCTCTCCTTCCATTTAGTTGTATTCTAATTACCAACTGCTGCTGATTGACCATGTTTTGACAAGAGGTTGAAACCTCACAGCTGCTTTACTTTCTTGCTTTGCTACAAGTTAGGATTGGTTAGTCTGTGTTGGTTTAGGGAGGTAGTATATAATCCATTTCATAAGGAGTATAATGTAACCTGATTTTTGATGTTTAAACAAGTTGTTGTGGGAATTTCTTCCACATAACATTTTTTAGTTTGATTTTATATAATTCATTCTTTTGTATTCCAATTGATGAAGGTTGTGTGATTTCCAAAGATGATTTTGCTTCCTTTTAATGAATTGATAAGCTGTAGGGTTTTGTCATGACCCACATCACATGGTACATAAACAAAATTCTTTTAATTTGTTTCAGCTTGAACTTTTGATGATAAATAATGATAGCAATTGCGTTATTTTGTTGCTTCCCCCCTCTCTTGTTGTTGCTGCTGCTCTGTTTGTTGATGAATATAGTTCCTTTTGAAAACAAGAATAGTTCATTATGACATCGTGTTATAGAGTTGTGATCACTACCATGGGGAAAGACTTTTCAAAGCATGTTGTTGTACTTGTTTGCAATTTCGTTGTAAGTATTACAATTTCTTTGTAAGGATGACATCAATGTTTTGTTTGGCTTATTTCTTTGTAAATATTATTATTAATTGTAACACCTTTGTTCAGGATGCACTTAGTAAATGTTGGGCCCAATTTCAGCTGGATCTGCATCAACGGTTGACATATCGATTTGTCCCGACTAAGTTTAAGGTTCCTGTAGATTGGATATCGTATGCAATCAGGGAGCAACCCCTTTAGAGCACACATTGAGCAAATGTGGAGATGGTCAGTTTCTTGTATCATTAGAATTAAAGCATTTCTTTAATGAATCAGTGATTTAAGAATGAAATTCTGAATAAGAAATATATAACGGATGTTGCATTTTTTTGTGGCAGGTTTTGGTTCCTTGTCGTGTGGACATCGGCCATTGGGGGTTGTGTAAAGTCAATCTTCTCACTTGGATCATTATAATATACGACTCTGCAGCATATTTGAAACCGACGGATGCCAAGTTTAGAGAAGAACAGGTGCTGCCATTACGACGCTTATTCCCACTTATTTGCAGTCAGTTGAGTTACTACGAGATTAGCAACCGTGCTCCCCGTAAGCCACTATATTGTATGAAGGCCGTTAGACTGTTTCCATGTCAATTTCCACAGCAAGATGACGAAACCAGTTGTGGCATTTTCATGCTCCAAGGAATCGAAAACATAATGCGTAATAAGGACCAGCAGTGGAATTGGAATAAGGACACCGTTCCTGAGTTGAGGAAAGACATGGCTTTTAAAATATTTGGGTGTTCAATAGAGGAAGATTAGGTTATCTATTTGGCTTTTGAAATATTTTGTTTAGAGATTGAATTTGATGAATATTTATGAAACTTTGGAAGATTAGGTAAACAGGTTAACTATTGTGTGGTTTTTTTTATAGACTTAGTGTACATGTGAAGTCAATTTTGGTCTTCCATCATTCAAAAAGATCGTGCAATGCTGTCTATATTTTATCGTGTACTGTTATCTAAATTTCACCGTGGAATATTACCAGAATATGACCGTTTTATATACCTGGTGCTTGGTACTTAGTCGACTTGATGGTAGCATGAATGGTTTCTTATTACATACTTGATGGTAACATGAAAGGTTTTCCATTCTAAAAATAATCGTGTAATGTCTTCTAAATTTGACCATGTACTGTTTTCTATACATGGTACTTGTTAATTTTATTTTTTTGAACTAATCGTGATGGTAGTATGAATGGTTCATTCTGATTACATACTTGATGGCAGCATGAATGGTTTTCCATTGTTGAAAATAATCATGTAATGTTTTCTAAATTACATAGTGTAATGGTTTCCTAATTTCACCGTGTAATGGTATCGAAATTTCACCGTGTAATGTTATCTAAATTTAACCATGTAATGGTATCTAAATTTTACCGTGTAATGTTTTCTATACATGGTACCTGTTACTGAAAAAAAATGAACTTATTGCGACAATGTATTTGGTACCTGGTACAAGAATTAACAGTAATAAATGAATTGAAGTTCAAACAAATACATAATCTGACATCAAAAATATTTAAGTTCAACTACAAGTTCTGAATTCATAATTATTTAAGTTCAAATACAACTTCTAAAATCAACAAGTAGAAAAGGTTTAAACACCAATAACATCTTCATCATGCCACGAATCTCTTGTGCTAGTCTGCCCGAGAGAGCATGCTCGTTTATTAAGGCCTTGACCCCCACAACCACTACATTTGCGTTGTTTACGTGTTTGAGTAGGCTAAGTCTCAGACGTACTTGACGCTGTGAATCCGAGGGGTGTTGGACAATTTTGTCGATTATGGCGAGCCTGTTTGCACCATAAACTTGCTCTAGATTTCTTTCCACGATACTCACATGTTGATGGAATCCTACTCTTCTTTGGTCGGCCAGCCTGTGATAGCCATGAAGGAGCATTCACAACTATTGAGCTGATGTCTTGAGGAACACCCCGCTCACTTTTATGCCCGACTGGTCTAATAACTCCAGAATATACTTCTACCAAATTGGATTTTTATAGTGATCCGAGCAAAAATCGATGAATGGTTTTTTACAAGCACGTAAAGCAGCTAAGGCATGTTTACATGGCAACAGATTGATTTGTAATTCTCGACAACTACATATCCTCTAAATAAGGTTTACTAGATCGTCTTTGTCGCCATCCTTAACCAAGAATCCCTTCCCATCGATCGGGCGTACTGTGAACATAGTAGATTCTTCGTTATGCTCATTTAACAAAGTTGTTACCCATGTCGTTAATTTTGAGCGCAAAGTGTTTGCATGATTCCGATGATCGTGGAACCATTTTTGCATCATATCCCAAATGAACTCGATTAAAACAGTTACAGACATCTGACGTGCATGTCGTAAACATGAGTTTAAGCATTCTGTGATGCTTGATGTCAACATCACGTATCTTCGTACCAGAAATTAAGCACGTGTTTATTTTTCCTTCCCAATTTTCATGAGATAATCGTATGCCTTTGGGTGCGCCCGTCAGAGTTGATTAATTTCGTCCATAAACTCAGACTCCTTGTAACACTTGGATGTACGCTTAAAAATTCCCATAACATCTTCCCTTTTGAACTTATTCTTGATGTTCATTACCATATGGAAGCCACATAGACCATATGAGGCATGGGAATATACAATTTCCATTGCCTTTGCAATCCCTTTATGCTGATCATATATGAACATACATTCTTCAAGACATCTGATGCACTTACGCAGTTATTTTAAAAACCAACTCCACGAATTTCTACTTTCCTTTTTACCAATGCCAAAGGCTAGTGGATACACTTGCTCGTTAGCATCTTTACATACAGCGACGAACAATATACCCCAAAATCTTCCCTTCAAATGAGTCCCATCAATAGAAACAATAGGCCTTATAACCGGCCAAAACTCACGAAGACATGCACCGTATGCGAAGAATCAATATCTAATATCATTACGAGCATTCAAAAAATAAGTTGTAACAGTGCTAGGGTTTTCTCGCTCAAGCTTATACAAATAACTTAGAATCTGTTGAAACGACTCAACCGTCTATCTGAATAAAATTGACTCGACATAATCCCTCGCTTGCCAAGCCTTAGAGTAAAGAATTTGGAGACCATATTCCAACTGCTTCTCTATCATTATATCTTTGGGTTTTAAAGTTGTGCCATTCAACCGAAGCTTTGGAGAATACAATTCACCAATAATCGAAGCACTAGCTTATCGAAATCGACCATGAAACCCGTTAACGGCGCAACTGTGGTCCTTGTTATATATTCAAATCTACCAATACTCCCCCTCACACATTTTTGTTGCACCTAACTTGAAGACACAATTGTCATTCTTATAACCTACTTCAAATCTCTTTTTACCAGACCTCTTGATTCTGAACTCAAACTGTTCTCTTAGTGCATAAAACTCAAATCTTGTTTTAGTTCTTGTTTGGTAGAATAAATCTTACATTTATAAAAGCGATCATTACTAGTCGATGGTTCATCATTGTTAATAGTTTGGATTGAGTAGTTCTCTGCACCGGGAATTATCCAAGGCAGAAGGGCTGTAGATGAACCGTTTTATCATGACCACAACCATCACTATCAACATCCAGGTCATAACTGCAATCACCATCACCATCTATATCACTACCACTATCACCATCACCAACCAATTCACAACCACTATCACCAATACCGTCCAAGTCACAACCACTTTCACCTTAATCATCTATGTCACCAATGTCACTATCGCTATCGCTATCACTATCACTTTCACCATCTAAGTCAAAGGCACTATCACCATTATTATCACCATCAACATCTTGTTCAAACGGGTATGGTTCAGGTAATCCATCCAGTCCATTATCTACAAAGGTTTCAAATTTAGATGTAGTGGCACCTATTTCGTTATTAGTTTCAACACCTAATAATGCATCATTAATTATGTATGTTGGATCATTAACAACTGACATTTTTTGCTTGCTAGATGAAGGTGTTGTTAGGCGATGTTTTTCATCTAAAACAGATGGAATTGATCCATACATTATGTTGCTCCAACAAATGGGTCTATATTGAGAAGCCAATTGTGAAGTAAAGCTTTGTTGTGTATGTAGTTGAGATGGTAGGCCATATGTTTCAAAGCAAGGTTGGCCATTTGGTTGTTGAATAGATTGGGAATATGGTTGCTAAAAAAGTTGACAATATTGATGTGCAAACTATTGAGAAAAATGTGGGAACCCTTGTTGGAGAACAGTGTTCGGGGGAATTTGGGTATTCATTTCTATCTCAGTTTGCATGCTACCACCAGCCCTCTTATACCTTCCAACAATGTTACATATACTTCTAGAATAACTCTCTCTTCAGACATAAAAAATGCCACATCAATGTCATTTTTTATTCTTGGTATGACACGCCTCCCACTCGTAGTCATAACAATCCTTAATTCAATGTTGGAAGTAGATGAATCAATCCTCATAATATTTTCAATTGTATTCATTAACCTATGGTATGTCAAATCAGGAGGAACAAATACCATTTATGATTCACCACCCTCATAGTTCTGACCAAACCACTGGTCATCGTATGAAATAAGCAATAGCAACTCTCTCATTACTCTACACAAACAGCATGCAAAAACAATATATTATTACATGACATAATACACATTTCATTACACGAAGACATGTTAATAACATTACACTATTAAATATAAACATTTTTACACGATAACAATTTCCGTCATCCAACGATTCTGGGTTAACAAAAATAGGGTTCGTAACACATTCATAATCGATTTCACGTTCATGACAAAGTTCATTGATGAAATTCAAAACAAAAACAAAAGCACCATACCTTCGATTACAAAACGGTTACGGTGAAGATGTGACACGACTGATTTCTGGACAATGTGGATATGTAATCGTTTTCTGTATTATAGAGAGCAAGTTGAGGAATGTTGGGAGATATAGAGCAATTTAGTACAATGATATAATGTTCTTAGAGAGAGACCGATGTTGATGAAGGAGAAACATCTTATTAACTGTGTCTGAGAGAGATGATTTGAACATATGAAAGAGAAACGTATTATTAACTGTGTATGAGAGAGATTATCCCTATAGAAATGTTTTCTCATTAAATTGAAAATGTTTTTTTATTAAATTCTAAAGTAAGGGTATTTTCATGAAGTCACCTATAATAGTGGATAAAAACAATCAACTTATTGAAAGTGAATAGTTTTGAATTTGAACTTAATTTAAAGGCTATTTAATGGAATTCCCTTGTTGAATTATGACAAAATTGCATTTTTTATATTTGATGGTTACAAATTTCATCTTTATGAGATCAATTCAATTTGTTTTTACAAAATCTACTATTCAAAGGGTGTCAATATCGACACCCATAAAACTTATTAATACATCCATATTTTATTAAAAAACTTAATTATAAAAATATTCCAATAGATATTTACCAATAAGAACAAATCACTTTAATTAAAAATAAACCAAATACTATATACACTAATATCTTCAACTATATTTCTTTATTAAAAAAAAACTTACCTTACGCTAAACCCTAACATATGATAAACCCTAATTTTTATAAGAAATCCTAATTAAACTCTAATTTTATTTCAAGTATCAAACATTCTCATCATCACATGATTATCATATTGTTTTTATATTTCTTTTATGTATAATTATAAATTCTATTAATATATATATATATATATTTAACAATAGTTATAGATTTCAAGCATACGCACATAAGTTTACATGGTAAAACCCCAAGGTGGGGAAACATCCACGGTTGCCGGTGACGGCGAGAAGAAATTCACTATAGTATAATGATTACACACTCAATCTCTCCTTTTTTGTACGTTTTATGTGTGTTCTCGTGTATGTTTCTGTCCCTATGTTGGTGTGTGTCTCTCTTATATAATGAGATTATAGGTCTATTTATATGTGTATAGAACCTTACTCCTTGTTACACAAATAAGGAAAGGTGATAGTGTTTAATTAGAATTGGTTACTTGTTGAAGTTGTCTTTGTCTTCTTTCCTGTTTCAGATATCTTGTACATTGAATTAGAATCTTCGTAGAATTCTAGTTCAATAGTCCGTTTAGGACTTATTTCCTGACCGATGTACAATCTTCTAGAAGAGCAGATTTATTGCTTGATTTGGACTCCTTAATATGTAGGAGGAAATAGTAATATTTCCTTATTGGAATGTTGTTCTAGATTCCTTGTTTAAGTAAGACAATTCTTCTTCGTATTTGAGTCGTAGTTGAGTTGTCCAACTGACCAATTGTCTGATCCTAATTAGACTTCTTTTATCCTGACCGGTTGGTCCCGACCAAGTCCTCTATACCCGATTGGTTAGTTTCCCTGACCAGGTTAATTGTACCCGATCGGTTACCTTCCCCGACCATCTAGGGTAATCTTGACTCAACCTTGAGATCATCTATTAATTGCCTTGGGTTGATCTTTACTGACACTTGTGACATGATATATCTAATCATGCTGACTTGTCATGCTATCAAAAAATCCCTATAACAATACCTCCTCAAATCCGTGAGATGAGCTCTTGACGGCTCAACAAAGGGGATTTGAATAATTTTTAATTTTTTGATGCTTCTGAACTTATTATTCTAACCCAATCAAGTATCTTATTAAACTGGTCATTTCTTCTTTAAAAAAAATAAAAATTGATCAAGTGTCTTATTAAATTGATCAGTCTTGGACTCCTTTTTGCTCTCTTGTAGATGTACCAGTTGGTGTCCTGACTCTCTGCTCAGGATAATTCTTGATCATTTTTTTTGAACTAGTAGGTTTCCCCACTCTTTGCTCAGGATAATTTTTGACTGTCTTTTAATTGGATTAGTCGGTGTCCTAGCTCTTTACCTATGATAATTTCAAACAATCTTGATTCGGTCGGTGTCCTGGTCTTTCGCTCAGGATAATTCCCAACTATCTTGGTTGAGTCGGTGTCTTGGTTTTTCGCTCAGGATAATTCCCGACTGTCTTTGTTTTTCGGTCAGTGTCTTGGCTTTTCGCTTATGATAATTTCTGACTGTCTTGAGTTTTCTGCCAAGAGGTGTTCTGGGAATCTTGTCCTATTTTCCCTGTTTTTCCCATGTAAACAAGTCACCAAGGACGTCTCCCGGTTTTGTCTGTTTACAAGGGTTTGGCCGAATCGTTAGTGAGATACTAACACAGCCGGACGTATTTCACTAGGTTTTCCCGGATAACGTACCCGAGTGTTTTTTCCCTATAAAACAGGTAGCTCGGGGTGGCCGGATTACTGACAATGCTCTATATGAACCCAGTCAGTTCGACAGGCGTGTCAGGTCTCTAACCCCCGACTTCTCAGCCTCTCGGGCACCTTCACCCACCATAGCAGGTGTCGTCACTGTGAGTTTATCTTTGATAACAAAGATGATTATTAAGAATTTGAACACCATTCTTGACTTATTTATTAATTGATTTGAAAATTAACAATACTAAAAATAATTAGAAAAGCTAAAAAGCAAACTAAAAATATCTTTAAACAAAGACTAAAAGCAACTAAGCTATCCTCCTGAAGAGTAGGTTTTTTTTAGAAGACTGAGTTCCGTCATCCATGAGCTGGTGTAGGGTCTTCAAAAGATAATGTTGACTGTCCTTTCACTGCTGTCTCGGCTCAGGCTTCGCTTATTTTCCAAATTTCCCATTGGTTGATCGTCTGTCCTTTTAAGAATTAAATCTTTGAGGTGACCCTCCATGATGAGTGTCTCAATGTGGTCTCTCAATTGGTAGCACTTTGATGTGTCGTGACCACTTTCTTTATGGAACCTTCAATATTTTGTCGTGTCTCTTCGAGCATAGACTGATTGTCTAGGAGGATATTTGACTAGCTTCTGGTCTTCTACGATTTCCAGGATTTTCTCTTCTCTTGGTGGGGGGAGTATAGTTAGTGTACCGACTATGAAACTTTTTATCATCCTAATTGTTTATACGATTGTCAACTCGACGACCATTTTGGTTCCCGTTATCCTTCTGTTGATCACCTTTTTGGTTCTTTACATGGCCATAACTTGTTTTGGCGTTCTCCTCGGGGCGACCCCCGTGTACATAACTACCCCCTAAGCTAGCTCATCTTCTTTAGCCATTGCATAACTGCCTGCAACATCCATCAGGTCGTTATACGTATCTGGGCATTTTTTTCTTAAATTGAAGGAAAGTCGACCCTTCTGTAGGTTGTTAGTAAAGGTGGCCACCATAGCCTCATCATTAGGGTTATGGATCCTTGACACATCCTGAGAGAACCTTTTCAGGTAATCTTTCAGTGATTTGTTCTTTCCCTATTTTAGGGTAGCGAGGTGAGCTGTTGATTTCTTTCTTTGTATATTTCCCAAGAATTGTCTTGAAAAAGCTTGCGTCAACTCTCAAAAATTCTTAATTGTTCCCTGAGGGAACCTTCCAAACCACCTAGACCCTAAGTCCCTGAGCGTTTGAGGGAAGCGTTTGAGGGAACGTCAAGCATAACAATGGGTCATTATAAGCGTACTGTGCCATCACACTCTGAAAACGTCTCATGTGTTCTTTTGGATCCGTGTTTGCATTAAATTGTTTGACTGAGGCATTTTGAATCTTTTCGGAAACTGGGTTTGGAGAATGATGTTCACGAATGGGCTTTCAGAATCATCGTTCAATAAATCTTTAAGCCCATGGTGACGTTCTAATGCTCCCACCTTCTGGGTTAATTTCTGTATCAGGATATCTCGCTTATCTCCTGGCTCGTTATCCATTCTCGATCGCTGATGGTTGGTGTGCCCATGTTGAAATCTTAACGGGGACTTACTCATTCGGCGTGTTCTGCATGGTGGTTGGTCGCTGTCATCTGACGAGCTAGATCGATCCCACCGCTGAACACCTTTGTGGATTTCATCTGACTCAAAGTCCGCTTGATACCGATTTTTCCTTCCACGTCCGATAATTTCACCATCTCCCCTTCGGGGTCGCTCCTCATTTCCTTGGTGATCCACTCATTCTCTACTAGACTTACGGGGCGCACATGGGGTCATTTCCATTATTTCAGAACATACCTTAGGGTCTCGGGGCCACCATATATGTGGATAATTGATATGGCGATGCTAGATTTGTAGTTTATATTGATTCCATGTCTAGCGACGTCTTCAATGACTCTCCGTAGGGATTCTTGGGCATGTTGGAATGCATCTAGGGAAATTATCGGGGGAGTGTTTGTGGTGGTCATTGCAGCTTGACCAGTTGAAGTTGGAGTCACTGAAGGCAGACTTCCTCCTACAGTATTGGCATTTATCATGTCAGGATCGTTACCATCACGTGGGGTATCAACATTATTTGGAGACTGGGTTCCATCCCTGTCCTTTTTCATGTTATTGCTTCACGAGCTTCTTTTTTTTCGGGCTCACTAGAGTATCTCGGTGTTTCGTCTGTTTATGTTGGTTCCTCAAAGTTGAGTTCTACCCCTTCCTTCTAGAGCCAGTTGTTGATGGTGATATTTGGATCGTATAGGATTGATCACGTGTTTAACATGTTTTTGTAGATTGTTGAAGATGTTATAGAGAAAAATAGAAAAAGAGAAAAGCATGGACACATAAGTTTACGTGGTAAAACCCCAAGGTGGGGAAACATCCGCTGTTGCCGGTCACAGCGAGAAGAAATTCACTATAGTATAATGATTACACACTCAATCTCTCATTTTTTGTATGATTTTTATGTGTTCTCGTGTTTGTTTCTGTCCCTATGTCGTTGTGTCTCTCATTTTTTACAATGAGATTATGGGTCTATTTATATGTGCATAAAACCCTAATCCCTGTCTTACAAATAAGGAAATGTGAGAGTGTTTAATTAGAACTAGTTACTTGTTGAAGTCGTCTTTGTCTTCTTTTCTGTTTCGGATATCTTGTGCATTGAATTAGAATCTTCGTAGGATTCTAGTTGAATAGTCCGTTTAGGACTTATTTCCTGACCGGTGTGTAGTCTTATAGAAGAGCAGATTTGTTGCTTGATTTGGACTCTTTAATATGAAGGAGGAAATAGTAATATTTCCTTATTGGAATGTTGTTCTAGAATCCTTTTTTAAGTAAGACAATTCTTCTTCGTATTTGAGTTGTAGTTGAGCTGTCCAACTAACCAATTGTCTGATCCCAATTAAACTTCTTTTATCCCGATCGGTTGGTCCCGACCAAGTCCTCTCTAACTAATCAGTTAGTTTCCAAGATCAGATTATTTGTGCCCGATCGATTAGCTTGCCCTACAATCTAGGGTAATCTTGACTCGACCTTGAGATCATCTATTAATTGCCTTGGGTTGATCCTTCATGACTCTTGTGACGTGACATATATAATCATGCTAACTTGTCATGCTATAAAAAAATCTCTATAACAATATTTATTTCAATGAGAGTACTATTGACATTATGATGGGTGTTTATAGTAATATTTATTTTTAAAATTTTATACATTGGCGTATTTATATAGAAATGGGTGTACTAGTAAGTTTTATAGGTTTCAATATCCGTACCACTATCCAAACTTAAATTAAGAACTACCCACTTGACATAATGATACAATTTATGTTAATTTTGAGTTTACAGTAAAAAAATTAAAATCTTTTGATATTACTGATATACTATTGTCATATGTGAATTTTATCATACATACACGTCATCAACAAATAGGATAAATTACCAGATGGACATCCGAATCGGTATTCAGAAAATATCCTACAAGACATCACCGAAGAAGAGAAAACCCGAGTAAACAAATGTTGAACAAAACCTACTCAAGCAATCAACGTTATATACTACTTGGGATCAGTTAATGACACTCGGGGTTGACTAAATGACGTTTTCACTTGGGATCAAATGACGTTTTCACTTGGGATCAAATGACGTTACTCGGGACCAGCGGGTATTGTCCTTACTCGGGACAAACATGAAGAAACTGAATAAAAGCCCATTATATAGCTCACGTGGATCAAGTCATTAAAATGCACGAAGATATTCATATCAAAAAGGAATCCCAATAAGAACAGAATATTAAACAGGAAAGGTTCCCAATTAGGCAACAACTTTATTTCTTCAAAAAGACTACACTCTTATAAGGAAAAAAGTCTTAATTGGGCAACATTGTTAGAGTCCCATTCGATCTCAATACAAGACTCCGAAACAAAAAAGAAGACAACCAGTTTCAAGCAAGTAAATAATCATAATTAAATACAAAGATCTTCTATTACTTGTACAAAGCAGATTAGGGTTCTATAAACATATAAATAGACCCATAATCTCGCCAAAAAAAGACAATACAAGCAATCATAGAAAAATATAGAGAGAAGAAAGAGAGATTGAGGATTGTAATAACTTTATTCATAGTGGATTTTGGCTTGGTTGATCATTCAGCCACCCGTGGACGTTTCTCCGGTCATCGGAGTTTTACCACTTAAAAACTTGCGTCTTGATTATTTTCTCTTATCTCTTTCTCTTTGAAATAACAGCTGAAATCCAATCATTGTTGGCTTTTTTCGTACATCCAGAAATCAACGTCAACAATTGGCGCTAGAAGAAGGGGCTTGAACCTCCGATCTCATTGAAGGTGATGGCAGGAAGCAGAAGCAGTTCTGGGGATGTCCAAAAATCTTCAGATAACTTCCATGTTGGCAGTAGCTCGAGAGATCTCGCTGCAACCACAGAGAACCAACCTACGTTCCTGGCGGGAATCCAATAAGTTCCTCCAACCAACAGAGACCTAACACAACGTTTCTGAGAATCATTGCAACAATTGGTGGCAGACGCAGTAAAGGAAGGAGTTGATCTTCTGGCTGTAGAGACACAAACTTCTAACCTCCCTCCTGTGAGGCTTCGTTCGGTTGTGGTAGGGCCAGAACTAAATGCACCGGAAGCCGGAAGGAACTCCATTTTAGTCAATTAGGCTAGACG